>CM053582.1:117543592-117611920 GCA_028627135.1 Pseudochirops cupreus
ACACACACACACACACACACACACACACACACACACACACATATATACTTGAGTGATTTGGTGTGGAAGGCTTGGTGGTGCAGCGGGTACTCTGGAAGGAGTAAGAAGGAGCTGTGGAAAGTTAGAGGAGTGATGAGGGAGGACATAGGAGAGATTAGATTGGGGGAGGGGTTATACAAGGGGATGGCTGTTTTGGGGGGGTTAGGGGAAAGATGGGGAGAAAATTTGTAACTCAAAATCTCATGGAAATGAATGATGTAAACTAAAATAAATAAAATAAAATATATATATAAAAAAAGAAGGAGCTATGGGAGGAGGCTAGAAGGGTATGAAGAGGTGGAACCAGGTGGTCTCAGATCTCTTGTGTTCCTATCATGTGTGTGTGTGTGTGTGTGTGTGTGTGTGTGTGTGTGTGTGTGTAAAGGTGATGACTTCATGAAGTTGGGGTCAGCCTGGGTCATGCCTCCCCTTACATGTGTGCATGATGTAGACATAATCTCATTGGAGCTCTACAGCCACCCTATACCCTATTTGAGCTAGGGACTACAGATATCATTATTCCCATTTTACAGACGAAACTTGTCTAGGCTCGCTCAGCTGGTTTTTGAGGTAAGATTTGAACCCCAATCTTCCTGACCCCAAACCAAGTCCAGCTGCCTGCTCTATTATGCTGCCTTTCAGAAGAACCCAGGGAATGGAGATCCAAGAGGAATGAAGACCATCTTCACTTTCCAGGCTTAGAGCAGAGTCATTTGCATAAATGTCATTTCAGTCAATTGAAAATGATTTCTTAAGTGCTTACTCTGCCGCCAGACGTGGTACCAGACCCCAGTGGTACAAAGAAAAGCCAAGCTGCAGTCCCTGCCCTTAGGGAGCCTCTATTCCATTGGTAAAGACAACAGGCACCAAAGGAAATATATGCAAAATATATACAGGATGAACCTCCCCCGGCCATGTAGGGATGGGGAGGGTGCAGCCACCTGGGAAGGATCAGGGAGACTTCATAGAGAAGGTGTCACTTGGGCAGAGTTTTGAAGATGCAAAGAGATGCAAAGAGGCTGAGACTCCACCCCATTAAACTGGAAACTCAGGATCATCAGATCTTGGGATTTAGAGCTAGAAGGGACCCTACAGGGCATCCAGGAAGAAGTCCCCATTTTGCAGAAAAGAAAATTGAAAACTGAGGCCCAGGGAGGTTCAGTGCTTTATCCAAAGTCACACAGGCAAATACCAGAAGCAGGCTTTGAATCCAGGTTCTCTGACTATAAATCCTTTGCTCTCTCATGATGCTATGCTGCGGTATTCTTTGTGAGTCTGTCTTTGTTTTCCTGGTGCCCAGTTCAGGGCCTTGCTCTCAGTAGGCACTTAATAACAGTCAGTTTGGGCTAATTTGAATTGGTGAGGGTCAGGAAAGCAGCCCTGCCACTGAGATTCCTGAAACCTCAGCCTGTCTGTCAGCCATGCTGCTTCCCTTCCTGTCCTCTCAGCTAGGCTATTAGCCACCTGGCTGCCCCACAGGGTCTGGCCAGCCTGGCTGCCCCAGCCTGGGGAGAGAATTTTTGGCATTGTACCTCTTCCATTATGTGGTTGGCAGCTTGGTGGGTCTCTTCTTCCCTGCCTTGCCCTCTATACCCATTAGAAGGAAGACTGGGGAATGTTGTGGTGCTATCAGCGCCATAAACAGCATCTGTTTGAGTATGTCAGCAGGAGGCAGACATGCTTCCACTCCATCTCTTCACCTCTCCTACCCCTTTGCAAATACTGGAGTGCCTCTTAGTCCTCTAGAGATACAAGGGTATAAAATGCCCCCATGAGAATCTCACACCAGTCCCTACCCGTCATGCTATTGCATCACCTCCTGGTATATACACCTCCCAGTCAGACTGTCTTCTGACAACCAATTACTGCTTTTCTGACAGCCCAGGATGAATGGAAGCTAAGTGAGAGAGACCATGATTCGTCTGCCTTGCTCCTCTCCGGATATGGGACAGGATGTGATATTGGCATGAATCCCCTCTTTAGGCTGGCCAAGTTATAGATGCCCAAGGCTATCACTAAAGCCTGAGGAACAAGAACAAGGTCAGCAGCTGGGGTGTTTCAGGCAGGCAGTTCTAGACTGGATCTGGTATCACTGCCACGTTGCCGTCCACCCCCCCTCCCAGGTATGTCATGCACATGTGGGCTCAGTGACAAGGGAAGGCATGACCCCAACTTCATGAAGTCATCACCTTTATACACACACACACACACACACACACACACACACACACACACACACACGATGGGAACACAAGAGATCTGAGACCAACTGGTGCCACCTCCTCATGCTCGTCCAGCCTCCTCCTACAGCTCCTTCTTACTCTTTCCAGAGTACCCACTGCACCACCAAGCCTTCCACACCAAACCACTGATGTACCAGCAGCCTTCTTACTCAGCTCAGCGGTGTAATGGACCTGGAGTCAGACTTGGAATCCTGCTCAGACATTTCCTGGATGTGTGACCCTGGGCAAGTCATCTAACCTCTTCCAGCCTCAATATATAATCTAGGAATATATAATCTAAAAAGTAGGAATAATAATTACACCTATTTCCCAAGGTAATTGTGAAGATCAAGTGAATTAACATGGAAACCACTTGGAAAATCTTTGAGCTCTACAAAAAACATTAGCTATTATTGCTTTTACTCAGCATATTATGGGTGAAAGAGCATTGAACTTAGAGTCAGGAAAAACCCAAGTTCAAATCCATATTCGACACTTCCTAGCTATGTAACCATGGGCAAGTCACTTAACTCCTCTGAGAAGAAATTTGCCTGTCTGCAAAATCAAGACAATACTTTTAGCAACAACTTGACAGGGTCATATGTGGGTCTGGGATGAGATTAACATAATATATGTGTGTGAGAGTATGTGTTTGTATATACATATATATAAAGCACTTTACAGATTTATAATGTAACCTTAAGTGGATGGTGGGACAGAGAGGATTTTGATAGGGACAAACATTGCTTCTATTACCTGGAATGGTTCTGTGTTAGCTGTGGTCAGATTCTCACTCCTCCCTGCTGTCCCTAATCCCCCAGGGCAATCCACAGGCCAGCAGCAGTGATGGAAGCTACAAAGGGATGCTTCCTTTAGCTATGACCTGGCTCCAGCTCTGCCTCCCAGGCCCATCCATGGGCTCCCCAGCTTCTGATC
Source organism: Pseudochirops cupreus (assembly GCA_028627135.1). Lineage (NCBI taxonomy): Eukaryota > Metazoa > Chordata > Mammalia > Diprotodontia > Pseudocheiridae > Pseudochirops > Pseudochirops cupreus. Next base: position 117,546,790 of record CM053582.1, read on the forward strand.
TCAACTCCTTCCTGAGAGGTGGCAGTGTCAAGTTTCAGGCAGTGTGGACACGAGATCTAGCCCACCCTTTGCCCTCAGTGAACAGACATTCCAACCACTCAACAAGTATTCATTAAACACCAGGGATTGGACTAGGCACTAGGAATACAAGGATGGAAATGAAACAGTCCCTGCCCTCAAAGAGCTTCCATGCTATTGGGAGAGACAACATATGTACATATAAGCATATACAATATCCAAGCTATCTCAAAAGTCTTAGTGTATTTTAAGCATTAATAGCTTACTAATAAGCATTTGAGTGTATTAATTATTAATGATCAGGCTTATTATTTTATATTATTTAGTTAGTAAGTTTATTAATAAGCTATTAAAACTTAAAATGATACGAAGACTTTTGGGATGCTCTGTATATATGAGAAAAAAAGAAGTCATTTATAACATGAGAATCAGATCTAGGGGTGATTTAACTTTTAGGGAATAACAATTTATTGAATAAGCACATAAAATTTTAGGGGGCAGGTAGGTGGTGGAGTAGACAGAGTACTAGGCCTAGAGGCAGGAAGAGTCATCTTCCTGAGTTCAAATCTGACCTCAGACACTTATTAGCTGTATGAACCTGGGCAAGTCACTTAACCCTGTTTGCCTCAGTTTCCTCATCTGTAAAATAAGCTGGAGAAGGAAATGGCCAACCACTCTAGTATCTTGTTGAGAAAACCCCAAATGGGATCATGAAAAAGTCAAACATGACTGAACAAGAAACAACAATAAGATTTTAGACCTGGAGGACACTGAGGCCCACCAAGGAGCAGTAGCTTGTCAGAGATAGAGCCAAGATTCAAACTCGGGCTTCCTGATTTCCAATACAGCGCTTATTCCAGGATATGTGAAGGCCTCCTCTATGAGTGAAGGCCTGTATCCTACAGAAATCTCAGTGGGCCACTACAGGGTCTCATATCACCAGTTTCTCTGCTGGTTGTTTATTAGACATCCTCTTTGTACATGGCTTGCTCGAGTAGTATCTCTGGGTTGCGCTGAGTGAATCTAGAGCAGTGGTTCTCAACCTGTGGGTTATGTTCAATTTGTAACAATGAAAATACATCCTGCATATCAGATAGATTCATAACAGTAGCAAAATTACAGTTATGAAGTAGCAACAAAAATAATTTTGTGGTTGGGGGTCACCACAACATGAGAAACTGTATTAAAGGGTCACGGCATTAGAAAGGTTGAGAACCACTAATCTAGAAGATAAAGTAGCCCCTGCCCTCTTCTTTCCTTCTAGGTGCCTCTGGTCTGGGCTCCTAAGTGATCATTGGCCTCTTTACCATGTGTTGAGCATGGGAGCAGCTCTCCTGGCAAGGCAGGAAGACACATTAACTCCTTCTTGAGCCTGGTGTCTGACTAGAGCTTGGAATTCTCCTCCCTCATAGGATCGTGGGCCATTAGAGTTGTAAAGGTCCTTTGAGGCCATCTAGACCAGGACTTTCATTTTACAAAGAAAGAAACTGAGACACAAAATAGTATCAATACTAGTTAGCATTTACAGAATGCTTTTTAAGTTTGCAAAACACTTTACAAACATTACCTTACTGGATCCTTAAAACAACCCAGGGGCTATTATGATCCTCCTTTTACAGGTGAGGAAGTAGGATCTAAGAGAAGTTAAGTGATTTGCCCAATGTCACATGGCCAGGAAGTAACTCTGTCCACTCTATCAGGTGGCTAAGAGACTGACCCAGGGTCACACAGAGCCCATTGATGGTGGAGACCACACTTGAACCCAGATCTCCTGACTCTTGGAACCTTAGTGCCTCTGCTAATCCTTCAAGTCGCAGGCCATGTCCCCTTCTTCCTCCCAGAAGTATTCACTGACGACTCCCAGAAGTCTTCACCGATGACTCAGGATCTTAGAATCTTTAAGACAAAAGGACTTTAGACATCGGCTACTTCATTTCACCTCTCTTAGCTGGAAGTTTGGGGGTTCAAGTTTTATGGTCTGTGCTAAGTCAACAGTTAACATTGTAGTTTTAGGATGTAAAATGTCATCCCTCTCAAATTGATTTATATTCACTTTGTATGTATGTGGTATGTTCACATGTGTACATGTTGTGTGTATCCCCCACTAAAATGTAACCCTTCTGAGGGCAAGAACTGTTTCATTTTGGTTGTTGTAGTTTGGCATTAGGCACATATTAAAGGCTTAAGAAGAGCTCCTAAATTAAATGATCGGTAAAATCTGCCTGTTGAGTCACATAAAAGAAAGTCAAGGATTTTTGGTTTATTTAAAATAGTTTTTAAATTTCCAGATTATATTTAAAATAACAACTTTTGAAACAAATGGACATTTTACTATACCAAACTCCTCCTTCCTCTATTTATTATAGCATTAGATGGGGGAAAAATACATATTATGTAAGCTTTTTCATAGCTTCAAACGACACTAATACTTTTAGAACACTATACATATATATGCACAGATATATATGTTTATATGTGTATGCATACACACATATTATATATATAATATAATAATATAAAAAAATATAACAAGTGTGTATGCATACACACATATTTTATACATACATACATACATACCTCCCCTGCTCAAAAGCCCTTAGCACCATCCTATTGTCTCTGAGGTAATAATAATAATAATAGTAATAATAATAATTAATGTTTACATAGCACTTACTATGTGCCAGGCACTGTGCTAAGTGCTTTACAATAATTATCTCATTTGACCCTTACAACAACCCTACAAAGTAAGTGCTGTGACTATCCCCATTTTGCAGATGAAGAAACTGATGCAAATAGAGGTGAAATGACTTACCCAAGGTCACACAGTTAGTAAGTGTCTAAGGCTAAATTTGAACTCAGGGCTTCTTACCTCCAGGACTAGCACTCTATCCTCTGCACCACCTAGCTGCTCCTGCCTGATATTTCAGGTCTGCCATGCTTTATTTGGTTCCAGTCCTTACCTTTCCAGCCTTATTTCATATGATTGCCCTTCATTCCAACCTAAGAGGACTATTGGCTGTTCCCTAAAATCATGCCCTGCCCTCATGGCTCATCATGCTTCATATATACTCCGTCCAACTCTGTCTTTCAGAATCTTGTCTCCCTTCAGTACTCACCTTCATGTTCCACCTTTTCTGTGAAGCCTTCCCTGAGTCTCCCATCCTTCCCCAGTTAACCCTCTCTCCCTCCTCAGATCACTGTGTATTACACCTATCTATGAACAGGCCCATTCCCCTCAGTTGACTTTATACTCTTTGAGGGTGGTGATCCTTTTGTTTTTGCCCTGGGGTCCTCGGTGCCTAACACAGTGCCTCACTCATATTAGGTACTCCTCAAGGTTTGTTGAAGGCATTGAATTGCAGTCATGGAGGGAAGCAGGAGTGTAGCCAGTTCAGAACAGCAACAGATCAACATGTTACTTCCACTGAGCCTGGAGGGTAGGGGTGGGGCAAGGTAAATTTTCATCCTTTCCATATAACATGGGAGTCTGAAGACACAGAGGAGTCTAGAAGGCCTCTCACATCCCTCTCTACCTTCTAGAACCTTTTACCATAACAGGCCATTGGACAATCATCCCTGCTCATCCCATTCTCCTAGAATGTGAATAAGTGTCTTCACTACTCAAATGCAGATCTAGCCATATTATTCCCTTACTCAAGAAGTTTCAGTGACTCCCCATGGCCTTTAGGTTAAAATATAAACTTTGTGTTTGGCATTTAAAGTCTTTCACGATCTGACTACAGCTTCCCTTTGTAAGCAGTTACCTGTGACTTCTCCTGTGCTCTATGTTCCAGCTAGATAAGCTTATGTGCTGTTCCTAGTCCACGGCGTATTCTGTCTCCTACTTCCATGCCTTTGCATAGGCTGTATCGTGGCCTGAAATGTTCACCTTCTTCTCTTCCGCTTTTTAGAACCTCTAATGTAACTTCCTTTAAGAAGCATTTTCTGAATTCCCAATTTGTCAGGAACCCCTCCTCCCCAAAAATGCTGTGTTCATTTCATATTCACTTCTCTGTGTACGTATTGTCCTCCAACCCCCCATTAAATGCAAACTCCTCAAGGGAGGAGTAAGGACTGTTTCTTTTTTTTTTTTTGTCTCTTTATCCTCAGAACCTAGCATGACGCCTGGCAGATCTTATTTTTTTTAAATTTTGGAACAGACCTGTGATTTCATTGATTTTAGGGAAATTCTCATGAAGAAACTCCCTTTTCCAGTGTACTTTGGCAACTGTTCTACAATTTATAATCAGAGAGAGCTGCCCGGGGCTGTGAGAGGTTAAGCAATGGTCTTGGCTAGGCCACACAGTCAGGTTGGGGCAGAAGCTCCATTTGACCCTGGGTCTTCCCGGATCCAAGGTCAACTCTCCCTCCACCACTCCATATGTCTTTGCCTTGCACACAGTAGGCACTTAATAAATGCTTGTCAAATTGAATTGCAAATGGATTTAGCTTGTCTGATTGTCTACAAACTCTCAAAATATTATTTTTAACTTAACTTCTTCCTGTTCCAATGCAAGCATACTTCCTTTGGAGAACAATTGGTCACCATTCACTACATGATTGAAATTATTAAGTACCCTATCAACCTCTTCCTGTCCGGAATAAACAATTGTTTCAAACAGCAATGCTTTGGATCTTTATAGTTTCCTCTCCTGGCAGGATTCAGAGCACTTTCTCAATCTATCATATTCTGTCACATAATCCTAGATAGAGGCCATCCAACCCAACTACCTGATTTTAACAAAGAGGGAAACTGAGGTCCAGAGAGATGAGCAACTTAGCCAAAGTCATATAGGCAATGAGGAGCAGAGATTCCTCCTAACATTCCAGAAGTCACAGAGAAGCAGATTTTAACTCAAGGTCGGGAAAATACCCCACCTATGTTTTGTTGTCCAGTTGTTTCAGCCACATCCAACTCTTCATGACCCCATTTTTGGGTTCTGTTGTCAAAGATACTGTAATGGTTTACCATTTCCTTTTCCAGTCCATTTTTTACAGATGAGGAAGCTGAGGCAAAGAAGGGTAAGTGACTTGCCTAGGGCCATACAGCTAGTGTTTGAACTCAGGACTTCCTTACTTCAAGCCCTACATTCTATCTACTGCGCCAGCCCCATCCTGCTCATAAGAGAAGTCCCAAAGTGGGCCTGGCCACCTCCCTTGACTCTCTGTCCCCTCTCTAAGCAGAGGCTGATCAACCCCTTATAAGGGATAATGTGGAGGGAATTACCTGCACTCACATGGGTTGGACTAGCTGCCCTCTAAGGCAAACTGGCAAACACTCAGTCAGCTGGCCACATGCTGTTTGCAACCCTCCCAGCCCAAACGGATTAAAATGTCAATTGGGAAGTATTTAACGAAATAAGTAAAAACATCCTAAAACATAGAAGATGTTAACTTGTTCTTTTCTTAGTCAAAATATAGCCTGTTTCAATGTGAATTAGGCATCATTGCAGATATCTTCCTGTTCTGAGATTCTAGTATTACGTGAATTGAGTAAAAACTTGATTCCATGACCATTAGGAGACAAGAAGATCACTCATACACTGGATTTCTTCTTGAAACTTTTACAGCTCCAAAGGAGCAGGGTTTGAAAGACCCTGAGGCTAAAAAAATAAAATAAATAAAAACACTCAGAGGCTCAGGTCCCACATTGATGGATAAAACACAGAAATTACAACCATCTCCCCACCAGACCAGTGATGCCAGTTCACAAGGTGTGGACCAAGGAGGCCACAAGGCAGGCAGATGTTTCCCCAGGGTGCCCTCTCCACCCCTCTGGACTGTGTTCCATGCCCCCACCCCACCCCCATTCCACCCCCGTGGGCTGCAGGCATCCTGCCTTCGACTACTTCAGTGCTCCCATGGCACATTTCACACTAATTTTAGGTTAACCTCACAGGTTTGCTGTCCTGAGCCCCATACATAATGGATGTCTTATGCAGAGCTCTGCCAAATGTGGAGGAAGAAGGGTCCCACCTTAAAATGTTCCTGGTCTCTAAACAGCTCAGTCCTGGGCGGCACAGAGAACAAGCCAGGTCACTGTTCCCCATAATAGCCAGGAAGGGCCTGTCTATTGACGTTTCAGGGCCCCGTAGGTCCAGACCCTGTGCATCAGCATCACGTGGACGATGGCTCAGTGGGACAAGGTGGTGTTTTTCCTTAATATAGGGATGGGTGGGTGGGGGGTGGGGGTGTACAGTTTTAAAACAGGTCTGGGTGTGAGCTTGGTCATGTTGACTAGGAGAGTCACTGGTGGCCTGGTAATAGGGCCCTGGAATATGGAGTCAGGAAGATCTAGGTTTGGATCCTGCCTCAGAGACTTTCTAACTGGGTGACCTTGGGCAAGTCTTTTAAGGTCTTGGAACTCAATTTCCTTATCTGTGAAATGGAGACAATTATAGTCCCTGTCTCTTAGGGCAGTGGTGAGATGTAAATGAAATAATGTATAGAAGGTGTTTTGCTGGCCTTAAACCACTCCAGGATGGGGGGCTCTTCTTTCTTGTCATCATTTTTCACTGAGCTCTGGCTTTGAGCTCCTGTCCCCCAGGAGGATCCCCCGACCCTGTGTGCTGCTTGGGCAGGAAGGAAATTGAAGTTCACCTTGATGAAGCTGCCTAGTGCTGTCTTCTGGGGGCAAGCAGAAAAAGTCTAATCGCGCCCCCCCCCCATCCATGTTAGAGCCTTTCAGATACTTGAAGACAGCAATGGTGCCTCCTTGCCCCCTCCCCAAGTCTCTGGGCTTAATCTCTTATTGCAGTTTTGCCAGCCTAGGCCAGACTCTACTGATCTCTCTGTTCCCACTATCCCAGTAACCAGCCTCACCATCTCCAGGCTCTTCCTTGCCCTATCCAGTCTTGACATAACTTCCAGTTTATTGTTTTAACGCACAATTCTGTCCTGTTACTCCCCTACTGAATACTATTACTAGTCATAACAATAATTGATGTCAATCTAAGGTCTGCAAAGTATTTTATATCTATTATCTCATTTTATTCATGGTCCTAGACTGCCCACCAAATAAAGTCCAAACTCCTTAATCTGGCATTCTAGTCTTTACAGCCTCCACCTCCAGCCTCTCTTTTCAGCTTCATTTCCTACTGCTACATGTTGATTAATTTAAAAACCTCCATAATGTCGTCCCTCCCTGATCCAGGTGAACCATTCCTTCAACAGATCATTGTGTGGAAGGGAGGCTCAAACCAAAGCTGTCAACCCAGGAACATGGCCCACGCTCCCCTACCTCTGCCTGGGCTTTCCAATTCTTTTTCTTTCTGGAGACATCCTGGCCTGTTCAAATGCTGTGTTAAGGCTGCCTTCAATGTCTTTCTCCTCTAGGAAGCCTTGTCTGACTCCTCTGGCTTGGAAATGATCTTTCCTTCCACCCCTTTCTTACAGTTCTTTTTTATACCTCCTTCATGGGCTTACTGTAGTCTAATTTGTGTTACTGTTATTTGTGGCCGTGTCTTATTGTCCTCTTATACAAAGTATCTCTTATGGACAGTGACTAGGTCTTAATTGTTTCTGTACACACACACACACACACACACACACACACACAGAGTTCTGCATATAACAGGTTGCTCAATAAAGGTTTGTTGGATGGATAGATAGATGAATAGATGGATAGATATATGGATAGATGAATGGATGGATGGATGGATGAATGGATGGATGGATGGATAGATAGATAGATATATGGATGGATGAATAGATGGGTGGATGGATGGATGCATATATGTATGGATAGAGAGATGGATAGATGGATGGATAGATAAATAGATGGATGAATAAATAGATGGATGGATAAATGGATGGATTTTATAATGGGAATCAATGGGAAAGGAAGTTTTGATAAACATAATTTTACCTTATGGCCTTCCTACTCCCATTTTTTTAAAGGAAAAAAATTGATATCATATGTATTGCAGATACTTGCAAGTTTTGGGCTCTTCTTCCATTTTCAAAACTATACCCCTAAATGAGACCCATTAATTCTCTCTCAAGTTAACATCCATGTCATAGGAGCTGTGATGGAGTCATGGAAAGACGAGGTGGTACAGTGGATATAGCCCCAGGCCTGAAGTCAGGAAGACTCCTCTTTCTGAGTTAAAATATAGCTTCAGACATTTACTAACTGAGTGACCCTGGGTAAGTCACTTAACCCTGTTTGCTTCCTCACCAATAAAATAAATTGGAGAAGGAAATAGCAAACAATTCCAGTATCTATGCCAAGAAAACCCCAAATGGGGTCACAGAGAGTTGGACATGATGAAAACCAGCTGAACAACAAACAACCATAACATGGCAAGAATCCTGTATTTGGAGTTGGAGGACCTAGGTTTGAGTCCTGTCTCCTCCTCTTAAGATCTCTGTGGCCCCAACTGGGCAAGTTGCCTAATCTTTCTGAGCCTCAGTTTTCTAATCTCTAAAATGGGGATAATAGTGCTTAGCTTATCTCTCTCCTGAGGCTTTTCTAAGGAAATCACTTTTTCGGAATCAGAGTCCTTTAGACACAAGAGCTGTTGCTATTAGGAAAGGGGAAGGGCATAGGCATTTATTAGACTGCTAAGTGCCAGGCTCTGTGCTAAGTGCTCTACAAATATTATTTATCTTATTCGATATTAAGATGAAAATATTCATAAAATTATGGACTTAGAGCTGGAAGGGACCTCAAAGGTCTGCAAGTCCGGCCCCCTCATTTTACAGGTGAGGAAACCAAGGCCCGGAAAGGACTAACAATGGGCTTAAATCACACAGATAAGAAAAGGGTCCAGGGCTGGATTTGAATCCAGGCTCTTTGACTCCAAATTCAGCCCCTTCTGGCTGGACCACATTCGCTCACATTATCCCAACTCATTCAGGAATTTTCCTGCTTTGAGAGACAAAGCTGCATTTGTTGCCATTTTTGTTGTTTTCCTTTCTTTGTGTGCCCAGCACTTGGCCCAGTGACTGGCACAGAGTAGGCATTTAATCAATGCTAGTTGACTGACTGACTTTAAGATTGCCAGTAGACATTCCTCCCCACAACCCTGTGAGATAGCTGTGTGACCTTGGGCAAGTCACTGTCTCCCTCTGAGATTCAATGTCTTCATCTGTAAAGGGGAGTTAATAATATTTGCACTTAAGGCAGCCTTGAGCTCTAACAGGAGAATTCAAGTGATGATGATCAGAAAACAAGGGTTTCAGTAAGTCCCCTGGGATCTAACCCATCAAGCAAATTATTTTCCAAGGGCAGAGGCAGAAACCCCAGCTCTGAGACCACTCACAGTGACGGAGGATGTACAAAACCCTCTATTCCCTCGGTGCCAAATGCAGGAGCTCTGCACACAGTAGGGTGGGAATACTTTTTGAATGAATGAAGAATTGTATATGTTTAGTCAAAGTCACTGATGAGTGGAGCAGGACAGGGCATTCTGCCAGTCTCCAAGTTAGGTTCCCATGGCAGCCCTTAGTGGAGAAGCCCAGGGGGAGATTTCTGGATCTGTAGCTCTCCAGGCATTACTGATTGGGCCACATTTCACTTGTAGCATGCTTTAGGGATGTGGAACATTTAGTCCCAATAAGGATCAGTTGAGGGAACTGAGGATGGTTAGCCTGGAATGGAGAAGCCTTGGCTGGGAATGGGAGGGCATAGTATATTGCTGATGTATTTACATTTTACCTGAAGGACGTGAATAGGGCAAAGGCATCAGACTTGTATTGCATGGCCCCACAGAGTAGAGCCAGGGGTAGTGGGGAGAAGCTCTGGGGGCATGTTTGAGCTCCCTTTCTAAACTATCATAACTGTCCAAAAGTACAGTAGGTGGCCTTATGAGGTTCTGGGTTCCCCACAAGCCCAAGCAGGGTAGCCACTTGTCCCAGGGATCAATGCTGGGGATAGGAGCTGGACTCAGTGACCTCAAGGGTCTCTTTTTTCCGGGGGATTTCTGAATTCTCCCCCTCCTGGCTAAGGGAAAGAAAGGCTGAGCTCAGCTTCCCTGCACTGAGAGAAAGGTGCATGTTTTCTTAGCTGGACCAGGGAAGACTTTGAAAATAGTCTCATGCATATTCAGTTCCTGGGGAAGGGGGAACCAAAGCACTATTTTTAGAGGCTTTGGCTGGAATGCCAGCCCAGAATGGTACCTGCCCTGAAGCCACAGAACATGGGCTTGTCAGGAAGAAAGGTGAGGAAGGGACAGTGTTCCCAGCCCTCTGACAGGCTCTACCCTCTCCACACCACCAACGCTTCCTCCCACTTTACCATCAGTGATGGTAAAATGATTGGGCTCTTAAGAAGAAAAAAAAAGAATAACCAGAGTAATTTAAGGTTTTGCAAAGTCCTTTACACAAATTATCTGGGTTGATCCTCACAACAACCCTGGGAGATTGTTGCTGTTATTACTCTCACTTTACAGAGGAACAAACTTAAGTTTAAAGAGGTTAAGACTTCTGTAGTCACACAGCTACTAAATGTTTAAGGCAGAATTTGAACTCACATCTTCCTGACACCAAGTCCAGCCCTACACAAAACTGAAGATAGCAATGCCTCATTTCTTCCAAGTTCACTTCTCTGATCAAAAGCAGCAATCGAAGAGCAAAGAAGGTGGACAATGGACCAACTGATGGTGAAGGGGGAGACAGAAAAACTAGTCAGTCAATAAGCATTATTAAGCGCCAGACTCTGTGCTGAGCTCTGAGGATCCAAAGAAAGGCAAAAGACCATCCCTGGCTTCAAGGAGCTTACAGTCTAACAGGATGCAAACAGCTATGTACAAACAAGATATAGACAGGAAAAATCAGAGATAATCAATTGAGGGAAGGAACTGTAAAGAAATGTGGTCCATTGGAAAGAGCCCTGGATTAGTATCCAAGAGACCTATGTTCTAGTTCACCCTCCAATACTGTGTGACTGGGAGCAAAAGCACTTAACTGCCCTTAGCAGATTCTTTACCTGTAAAATGGGTATAATTATATTCCATATACTACCTATTTCACAGGGTTGTCATGAGGAAAGAACTTTGTAAACCTTTAAACTGATGTTCAGGAAAACCTTAGTTCACATCCTGCCTCAGCAGTATGACCTGGGCAAATCACTTCCCCTCTGCCTCAGTTTCCTCATCTGTAAAATAGGGGTGGTAATAGTAATACCATCCATATCCCAGGGTTGTCATAAGGATAAAATAAAAGAACATTTGCAATGTACTTTGCAAACCTTAAAACAAACAAAGCTATGTATAGCTATTAATTTTAGATCTAATGTGGACCTGCCACTTTCCACTTGTACCAGGTGGCTGGTTCTTTAAAGTTAAACCTCCTTTGCATAACTATTCTGCCATTCATTATATTACATTAAACAATAGGCAAACTTAATGCTTTAGATTCGATCCAACTTGGATTTTTGTTGTGTTGGGTTTCTTTCAACCATATATCAATGACCAAAAGTTGTCCTCACCCTCTATCTGGGCATTCTCTGTTCCTTTTTGTGCCACCAGTTCTCAAGCCACTGGAGCAAAGATTCTGAAGCCAGGCTTAGTGGGGAAAATGTTTCCATCACTGTATTTCTATAAAACTGGTTTCCTTTGTAACCCTATGTGTTATAGCTCACACCTTTAAAAACCTAATGCTGAGAAGCAGCTGGCTCATCGGCCCCTACACTGACAAAGGGAGCCACAGACATAAGGTGGAGAAGCCCTGTCCCTTAGTGACCTTGGGGATTGATGTGAATCGTTGACCTTGCTCGGCTCCTCCGTGGGCTGCTTTGACTCCTCAGGTCACTATCGCCTGTTGGGCTTCTGCTCTTAATTGTTTTTTAAAGGCATTAGGTACATCTACCAACCTTTGATTTTCCAGATTCCACTCCCCAGATCTCTTTCGTGGTTGCCTTTAATCGGGTGACAGAGTGCTTGAATTTTCTACTTCGTGGATTGGCCAGATGTTGGAGTTATCGCCAAGAAATGATAACTTCATCAAGCATCTTTCTATGGCTTTTTAGAGGTTTTCTCGAGGAACTTCTGCCCCAGTGGTTTTCGACACCTGCTCTTTCTTGATAATGCCACTTTTCCTCCTTATCTGATGCTTATAGCAGGTACGAGCTTATTTTAATTACTCTGGATCTGTCTCTTAGTTGGATTGGTGCTGTACAACTCAAAATGGGCTTTTCAAAATTCCATTCTAAGTATGGTTTTCTTCCTTTCATAATTATTTGACACATTAGCATTAGTTTTGCCATCTGGTTCATTAGGTAGCACTTACAGAGTTTGGGTTAAATATAGCTCTCCTTTTCTCCCTTCTTCTTTCTCCCTCCCCTCCCCCTCCCCTCCCCCTCCCCCTCCTCTTCTCTCCTCTTTTGAATTTTGCAGATGAGAACACCTGAGGCCCAAGAGAGTTAAACAACCTGCCTAGGTCGTGAGTGGCAGAACCAGGCTTTGAACCCAGGCCTTCTGTCTCCAAACTTCGAACCTTTTATTTTAAAAATACTTTCTTCACAATACCCATGTGAGGCAGACAGTGAAACAGGTGTTAACTCCATTTTACAGATGAGCAAACTGGTAGAGTGTATGACATGTGATATCAGAGGCTCATTTCAGCAAATGGGGAGGGGAGGGGGAGAGAAGGGTGTTTTCCTAGCCAGGTCTGAGCACTGTCCTAGGGCCATTCTATTCTATGTGGTTCCCCCCCAACTTCCCTGCCTTCTACCTCCCCCTGGAAACATAGGCCAGTGGCTCTTCCTAGAACTGAAAATCAGAGATACCTGCCTTGTAGGATTAGTCAGTGGGTCTCTTACTAAAAACAAAAAAAAGCCTGAGGGACTCAGATTCCTGGGCCCCGGGCAGTCATAGGCTGAGCAGACCCTTGTTCTGACTACTACCACCTGTGGCCTTCTAGCACTTCCCTCAGGCCTCTGACCCATTTTCTCCAGACAAATCCTCCTCCTCATGGTCTCTGAAACTTCTTTCTTCAATTCTGAAGGGTCATTGAGTCTCCATTCTGATGGAGGGTGAAGAGCATCAGAATAGGGCCCTGAGGTTTCCTTGATAGAGCCAAGAGGGGATGAGCAGGGCTGATGGATCCCTCTGTCCAAGCACCTTGGGCCTGCCTGTTCCAGAGCCCAGACCTTCTGCTGGGCCTGACCTTCTGAGAATGAGCTATCCTAAGTTTAGTCTTCTTCTTGCTTCCAAGCCCAAGGCAGAGATTTCCTTGAATTCCCTAACCCTCAAGAGCTACAAGTCAAGTCTTTTCTCTGGCTCCCTGTCCTGGCTGAAATGGAATGACCCTCCAGTAGGCGGGAGGCTCTCCTGACCCTCTGAGCCTCTGGTCTCACTGGCTTCTACTCCAGCCTCTCCTCTTGAGTTCTTCCTCTCACTACTCACTACTATTCATTTATATGTATGGAGTGGAGTCTTTCTCACACTGTCCCAGACATTGTGATGGAGGCTAAGGATAAAAAGATTGAAATGAAACTGTTCCTGCCCTCAAGGAACTTATAGGGATCATAGGATTGTAAAATTTGGAGGGAGAAAAGAGCTTAGAGGTTATTGAGTCCAGTCTTCTCATTTTACAGATGAAGAAACTGAGGTCCATAGAAGGGAGATGAGGTCACAGGTTGGCTGGTTGTCCTTCATTCTCGAAGAAGACCAACATGGCATCACCATTCTAAAGTCAAGTTTCAGTGTGTCCGACTGACTTATCAGAACAATACAAGCTCGAAAGGATCTACCACAGGCTGGGTACAAATAATCCCTGTGAACATTTGGGGTGGATTCTCCAAATTTTCCCATCCTGCATTTCCTTTGAGCCATTTCGATTCTGCCTTGAAGAAAGTTACACCAGGTCACAGGTCACAGTCAGTGGCAGAGCCAGGATTCAGTCCCAGGTCTTCTGATTCTTTCCACTATATTCTTTTGAAATAAGGTCTTCTAGTTAGAAGGTATGGCATGGGCAAAGGCATAGAGAAAGGAAAATACTCGTGCCCAGCTAGTGTTTGGTCTCTCCGTTTTGACTGAGGCCTAAGGAGTGTGAAGAGAGCACTGAAAGAAAAAGCTGAAACTACCATTTGGACTTAGATTACAGAGGTTCTTGGATGCTGGTTTGAGGAAGTCAGCTTATTTGCTTGGCAATGGTGAGCCATGGAAGGTGTTTGAGTGGGAGACTCGTAATTCAGAGCAGTGCTTTCTTTTCTCTGCTGACCACCCAAGTCTCATCAGCATAACTTCTCCATTATCTCTCAAAGAGCAGGCGGTGATCTTCACTGCTAGATTCTTACCAGGAATTAATGCCCCTCCATAGACTAAATCAAAATGCTTTCTTACTGCATGATTGCATTTGTGGAGCTATCAGGTCTAAGGAAAAGGAGAGTGAGTGGGAGAATGATCCTGGGCCCCCATCTTCTAGCTGTAACCAGTCAGTCCAGCAACAAGCATTTATTAATTCGTTATTATGACTTATTAGCTGTGTCACCCTGAGCAACTCACGTCATCTCTGCCTGCCTTAGTTTCCTCATCTGTAAAGTGGGAATAATAGTAACAGCACCTACCTCCCAGGCTTGTGGTGAGGAGTAAATGAGATAAAAATTTCAAAGCATCTTGCAAACCTTAAAGCACCGTGTAAATGTTATTGAACAACAATCATAATAAAAATAAGAGTAACCATTCCCAGTTCAGTGGAAAGAGCTCCAACAGTGGGTTCAGATGACCCCTGCTCCTTACTGCCAGTAGGGCCTTGAGAAGATCACCTTACCCCTTCCCATGCCTCAGTTTCTCTATCTGTAAAGTAAGAAGGTTAGACTAGACAATGTCTAGGGCCCTTCTAGCTCTAAGTCTATAACCTGGGGTCTTCTGCTTAGAACCAAAGATATGAGTCTGTCTCCAAAGACAAATTAGGTTCCCTCTTAACAAATGTTCTCAGCCCACTCCTCTGAGCTGGTCAACATATCTCAAACACCAGAGGAGACTGAGGGGGAGGCTGGATCCCTAACAGCTCACCGATGCTCTTCTTGAAATGTGGCCCCAGAACCAGACCTGAGACAGGGGGAGACCAGGGGTTCACCTCTCTTCTTCTGAACATCCGATGAATGCAGACTGAAATATGGCACTAATTCCAGATTATGAGATAGTGATGATTATAGAGCCAAGGAGTCTTGGGTTCAAATGCTACCTATGACATTTTGTAGCTGTGTGACCAGGGCTGGTCACTGTTATAACCTCCCTGAACCTCAGTTTTTTTCCACCCCATCAGGTAGGAAAAGTTGTCTTTTCCTGCCCTCTGTTGCCTCTTGTCCCTTTCAGTGATATTCCACCAGCCCCCTGTCTCCACCCCAGATATCTTCATGTTAGCCCCTGGTGGCTTAGCATCCCTGCTATGACAAAGCTACTTTTTCCTGCCTTCCTGGGCATCATGCCACTGCCTAACCCTAACACATCCACACTTAGATCAGAGCAGTCATAGAAGGCGATGGAAGGCTTACATAGTATATTAGGTTGTGTAGTAGGTGTTCTCAAAAAGATCTGAGGATTTGAGTGGACCAAAAGCTTAATGTGAGTTAGCAGGATGGTATAATAATAATGATATAATAATTTAATTAATAATAATTCCTATAGCACAGACCTCTTTGGCTTGAGATCTCTGTTCCTACTTCAGGCTTCACTTTTGCCTCTATTCCTTGGAGTTTAGCATCCTGCAAAAACCCTGGTTCTTGCCCTGCTGGTTTCTGTTCCTTTTAGACCCTACCCCTCTTTCCCTGGTGGGAGATCTCCCCTGAGCCCCAGTGTTTTGTTTTCTTTTTTTCTAATCACTTCCATGTGTCAGCATAGTCTGGTCTTGGAGTCAGGAGGCCTGGGTTCAAATCTCAGCTCTAACACCCTCCAGCTGAGTGACCTTGGGCAAGTCATAAGAACATACTAATCAGAGCTGAAAGGCACCCAGGTGGACAATGAAGCCAGTTCCTTCTGGGAGCCAATTGTAATACATATATATATATATATATATAAATACTCCAGAAATCTGCAAATGTTATAAATGAAGGCTTAATTTTTTTGTTTTCTAGACTTAAGAAAGTGATGGAAAAAACATTAATAATGCCGATTAAACTTTCAAGTGTGTCATTCATCCATTCCTCCCCCCCACCTGAGAGCTGATAGTTAAACAGCATACCCCTTACTTTTACAAATAAGGTAACTGAGGCCCAGACTGGGGACAGATAGGATATGGCAGAGCTGGGATCCGAACCCAGGTCTTCTGACTGCAGATCCAGCGCCCCTCCCATACATCACGAATCTCTTTGTGTCCCTGAACCTCAACTTCCTCATCTGTGAAATGGGAATGGGGACATACTACCTGCCTCCTGGGGTGTTGGGAAAAAAGCTTTTTGTAAACCTGAGAGTGTGGTAGAAATGATAGCTCTCCTTATGACCACCACTCCAGGTCTCAGGAGACTTTGTTCTCATATGCCTTTTAGGAAAAGGCCCCTCAAACTTGGAATAGGCTTGAGATGTAAATAACCAGGGCATAATATGGCCCTGGGCTTAATGGCAAACTGGAATCGTGAAATATCAGAGCAGGCTGAGTACATGGAAATCCAATCCCCTTGTTTTATGGGGGAATAAACTGAGGCCCAGAGAGGAGAAGAGACCTACCCTCAGTCACACAGGTAGTGGAAGTTCTGGGATCAGGCCCCAGGTCCCCTTATTCCAACTAGTCCGGAGCTTGACTTACTACCCACAAACTATAACTAGGCAGTGGAACTGGAGCTTTGCCTCAGGGCACTGAAATGTATCAGGCTCTGTCATCACTAGCATCCCTTCAGCCATGTAAAAACAACTGAGCTTCCTCCCAGGTTGGCAAGAATAATTAGCTAAGATAGGCATCGACTGTTGGGGCCACTTCTGCCCCACCACACCTCTCTCCCAGTGTTAGGCATCTACCATGGCCCAAGCACTGTGCCAGGCATTGGGGTTCTCAAGAATAAAAAGAATGGGACCAAAGCCTGCCTGATTTCTCTTTTCTGTTAGTGACTTAACTGCCTCACGTTGTCTTGGAGTCTACCCTCCCTTCTACAGTTCAGTATTCTGAGGGCTCTCTAATCCCTCCCAGGAAAATTTGTCTTAAAAAGAATGATTTGGGGGCCCACCTCATCTTCTTGCCCCAGATATTAATGCTATTAATGCTATGCCCTGCCACACACCGCCTCTCCATCTGGAGCCCACTGCTTTGGTTATCGTAGGTCTAGAGGTGGAAAGGACCATCTTATTCCATTCTATTTAAGAATTGAGGCCCAGAGAGGTTTAAGTGATTTGAAAAGAGGTGGCAAAAAAAAAATGGGAGGAAGCTGAATTTGAACCCAGGCCTTCTGATATGAGAAACACCTATTCATTTTTCTCCCTTGAGGAGTACCCACTGACCTCTAAGTACACTGTGCATGTGGCTGGTGGTGGAGGTGGAGGACCAGTGGACAGGGGTTTGCAGTGGTGGTCTTTATATAGCATTTTAAGGTTTGCAAAGAACTTTACATATATCATCTCATTTGATCCTCACAATCCTGGGAAGTAGGTGTTATCATGATGCCCATTCTGTAGATGAGGAAACTGAGTCAGGCAGAGGTTAAGCAACTCGTCCAACTTGTCTGAGGCAGGCCCCAAACTCATCTTCCTGACAAGTCCAGCATTCTCTCTGCTATGCCATGTAGCTGCCTACATATTAAATGAAAAGGTAGGTGATGGGGGAGAGCCTTTTTATAGTGGGGGAACAAAGCAGGACATTGGTTTCTGAGAGAACCGGGCTTTGACTTCTCAGCCCTGAGATCCAGCTGGTATAGCCACTGAAGAGAACCCACAGAAGGATCCAGGCTCCAAGGTGTAGCTTTCCTACCTTTTCTGAGAAAAAAGGATTTATCATATGTAAAAGGGCCTGGGAGCTGAAGCCCTCAGGGTGGGGCTCCCTGGCCTCGGCTCCTTCTGACCTCCCTCCCCTCCCAGAGGCTGTCTGTGGTCCCTGCTTCTGCCAGCTGTTTCCCTGGTGCAGGCTTCTGCAGTATATTAGGATAGACAGAAACAGAGGAGGAAGTCAAAGCAGTGGGAGGAAACAGGGCAGCTCTGTGCGGCATAAGGGAGCGTCTGTTTGCAGAGGCCTGACTGAAGGAGAAGGACCAGTTTTCTTGGGTGGTTTCTCAACAGCTCTCAAGGCCATAGCCAAAGAGGGCAGCTTTTGTGATGGAGCCACCAGCCTAGGGGGAGGTCAGGGTGGTGCTTTAGACTTAGCAGGCCCTGATTTTATCAAAGTGGTTTTTATAAAATGTTTTATTAGTATGTGTGTTTGTGTATACACGTACACATATGTTTGTGTGTATGTATCTGTACCTTTTGTTATTCAGTTGTATCAGTTATGTCTGAGGCGCTGTGACCCCATTTGAAGTTTTCTTGGCAGAGATACTGGAGTGGTTTGTTATTTCCTTCTCAGGCTCATTTGACAGATGAGGAAACTGAAGCAAACAAGGTTAAGTGACTTGCCCAGGGTCCCACAGTTAGTAAGTGTCTGAGGTCAGATTTGAACTTAGAAAGAGGAGTCTTCCTGCTCCAGGTCCAGCACTCTGGACTCTGTCACACCCCTTAGCTGCCATTGCTCAAATTAACTCCACTAAAAACAAACAAACAAACAAACAAACAAAACCCTTTCCCTTGTGAAAAAGAGAAATGGGTAAGCAAATATGAACCCAGTATGTCATGTGCCATTCCATCTCTATAGGCCACCACCTTCCTACCAAGAGAAGGGAAATGTATTTCATCCCCTAGTCTTCTGGATATTGAGACTGGTCATTGGATTTGCCTGAATTTTGATGTCTTTTAGTGCTGTTTTCCTCTGTGTTATTATGGTCCTTATTCTCCTGAGTCTGCTCGTTTCACTCTCCATCAGTGTGTATGCCTTCCCAAGTTTCTCCGAATTCCCCATATTCACAATCTCATATCAATCCATAAACATTCATTAAGTGCCTGCTATGTTCCAGGCGCTGTGCTGATTGCCTACGATGAAATACCATTTACTTGTTTATTTGGGGTGAGAGAGGGTCCACAACTTTGATTTCCAAAAAGCAGAGGTTCTTTATGTTGAATTTCTTTATTTTCGGAAGCAATCAGAGGTAAGTGACCTGCCCAGGGGAACACAGCTTTTCTAGCTTTACTGAAGCTGCATTTGAACTCAAGATCTCCTGACTTCAGGGCATTTTTTTTTCTTTCCATTTATATCATTATAGGAATTGTATACATTGTTTATTCTGGTTCTGCTTATTTTACTCTGTATCAGTTAATATAAGATTTTCTATTGTATTTCTTCTTTTAAAAAAACAGTCCCTGTCCTTCAATCTTCTGTCTATTAGGAAATGACCAATGGCAGAATGTGTGTATAAGGATACACACACCCATACATCCACATGCCACATACTCATACACACACATATACACACACCACAAACACACACCACATATACACCTCCCCCCCATACACACATGGGCTTTAAGCAGAGATATCTAATGCCAAGATGCATTTCCACATGGTAGCTTTTTCTTTTTATCTTGCATTGGTTTGGCTCGTGCAAAAGTTATTTTTTTAACGATTGAAATTGTCTATTTAATCATATATGCTCACCATGATCCTTTGATTAAAGACTTTTCCTTGTAGCCATAGGTCTCAAGGCTCCTGCCTTTTGGAGAGCTGGTTGTTAAACATCTATCAACATACCCCATCACTTTCTTAAGTCTAAACAATCAACAAAATAATAAACCAAGTCCTACTTTGTAGTGTTTGTCGATTTCCAAGGTGTAAATGCTCACACCAAAACTTTAATTACCGTCTCTTGAGAGCTGGCTCCAGCACACTATTGATTATGCATCACGTCTGGAGTATTGTGTTCATTTCTGAACATCACATTTTGGGGAGGAATATTGGCAAGCTGCACCATAGATAGAGCACTGAGGTGGTAGTCAGGAAGACCCAAATTCAAATACAGCCTCAGATGCTTACTAGCTGTTTGACCTTGGGCAAGTCATTTAACTTCTGCCTCAGTTTCCTCAACTATAAAATGGGCATAATAACAGTATCTCCCTCACAGGGTTGTTTTGTGTATCGAATGAGATAATATTTGTAAAAGAATACAGTCCTTGGCACATAGCAGGTGCTCAAATGTTTGGAGCAGTTAGGCGACACAGTGGGTAGAGTGCTAGGCTTGGAATGAAGAAGATTCATCTTCATGAGTTCAAATCCAGCCTCAGACACTTCCTGGCTGGGTGACCCTGGGCAAGTTACATCATCCTGTTTGCCTCGGTTTCCTCATCTGTAAAATGAGCTGCAGAAGGAAATGGCAAACCCCTCCAGTGTCTGAGCCAAGAAAACCCCAAAATGGGTCATGAAGACTTGGACAAGAGTGAAAAACAACCAAACAACAAATAAATGCTTATTCTTTCCTTTCTTCCCCTTCCCCTATCCAGAGGGGAGAGAACTGGAAACGAAGATTATACTTGAGAACTGGCTTAAAGTATTTGAAGACTATTAATTCTGTCTGACCCCCAAGAACAGAACTAGGAGAGAGTTTCAGAGTAACAACATTCAATTAGAGACACAGTTAAACCTGCCTGATAATTAGACCTGTCCCCAAGGGGCCAGCATTGCCTCTGGGGATGGTGGGCTCCTCCTCAGTCTTCACGCAGAGGCTGCTTGGCCCCTTTCTGGGGAGTCTGTAGCAGGCATTTCAAGGGGCCAGGTAAGATAGTGGCTGTCAGAGAGTCTGGGATGCCATGAAAGGCCCTGAGCCTTGAAACTGCCAGGGTCAGGGTATGTCTCCTCACAGAGACTTCTCTGAAGGGAACAACACTTCTTTGCATCCATATGTTCAGACCTCCTTGTCAAAAAGTCAAGGGCCTTAATGTATGGTTCACTTCATAAAGCTTTTTAAGCTGCCCAAAGGCCTCTCTCAAAACCTTAGTGGAAAAAAGGGTTAAACACATCATTTTCATGAAAACACTAATAGTAAATGACATTTCTACATCTCACTAATATGTTTATCAATCACTTTATACAGACTTATTTTGAGCCTGACACTAACTGTGTGAATTATCCCCATTTTACAAATGAAGAAACAGACCCAGCATCACAGGTCTAGAAATGTAGAACCAGGATTTTGCTGAGCTCTACCCATTAAGGAGCCCTCAGCAGGTTCTTAGAAAGTGCCTGAATTTCAGTTGAGAGGACTAAAGAGATATCATTGTAGAGAAGATGGGAAATTACGAGAAAAAAAAGGGATAAGAATAGAGGTATGGGACGTGAGGAAGAGACCCCCGCTAATAATTGCTAACATTTTTTATCATTCTTTATGGATTATAAACCATTTTGTATATACTCTCTCATCTGATCCTTAAAAAGTAGACTATGGAATGTGAAAGTATTGTCATTCCCATTTTTCAGATGAGCAAATTGAGGCTCAGAGGCAAAATGACTTACCTGAGCTTACACAGGTGAAAGTGTCAAAGTCAGGATTTGAACCCAAGTCTTTTGATAGCTTTTCCACACCATTGCATTCTGGGATATTTCCTACCCATCTACTTCTTCCCAAAGCATCCCCTTGCCTAACTTCCTTCTTGCCACTCACCATTTGCCCAACCTGTGAGATCTCCTTTACCCAGGATGAGATCTGGAAAACCCCAAACACTTATGTGTACCCGGTGCCCACCATCAGATTCATCTGTCAGAGTCTTCTCTCTGTTCTCTTTTAAAGGAGCACATCTTGTATTCCATACCAAGTATGGCTGTAATCTGGGAGGCAGGGCAATTGAGCTATGGGGGGCAGAAAAGAAAATTAGCAGCAACAGTGACCCTAGCAGGGACTGCGATCTCAATCCTGGTAGGCAGCTCCTAAAAATGGGGATTTCCCAAGGCTCTGGACTGGTTGGTGTTTCCTAAACTGGCTCGTTGGGACTGAGTATGTCGACAAAGGGGCAAGAAGACACCCAAGGAAAGAGTTCTTTGTGTCTGATAAATACAGCTGGTTATCAGGATGGCCTTGTCTAGGTCAACATTCCCCAGTATTGTGGGTCCCTGGGAAAATCTTGTGCCCAGGGCTAGACTGGGAGCTGGATGTCTTAGGCAGAGAATCCCAAAGGACTGGGCCATGATTCCTCTGTGTCACAAGATCAGCAACAGCTGGATATGATGTCTTTTGATCCCTTCTCTTTTCTCTCAAGCAGGCCTATATCAGAGCTTCCTAACATAGGAAGGTTTTGCTGAGATGTCTCTGAGGTCCCTACTCTGAGAGAGAGCCAGGCTCATTGAGATGGGAAGTGAGGGGGAGACTGGAGAGGCACAATGCTAGGTTAAGATTCCTTCAGGGCTCCCCAAAGCCCTCTGATCCCACTAGCTGAAGGCTGTTGCAAGAAGTAGACAGCAGCTTCTGCCCCCGCCCCGCCCCCAAACTGAAGTCAGAGCTCAGCCCAGTTGACTGCCAGGAATAGGCTGTGGGGACTGAAGAGTGTCTGGCATGCACGTCAGGGCTGCTGTGTAAACAGCCTAGTAAAGCCACCTCCCAGACCGCACTGGATTGGAAACCTCCCCCACGGTGCCATCGCAAAACAGAGCTGGAGTAGTTATTAAAAGCAGCAGTTTTCGAAATTTGCTCTTTGGAAGGCAACATGCATCATGTAATTTCCCAGGAAAGGCCATACAGTGTCAGGGGTGGGGTGCGCTCCTCCCCTACCACCACCTTTCTGCCTCCCCCATAACCCTCTTGCCCAGGATTCATGGTCAGAATTGAGTGTTTCTCCAGTCCCGGCCCATCCGCTGGGCATGGGGCCCTGGGTGGAATTTAGAAACATAGAAACAGCCTCTGTCCATCAGGTCTCACTTCTAGAACAGGGAGTTGGGATTCCTGCCTGTGCCACTCTCTCGTTAGCCCAGCAAGAACAGATTCAGGACCACTGGTAGGCCCGGCCCCGCTGAGCTCCTATATGTGCCAAGGAAGACACTCATGATCTTGTGCTTCCCTTTCCATTGACCATAAGCAGGCACATGGTGGGCATTCCCCTGTCCCTTGGATGTGTGTAGATATGCCAGTCATTCTCCCTCCTTTCTCCTCATGGTCATTCTCACCTTATAGACTCAGAATTCTAGAATGTTGGGTTGAGGAGAGGCCTTGAAAACCTTTGAGACTAATCACATCCAATAGAAATGGGGGCCACCAAACCCCACATAAGGATCCTTGTGAGGGGATAGCGACTTAGAAAACCACATATTCACATTATCTATGTTTTATTGTTGTATTTTTATTTTGTTAAATATTCCCTAACTACACTTTAATCTGGCTCTGGTCATGCTTGGAAAAGTGTTGGCAGCACGGGGCCCAGGGACTGTGGCTTTGACCCCTCTGTTCTAGCCCACCCCCTCATTTTAGAGAGGGGAAAGATGGAGGTCTTCAAAGGACAAGTGACTTCTCCAAGGTCACCTGCTAAGTTTATGGCAGATTCTAGGACTGCGTGGCTGAATCTCTTCATTGCTATTCTGGGCTTCTCTCCACCGTATCATCTAGCCTTTGCCCTCTGCCCTTTTGATCTAAAAGGAGGAAGAAAATCTTGGGATGACATAATCCATCCCAAATGTCCCAGGTCATTGCGATGAAGCCAACCCTAATGACAAAGGGACTTCACAGATCTTTCACTCCTATTGGAAGATAAAATGGCTTCTAAGTCCAGTTGTTAAGATTTCCCCATGAAGGAGAGACATCCACCATGTCTGGCCTTGAAGGCTCGTCACCTGACCTCATTACAGCTGTCATCTGTATGGCTTTCTAATGTCTAGAAAGTGATTTATTTACACCAGTGAGAATCAGGAGATGCAGGCATTATCACCCTCCTCTGCCACCCCCTTCGTTCATTCTAGAAGCATTGGTTAAAGTACCTACTATGTGTTGGGGACTGTTTGGGATGCAGGGACATCAGGACAATATGAAAGACAGTCCCTGCTCTCAAGGGACATATAGTTTAGCTCTTTGGAGGCAAGGACTTTGATTTTTGTTTTTGTGACACTCCTCCCCACCAGCACCTAGAACAGTATCTAGCACGTAGCAGACAGTTGATAAATTCTCCTTGATGGACCAACAGAGTCTACTGAGCGGATGTGCCAAATACACAGAGAAGTAAACAGTCTATATAACATGAGGAGGGAGGGAACACAAAACGTGGAAGATGAGGAAAGACTGCATGGGGGAGTGAGCACTGAAGGAAATATGGGATCCTAGGAGGCCCAGGTCAGGAAGGCACAAATTCCAGGCCTAGATGATGGGCCCAGGCTACGGCTGCAAAAGCAGGAGAGGGAACACCAATTCTGACGGACAGCAAGTAAGCCAGTTTGACTGGAATGTGGTGTATAGAAAGGTTGATAACGTGAAATGTGAAATAAATGTGGAGCCAGATTGCAAAGTTCTTTAAATGCCAAGCTGAGGAGTTTGTATGTTATCCCTGAGGCAATAATTAGGAGCCCCAAACACTTCTTGAGAATGGCAGTAACATGGCCAGCTGGATGGAGGATGGATCAGAGAGGGGAAAGACTGGAAGCAAGGAGACTGAAGCTCAGCGAGGTTTAGCAAATTTCTCAGGATCACCCAATTAGGATGTGCCAGAGGCAGGATTCAAACCCAAGACCTGGGATCCTAAATCTAGGGCCCTTCTTTTTCTGCTCTTTGCCTTCCCATTTTATAGATGGGACAAACAGAGGTTAAGTGACTTGCCCAGGGTCACATGGCTTAGAAGTGTCTGAGGCTGGATTTGGTCCAGGTGTCAGGCCTGGTACTCTTTCCCCTGCACCACCTAGTTGCCCCTCTTTTTGAGGTCTTTAAGATCAAGAGGGCACTTCCCTCCTAACAACCTTTTGATGAGCATAAGGTAATGTAAATATCACCGATATGAAGGGATTTGTCCATGGCTACACACCTTCTAAGTGGTAGCAGTGGTAGGTACTTGGACCCAATTCTTCTGACTCTCAAGTTCAATTCTTTTTACCACCCCACAATTACCATATTAATAATATAAATAGGAAATATTAAAATCATCATCATCATGAGCATGAATTGTTGCCTTGATGATGGTGGTGGTCAGATTGACAAAGAGCTAGGAAGCAGACAGGGTTGTCCAGCCCTTGTTTCTCTTCCTTTTCCTCTTGCTGCCTTCTCTGCACTGCCTCCAAGGGACCCAGAAACCCTTGTGCTGCCCATCTTCAGAGCCCTCTCCATTTCTTTACCTCAGCCTGACCTCCCAGAGCAGTTCCCCATCTCCCAGGTACTGAAACTCACCTACAACAGGTGAAGTTGAAGATTGGACGTGAGTTCCCCTCGCTAACTTCTCAGGACTTGGCTGTCTCATCTGATCAATTACTTCAGATTAAGATGTTCCTAGGTCACTGTGACCTTCCAGTCTAGTAACATGTGTGCATTTCATCAGGGACCTCTATGCCCCAAGCCCATTGACCTATGGGAGAGATTTAAAGAGAGTGACAAGTCCAGGGAAAGAAATAATTTTGGACAGTAAGAGCCAAGGGTTCACATCCTGACAACCTGCTTCTGTATTAACGACCCTTCCCACTCTTGTCCGTGCTAACTTCCTCTTAAGAGATAGCTTGGGTGCCAACTAGGTGTGGAAGGGGAAATTCCAGGAGTGGGTCCTGAAGTAACTGTTGGGGTCTCGTGACTACTGACTGTCAATGGCTCTTACCTGGTGTGAAACACTCTGGCCTCAAGTTAGGGTGCTGGAAGTATTTTCGAGGACGGAATTGTCAAAAATGTTATGACATAAATCATTTCTTCCCCATCCTTTGATGTACCTTGGGTTTAAGACTTCAGGCACCTCACAGCACAGCCTGATTATTCAAGCCTTTGCCATAGTCACATACAACTCAGGGGAACACAGACGTACTAGAAAAACTACCTGGTGCACTCCCCAGGGCCACACTGCTCTGTCACAAATTCAGTTCAATAAACATTTATTATTAAATGTCTCTTCTGTATAAAGCGCTGCACTAGGTCCTAGGCATTAAAAAAGTGAAAATCTGCAGTCAGTGCTGGCCATGAAGGGAATGCCTTGAAGTAGTTTATGGTGGTCGAAAGGCCTCTCACCTGGATTTTCTGCTTTTCCTGCTGCCAACCCACTCAGCTCTACAGGCACCACAGGAGAACTAGTTTAGTAAACACAGACCCAGGAACCTGGGGCTCTTGAGGCTTTGGGAAACTCCATTTTATGAATGGAAGAGATTGTTGCCCTCTTATTTTTTTTTTGTCTTTTTGGAGGGGGGTGGGCAGGGCAATTGGGGCTAAGTGACTTACCCAAGGTCACACAGCTAGTTAAGTGTCAAGTGTCTGAGGCCAGATTTGAACTCAGGTCCTCCTGACTCCAGGGCCGGCGCTCTATTCACTTCACCAACTAGCTGCCCCATGATTGGTGCCCTCTTAGAGGCTACTGGCATCCCTTGCTACCCTCTCACTTCCACAGCTCAACCCCCACCCCCCACCCCAACACCACTGAGACTAGAGTAAAACTAACAATGAGCATGTAGACCATACTCATGCTTGGTTGGAAGCCACAGACTACTCTGATTTGTATTCAGGCAGCCTGTCTCCTAATTTTGGAAAGAACATGCTGTTAGAGCCAGGTGGAAGCAAAGTGTTTTATCAGCCCTCCCCCACTCCAGGCCCAAATCAAACCAATACAAAGGGAATGCCCTGCCTCTCAGAGTCCATCCCAAGGAAGGAGGATGCGTGCATTCATTCATTCATTTGGCCTTTTTTTTTGAAGTGCCCTTAGTTCCATCCTTGGCAACACTAGCATCCCCAGCTTCACCCCACCTGAGGCCACCCATCTGGCCTCTCAGATCTCCCAGCTACTTCCTCCCCCCCACCCCCAGCTGTTTGGTGTTGGCTGCCCTGTGGTTAGCATCACCATCCTGGCAATGTCTTTCTTTCTGAAAGACTGGTTGGGGGAAGGAAACAGAGTTCCCTTTGCCTGTGGGGGGTGCAGGTCTGGATGGGGGAGAAGGGGAAGAGAGGACAGGGCAAAATCGGGAGGTTTTGAAGAATGTAAGAGATCTCTTTTTGAAAGATTTCTGCCTCCACACATCTATCTCACCGTGTGGTTTGGCTCTGTGGATTTGATATGTGTGTGTGTGTTCCCAGTACATTTTCTTCTAATTTTTAAAGCCATACGTAACTTCAGGGACATTTAATCCATATGTTTCTGATTCTTTAACACTTAAATCAGCCAAATGTTGTTTTGTAAGACATATTTGCAAGGCCCTTTACAAAAACACTTAACTCCTTCTTTCTCCAGCATGGGAAGACAGGGTCCAGGACGCTAATGCTTCTCCCCACCATCATCATTCTTCTCCACAAGAAGAGACCAAAGTCACCTTTGACTGGGGCCTCAGTACATTTAGGAGAGGGTCACTCACCCCCAGTGAAAGAGGAATTCTCAGGGTCTGTGTCTTTGTCAGTCAACTACTCAACAGCATTTATTAAGCAGTGACTATCCCCAATGTTCAATTATCATCAATTAACAAGCTGATATCTCCCCAATATCAATTAACCAATTACCATCAATTAGTTTTTACAAAGAAGTATTTACTGAGGGAAGCATAGTAAGGACAAAAATATCCCCCCACCCCAAATAGGGGTGGGGGGACCTAGCTCTCTACATGCCCCTTTAGCCCATGGAAGAATCCACTTGGATGTAAAGTGGTTGCTACAAAATATTCTCCCCCATAGTCACTAGAGACTTGCCCATAAGGTATGTTGTCTGCCCTGTTGGATCAATCTCTTGCTGGGCTGGGTCAAGCAGGTCACTTTTCAGGGCTCCCCACTAGACTCAGCTGCTGTGATTACTAGTAGACTCTACCGTGGACTCCACTTACTGGACTGCTCCTGGCTCTTCCAACCTTTTGAAGTTGACATCATTGTAACATGGTCCATCCATATCCAATTCACATTCACCTAAAATCAGAAAGAATAATAGGGACAGGAACAGAAGAATCCAAGGCACCATGTATTCATGATCACATGGCAGAGGGATGGGGAGATTAGGTCATGGGCAGTACATTTCAGGCCACTGCCACTTCTCCCCACTTACACCAATTCTTACCTTCCTTACCACCGAGAAAAAGAGTGAGAGTTTCATCTATTGGAGTCTATAGCATGCAGCATGTACAGTTACTTCTGTCTCAGCGACCAATCGAAAGGCTTTTTGTCACCGCCCAATAAGCTGGGAGGAAACAGTCAGACTATCTGTGCATGCTCTGAATCTAGGAGGGAAAGGTCCCTTCCATCTTGGATTTCAAGAAGGAGGCTCACCAACCCTCTCCATTGTGGATTGCAGTAGGCAGATACTGTACATGCTCTAAGAACAGGAGGCTTATTGGCCAGTCTGTTTCTTATATTATGCTTAGACAGCTAGATGATGCAGTGGATAGAGTGCCAGGTCTGGAATTAGGAAAACCAGAGTTGAAATCTGGCCTTAAGACACTGTTTGACCCTGGGCCAATCACTTGAACACTGTTTGCCTCAGTCTCCTCATCTGTAAAAAGTGGATGACAGCAACTACCTCCCAAAGGTTGTTGTGGGGATCAAATGAGTTAAAAAATGCTTAGCTCAGTGCCTGGCACACAGTAAGCACTATAGAAATGTTAACTATTTATTATTATTATAGTTATATACAAAATAGATACAAGGTGATTTTGTGGGGAAAGAAAAGAGAGGAGGGGAAGAAGGGCAGGAGAAGGGGAGGGTGGGCCAAGCACTTTGCTTAGAGCTAGAGATAACAAATATAAACCAATAAAAAAAGACTTATACTGCCCTCAAGGAGCTTATATTCTAAAAAGGTGGGGTGGGCTGGGCATGAGTAATGAAGTGCCTAGTATGAGGGCATACTGTCAAAGTCTAGACATTAGAATCAGAGCCAGAAGGGGAATGAAGGCTGACTGTCCTAGGCCCCTCCACAGAATGGAGACCCCAGGAGGAATTTACCAATGGGAAAGGGGGCTGGCTTAACCAAGGAATGTTCCAGAGTGAGAGGGCTACAGGGGTGATTGGATATTCCTGGTTGAGGAGGCCCCAGGCACTGAGGGAAGTTTCAGCCTGAGAGAACAACTAAGGTATCATTTGGAAGTCCCCAAAGTCAGGAAAACACCCACCCTGTGCCTCCATTCCTCCCCCCGCCACACACCCTACTCAACATCTGCAGTTAAACTCTACCATCGCAGTCCCTGGCTCAAATTTGGTGCAGTATCTACATCCCATTTTCTCTCCTTATTTCCTTGTAACCTCTCAACAACCCTGCAAGGTAGAGTGGATATTATGAGAGAAACAGCATGGTGGATGAGAAGGGTAGATAGAGCTCTTTGGATCGGGAGACTTGTGTTTGATACTGCCTCCAAACCTGACCTTTGATATTGAACCAAGGTTGAGCCCCTTTTCCTCTCTGAGCATGGGTTTCCTCCCTTGTGAATGGAGGATAATAAGTTTCATGCCACTCTCCTCACCATTCATACTGCTCTTAGGAAATACTCCGAGGAAGGTATTTTGTAAACTTTAAAGCATGTCTAAACCTATGAATCATCATCATCATCATCATCATCATGACTTCAAGTAATAGTGATGGTGATGATGGTGATAGTGGTGGTGGTGGTGATGGTGGTGGTGGTGATGGTGATGGTGGTGGTGGTGATGGTGGTGGTGGTGGTGGTGGTGGTGGTGGTGATGGTGGTGGTGGTGGTGGTGGTGATGGTAGTGGTGATGGTGGTGGTGGTGGTGGTGGTGGTGGTGGTGATGGTGGTGGTGGTGGTGGTGGTGGTGGTGATGATGGTGATAGTGGTGGTGGTGGTGATGGTGGTGGTGATGAAAACTGGCCTCAGAGTCAGGAAATACCAGGTTCAAGCTTCATCTCTGACATTGTCTGGCTGTATGATCTTGATCAAGTCCCCAAACTCACAACATCCTAGGCAGCTCTTTAAGACTAAGTTGCGGAGCTGTTGAAGATGGGCACTGGTGAAAGGAGTTTATATACAGGAATTTCCCCATACCAGCAGTGTCAAACTGGAATAGGAAGGGGTGAGGTGGGGTGGGGAGATAGCACTAGCCAGTACATAAGGATCCCTGTAGGCTGCGTATTGACTTAGTTTTAAAATGTAAGGTTGTCTGTTTTATTGTATATGTACTTATTTTGTCATATTTTCTGATTTTTATCTGGTTCAGGATGTACTAGGGAGTATTGTAGTTCCCTGGGTCATGTGTTTGACACCTCTGCCCTATTTAAAAAAAAAAGCATATTTTAGAGATGCGGGAACTGAGGCACATAGTGGGTAAGTGACTGGTCCAAAGTCACCCAGCCAGTTAGTGACAGAACAGGATCAGACATTGAAGTCGAGCGGTTGGTCCTCCAGATTTCACATACAGAAGATGGTAGGAGCCAGTTGGCAGGAAGACCTGTTCCCACTGAGGGCACCCTCTTGCCTTTCCTTACCCAGAACCCATCCAGGTTGTTTGTCTTCTCAGGTAGCTCAGATAAGATGGGTGTCACCAATTCTATTCTTCAGAGATGAAGAGATAGAAGACCACTAGACCTTACTGTCTGCCCTTCCCTTATACCCTGATGACTCTTAATCATCTGATATACTGATATAAACGACCTTTGGGCTTCACCATCTGGGCAGCTAGGTAGCAGGCTGGGCAGCTAGGGGCAACTAGGTGATGTAGTGGATAGAGCCCTGGGCTTGGCATTGGGAGACTCAAGTTCAGTGCAGCGTCAGACACTTACTAGCAAATCACTTCACCCTGTTTGCTTCAGTTTCCTCATCTGCAAAATGGGCTGGAGAAGGAAATGGTAAAACCAGTCCAGTATCTTTGCCAAGAAAACCCCAAATGGGGCCACCAAGAGTCAGACACAACCAAAAGGACTGAGCAATAAAAATCACTTTTATCTGGGCTTTTCCATTCTCTCTATAGCAGATCTTTCTTTTCTATGTTGTCTCCTCTAATTAGAGTGTGAGCTCCATAAAGAGCAGGGAGTGTCTAGCTTCTTCTACTTACACAGTGCTTGGCACATAATAAATACTTAATGGTATTTCATTCATTCATTCACTCATCCATTCATTCATTCCCCTCTCTGCAAGACCAAGGTGAATCCAAAAGCACAAGCCCTCTCATTCTGCCTCACCCTAAGACTGCATTTGCTGGACAACCGTGGTGATGGGGAGACGTTGGCCAGCTCAGGTTTGGGAGCCGAGAGCATCTGTTCAGAGGGAACATGATTTGTCTTTTTTGGCAACCGAAAACAGACTTGCATCTTTGATACTGAGCAGCAGATGCTAAATCTAAAATTAGTCTGTTGCTTCCCCGTGCCAGTTACTTACATTAAGGATGTTTTCGTTTATCTTCTTCTTACATCTGTTAATGGACAGTAAGCCTTCTAAGCCATACTGGGGTCATAACCCCTCCAGGCTCAGCCACGGGGGGAAAGATCAGGGAAAGAAGGAAGGAGATTAAAAACAGTGGCATTGCCCCATCCCCCATCCCCACTCTTCCTATCCCATGGCTTCATAGTTTCCCAAACCCTTCTGAATACTTTGAGGAGGAGAGGGAGGAATTAGTTTGATTTCTGTTTTACTGAAGAGGAAAAGGCCTCATAGAGGGAAAAGGCCTGTATGAATACAGAATGTGGGAGGTGTGACTGGAGGACAATTGGATGAAAAGGCTCTAGGGTCTTAGTGGATGGCAAACTCAGTATGAGACAACAGTGGGACAAGGCAATAAAAAAGAACTCACCTACTGCCATCTAAGTCACTGTTTATGGAAGTCTAATGCTTAGTCCAACAGAAGTCACAGTCACATTGGACTCTGCCCTAGTCAGACCTAGGAAATACACCCAGAATATTGTGTTCGGTTAGGAAGGACATTGACAAATTTGAGGTGAGGGACTCCCAGGTTATGATATGTAAATATTGGTTGAAGGAATTGGGGATGTTTAGGCAGAGAAGTCTGGGGGGAGGGGGTCATAAGAGCTGTCTTCAAGGAATGGATGCCACAGGGTTGTGTGAGAACCCTTGGGACTGGAGTCCTACCATGTGGCTTCAGGCCTGAGCTCTGCAAGGCCAGGATGTAGAAGTAAGAATGATGATAATAGCACGGACATAATGCCAACTATGTGCCAGGTCTTGTGCTGAGTGCTTTACAAATATTCTCATTTGATCCTCATGAAAACCCTGGAGGTGAGTGCAATTATTATCCCTGTTTTATATTTGAAGTAACTACGGCAATTAGAGGTTAAATAACTTGGCCAAGGTCACATAGCTAGTGTCAGAGGCCAGATTTGAACTTGGGTCTTCTTGATTCCAGGTCACTGAGCCACCTTAAAAGTGTAGGTGTCTGGGACATAGAGCAGAGCACACAGGCTACATCAGAGTGACTTCAGGCAAGTTGTGCTCAAACGCTGAGATTCTGTTTCCTCATCTTAAAAAAAAAACTTATGGGCCAGAATGAGAGGATTTGCAAGGTCTTTCTCAGGGCTTCAGCTTGTGATCCTCTAGGCAGTTAAAGGGCTGTGGTGTGGAAGTCAGATTCGCCTTATTTTGCTGAGCTTCAGGGCAGAACTAGGAGCCAAGGGGCAGAGATGACCATGGCAGACCCAGACTTGATCTCAGCAAAAACTTCCTAACCATTGTCACTGTCCCAAAGTGAACTGAACTCCCTCAGGGAGGGAGTGGCCCCATCATTATTGAAGGTCTTCACGTGGAGCAACAGTTCTCAACTTGTGGGTTATGTTCAATTGTAACAATGAAAATCTATCCTGCATATCAGATATTTACATTATGATTCATAACAGTAGCAAAATTACAGTTGTGAAGTAGCATATGGTTGGGGGTCACCACAACATGAGGAACGGTATTAAAGGGCCGCGGCGTTAGGAAGGTTAAGAATCACTGACATAGGGACTGAATGATCATTTGTCCAGGAATGTCACAGAGCAGGCCTGCACAACTTGCAGCCCACCAAAGGATTTCGGCCGGCCCGAGAAAATATAAAGGGAAACATCCCGTACTGCAGCTTGTGTGGGCCTATTACAGAGGGAATCCTCATTCAGCCTTGGGTTGGACTGGATGCCTCCAAGCTGTCCGTCAACTCCTTGGAGACTATGACTTGGCCAAAGTCACCCAGCTGGCAAGTGGAACCTTAGCTTTCAAACACGGACCATAAGCCAGAGCCTGGCTCCCTCCCGCTCAAAGAGGGTCTGATTGGGGTGTTGGATATGAAAGCACTTTGTAAATGGTGTCTTGCTCTGCACATGGCGGGAAGCCTTGATTACCAACATATTATTAATATATTGATATATTAAGAAGATAATGTTGTTAATAATAACTACCTACCATTTATATACAGTTATCC
This sequence comes from Pseudochirops cupreus, assembly GCA_028627135.1. NCBI lineage: Eukaryota > Metazoa > Chordata > Mammalia > Diprotodontia > Pseudocheiridae > Pseudochirops > Pseudochirops cupreus. The sequence continues at coordinate 117,580,229 of CM053582.1, forward strand.
CTTCCACATCGCGACTTTCTCTATTGCAATTTCAGTGTATCACAGGCTGGCATAAGAAATAAAATGGGAATTTGGGGGGAGTTTTGTGGCAGCCCCAGGTGGCACATGAAAGCCAGTAGATGACTCAGAGCCTGTGACCAAATACTTAACCCACATTTTACAGTAAAGTGATGTAAATGCCTCGTGAGAGCAAAAGACAAAATTCAGATTTCGTCTCTGGTACGAAGGGAGGGGCAAAAAATTTTACCTGAATTTTCCAGAGGGAGGAGGGTACTGTACCCCTAGCCCCCAGATGGGGAAGGGATAACTAGTACTTTCTCCTAGTCAGGGATAGGGATAGAAGGGATAACTAGTACTTTCTCCTAGTTAGGGATAGGGATAGAAGGGATAACTAGTACTGCTCTACAGACATGATCTCATTTGACTCTTTCAATAACCCCTGAAGTAGGTGTTATTATGATCCTGATTTTGCAGATGAGGAAACTGAGTCTGGGGTGGAGGAAGGACATAGTAGGTGCTTCTTCTTTTCCCTTCTCTTCCCTCTCCTTTTTCCCCTTCCCCTTCCCTAGTATGTGCATGTAACAGCTAACATTTATAGGCCCTAAAGTTTGCAAGACTTCACATAGATCATCAGATCTGATCTCTGTTAACAGCTCAGTAAGGTGGGTGCTATTATTATTCATCCTTTTACAGATAAGGAATATGAGGCTAAATGAGGACATATGACTTACCCAGGGTCATACAGCTAGTAAGTGGTTGAGGCTGAATTCCAACTTGGGTCTCCCTGACTTGAAGCCCAGTGCTGTATCCACTGAACAACGAAGCTGTCTATTGTTTCCCTGAAAGAACTCTTCGGGCACGGCCTGTTTCCATGTTGCCTTTGCCCATCTCCATCTATCGTGTCTTCCCTGTCTGGAATGCACTCCCACCTTACCTCATGTCCCCTCCTGCATAAAGTCTTTCTTGATCCCCTCCCTGTCCTTTCCTCACCTTACCCACTCCCGGATGCTCTCTTCCTCTTGAAATTATATGGTCCATGGTTGGTTGTCCTTTGTTCTTGAAGACGATCAAAATGACATCACTATGCTAGAGTCAAGTTTCAGTGTGTCCGACTGTAACCAATCAGAACAATATGAGCTGGGAATGCTCTACCACAGGTCAGGCACAAATAGTCCATGTGAACATTTGGGGTGGATTCTCCAAATTTGTACATCCTGTGTTTCCTTTGAACTCTTTCAATTCTGCTTTGCTCATAGAGCACGGCACCTTCTCTGACGTGGGCGTGCCATGCTGAGTGGCCCTGTGCCAGTGTTATTACTTATCAATGTAGATGTTACATCATCTGTAGAATGTAACCTTCTGGAGGGCAGGAACTATCTCAGATTTGTATCTCCATATTGATAGTGGGTGCTTAATAAATGCTTGGATTGTTGGTTGATTAATAGAAGCTGGAAGTGGGCCTCAGAGGCTCAGATTTCAGTGGGGCTGGACACTGCCTTGCTCACTCACAGCAGCCCTGCTGACTCTTGTCCAAGAATTGGCTTTCTAGGCTGTTGACCTTGCCTGTCCCTGCAGGCCCATGTTAACTGCTTGGTATTTCTGAAGGGATTGAAAACAGCATCTTCTGCCTAAGGCAATGGTTAGCCAGTGGAATTTAAGGGTACCCTCAGTCTTCCTCCTGAAGCTTAATAACAACACTTGTCCAATTATAACCCAGAAAGTGAGGGCATTGGGTCCCCAGTGCCCCAGGGTCCAGAGTGGTCACCAGGGGTTGGAAAGGAGCCAACACTGGTGCCCTTGTGCTCCTCCCTGAACAGGCCCTCCTGATGGAAGGGCCACAGGGCTAGGGCATGGCTGCACTAGGGCTGAACAGCCCATAGCTCCTTTTCTCCATGGCTACGGCAAACACCTATCTCCCTTTGGAAAACTGAGATGTATGGCTGGACTTCCTTGGAGTCAGGAACTCCAAGTTTGAAGTTACTGCTAAAATATTGCCTGGCCTTCAAGGCTCACTTCAAATGTCACCTTCTCCAGGAAGTCCTTGCTTACTTCCTCCCTCTCCCCTTTCCCCTTCCCCGAGAAGAGAGTTTGACAAGCCCACACTAAAAGCGCAGTGAGAAGGCAATGGGGGGGGGGGCAGCAGAGAGCAATAGAGTACTGAACTTGGAATTAGGAAAACTTGGTTTCAGATGTCACCATCCTTACCATGTGACGCAGGACAAGTGCCTTACCTTCTCTGAACTTCAGCTCCACAATTTTGAAATGAAGCAATTAGTCTTCAGAACCTCTAAGGTGCCTTCTGCATCTAGATCCATGAACTTACCTTTCTTTTCCATCTCTGAGCCTGGGCCAATTAAATTCCATTCAACAGGTATTTATTAAGTCATTCCTGGGTACAGAGTACCCTTCCTGGCTGCAAGGCTGCAAAGATGTAAATCAACAGAGGCAAAATCTGTCAAGAAATCATTTGTAAAGTGGATATTATTTGCCAGACTCTGTGCTAGACACTGGAGATACACTGACACATACAGCCCCACATGGTCCTGTCCTTGAGACCAGGGCAGCAGTCAGTCAGCAGACATTTATAAAGCACCAGCCACATGCCAGGCACTGTGCTGAGCACTAGAATACAAACAAAAGAAGACAAAAGATAGTCCCTACCCTCAAGAAGCTTACAGTATTGGGGCCGGGGCGGGGGGGGGGGGGGAACAAAATGCAAGCAGCTGTGTACAAACAAGCAAGTGCCTGTCATCTCAGGGGGATGGGCACTAGCATGAAGGGCAATTGGGAGAGGTTTCTGGGATTTTATCAGGGACTTGAAGGAAGCCAAGGAGACCTGGATACAGGGATAAAGGGGGGAGAGAATACCAGCCATGGGGGGACAGCCATTGAAAATGCCCCTAGTAAGGAGTTAAGGTATCACGCATGAGGAATTGCAAGTTGAGCTAGCCAGTTATCACTAGATTTCAGAGTCCTTGGAAAGCAATAAGGTGTGAGAAGACTGGAAAAGTAGGAATGGGTCAGTTTGTGAAAGTTCAGAGAACCCAAATGGAAGGTCTTCTATCTGATCCTGGTGGTACTAGAGAACCCCCTGGAGTTTATTGAATAGGGGGATCAGACTCCCATTTTATAAAAATCCATTTGACAGCTGGAGTGGGGAGAGACTTAAGGTAGGTAGACCAGCTATGTGAATATTTTAGTTGGTTGTGATGTACAAGGGTGAAACTGGGGCCACAATGTAGAGATGCTTGAATTCTAAGCCAAGGAATTTGTACTTTATCCTAGAGAGTACAGGTTTCTATTAAAGGTGTCAGTACAGAAGCTACAAGGTCAGACCCATAGGGCAGAAGGATGCTCTTGACAGGTGGATGAAGGATGGATCGGAGGAAGGCAGCAGTAGAACCATCCACATGTCTTCTGTTGTGATTCTTTCCACAGATACTTGTCTCATCTTCTTGCTTGTGTGATCTTGGGCTACTTTCTTTCATTTCTGTTCTTGTTTCCCCTTCTAGAGCCTTTGATGACTATTTTGAAACCCACAGAAGTTCTTGAAAACTATGGTGTAACTAGGGCGACTCAACCCCAGCAAAGGCCAAAAAAAAAAAAAGACACACTTTGCCTCAGTTCCTCTCTGGCCATGGTAAATGTGCTCATTTGTACTCCAAGGTTCCCAGGAGAAGTAACCCTATAGCAGAATGAGCCTTAGATGGGGAATCAAGATGCCTGGGTTCTGTTCCTCACTGGCCACATGGCCTGGGGGAGAACCAAAGAGAAATGAGAAGACCTTGTCCCCCGGAGATTATAAATCTAGTAGAGGGATCAGAGATATAGACCAAGAAGGTCTAGACCAGTGGTTCTCAACCTTCCTAATGGCGTGACCCTTTAATACTCGTATCTGGGTGTATCTGCATGTGGGCGGACCTGCCTGGAGACGGATAGAGAAGCAGTGTCTCAGTTCCTAAGACCATCGGAAACATGTGTTTTCATGTGGTCTTAGGCGACCCCTGTGACCCCTGTGAAAGGGTCATTCGACCTCCAAAGAGGTCGTGACCCACAGGTTGAGAACCACTGGTCTAAACTAAGTCTAGTCAAGACTAAGCCATCATCTAGTCGAAATGTGTATCATACAAGGATGAAGCCCCTTTTTTACAGGAAGCCTTTCCCCAAGCCTTCATATGTTTGTGTGTACGTATGTCTGTGTCTAGAGACAGATAGACACCTTGCTTTGTATGTGTGTACGTTTATCTTGTTTCATATATATTTGTTTGCATGTTGTCTCCCCACTAGATTGTAAGCTCCTTGAGGGCAGGGACTATCTTTTGCCTCTTTTTTGTATCCCCAGAGCTTAGCACGGTGCCTAACATATAGTTCAGTTGTTATTAACTGATTTTATCAGTTGTGTCCAATTCTTCATGACCCCATTTGGGGTTTTCCTGACAAAGATACTGGAGTGGTTTGTAGTTCCCTTCTCCAGCTCATTTTACAGATGAGGAAACTGAGGCAAACAGGATTAAGTGCCTTGCCCAGGGTCACACAGCTAGTAAGTGTCTGAGGCTGGATTTGAACTCAGGTCTTCCTAGCTGGCTTCTATTGGCACCAGACTTGAACTCAGGAAGATGAGTTTTGCTGACTCCAGGCCTTGCGTTCTATCCACTGTAACACCTAGCTGCTCCCATATAAGCACGTAGTAGGTATTAATAAATGCTTATTGGTTGATTGAATTGAGTGTTGTCACCTATGTTGAATGGAAATTACTCTAGACATTGGGAATCAGAAGATCTGGGTTTTAGTTTTGACTCCATTACTTGTCATGTAGCTTTAAGGAAGTCATTTCTCTGGGGTCGGGTTTCCTGGACTATCTACAAGAGAGAAATACTACAATAATACCTGCCTTGCCTACTTTATAGGGTTACTGGGAAATTATTTGTACATGTGAAAGCACTTTGAAAACTGTACAACTTTATACAGATGTATGGCAATGCGATTATTCTTATGTGTTTCTCAGGCTGTGATATAGTTAGAAAGAGCACAGAATTTGGAGTCAGAGGACCTGGGTTCAAGTCCTGACTCTGTCATTCCCTGGGTGAATATGGCCACATCTCTGGGCTTCAGTTTCCAGGTCTTCTGGCCCCCAGACTCTAGAGCTCTTCCCACTATACCTACATGTGGCCCCTCAATTCCTCCTTTCAAGATACATTTCATTTGTTTAGCCAAGAGCATTTATTAATCACCTACTGAGTACCTGGCATTATCCTAGGTTCTCAGAATGCCCTGAAGGACTTTGCCTTTCACTGTGGGCAATTTACATTCTTTTAGGTCTATTTCATCCATCCTGTTTATCCTTCACCATAGTTAAAAGAGCCAGGGCTCTGGGGTCAGAGGACCTGGGCTGAAATCTGCCCCAGCCTCTAACACTGTGTGACCTTGGGCAATTCACTGTCCTGCTTCCTCCCCTGGACTAGAAGGCCTCTTCAGTCCTTTCCAGTTCTGTATCTAGAGTCTATGACCCTAGGAAATGCTACCACTCCTCTGACTATTGACCTGGTAGGAAAGCTGTCAGCACTGGTTGACACTAACTCCTTAGAGAATTTAAGTTTTTCTTTCACCGGTGCCAGTGCTTAACTTTGGAAAACACGCAAACCATTTTCATTGCCAACAAAATGTGGAAAAATTGCAGATTTGCCAAACTAAATCAACACACCAACAGTAGCAACAAGACTTTTCTTTAGAACAAAGGAACCTTCTGTTCCCATTTTACAGATGAGGAGGTTGAGGCTCAGGAAGGAAAGGTAGCTTGCCCCATACTGCCAAACTGGGAAGAGTTAGAACCTGGAGACTGCCAGTTCTCTGCCTAGATAAGGACCCAATAAATACTCACTCTCCAGAAGGCTGTGAAACTTTTTTTTGGAAGCATGTCATAATAGATAGAATACTGGTCTTGGAATCATAAAGGCTTGGTTTGAAATTCTGCCTAAGATACTTCCTAGCTCCAGCACAATGAAGGGGGAAAAGAGGGTTGGGTTTGGAATCAGAGAAATTGAGTTCATTTATGGCCGAAGACACTTGCTGGCTCTGTGACCCTGGGCAAGTCATTTAACTTCTGAGCCTTTATTTCTTCATCCATAAAATGGACTAGAGGGGTCTGAGGTCCCTCCCAGGCCAAGATCTGTGATGAGATCATTTCTGCTGTGCCTTCTATCTCTGAATGACCCAATAACCCTGGACAAGCAACTCATGAAAAGGTTGGACTAAATGGCCTCTCAGGTCCTTTCTTGCTTGAAAGCTATGATACCGAGACCCCAACCAAGTCAATTAACCTCCCTCAGTCTCAGTTTCCTCATTTGTAAAAATGGAAATCATAATAATACCTCACAAGTCTTGAGGCTTGATTGAGATAATGTCTAAAAAGCATTTTGCAAACCTTCATCCATTCAGTGTGATCTTATTTCTTCAAGGCAGCCCTTGGCAGGGCAGGCCATGCTCTGGGCAGGGCAGAAGGCTTCCCAGGTTTGCTCTGAGACCTTTGGGCAAAGGCCCGGAAGTTCAGGGTTCCGCCACCAGCCCTGCTGTGGTAGTGATTTTCTCCATGTCACTCTAGGGCAGTGTCCTGATTTAGCTCATTTTGTGTTTGCCTTTTATTAGAGAGCAAAGGGCTTTTTTTCCCCCAAAGAAAAAGCCTCTCTTTTTTTGCTCTTGGAGAGCCTAGCGGATTGGATGGATACGGCTGTGGCTTTATTCTGAGGCTCAGTTTGCCCTGTCATCATTTCCTCCTCTCTTCTCTGGCTTTTGAGGCTATCTAAGAGCCTCTCAGGGAGAGATGTTGACTTGTGCAGTCTTTTAATACCTCTCTGTCCTAACATCCTTGATTTCTATGCCCTATATAAGACACAGCAAACTCTGATGGGAAGAGTACTGAACTTAAGGGTTTGGAATTAGGAGACGTGGTTTTGGATCGACACTGATGTTTGCTAGCCGGGTGATTCCAGGCAAGTCACTTGGTGTGTTTGAGTCCCATCTGTAAAATGGGGGTGATAATGCTTGTATTGCCTTATTATCTGAGAGGTATCTTGGATAAATGGCAAGTGAATAGGTGACTGGTCTCAGAGAGACATGGATTCAGATCCTGCTTTTGATACATTTTGATTGTGTGACTTTGGGAAAGTCTCATAACCTCACAGGGTCCCCAAGAAATTCTCTAAGACAAGGGTTCTTAACTGTTCTTGTGTCATGGACCCCCTTGACCAGAGTCTAGTGAAGCCTGTGGACCCTTCCTCAGAATTATGTTTTTAGACACATAAATAAAATACATAGGATTACAAAATGATTCTATTGCTTTTATTTCAATTATATTAAAATAGATATATTTTTTTTCCATCCAAGTGCATAGACCTCCTGAAATCTACTCACAAATCTTATTGGGCAGGGGGAGAACTGTGGGTCTCAGGTTAAGAATCTCTGCCATATAAATTGCGATTAATCTGCCCTGGTAGAATTGGTTTCATCACTGATCAGTGAAGCATTGTGGAAAGAATGATAGATTTGGGGTCCGAGGACCTGTGGTCTTATTTGGGCTCTCTGGCTTAAGTCGCTTTGAGTCTCTGAGCCTCAGTTTCCTCATCTGTAAAATGGCTATATAATTCTAAATGTTATTTACAGCGCCAGGCTCCCCTAAGTATCATAGAATTGTGAGTATTGGTATGTCTTGGCCTGCTGGCTCCTTCAGCTCCCTCCAATGGCCCATGCTCTTCCTCTTCTCCTCTTCTTTTATGTCCTCCTCCTCCTTTTCTCCCCTTTTTTTCCTCTGCTGTTCTTCTTCATCCTTCCCACCCCCTCCTCCCCATCCTCTCCTCACTCCCTCCTTTCCACTAGTGGATGAAGAACAGTCTCTAGCTGCTCTGCAGATCCAGGCTCCAGAGTTCAGGTGTGACTCATGCCATGAGGATAATGAGATCCACAGTGCTTCTGGCAAACACTGCCCTTTGGGAAGTCCCTGGGGGCATTAAGACTCTTCTGGTCAAGGGTCCAGGAAGCTGAGTACTATGGAGCATGTCCTGTCCATCCAGAGTCTCTCCCAGCAAGCTGCCCTTATCTTCTGCCCCAGTGCATCCTGAAGGGCTCACTGGAGGCTAACACATGGAGCTCATTCATGGGCACCTGGGAGAAGGATCCTGCCAGCTGGGGCAGCACCAGCAAGGAAGGAGTCGAAGGGAGGGAGGGAAGAATCAGCCTGCCCTAAAAGAAGGATTGGGCTTGGAGTCAATGACTTGGGATCATGGGCTGACACCTCTGAAGCTGGAAGGGACGTCAGAAGCCACTCACCTTAACTACCTCATTTGACAGGCTCAGGGAGGGTGAGGATTTACCCAAGCTCACAGAGGCAGTGCTTGCCAGAGCCAGGGTTCAAATGCAGGCCCTCTGGTTCCAAATTCAATGCTCTGTCTACCCCATGCTATTCCCCCTTTCCTGGGATGAGTGAAGGAGCAGAACCCCCAGGAGTGCAAGAGGGGATGAGATGAAATGGAGGACCTGTGGAAGAGAGGAGTAAAAGAAGTGCTAGCCAACGAAGACAAGACTTGGGGTCTAAATACTGACCCTGCAAGTCATCCGCCCTCTTGAACTTCAGTTTCCCCATCTTTAAAATGAGAGGATCAGAGGGCCCATCCACCATCCAGAAAAATCTTATGCTGCCAGATGGATGGAAAAAAGAGAAAAGAATTTCGGGAGGGCGATGGGAAACTACATTATACAGATCCAGCCCCAGGAATCCTAGTTGTCAGGGTGGCCAATTCAGGACAAGAGGACGGTCTCCGACTGGTCAGCCAGGCCCGGACTAGGGCAGGACTTTCAGTCCTTTCCAGTGAGTTCTGCTCGAGGTGAGCCAGAAGCATCAGCGACTGTTTCTCAGACTTTCCTCTTTCCCCCTCCCTTCCCTCCCGGAGGAAATGACCCTTGGGGGGGGGGGTGGTGGTGAGGGAGGCCAGGAGGGAGGGGTGCAGCTGCCCAGGAGCACAGACTGACACCGCCTGTCACTGAGGGAGTGGAAGGAGCGCACAAGCTCAGCCGCGGCCTCCCGCCAGCCCGCTCGGTGGCCTGCACCCCTCCCCTCTCTCTCCCTTACTCTGGAGTCTTCCCCTCCTCCCCCCCCCCCTAGTTCCCGGTGTTTGCCTGGAAGGAGACAGACTGGGGGGGGGGGGGAGAGATATAATTCCCACGCAGGGATTCCCCAGACAAGGAGACCCCTCCCTCTCTCCCTCTCCCTTTCGGTCCCTCCCTCCTGCTGAGCGCTGACCCAGCGGTGACCCGGGGCGCTGGGTCCGGCGGTTGTGCAGGGGGACCTGGAGGAGAAAGACCGGTGGAAAAGGAAGGAGTGAGAAGAGGGTGGGAAGGAGGGGGTGGGAAGGATGAAGAAGAACAGCAGGGGGAAGAGAAGAGAGAAGGGGAGAAAAGGAGGAAGAGGCTAGGGAGGGGTACGTAAAAGAAGAGGAGGAGGAGGAGAGGAAGAAGAGGCTAGGAAGGAGGAGGAGGAGGAAGAGGGGGAGGGGGAGAAAGGAGAGCGGGCAGGAGGAGGAAGGTAGGGGAAGGGGAGAGGGGGAGGAGGGCAGAAGGGGAGGAAGAGTCTGGGGAAGAGGAGGAGGACAGAGGAGGAGAGAGAGGGAGGAGCCCAGGCTGGGAGCTCCTGGGGCCAGCAGCAGCGAGGCTGGTGGCGGTGGCGGTGGCGGGAGGCGCTGGGAGCTGGGCGCTCCCTCCTCGCTCTCTTGGAGCGGGGCTGGCTCGGGAGGGCGGCAGGCACATCCTTGTGCAATGCTTGAGAGGCAGCCAAGGGCTGAAGGATTCCCTCGCCGGGGCCGAGCGCCGCCCGCAGCTGCCTGACAACAGGAAACAATGTGTAGTGAATGGAAAGAAGTGGGTGGCCCCGGCTAAACGACTTCCCTTTACATCACTGCCCAAATAAGGAGCTTCCAATTAACCGCTTCGGCCCCGGGCCGGCCCCGGGAGCAGCTCGCGCCCTGGTGCGTGGCGCCGGCCCCCAGCTCCTGCTCCGGGTGCGCCTCGGGCTCTGGCTCCGACTCCGCGCCCTTCGCGTGACTCGGGCGCACTCGCGGGGATCTGGACCCAGACCCGGCAGACGGGATAGGCAAGGCCAGAGCAGCAGCCGGCCCCAGGCTGGAGCAGCCAGCGCGCCGCTGTCAGGTGAGGGAGGCGCCGCGGGGCCGCGATTGCGATGGGGTACGGGCAGCCCGGGGGAGCTCAGTGTAGGGAGGGAGGAACAGGGACACCTCCCGGCCCTGGGGGCCTTTGGTCGGGTGCCAGAGTGGCCCCAGGCGGACGGAGCTGAGCGGTGAGCAGTAAGGGAGGGGAGAGGGAAGCAGGGAAGGAAAAGGAAGAGAGGGCAGAACCGGACACAGCCCCACGGCGCTGGAGGGGATGCCGGATCCGACAGGCGAGCGAGGTGAGGTGGGATGCCCTGTGTGTTGGAGCGGGCGCGCCCAGCTGGTCCGGGACCGGGACAGGGACAGGGACAATGAGCATGCTGGGCTGGAGAAGAGAAGGAGGCTGCCACTGGTAGCTTCACTCCACCAGGAGCAAGGCTGGGGCTACCACCGCCGCTGCCACCAGGGTTTGCAGGAGCGAAGAGCCACCTTGTTTCCATGGGAAAACACCTGGACATACACAGCAACACACACATGCTTCTAGACTGGGGCGCACAAACAGCCACATCGGCACAGTCACAAAGTCACAAAGATACAGATATAAACAGACTTACGCAGAGACAGAAGCACATAGTCACAAAGACACAGAGACACACGTAGACACACAAATACATAACATAGACAAATGCAGTCACGCTCATAGACATTCACACACACACAAATCCAGGCGCACAGACAGACAGACCTAGCCGAATACTCTTCCACAGGACACATCTAGCCAGCCAGCCAGGCAAATGTCCCCCTGCCTCTCCTGGGTGTGTTTCCCGTTAGGTGTGGGCACTTTCCCACTGTCAGACAGAACAGTCCCAGCAGGGTTCCTGTCAGCCTGCTTCTGAGTAAGCCAAAGAAACTCTGCTGTAAATGGGCAAATAGGGAGCCCTGCCTTTCCCTGAGAGCCCAGGGAAGCAGGGACTGGAAGGACTGAAGGAAAAGCAGCCCTGCCCCTGGGACTCTCCACTCTTCCAGACTGGTTGTTTCTAGCGTGAAGGCTTCTTTTGGGTGCTTCCTCACAGCTGTGTGTGGAAGGGATGGGGGGGAGGGGGGGAATCCAATGGCAGGCTGCAGTGACAAGAGCTGGAGAAGTCAGAAGCAAGCATCCAGGCACAGTGTTCATAAGCACGTAGTAGGCATCCATATTTGTAAACTGACTGAATGAGGGATTTAAAAAGTATTCTGGCTAGGGTCCCTGGGTCCTAGCTCTGCCACCTAACTAACCCTGTGATTTTGGGAAAACTGAGCTTTGGGCCTTACTTTCCTCTTCTGAAAAATGGGACAAATGAGACTAGAACATTGTTGAGAAGGCTGGACAAGATAATATGTGTGAGATAATATATGAAAATGCTGAACTACATTAAGGGTAAGAATAGCAATACTCCAACAGACACTTGTTAAATGTCTTTCACTTTGATTACACAGGGATAAGTTGGGAAGGGGGCAGGTGGCGGGGGGAGGATACATTAAAAAGACCCCTTCTCAAAGCTTACAAGGAAACAGCATGGTGCTGTGGGAAGAAGCCTGGATCTGGAATCAGAGGTCAGAAGATCAGAGAGTTTTAGATGTGGAAAAGACTTCAGAGTCCAACCCCTTCATTTTACAGATGGGACAACTGAGGCACAGAGGTTAAATGACATACTCAGGATCATACAGCTAGAAAAGGTTTGAGGCAGGATATGAACCAGGGTCTTTCTTACTTGGAGGCCAAAGCTGAATGTGAATTAGTGTGCTCTGCTACTTGCTAGCAATGTCCTTGGACAAATCACTTAACTTCTCTGGCCTCAGTTTGCTTATTGTAAAATAAAGACGGTTGGGCCAGATCACCTCCAAGGTCCCTCCAAGCTCCAAATCTATGATCTTATAATTCTTCTAGTGGTATATAGCACTTGGGGAACCAGATCTGTGATTTCTTTTTTCTTTTTAATTTTTTAAAATTTAAAACACTTTTCAAGTAACAGTATTTTAAAAATCACTTTATTCCTTACCATTAAGCAAAAGAAAAAAAAAATACTCAATTTATATTAAAATAGTGCAGCAAAACAAATTTCCATGTTAGCTCTGGCTGCAACTCTTGTCTTCATCCATCCCTTTGAGCCCTGATTTGTCACTGCATTGATCAGAGTCCCAAAGTCTTTCAAAGTTGTTTTTGTCTGTAATGTTAACATTGTGCGAGGTATTCTCTGAGTTCTGCTTACTTTCACTCTGCAACAGTTAGTGAACATCTTCCCTGTTTCCTCTGAAATCACACATTTCCTCATTTCTTCGAGCACAATGATATTCCATTGCATTCCTATGCCACAGTCTATTTAGCTATTCCCGCAGGATGACAGCCCCTCAAGTTTTCAGGATTTGGCTACCATGAAAAGGTCTGCTATAAATCATTTTGTTCATGTAGACTTGTGATTTCATTGGTATGAGAGACCCCCAGTGAGGAAACTCCCTTTACCACTGCAGATTGGCACCTGTTCTATAGCTTAGCAGGCATGGCCACACGTGGCCTCCAGGTTGCAGGTTTCCCCACCCCTGACTTAGAGTCTTGGTGGGTTGCCTGGGGGCCAGACAGGTGGGATGATTTGCCAGCATGTGTCAGAGATAGGACTGGAAACTAGGTCTTACTGAAACCCAAGCTGGCTCTCTATTTTTCAATTAAATTGTTGTAAGAAATTTCCTGTGGATTTGGCAGGTTCCTAGAAGGGCCATCTTTTAAACTGTTACCCTCCTGCTTGTCTCTGGTTCTGTAAAGTGAAGAAGGGATGGCAGATCCCTCAAGTTATGGAGGTGACAATTACTATCTTTGCTTTCCCAGTTGTCACATGGGCTGTAACAGCTACTCTCTAGGGGCTACACATGGCTATGTTTTTTTTTTTCATTGTATTTTGGGATGTTTCCACTCAGTAGTACCCTTACATCAATGGCTTCCACGATAATGTGTTTTTCTGTCTTTAAGCTGTCTTCTAGCCCTGCATCCTGGGCTGCTTTTTCCCCCTAACATATTCATGAGAGAATCCATCCTTTACAAATTTCCTTATTAGCCCCTATTAAGGCGCTAGTTGCTGGAATGCAATGTGTGGGGTAATTGTGAACCCTGTTGATAAAAGGAACAGGGAGGTGATAGTCCCAGTGTCCACTGCTCTGGCCAGGCAATCCAGAGCATCGTACTCAGTTATGTGTGCCACATTTTGGGAGAGGACAATGAGAAGTTGTCTGAAGGAAGGTCATCACATTGGTGGGGAAAAAGAAATACATTAAATTCATGTCGGATGAAGGCCAGCTGAGGATAGTGAGGATGGTTAACCTGGAGAAGAGCAGGTTTAAGTGGTCACTTTCTACGAGAAGGCTTTCCTGATTGGTCCCTAGTTGTTAGTACTCCCTCCCACACATCTCAAATATACATCACATGGTGTAAAGCATTTGACAAATACTTGGAGTATTATTATTCTTATCTTTAATATAGTTCAATATTTTTCATATATTTTCTACATTTTTCACATATTTTCTACCCCAGCCCTTCAGGGTCACCAGCCATGGTCTCAATGTATCTGTTTTATATGTATGTTTTATACATACTATATATTTTATACATGCTGTCTATACACATATATGTGTGCATATGTATATATGCTTGTGTATACACACACACACACACACACACATCTGAGTAATGGGGAGGTAGCAGGATGTCTTCAAGTATTTGAAGAGCAGACTTTAGATGAAGGAACACATGTGTTCTCCTGAATTTCAAAGGGCAAAACTAGCAACAGGGACAAATTGAAAAAGAGCTCAATTTGGAATTGATATAAAGAAAAAATTCTTAACAATTACAGCTAGCCTAGAATGGAGATGGTAGCAGGAGGAAGACCTACCTGGAGGTCTTTAGGCTGAAGCTGGATGAGCCCTTGTTGGAGAGATGATTCTGGCTCAGGTATCAGTTGGTGTCCCATCCCTTCCAATTCTGGAATTCTGGGATAGAATGGCACTAGCCAAGGTGTCTTAGCTGGTACCTCCTCTCCAATCACATCATCCCTTGCCTGGACTCTGAAATAGCTAGGAAGCTTAACTGGTTTCTCTGCCTACATTCCTTCTCTCTCCAATTCACATTCTGTATGCTGCCTGATAATCTTGCTAACGCCCAGTTCTCATAGTCACTCACCTGCTCAGAAATCTTCAGTGGCTCCCCATTGCTTACCCAAGGAAATATCAACACTAATCCTGGCATTTAAGAATTATTCATAATCATTCTTCAACCTCCCTTTCCAGCCTTATTTCATACTGTTTTCCTCCCTTCCCCACTTCCAGGCTTGTTCTGCCTTTGCCTATGCTGTTCTCTGTGACTAGAATTAGGTGTTGTCTTCCACCCTCCTACTAAGCTTCTGCTTAGCCAGCAGTTCTCAACCTGTGGGTTATGTTCAATTTATAACAATGAAAATACATCCTGCATAGCAGATATTTACATTACGATTCATAACAGTAGCAAAATTACAGTTATGAAGTAGCAACAAAAATAATTTTATGGTTAGGGGTCACCACAACATGAGGAACTCTATTAAAGGGTCGAGGCATTAGGAAGGTTGAGAACCACTGGTAGATGTTCACCTTCTTCTCCAGGAAACCATCACTCATATGAAAAGAGTTCCAAATTGTGAGGGATGACTCTTCCATTCCATGGCTCAAGAAACTTCCATGGCTACCCATTTCCCTCTAGGATAAAATATAAATTTTACCATCAGGCATTGAAAACCCTTCACAATCTAACTCCAACTTACCTCTCCAGACTGCACATTATTTGCTATCCTTAACTCTGTGTTCAAACTAGACTAGCCTGTTTCTTGTTCCCTGTATACAACATTTAATCTCCCACCACCATGTCTTTGTAAAGGCTGTGATCCATGATAAGGATTCTCTCCCTCCATGCCTCAGCCTTATAGAATCCCTGACTTTCTCCAGAACATTTGCTACTTCCTATAGGAAGGCTTTTCTGATTGCCCCCCCCCCCCAATTGTTAGTGTTCTCTCCCACACATCCCAAATTATATTTACTTAATACAGTTTTTATTTAATTACAGTTTTTGTAACCTCTTTATGGGTTGTCGCTTCCCTACCCCCACGCCAGGGGTATGTAAGCTCCCTAAGAGGGGGATGGATCACTTTGGTTTTTGTGCAGTGCCTGGCTCACAGTAGGATAAGGATGGGGGAGGGACCCAAGATTTCACTGGTATTCAATTGAGTTCCTCTGCTGCTCCTTCCCTCCCTCCTCAGGGTTCCCCTAGAGCTTAGTGGGGACCCTTCCTTTGGATTTCTCTCTTTCTCCCTCATTCTGCCATTTGTTAGATGCTCCCTGTTGACCAAGAACACCTCGAGGGCAGAACCTGTGCTGGGTTTTTTTACCTGTGGCCCTTTCTCTAAGTAGATACTTCATAAATTTCTGCTAATCTGGACACTCAGCCCATCCCAGTAGTTGCCCCATGTGGTCTCTGTCAAGCTCTCCAAGGGATGGCCTTGGTCTTAGCAGCCACCCCAGCCCTTTAGGGTCACCAGTCAACAACTGTAGGTGGGCCAAGGCCTCCAGGCTGAGTCCAGGAAGCAGGC
This sequence comes from Pseudochirops cupreus, assembly GCA_028627135.1. Taxonomy (NCBI): domain Eukaryota; kingdom Metazoa; phylum Chordata; class Mammalia; order Diprotodontia; family Pseudocheiridae; genus Pseudochirops; species Pseudochirops cupreus. The sequence goes on from CM053582.1 coordinate 117,596,019, forward strand.
TGGGCTGGTGGGCACAGGAAGCTCATTTGATTGCCATGTGGCTTAGTTTTGCTGATTTTGATGATGGGCGGAAGGGAACATTCTTTCAGGCTTAGATGTTTCTTCTCTGAGGCCCAGCCTTGCCTTGGTAACTTCAGAGGAGCAGAAATGACCAGGGATAACCATTTCTACCCATTCCTTGCAAGTCATCTTAGCAAGGAGGAGCAGAGGCCCTGATGAACTCCAGCATAACCATCCTATATTTGGTATGGGGGATATATGCTCACACATTGGCATGTGGTATGGCCAGAGGCACTGGGGCCAGCCTTGGAGTCAGGAGGACCAAAACCCAGTCCTGCCTCTGACATTTTTGGCTGTGTGCCCCTGGGCAAGAGACAATCTCTTAGTTCCTTCAAGGACTATAAATCACCGATGAACTGCTTATCTGAGAAAGAGGAGAATCCATGGGAGATTGCAAAAAGATAAAAGTATGGCTCTCCAATGGTGTGCTAGCACTGACTCAATACAGGTTCAAGAGTTGATTGTTAAATTTTCAGTGTGAGCATATTCATTTGCACCTCAGAAATCAGGAAACACTACAAATTAGGACTTGATTTATTGTTTTGTTGATTGTCTAAACTTAAAATTATGGAGAAAAATGTTAATAATGCAGATTAAATTAAAAAGTATGTCACGCACAATTTTTTTGGAGAGCTGGTTGTTAAATTTTTTTTTACTAACATCTCCCTGGTCAATTACCACTATTACCCCTTTCCACACCAGCATCCTCCCCAGCAGTCGTACTCAGAACACCATTCTTAGAAGACGTGAATTAGAACCTCAGAGTTGAAAGAGGACTCCTTCTCTACCAGGAGGGAAGTGGCTGAGCAGGCCTTTCTTGAAGAGTTCCAATGAAGGGGATCCCCTTGGATTTAACCCAGCCTACTTTAGAAGAGCTATGATTGTTTTTTGTTTGTTTGCTGTTGTTGGGGTTTTTTGTTTTGGAGGGGGCATTTGGCTTAAGTGACTTGCCCACAGTCACCCAGTCAGTAAGTTTGAACTCCGGAGCTGGTTCTCTATCCACAGAGCCACCTAGCTATCCCAAGGCCAACTCTAATTGTTAAGAAGTATTTGCTGACTTCTAACCCCTTCTACACATTTCTCCTGGTTCTGGCCTCTGGGGTTAAGTCACACCCCTCTTCCAAGGGATAGCCCTTCAGGTACTTAAAGATTAGATTCTATCTCCTTAATCTTCTCACCTCTGGGCCAAACATTCCCAATTCCTTTAACCAATCCTCTTAACAGAAAGACCTCATCTTGACATAGCTTTTCACCCCTGAGATCTCTCTCCTCTGCTGGATAGATTCTCATCCTGGCCATGACCTTACTGCATTTAGGAAAGTGGCTTCACTCCCCTGAGTCTCAGGCTCCTCATCTGTAAAATGAGCAGTCATTGTAGCATGATTTACCTCATAGGGTTAAAGGAAGGTAACATAAACATGGCAGTCGTTATTAGTGTGTCAGGGTTTCCAGGAATTCACTTGCACAACAAGAAACCAAATCAGTCACACAGACCTTTTTCTAGACCAGAGCTCCTTGACCATTTTTGTGTCCTGGACCTCTTCTCAGAAAAAACGTTTTCAAATGCATAAAATAAAACAGGATCAAATAGGATTACAAAGGAATCTATGTGCTGAAATACTGTTATCAAAATATATTTTTTAAAATTCACAGAAAATAAAAGTTCACAGACCTCCCAGGCTATAGAAGATCCAACATTTGTCTTTCCTTCCTTCCTTCCTTCCTTCCTTCCTTCCTTCCTTCCTTCCTTCCTTCCTTCCAGAAGTTTCCTTATTTCCTTCTTTTTTGAGGCAACAGGGTTAAGTGACTTGTGCAGAGCCACACAACTGGTAAACATCTGAGGCTAGATTTGAACCAAGTCAGGTCCTCCTGACTCCACTGCCAGAGCTAACATTTGGATGTCTTAAGGGTTGCAAAACAATTTACAAGACATTTTTTTAGCACATTTGATTCTCACAGCAGTTCTGCCTGGAAGGTACAACAGATATTCTCCCCATTTTAGAGTCTTAGAGAAGAGAAGGGACTTGTCCAAGGTCACATATCTAGGAGATACCAAAGGCATGAATTGAAGCCAGGTGTCTCCTGATGCCAGGTTCATCCTTCTTTCCACCATTGGTAACCACCATGGGTAACTGTCCAGTTTGCCCATGCTGATACCTACTTAACCTTCTCCCCTCTGGGAAGGGCAGCTCCTCTCTTAGCCTAGGCTGCTACAGATCAGACTGAGCCAGGCCCTGCTGAATTGTCTCAGGAGTAGAGCACTAGAATTTGAGTTTCAAAGAGTGACCCTGCTGGGATGCAAACTGCATGAAAAGGAAAATTGAGTGAAGAGAACCAGATGTCAACACAGCAAGCAATTAATAAAAGCAGGGCTGTCAGCAGAGCTGCTATGGGGAAGCTGGACTTGCTAGGTGCAAGCTCTAGTTTGGAAACCTCACCTCTGGGTGGACATTCTAGAGTTCAATTCCATCAGCATCTAGAAAATCCCAGGCCTGGCCCTAGGAGTTCCCCTGGGGATGTAAAGCTAGATGTCACTATCCCTGCCCTCAGGGAGTTTATGTAGTTGAATATGACATGAATAATTTTAAGTGAACTCGACCCTTGGACTGTAAACATTTATTAAGTCTACTAGGGTACCCTAGGTCTGGGGATTCAAATTAGACTGATGCAGAAGAGAGGACTGGGCAAGGCTAAATAATTGTGGAGGAAGAGATCTCCATCAACTGGAGAGATCAAGGAAGGTTTTGTGGACCTAGTGGCAGTTTAAGCCTTTAATGAAGGTAGGGGTAGATCTGGGGGATGCCGAAACTGAGTGTGGAGAAAAGATGGCATAATGTCAGGGAGTGTGTAAAGGAAGAAAAAGTAGTGAGTGATAGAATTAGAAATGGAGGTTGGGGGATGACCAGGTGGTGCAGTGAGTAGAGTACCGGCTCTGGAGTCGGGAGGACCTGAGTTCAAATCCAGTCTCAGAAACTTAACACAAAAAACTAGCCGTGTGACCTTGGGCAAGTCACTTAACCCCAATTGCCCTGCCTTTCCCCCTCCAAAAAGAAAAAAAAAGAAATGGATATTGGAGCGATTTCAGAGGGCCTTGAATGACAGGATAATAAAGAGTTAGTTTAGCTGGGCAGTAGGGGAGCCAGTGACGAGGTTACAGGCTCAGACCTGCGCATTAGGAAGATTTCCTAAGCTGCTTATGAATGATGGATGAGAGAGGGAAGACTAGAAGCAGGGAGGGCTGGCAAAGGTTCAGACAAAAGGTGATGAAGGACCGATCTCGTACTCTTGTTGTCTGAGGAGAAAGGAGGAGACAGATGGGAATGCTGTTGGGGAAGGAGATTTACCTGGCAAAGGTTAGGAAGCTCAGTCCTGCTACTATAACATGGAACAATTCCAGTGATTGTTTCCACTGTAGGCCTGGAATTATCCAATGAGTAACAAATGACTAGCCCAGGAAGTAGGAGACTTTAGCCCCCCAGAGGAAGTAGGGCTGGGATGTCAGCTTCTTCCATGTCAGGGTCAAGGAAATTGATAGGCCAAACCTTAAAACCTCCTACAGTTCTTAGCCAGAGGGAGTATAATTGCCTAGAAAATATACCAGATTGGAAACCCAGTGCCCCAGGTTCAAATTCTGACATTTACAAACTATGTAACCTTGGACAATTACTTAGGCCTTGGCCTCCTGTTCTGTAAACTGGATGACCTCTCCTACCTCTAAAATCCATAGACCTTAGTTATAATCACAGAAATCCACTGTAGGAAGTAGGCAGGAAAATAAAAGTCTGAGTGCTAGATCTGAATACCCCCACAATTGTCGGCATACTGAAGAATAGATAAGGTCGGAAAAGCAACTCAAAGCGGCTTATGATGCCTCTTGCTGAAAGTCTAACACCTCACAGACTGGCTTTAAGAGTGGGGCCTTCAGGGCTTTATTGTGTCTCCTCAACCTGTGTATCCATAGACACTCAGTGGGAGGTCATGCCACTGGGATGTATACTAGACTCGGGGGACTGAGCTTGGGAGTCCTGGCATAGAATGAGAACTGAATACTTTCTTATTGACGGATTGATGGATGGATGAACTGAGAAACAGGATTTGAATTCAAATTCAAGGTCACCTTGTGTAACTTTGAGAGTTACTTCTGTGGGCCTCAGATTTTTCCTCTGTAAAAGGAGGGGGCTGGACTAGATGGTCTCTGAGTTCCTTTTCTGTCCTGTAGTTTTGATACTATGACCTAGTCCCTTTTAGGTAGTGACCCTGAGTGGATACCCTCATTGGGGAAAAAGAAGACACCAGGTTTCTGGGTATATCAGAAATATAGTGGGTCTGGGGTCTCTGGGAGCTTTCTTTAAGCCACTCAATGCAAAGGGAGGAACGGTTTGCAGCATATGACACAAGTAGAAAACTTGCCATAGAGGGTTATAGCAGAAAACAGTGAAACAAAGCTTTAGCACTTGGCTTGGAGTCACATTCCAATTCAATTCAGTAAACATTTTTGAGATTTTTAATCTTATCTTTTAATTTTATATCACCTACATTTATATCACCTACACCTTCTCCTTCTTAGAGAGCCATCTCTTATGACGAATTTTTTAAAAAAGTTTGGCAAAATTAATCAATATATGAATTATTATATGTAGTTTTCCATACCTTTAGTCCCTCACTTCTACAAAGGGAAGGAAGTGCCTTCTCATATGCCTTATTTGGGGTGAAACTTGATTGTTATCATTTCAGAATGTTCCATTTCATCTGTTTTGTCTAAACAGGCATTTTTTAAGTGCCCTAGATTTAAAAGGCTCTGTGCCAGGTGCTGACAATACAATGACAAAAATGAGACAGTGTTTGCCCCCAAGCACTTGCATTTTCTATAAAACACTAGGTTTAGTGCGTAATTGAGTTTTGGGGTCAGCATTCAGCATCCAGATAATTGTGGTGCCCACAGTTGATTTGACTCTGAGCTAAGTACTGCACCCCAACCTGTTTCCTTTTCTGCACAGTGTGGCAGAGATTGGACTCTATGACACTTCAGGCCTCTTGTCATTCTAAATTCTGCGATCCAGTTACCTTCTCCTTCCATTCCCTTTCTCCTAGGAGAGTCCGGTTTCAATGTAGACCAACACTATTTTCTTTTATAAATGTAGAAACTAGATAAATAATTAGTTAAATAAAGGACTCAAGCCAAGCCAGTGGTAGAGGGAAAAAAAAAAGAGCCTTTTGTTTTTCTTCTGGAAGACCATAGTCCAAGGTTACTGAGGACAGAACACTGGGAGACCTGACTGCATAGCAGAAGACTGGCTCATAAGTCATAGTGACCTCAGTTCTAAACATACCCTGTCACTCATTAGCCACATGACTGTGGGCAAGTCACTTCCCTTCCTCTCAGACTTACTTTCCTCATCTGTGAAATAAAATTGATGGTTATACTGTTCATCATCTGGGTAGTGTAGAGCACAGAAAGTTGGTTCTGGAGTGAGGAAGACTGAGTTCAAATGTGACCTCAGATGCTTGCTAGCTACGTGACCCTGGGAAAGTCACTCCACTTTTGTTTGCCTCAGTTTCTTAAACTGTAAATTGGGGATAATAGTAGCACCTACCTCCCAGGCTTGTAGGGAGGATCAAAGGAGAGACATGTAAAAATGCTGAGCACAGAGCCTGGAATGTCATAGGTGGGTGCTTCATAAATGCCTTTTTCTTTCCTTCTTTCCTTCCCTGACAAGCTCACACGCTTGCTGGGATTACAATTGACCTTCATCTCGTTCCTGGTCTGCCTCCTGCTGATTTTTCCAGGCTGACTTCCACATTTCTCCTCTTTTCATATTCTCTGTTCCAGTCAAACTGGACCACATGCTGTTCCTCATACCCAAAGCTCCATCTCCCATCTCTGTATTTTTACAGTCTGTTCCCCCATGCCTGGAAGGCAATCCCTCATCACCTCTATCTCCTAGAATCCCTGACTTCCTTCAAAATTCAGCTGAAGTAGTCAGCAAGCATTTAAATGCCTACTATGTGTTGGGCACTGTTCCAAATGCTAGGGATTAAAAAAAACAGATAGTCCCTACCCTCATGGAGCTCCCAGTCTAATGCAAACAGTTGGGGACAGAGAAGTTCTCTATGGGATAAATTGTCCATTGTTAAAAGAATGAAAAACATTAAGGGAGTTGGGGAGAGGTTTCCTATAGAAAGTGAGGTTGCAGCTGGGATCTGGTGGAAGCCAGGGTGTCCAGGAGCTTGGCGTGAGGCTTTATAAAGAACATTCCAGACCTGGGGGGTGGGGGAGCAGCCAGTGGGTGCTGGGAGCAGCAAGGAGGTCAGCGTCATGGAGCTGCAGTGTACATGGACAGGACTAAGGTATACGAAGACTAGAAATGTGGGAAGGGGCTTCAGAAGGAGCCAGTGACCTTGTTTATTGAATTTTGGCGGTGCTTTATTTACTTATTGATCGATGGAATGAATGAATGGTAGTGGTGATGGTGGTGGTAGAGATGGCAACTTCATTGTCCCTCCTGTGCTTTAGGAAAATCATTTTGGTAAGAGATTGGAGGGTGGATTGGATTGGAGAGAGACATCAGGCAGGGAGACCAGGCAGCTGGTAATCCAGCCTCCACCTACTACTGCTCTCATTCACCATTTACTTTGTATATATTTGGTCTTCCCTAATCAAATGTAAACTCTCTCTGTTGTCTTTAAAGCCGCAGCACCCAGGGTAGAGTCCAGCCCATAGCAGATTAGTAAATGTTTGATTGACTTTTAAACTGTCTGTGCCTTCACGTGTCTCAGTGCAGCTGCTGCACCTCCCTGCTAACCTTGTCCTCCCTGTCCAGTCCTGAGAGTGCTGATTCTGGACCATCCCCGGCTCTGCCTGTCGGGCCCAGGCAGGAAGACAGAGCCAGCAAAGGCTCTCTCCGGGCCCAGACAGACCCCGAGGGAGGGAACAGCTTGGTAGGGAAGTCTCATCCGCTGTTTGGGCCCCCCGTCTCTGAGTCACCGACTCTCAGCAGTGGAAAGCAGGGAACATCATCCGGGGGGTTTTGATCTGGAGTCTCTGGACTTGTTTCCAAATTATTCTGATTATTTAAAAATTACCAACTACATTTCAATATAATTGATTTCCTTTGTAATCCTATTTATTTTGTTTTATTCATCTAAAAAAGTTATCCTGAGAAGGGGTCTGTGGGCTTCACCAGACTGCTGAAGGGAGGGGCTTTAGTGAGCCAAAAAAGACTAAAGACCTCTGATCTACTTCAAGCCATCCTTTCTCATCCCTGAGAAACTATTGTCCGTCCTTCTCTTGAATACCTTCACTGACGGGGGACTCACTACCTCTTTTGGCAGTCCATTCCCTTTGGAGACAACTCTGATTGCTGGGAAGATTTTCTGCCAAAATCTCTTTCAGTTCTACCTGCTTCACAGAGTGAGAGCTAAAAGGGGGCATCAGGGGATGTCTGGTGGCAACCTCTCTGGGACAATTGTTCATTGAAACTGCCTGCAGACCTCCAGGGATGAGGAAGTCAGGATTACCCTGGGAGGCAGACACTGTAAGTAAAGAGTTTATGAAGAAGTGTAGACACTATGGCTTGCAGTAATGTCACAGCGTGAAAGAAAGAAGGTTCTGGGAAGGGTCTGGGGAAAAAAGAAAAGCCCAGCGGCTCCCAGGTAGGGTTTGCCTTCTTTTCATTCAGTAAACACTGGGGTGTATCTAGCCAGGACGGCTGGGTGCGGGTGTAGACAACTGTGCAAGATCCCCTGAGAAGCTGAGAGTCAGCTCAACTCAGCAAATACTTATTAAGCACCTACTGTGTGCCCCAGATGCCAAGGATTTAAGGACAAAAACATGAACACTCACAGTTCCAGAAAGGCTTATCATCTACTAGGGAAAAACCACACATCTTGAGGAAGAGGGACTGGACAGTTTTGCTAATAGAGAGAATGCTTCCCAAACAATATAGGGCAATACCTAGAGCACTGAGAAGTTAAGTGGCTTAGCCAAGGTCACACAGTCAGTAGGTATCAGAGGCATCCCCAAGGTCAGCTCTCTCTCCACTAGGCCACATTGACTCTCTTAACACATACATAGACAAATATACAATATCCACAAAGAATGTACAGGGTGGGGGCAGCTCGGTGGCGCAGTGAAAAGAACACTGGCCCTGGAGTCAGGAGGACCTGAGTTCAAATGCGACCTCAGACACTTGGTCACACTTACTAGCTGTGTGACCTTGGGAAAGTCACTTAACCTCAACCGCCCTGCCTTCCCCCCTCCAAAAACAGAACAGAACAAAACAAGGATATACAGGGTGACTGTGGGGCCCTGATGGGCCCTTATGCTCTTTCTGGATCTTGGACGAAGCTAACTATTTGCACACTTTCTCCCTGATTAGAAGGCGAGCCCTTTGAGGGCAGTCACCAATTTTCTGCCCTTTCTTTGTCTTGCTAGCACTTGGAAGGGATTCGTAAATGTTTGTTGTGGACTGGTTAACTGATACTCGAACCAGCAGGCTTCTGCCCCAGAGTTTGGACTTCTCAATCACAGAATCTTCCCAGACTGGCTTGCTTCCTTTGACTAGGCTCAGAGGGTCAAATACGGGGCAGTTTGGGGCTGAACTGAAGTGAATTAAAACAACAACAACAACAACAAGGAAATAGGAGGAAGGTTTATTGGGGAGGATACCACAGAAGTTTTGTTTGGGAACCCTGGAGAAATATTCCTGCACTGTAGTTTCCTACCACTGTTTTTATGATGTCCTTAGCTAGCTTTAAAGAAAATACAGTTGCTAGTTGTGGTCTTAATTCCTTGCCTGAGTTTGAACATCCGTGGGAGAACCATGCTTCTTGGAATCATCACTCTGACTGGCCCGAATGACCCTGACAGGGCCCCTGGGGTTCAGGGGTTCAGAATCTCAAGGCAGGCTTGGGAAGAGAGCAGAAACTGGGGCTTTAAAAATGGCCCAGAAATGGGCCATTGGCAGGTGTGGTGCGAACCCAGAGATTAAGTTGTGGAGGAGTTTCTTACTGCTAATATCTACCATATGTTTGGGCAGCTGGGTGGCACAGGAAGACCTGACTCAGCCTCAGAAACTTACTAGATGTATGGCCCTGGCCAAGTCACTTAACCCCTGCTTGCCTCAGTTTCCCCATCTATAAAACAGGAATTAAAATGGTACCTGCCTACCTCCCAGGATTGTTGTGAAGATCAAATGAGATAATATTTGCTCAGCTCCTGGCATAGAGTGGGTGCTTAATACAGAACTATCCTAACCCACCCCAGTGTTGAGTGTTGGATTTGGACCCAAAAAAGCTCCATTTGGGTCCCAGCTATGCCACTTATGTGGCTACCTGTATGACTCTGAGCAATTCACTTCCCTGCCTCAGTTTCCCTATCTGTAAAGTGGGGACGGTAATAGCACTTACCTCACTGAGGGTATTATTATCAGGCTCACATGCAATCTCTCAGTGAAGTGCTTTGAGTGTAAATGCCAGTTTCTGTCGCCTCTGTGCTCATCAGCCCAGAAGGGGAGGAGGCTTTTTTGTAGGAGAATCAGGCGAGGGAACTGAGGCTGGTTTGTTTTGGTGGTTGCTGCTGCTGTTCAGTCATGACCCCGTGGACCATGGCCCGCCAGGCCCTTCTGTCCTTCACTGTCCCCCGAAGTCTGTTCATCATCTACATGATGTTGTTTAGCCTGGAGAAAAGGAGGCTCAGGAGGATCTGGATGGCATGGGGGAAGGGGGCTGGGGAGAGGGCTCTGCTTGACCCCAGAGGGCAGAATGAGGGAGGGGCCCAAGAGCCCAAGGTGGGAGGGATGGGAAGAAATGCTTGCTGACAAGGTAAGCTTCCCTAGAGGAGGATGGGCTCCCTCCGAAGCTGGGGCTGCCTCTTCCGGGGAGCGTTCCAGTAGCCTTGGTCACTACTTGTGTGTCGATTTTTAGCATTTTATTTTGTTTCTTACATTGCATTCATTTATGAAAATACTGCCACGACCGTCCCCTCCCCTCCCTTGTAGCAAGGAAAAGCCGGTAAGTGCAAAGCAGACCGCGCCGACTCCGCCCGGGACGCCCCGTTCTGCCCTTGCGGTTCCCTGCCTCTCCACCCCCGGCTACGTTTCGTTATCCGTTTTCTGGGACTAATATTGGTTTTGCAAATAACTCAGAGGTGGGCTTCCTTTTAGTGGCTCTTCATTCACAAGAATAAATGTATTTATTTACTTTACACTTAGGCTCTGTATAGTTTTATTCATACTTGTCTCCCCCATTGGTGTATCAGGTCCTTGCCGGCTGGGAGTGTTTAGTTCCTTACCCTTGAATTCCCCAAGTGTTTGGCACGTACAGAGTAGGGCTTCAGTAACTGATTGATTCCCCTGGCTGAGTGGATGGTGTCTTGTGGGAGCTGTTGTGGAAGAGATTCTTGATTGGCACAGTTTGGATAAGATGCCCTCTGACCTCCTGTGTGATTGGCTGATTCTCCAGCCCAGCTCTGTCCCCCCCCACGCTCAGCCTCGAGCATCTCTTGGACTTCTGTGGGCATCTGAATGTTGACCTGGAGGGACGATGGTTCTGATCCAGTGGCAATTCCTTTGCTTCTTAGGGTAGGACCCCTCATCACTTTTTTTTAAGATCCCAAAGGCCTGACTCTTAAAGTGTGGCCGTGGGTGGGCCAGTGGTTATCTTGGTGTGATGCATTGAAACTTCCTATGAAGAGAAGGTAACCCGTTTGCAGAGCCTGGCAATCAAAAGACAAAGCCACCAAACAAAATGGGCTTTGTAGACAACTGTGTCCCTTGGCATGTGACCTTCTGTCTGCCTTACAGCCACTGCTCTTCTGTGGTGGCGCAGGGATGAGGCAACGCTGCAACGGGTTCTAGAAATTTTTTCTAGTCTCTGGAGGGACTTCAAGACAGCCCAGGACCCCACCTCCCTCCCCAAACATGTCTGTAGAGGGGAGCAAGCAACCCTTGGTAGAGTAGGACTCCAAAAGATTAGTGCCCAAGTTAAAAAAAACAACAAGAACAAAACTCGAATTCAAATCCTGCTTCAGAAACTAGTTGTATGACCTTGGACAAGTCATTTAATCTCTGCCTGCCTCAGTTTCCTAGTCTCTCAAAATGTGAGATTAATACTAACAATAGTAACCTTAGAGGGTTGTTGTGAGTTCAGATAAGTTAATATGTGTAAATTATTAAGTCATTTTTCAGTTGTGTCTGACCCTTCATGATCCCATTTGGGGTTTTCTTGGCAAAGATACTGGAGTGGTTTGCCATTTCCTTCTCCAACTCATTTCACAGATAAGGAAACTGAAGCAAATAGGATTAAGTGACTTGCCCAGGGTCATATAGCTAGTAAGTGCCTGAGGTGAGATTTGAACTCAGGAAGATGAGTCTTCCTGACTCCCGGCCCTGCATTCTGTCCACTGCACCACCTAGCCTTGGGATGTGTAAAACACTTTGCAAATGTTGAAGCAGTGTAAAAATGCTGGCTCTTATTCCCTGTCTCCACCATGCCTGTGAGTTCACAGATCCCTCATCCTGCAAAGAATTTCAAAGCTTCCTGGGGTCTCAGCCTGTTTTTTTCTCAGGTGGATAACACAGACTATTAGAGTACTGGACCCATATTAAAATCCCAGCTCTTACACTTATGATCTTGTGATTTGGGCTCTGGGCAGACTACAGACTAGCTTGTCATTGACTCAAGGGGTATTTAGTCAGTGTTCAAGCTCAGGGGGTTCACAGGTTACAGCCGAACCAAGGCATTAATCTCCACTAAATAGCTCTTAAACTAGTAACAATAACTAGTTACCCCCCACCCCTGGAAAAATATCTAGGGCTCTACCAGCTCCAAAATCTGACGGATCATGAATGTCAGAGCTGAGATTTGAATCTTTACCCGTGCTCCAGGATCCTCCATTGTCTTCTTTTACCATGTTCTCTCTCCCCTGCCGCGGGTAATTTACGGCAGAACATGGACAAGAATCGCCCAGAACGGGCAGTCATGGATGGGCAGTGATGCGCATTGATGGAGGGAGCTGGCTCTAAGTTGATGAGAGAGATCACGCGTAGACTGTAATATGAATTTTGTGTAAGGCTTAGGAAGTATGATGGAGTGTAAATTAGTCAAGCAGCTAATGGGTATTTCTGAAGTGCTTGCTCTATGCCTGGCACTGTGGAGACAAAGTCAAAAATGAAACCAGCCTTGCCCTCAGGTGGCTTCCATTCCATTAACATAGACATGGACATGATGATAGAAGACCACAATTCGAGGCCAGCTCTGTGACCTTTCTTGGATAAGGCATGCTTCCCTTTTGTGTGCCTCATGAGGGGGTGGGGTTGGACTAAATGATCTCCTAGGTCCCCCCTAGCTCTGACATTCTAGCTGTGGACAAGTCACTTAATTCCACAAGCATTTGGTTCAGCAAATGTTAAGTAAAATCTTACTCTTAGCAAGGCTCTCGAGCTCCCTCAGCCACAGTTTACTTATCTGAAAAATGGACTTAGTGATCCCTGTAGAACCTGTTTTACTGGGTTGTGATGAGGCTCAGCACCTCAGATAGCGTATAGAGGGAGTTTTGTGACTATAAAGCCTATCCCAGGGAGCAGCTAGAAGGATCCTGTTTCTCCCTTCTCTGCTCCAAAGACGGGCAGTCCGTGCTGCCTTGGTGATCTGGGCTCTTCCTCATGGGGGAGAGAAGAGATCAAGGAATTTGCCTGAAGTCCTAATGAGCAGTTTCTGGGGACTCCCATCCTTAAGCTGCTACTTGAGTCCCTTGAATCAACCTGGAAGAACCAAGGCTTTCTTCAGCCTTGGTCTCCATGTCTAAAAATTGTGCAGATATTGGAGACCTGTTTGAGATTGGGAAATGACCACTCTGGTGCATGGAGGGTGGTGTTCAGGAAATATTGGTCAAGTAAGAATGAAGAACAAGCAGGCAATAGAAGTGGCAGAGCGGCAACTATCCTTGTCTTCTCTTCTTAGGGCCTCAGTTTCCCTTTATGTACAATGAGGTGCCGGGACTGGCTGACCTCTGTAGCCCCTTTCAATTGTAAACTTTGATTAGGCCATGGAAACATAGACATAAACTCAGAGAACTTGAGAGCAGTGGTGTGCTGGTAAATGTTTAACGTTTAACAACCAGCTCTCTGGGAGAGGAGAATGTACAAACCCGTTTGGTGTGCGGGTAAATGTTTAATAACCAGTTCTTTGGGGGGAGGAGAATGTACAGATCCATTTTTAAGTCTAATATGCATAACTAGCTTTTTCTCTACCACTCTCTTGAGTTTAGACAATCAAAAATATCGAACCCTGATTTATAGGGTTTGCTCATTTTCTGAGATGTAAGAGATCTCCCTGAAAATGTAATGGCCTCTCTCAGGAGGCAGTTTGAGCTGGCTCCAGCACACGACTGACCGGAAGAGACCTTAGAGATTGCCTAGCTCAACCCTCTTCTTTTACAGAAAAAGAAACTGAGACCCAGAGAAATTCAGACTTACCTAAGGTACCAAGCAGAAGAGTGGAGATTTGGCCCAAGGTCTTCTGCTCTCAAATCCAGAGGCAGCTAAGGGGTGAAGCTCATAGAGTGCTGGCCCTAGATTCAGAAAGACTTGGGATTGAATCTGTCCTCAGACACTTACTAGCTGTGTGATCCCAAGGCAAGTCACTTAACCTATGTTTGACTCAGTTTCCCCATCTGGAGATAATAATAGCACCTACCTCCTGGGGTTGTTGTGAGGATCCAATAATTGTAAAGTGCTCAGCACAATGCCTGGCATGTAGTAGGTGCTCTAGAAATGTTAGCTCCTATTATTAGCGATCTTTCTGGCCTCACAGAATTTTCCATCTGGTTTCTTGGTGCTGAGGAGGCCCTCCCTCTACATGAGGCTCTTGCCCTGACTCTGTTGGATCTCAGCATTCCAAACCAGATCACCACTCCTAACACATCAGGAGGGAGCTGCCCCCTCGCCAGCTATGAGTCATAGAACCCCAGCTGTCTGGTCCAGCGGTCCTTTCTCTGTCTGTCCATCTCTCCCCCTCTGCCATGACTCTCATTTCCCCGGCCCACTTCCCTCCATGCCACCAAACACAAAGCGTAAATGATCACAGCTGGCATTTCTCTAGTGCATTGAGGTTCACAGAGTACCCCATGGAGTATATCTCATTTAACTCATGACAACTGCAGGGGTAGCTACTACAGCCATTATTATTATTCTTTATTTATATAGAGGAGGAAATTGAAATACAAAGAGATCATATGACTTGACTTGCCCATGGTAACCAAGTTAATACATATCAGTGAAAGGCTTCAAACCCAACTTTCCTCCCTCCACATCTAGTGCTCGTGTCCCTGGATTCAGAGTCAGAAAACCTGAATTTGAATGTTGGCTCTACTATTTATGACTTGGTCACTTCTCCAGGCCTCAGTTTCCCCATCTGTAAAATGAAGGGGTTGGTCCAGATGACCTCTAAGGTCCCTTCCAGCTCTTAAAAAAATTATCCTGTGATCAACCTTCTCATTTTACAAATGGGGAAACTTAGACCCTGAGGCAGGGAAGTACCTTGCCCAAGGTCACACAGCCACTTTGTCAGAGGCAGGATTGGAACCCATATCTTCCTGACTTGGCATATACTGTGTGCACTGAACTCTCATCAGTGCCAAAGGAAAATAACATAGTCCCTACCTCGTGTTGTCTATGACCTAGAACATAGAAACAAAACTCTGTTCCCCAGTATTGTATTTTAAGAGCATGAGTCTAGTACAGAGAGTGAGGTCTGAGGGAAAAGAAATGTCTGGTGCCAATGCCAATGTGGCACATGGGGATCAGGGAACTTAGAAATCTCTGCCCAAGTTTAGGACAGTGGAAAACTTGCTTAGGTTTGGACTCAGAGGCCCCAAGTTGGACTCTCAGTTCTGTGACTTACTGTGTGCCCTTGGGTAAGTTACTCTGCCTCCCTGGGTCTCTTTCTCTGTAAAACAAAGGGATGGTCTAGATGGGCTCTATTGCCCTTTCCTCCTCTGAATCCTATAATCTGTTTTCTTGGTTTGAAGTGTAACTGAGCTCCTTTCCCTCTGGGTCAGTATTCCCTCCATGGCCAATCAGAAGCCCAGTGGGGTTCCCCTTGGTTTCCCTTTGCTCTCCTTGTCCTATCCAGCAGGACAGGATGTGTGGCTCTTTCTGCTCCATGGGCAGAGGATCATAGCAGGGATAACCCGGGGATCATTGTGGGCGACTCCTCCCTGCTGGTGAGCTGGAGCCCTTTGTCCATTGCTTTGGAGGTTTGGAGGCCTGCTGACTAGGCCCCAAGCCCTGGGGGTGTAGGTGGGGCCCCAGGTCATAGCATTAACAACTGGAAGGGGCTCCAGAGATCATCTAATCCCCTAAAGTCCTTCCTTCTATAGATGAGCAAGCTGAGACCTGGGGAGTTTGGTGACTTGGCCACAGTCACACAGAAAGCAAACAGCAGAGTGAGGCTGCCATCTAAGCCCAATATCTCTGCCCAGCGACTCTGTCCACTGACTCCAAATTCAGCCTTTTCCCACTTGTATTTAGAGCTGACTTCGTGAGGTCATCTTATAATCAGTGGTAAAAAGAGATCCCTTTAGGCTGCTTAGTGACTTAGAAAAACCCCCACAAATTAACATCACTTATATTGTATTGTATTTTTAAATTTTATTAAACATTTCCCAGTTACATTGTTATAGGCATTCTTTTTTTTTGAATTAAAACTTTTATTTATTTTAGTTTACACCATTCATTTCCATGAAATTTTGAGTTACAAATTTTCTCCCCACCTTTCCCCTACCCACCACCCCAAAACAGCCATCCCATTGTATAACCCTTCCCCCAATCTATTCTCTCCTA
>CM053582.1:117612420-117749948 GCA_028627135.1 Pseudochirops cupreus
GAAGAAGAAGAAGAAGAAGAAGAAGAAGAAGAAGAAGAAGAAGAAGAAGAAGAAGAAGAAGAAGAAGAAGAAGAAGAAGAAGAAGAAGAAAAGAGAGAGAGATCGCATGTCCAGCTCAGCGGGTGTCTCTGCTGAAATCCTGGACTTGGATTTAGGAAGAACTGAGTTCCAATCACCTCCTTCCTCCCAACAGGTCTTCCCACTTCTCCTATGACCCTTCCTTCCCCTCATCTCAGGAGAGGAGGGGGAAAAACTGGCATTCAAATTCAAAATCAACAAATGTTTCCAAACTAACAGTAGTCACTGTGAGCCTAATCCTAGGCTGGTGCCAGGGAAGACACTAATTGCAAATAAGATGTAATCCTTTTCCTCAGGGAGTTTACCAGCCAGCCAGGGCTCTTCATTTTTTCTGATCAGTCTGGTGAAGCCATTGGACCCTCAGAATTATGTTTTTCAATGTATAAAATGAAATACATAGGATTACAATGGAAACCAATTCTATTAGAATATTGGCATAAGATTTTTTTTTTTAAGTCCACAGACCCAGTTTAAGAACTCCTGCCTCAGCATCAGGGGGATGATTCAAATGCACACTCTTACATGATCCGTGCTTTGGAGAAGTCCAAAGGGCTTAGTGACTGACAGAGAGAGAGGGAGGACATTCCAGGCCTAGGGAACAGTGAGAGCCAAGGAACATTGAATGAGAAGTCAGGCATCTAGCTTTGCTGGAGCATACAGTGTGTGCGGGAGTCTAATCTAAAATAAGAATGGAGCAGAAATGGAGTGCTAGATTATGGAGGGCTTTGAATGCCAGGAAAGGAGGTTTTGAACTTTCTTTGAAGGTGCCAGGGAGGCACTGAAGAGTTTAAACAGTACTATGACCATGAAAGATGGATGGGGGAAGGTTTGGGAGGAGAAAAATAGAGGCTGTTAGAATAGTCAGGGGAGTCCCGGGTAGCAATGCTAGTAGAAGAAAGAGAGCTAATTTAGAGACAAAGGACCAAACTTCAAATCCCAGTTAGGTGACAAAATGGATAAACACTGAGCCTGAAGTCTGGAAGGGGGCATTTAGGTGGTGAAATGAATAGAGCACCTATCCTTCAGTCAGGAGAACCTGAGTTCAAATTGAGCCTCGATGCTTACTAGCTGTGTGACCTTAGGCAAGTCACTTACCCCTGTTTACCTCAGTTTCCTCATCTGTAAAGTGAATTGGAAAAGGAAATGGCAAACCCCAAATGGGGTCATGGAGAATTGGACATGACTGAAATGACCCAGCAACAACAACAAAGTCAGGAAGACTTGAAATCAAATTCAGCCTCAGACACTTACTAGCTGTGTGACCCTGGGCAAGTCACATTACCTTTGTCTATCTCAGTATGCTCAGCTTTAAAAGGGGGATGATAATAGCATTCACCGTACAGGGTTACTGTGAGGATGTAATGGTGTAATATTTGTAAAAGCGCTTAGCGCAATGTCCGGCACAGAGTAAGCCCTAGAAAAGTGCTTGTTCCCTTCCCTTCTTTCCCCTTGGTGTGACTGTGGGTGAATCACTTAATCCTTAGAGCCTTACTTGTCAAATGGAGAATTTAGACGAACTCCCATCTGAGGTCCCCTCTGGCTCTCCAGTTAGGATCCCAAGCAAGGTGTGTTCTAAGTGTCACCAAACTAGAATCCCCAGAGTCTGGTGACTGGGAAAAGGATCATACAGTTTTAGATCTAGGAGGGACCTCAGAGGTCACCTAGTTCAAATTCCACATTTTACAGATGAGAAGACTGAGACTTGGATTGATCAAGGGACTTGCCCAGGAAATGGCTGACATTTCTGTGTCATTTACTAGGTACCAGGCACTGTGCTGAGCACTTTACAGTTACTGGCTCGTTTATCCTGGGAGATTGTTACTCTTATTATCTCCACTTTGTAGATGAATAATCTGAGCCCAAGAGAGATTAAGTGACTTGCCCAAAATCACGAAGGTAGTGAGAGTCTGAGGCAGAATTGGAACCTCGGTCTTCCCAGCTCCAAGTCCAGTATTCTCTCCCACGTTTGCAAGTTATCAGTGATCAAAGTCTACTTAGACCAAAGGAATGACTTTCTAACTGTGGAATCTTCAGACATCAGTAGTAACTGTTGAGGAGGAATTGGAGGGGCACAGGGATGTTTTGAGCCCTTAAAAATCATGCGCTATGATCCAGGGACCCAGTCTGTCCATGGTGGATCCATGGATCTGGGCCGGTGGGCTTTGCCTCTTCTAAATTGGGATTCAGGGGAGGGGCCTGCCTGGAGGGAAATGCTGCCCTCAGACAGTTTGTAAATTGCAGCCAGAAATATTGGCGGGGCCTCTTTCTCTTTCTCTTCCTCTTGGGAGGGAAGAATGGATTATTTGTAATCAGAGCTGCATTGGGGACCACTGAATGAAGTGCTGACAAAGCCCCTCTTGAGTGGCAGAGTAATGGCTGCCTGCTGCGAGGCGGGTGCCCCCCTCCAGGCCAAGCGTGGGGAGTGTGACAGGGAAGAGAAGGCGCTGGAACCAGAGCTGGAGAGGCTCGGTGCCTAGGCCTGATGGCCCTGGCTGTGTGACTCAGCTCGGCTTGGCTTGGCCAAGGGCTGCTGTGGGCCAGCAAGGTCCTGCCGGAAGCCAGGTGACTTTCCTAGGGCCAGCATCCTTCCTGCTGCCTGTCACTCCCTGGGCCCCTGCCAGAAGTCCTGGGCTGTGGGGGGAAGGTGGGGACTCTGGAGCAGGTCAGGAAGGAACTGAGAGGGTGGGAGGGTCACATTGGGCCCCTCCTTCATTTTTTCTTTGCTCTTCTTTCCCATGGAAGGGTTGGGGTTAGGGATGATTCTCATCTTTGCAGCATTGGCCTGTGAGCTAAAAGTGCGTCCTAGTCCAGCTCTGCTGCTTTGACCTTGGACAGCTCAGTGCCTCTCTCTTGACGCTTAGACCTTTCATTTTTGCTTCTGTGGACCTCAGTTTCCCCATCTGTAAAATAACAGGGTTAGTCTAAGTAGTTCCTAAGATCCTTCTCTGACATTTGATACTAGTGTATTATAAGGAAAAGTGCTCTGACCTTTGCCTGGGGAGATCTGAGTTTGAATCCCAGCTGTGCCTTTTAAAAGGTGTATATCCTTGGGACCAGTCATTAAACCTCTCTATTTCCTCATCTGTGAAATGGGAATAATAATGCCTGCTGCATTGAGCAAAGGGCTTTGTAAATCTTGAAGTCAAAGTGTGTCATTGGAGTTACCATAGTCAGGGTGGCAGAATGGAAGCCTGCCCTCTACTCAGGAAGAGGTAAGTTCAAGATCTGCCTCTGGGGGCAGGTAGGTGGCACAGTGGATAGAGCACTGGTTCTGGAGTCAGGAGGACCTGAGTTCCAGTCTAGCCTCAGACACTTACTAGCTGTGTGACCCTGGGTAAGTCACTTAACCCTGATTGCCTCCCCCCAAAAAAGAGCCTCTGACTGAGGCTCTCTGACCCTGGGCGAGTGAGGCAACTTCTCAGTGCCGAAAGCAATGCTCTCAGACCCTAAGTTGCAGAACCTGTTCTGATCTGCCTTGATAGAGGGAGTTTCTTCACTGGGAACTCCCTGCTTGATGAAATCACAGGCTGAGTCCAAACTTACTATTGTTATGAGTAATAATAATATGATCATTTTTACCAGAATTTGGGGGTCAGGACCTATGATTTCCTTGGTCTGGGGAACTCCCAGTGAGGAACTCCTTCTACCACTGCATGCTGTCACCCCTCTAGAACTTCAAGGCTTAGAGACTTGCCTGGGGCACTGAGAGCTTGCCTGCCTTTCCCGGGATCCCACAGCCAGCCTGTGTCAGGGTGGGACCTGAGCCCATTTCTTTCTGACTTGGAGACCAGCTTTCTATCAACTATACCATAATGTAATTATTATTATTAATCATTCATTAGTATCATTTGTTGTTGTTGCTCACAATAATAACAATAATCTTTGTATGAAAACTCTAGTTCCCTAAAAGATTTATTGACATGACTTGGGATCATGCCAGGGGAAGATTTCCTCTGCCCATCACCCACTAAAGGACTTCAAGAATCACCCTGGAAGCATTCCGCTTAGAGATCGCCAGGGCAGTATCCTAGGTCCTGCCCGGGTCTACCCCCAAAGTGGCAGGAGAAGGGACCAGTCTGGTACTACTTTATCAGTTACAGCTTAAAGAGCCTAGAACCACAGACGTCGATCTAGAAAAGGCCTGAGAGGTCACTGAGTTCAATTCCTCTGATTGTAGAGGAGAGGAAAATGAGCCCTACAAAAGGGAAATCACTGCCTCAGAGTCAAGTAGGTCACAAGTGGCCGAGCCAGGATTCAAACCCAGATCCTCAGCCCTGAAATCTACTAGGCCACATTGCCTTTCTACTGTTTTTCTCTGTGATTTCTCAGCCATAGGATTTATTACTAAAAGAGGCCTTAGAGATCATTGGAGACCCAGAGAAGGGAAGTGACGTAGCTAAGGTTGGGCAGCCAGGATTCTAACCCTGTTCTTTTGACTCCAAATCCAGTGCCCTTTTCATGATGCCACACAAGTTCCCCGGTTGCTTGGGGCTGGAGAAGAGCTGCTCTTTGCCCTTCCCAGCCAAGCATAAACACAGACAGGTTCTGTGTGGGTGGACAGGAATGCACACATGCTTTTCCCATCCCTCCACCCTGGGAGAGACCACATGGGCGCAGGTGGCAAAAGAGCATCAGTGTATTTCTGAAGAAGCAGAACAACACCCACCCCTTGAACCAACCACCCCACAGATAGAGGATACCTCAGTTAGCAACTCTTCTAAGAACAGGGCTCCATTGAACCAAGTTGGCCCGGTGGGTGGGGATGTGGGGGAAGGGGCTGCGAAGAGTTCTGGCCTCCTCACTGCTGAGTCTGTGTAACGGAAATGGAAGAAGAGGCAATGGTGTCTTCTCAGGTGTGGCTCAGGGACGAGCCCAGCAGGTGGGAGGACACATTCCCAGGGTGCCCCTGGCTAAGGGGCTGAGTGCTTTTAGCCTCTATGCATGAGAGGCAACATAAGGCATGATGGACTTGGAAACGAGAATCCCTGAGTTCAAATCCTGCTAAGGTATCTTAATAACTATGTGACCCCAGAGAGGTCATTTTCCCTTTGTAGGCCTCAGTTGCCTTATTTGTATACCTACAATACCTACAGCCTTGACCTTTAGGACAAATAGGAGTCTCAAAAGCCTTCTTTATAATATCTCATCTCTCAAATGAGATGAGTATAAAGCACCTTTACAAATCTTTATATTGGGTGTCCCAAAAGTCTTAGTGTATTTTTTTGTGTGTGTGTGGCAGTTGGGGTTAAGTGACTTGCCCAGGGTCACCCAGCTATTAGTGTCAAGTGTCTGAGGCCAATTTTGAAATCAGGTCCTCTTGACTGCAGGGCCAGTGTTCTGTTCACTGCGCCACGTAGCTGCCCCATATTGGTGTAGTTTTAAGCTTACTCCAGCGGATCTGTGACTTCATGGACGTGGGTATACCTTCCAAAGATATTGGTCCCTACCCATTCATGTCTGCCCATGCCTGTTTAACTGTTGTCCAGATTTTCCTATAAATTCACCGTTGCTGGTTGATTGCCACGATGGCAGCCTTCTTCTTGGCATCTTGGGAGTACCAGAATTAAAACTGTTTATTGTTGTTGTGTGGTCTGTTAGGGCCAACTGGGCAAGGAGTGGCAGTCTCTTTGCCTGGACAGCAGTGGAAAAGGGACTCTGAGGTGCAAAGGCAAGACTCTACATTCTGGGCATGTCCATCTGATCCTAGTTTCTGATTGCAGTTTCTGACAGTTCTTGGGGTCATGGAAGGTATCCTTTTTGCTAATAGTGGCATGGCTGTAGGCTACCTGGGAGAGCCAGAGAGAAATACCCTGAAGGTATCTTGGTAAAGAGAATTCCGATTGAGTTTTTCTCAGCTGTTTTATGTATGATATATAACTTAGGTCTGTCTTATGATTCATTTTTAAAATGGGCATTTTTCTGCTTGTGTAAATGGGGGGATGGGAAATTCCAAAGCGATTCATCTCTTCCAGATTAGGAACATGAATGAGCAGAATTGGTGTTGAGAAATTTTCTTCATTCAAAGGATCACAGAATCTCAGCGAGAGACTGTCGGAGGCCATGTGGTACAGTAGAAAGAGCCCTGGAATTTGAATCAGGGGACCTGAGTGCAAACCCCATTTCTGACACCATGTGACATTGGGCAAGCCACTTAACTGACCTCTCTAGGCCTTAGTTTCCTCTCCTGTGAAATGAAGGATTTGGACTGAATTGTTGCAGCTCCAAATCTCTTTGCCTGTGATCCGGGAATTCATCTAATAAGATTCCCAACAAATGGTTGTCCAACCCCTGGAAGACCCAAGTGGGAGGGAAGCCACCACCTCCTGAGGTAGCCTGTGACACCAGGGGGACAGCTCGAGGCATTAGGAATCTTTTTCTTTTATCTGGCAGAAAACCTTCTCTCTACCATCTCCCTCCTAGTGCTTCTGGTTTTGCCCAAGTAGAATCTGCCTTATCAGTCTTTCACACAATAATCCTTCTGGTTTGTGAAGGCTGTTATCCCATCCCTGCCCCAGTGGCCTGGGTCTTCTCCTCTCCAGATTATCTGGTCAGTTCTTTCTACTCTTTCTCCCGCAACAACCCTTTATCCTCCCTTTTCCTGGTCTCTCTCTGGATGCTCTCATATTTATCAATGTCCTGCCTAAAGTATGGCCATCAGAACCAAAGGTCCCGTCTAGATGTGGCCCTCCTTGGGTGATCTGGCATCAAGGGCTCTGCTCTTGGAATCTGTCCCAGTTCTGACCCTTGGTAGCGAGATGGAGCTAGTGTAATGCTGGTCAAGTCAGTGCACCTCAGTTGTAAAATGAAGAGGTTGTAGCTTGACAAGCCCCACTGGATCCAAAGCTACAGTGTTACAATCTGTAAAATGGGCTTTGTGCCAGGCAACATCTATTGACATTGCATATTGATGATTGAGTGGGCACTTAATAAATTGTTTAGCTTAATTGATTTTAAATTGACTTTTATAAAATATTTAAATAGGATGTAATTAATTTAGTTAATAGATAATGCTTTTATTAAGCCACCCACTCTGTGTGCTTATGTGTAATTGCTTGGTCCCAAGCATCTTTGCTAGGAATGGAGATACAAAGAGAAAAACAAAACAGTCTCTGCTCCTGCAGTCAAATTGGCCTCCTTGTGTTTCTCTCTGTGTGACATTTGGTCTCATCTCTGGGCCTTTGCAGAGACTGAACCTGATTCCTGGAATGCGCACTGGCCTTCGCCTCTGTCCACTACAATCCCTAGCTCCCTTCAGAACTCAGTTTAGCTACCTCTTCTTACAGGAAGTCCAGCCTTGGGCCTTACCTCTTGTCCAGCAAATTACTTTCTAGCTACTTTGCATTACATTAGCTTTTTTTGTCTGCATGTTGTTTACCCCCAAAAGAATGTAAACTCCTTGAAAGCGAGGGACAGTTTCATTGTTGCCTTTGAATCATAACAGTGTCTTGCACTTGGGGGCACCTAGGTGGTGAAGTGAATATAGTGCTGGACCTGGAGTCAGAAAGACCTGAGTTCAAATGTGACCTCAGACACTTACTAGCTGTGTGACCCTGGGCAAGTCACTTTACTCTGTTTGCCTTCATTTTCTCATCTGTAAAATGAGCTGGAGAAGGAAATGGCAAAACGCTCTGGTGTCTTGGCCAAGAAAACCCCAAACGGGATCATGAAGAATCAGACATGACTGAACAAGGACTGACCAAAACAACTGAATAAATAAATGGTGATGAATGAGTGGATGGATGGAGGCAGTCTGAGTTTGGAGAGGCAGTGCCCATGCGTGTGACCACCCCAAGTCTGTTGTTAAACTAAAGCTCATATAGACTCAGAATTTAGAACTGAACTGAAAAGGCCCTTAGAAACTACTCTAACTCTTTCATTTTACAGTGGAAGAGACTGAGGCCCAGGGAAGAGGAGTTACTTGTCCAAGGATACAGGGCTAACGAGTGGCTGGGATGGTCCCAGAACCCATATTTTCTGACTCTTGGTCCAACCCTCCCTCATTGCTTTGCAAATCCAGCATCTCTGGATGCTATTCTCTAGGTCCAAATTACCAAGCAGTGCAGCTGGGAGCATAATTAAGGATAATTTCCTGAACAGGAGCACGAGCATCCCCCTCTCGGCAGCCTCCCTCCACACACCCCGCCCTGCCACCCCTACCACCAGGCAAGCTAAAATGACTCTCAGCAGGAATCATCTTGAGAGCAGACCTTGGGGGCTGGACATAGAGGATTCTGGGATGGTCGAGCTTCCTTCTTCTTTTTGGCCCCCACATTGCTACAGCGGGCTGGTTGGTGTCACAGTTCTGGTCTTTAAAGACAAAAGAAATAGACCAATTCAAGGAATTCTTGGAGAAGCAGGGGGAGACAGGGTGAAGGCTATGAGTTAAATTTCAGAGAGTAGCTTGACATCCATGGGGAACATTCTATAGACCAGGGGTGTCCAACTCAAATAGAAATGAAGACCATACATCAGGATCTGTGTGGGGCCACATATTGACTTAGTTTTAATATTGTCTGTTTTTATATTGTGCTCTTATTTATTTTGTTAAATATTTCCCATTTTCACTTTAATCTGGTTCAGGCCACACTGAAGAGTGTTGTGAGCCACAAGTGGGTGTTTGACACCTCTGCTGTGGACTACAAAAAAGTCAGGACTAGAGAGAGGATGAGAGGCTAGAGTTTGTAGAAGGGGAATGACAACCAGGATGCAAAAAAATCTCAACAAGCTGAAACCATGGGATAAAACAAAATCAATCTTTCAATAAGGATTTATTAACTTCTTACTATGTGCCCATCTCTGTGGCAGAACATGAGAAAGGCAAAACCTGCCATTCCTGCCCTCAGGGAGCTCATGTTTTAGTGGCGAGGACACATGCTAACAACAAGAGGACGTTTAGCAGGGGTAGATGTAGTCTTGTACTGCTGACATTCAGATAATCAGTTTTTCAGGCACTGATGGGAGAGGTATGGCCAGAAAAAGATCTGAGCGTTTTTGTGGACCACAAAGTCAAAACGAGTCCCATCCTCCTCACTTCTACGTTCTAGAATCCCAACTTTAATTAATTAATTAATTAATTAATTAATTAATTAGTTAAAGCTTTTTTCTTTAAAAAAAGGTACTGTCTTTTCATCTAAAGTTACCTTATATCTACTTTGTATGCATCTCTCATATATTCTTGTCCAGTTTATGTACATGTTGTCACCTCCATCAAAATGTAAGCTCCCTGAGGGCAGGCACACTTTTTGCATTTCTTTGTGTCCCCTGCTCTTAGCACAGAGTCTGGAACAAAGCAAATACTTAATAAATGCTTGGATTACTGCCCTGGAAGTGTGGAAAGGAAGAAAAGAAGCAAGTATTTATTACACACTTACTGCTTTGTGCTAGGCACTATACTGAGTGCTTTACAAATATTATCTCATTTGAACCTGACAACAACCATGGGAAATAGGTGCTGTTCATGTTCACCATTTTACAGTTGAGGAAACTGAGGCAGACAGAGGTTAAGTGACTTGCCCTGAATCACATAGTAAGTATCTGAGGCCACATTTGAACTCAGCTCTTCCTGACTCGAGGCCAAATTCTCTTACCTCTGTGCCCTCTTGCTGCAGATAACCCCCCCGTGATGGATTTAGTAGGAAGGATTCTACACTGGATGGAAGATAAGATGAAAGGACCTCTTAGAATCAATCCTTTCTACCTCTGAAATTCTATCATTGTAATATCTTCATAACTTGCACCTGTGCCTACAGTCTCATTCCCTCCAATCTTTTCTTCCTGGGTACAGTTGAAATCTAAAGCATAGGTTTGACTCTACTTGAAAACCTTTAGTGACTCCTTACTACCTACAGAATTGAATACAGGTTCCTTACCTTGACATTGAAGGCTCTCCAAATCTGACTCCTCCCAACTTTTTGAGCCTTGTTTCATGTGACTCCCTTTTCCTGCATTTCCAGCCAAACTAGACTATTAGATCTTCCCAAATTTTGTCCTGCACTCTCCCATCCATATTTGGAATATCTTTCTCATTCCTACCTTTTGAAGTCCTTAAAATTTCAGATCAGTTTTTTTTTTTTAAGTTTGGGAGACATAACAGTATGGTGGAAACAACACTGACCCTGGCTTCAGAGGATCTGGCTTCAAATCCTACTTCTAACATTCACTCCCTGTGTGACCTTGGGCAAGTTCATTGTACCTCAGTTCGCTTATTTATAAAAGAAGGAGACGGGACTAGATGGCCTCTGAGGTCTCCCAGCTGAAAAGAATCTCTTTCCTCATCTCCTCAGACCTGCTTGGAGCACTTGATCTGTATGGCTCCTTTGCTCCTATGACACTAGCCCTCGGATGATGTTTATTTGTACACCTTGTGCATTCCCTCTTTGACCATTAGATTGTGGTCTCTCTCCAGAGACTTTTATTTTTCTGTGTGCGAGCACAAGACCTTACACATATGAAGCATTCAAAGTGTGATTGCTAAGTGGAAATGAATTAGAGCCTGTATCAGTAGCTTGAGGGAGGGAATATAGAAGAAGGTGAAAAAGAAGGCTAAACACTGAATCTTTGAGGATAGTCATAGGTATCTCTTTAGAGGGAAGCAGAAAGAGTATGGGGTGATGAGGGAAAGGCAAGGGGAGCCTAGAAGCCTGTGGAGGGGAGGGGAAGAGAAGGCTCAAAGGGTCATTAGTTCAGATAGAGTAGAGCAGTTGAGATGAAGAATCAGGATAGTATTACAATATTTGGCCAGGAGGCCACTGGTGGCTTCAGCCATTCCTAAGAGACAAAGAGAATGGAAACCAATTAATCACAGTGGGGATAAGGGAAGGAACAGGTCAGAGGTTCCTTTTTGACATCCCAGAGCCCTATGGCCCTCTGGTGAAGCCCTCCAGACCCCTTCCTAGAATAGAGATTTTACACACAAAAAATAAATTACATAAGTTTATATAGACATCCAACTATATTGAAATACAATAATTGAAATATTGTTTTCAGAAGTCACAGACCTCCTGAAATCTATCCAAGTTTAGAACCCCCAGAAGAGATGATTTGGCAGTGGAGCCAGGGGATATTTATAGAACCAAGATGCGAACCCTGGAGATCTGATTCCCAGACTAAAGTTGTTGCTGTAGTCAGTATTACTAATATTAGTATTGTTAGATAACCCATATTAGCTAGATGGCACAGTGGCTAGAGCCCCGGACCTGAAGTCAAGAAGACCAGAGTTCAAATGTGGCCACCGCCACTTAGCTGTGTGACCCTAGGCAAGTCACTTAACTTGCATAGTAATCACTTAATAAATTCTTATTGACTTGATTGGCCCTCCTTCTGCCTCAGTTTTCTCATCTGTAACATGGAGACCGTAACAATGCCTATCTCTTACAGCCCTTGTGAGGATTAAATGAAATAATATTTGGGAACATTAAAACTACTATATCAGAGCTAGCTAGCTCTTGTACTATTATTGATCTCCTTTTATCATCTTTTCCAGTGAAGTTCAGCTAGAAGCTGCTCTGAGACCAGTTGCTCTGCAGCGACCATTCTAGGGAAGGGGCCCCTTCTGGGACAGGGCCCTAGGCTAGGCAAGGTGGGGTTAGCTCTGGGAGGCTTCAGAGCAAGCCTCCCATAAAATTTTAAAATGCTGATACTTTGAGATGTTTCATGGTTGTAAAAAAATTATTTTAAAAAAAAGGGTTTTTGGCTTTTCAAAAGATGACCTCATTCCTTCTTATTGATGTAGCACAGTTTGTTTACTTGGTCCCTCAAAAATAGCTGAAGTGCACCAAGCAAAGAACGCTTCCTGTCATCCCCAGGCCGACCATCTGCACACCTACCGGGCAGAAGGAAGCGCCCTCAGAGCTATGAATGGGCTGGCCGAGTTTCTACAAATGGACAGGGAAGAGAAAGGGCTGGGGATGAGGCCTCTCGGCTTGGGGGATCACTTCAGAGCATGGCTTTTTAGACCCACAGAGCAGACATGCTGAAGGTTCCAGTGGGTTGAGTGTTAGCGGTGGAGTCAAGAAGATCTGGGTTCAGATACCACCCCCCACATTTACGAGCTGGGTGACCATGGTTAAGTCGTTTAATTTCTGCCTTGGTTTCCCCATCTGTAAAATGGGAATAATCCTAATAGCACTTATCTCCTAGGATTGTGACGAGGATCAAATTAGATCATAATTGTAAAGCATTCAGCACAGTGCCAGGTGTGTAATAAGTGATATTTAATTCTTAGTTATTATTATTAACTTGAAGAGAAGGTGCTGAACTGCATTGGCAAAGGGAGTTTTCTCACTAGAAGTTGCCTGATGTAATGAAATCACTGTTAGGGCTGCCTCCTTCCCACCCTCCCACCCTCCCAACCTCCCAAGTGTGGCTAATAACACCCATTGACCTACCTTCCTCGGCTGGTATGGGCTTCAGACCTCAAAGCCCATATCAATGTCAGCACTTGTCGGTATCAATGGCAGAACCCAGGTTTCCGTTCTCCCAAGCAGGGTACTTATATCCTTTGCAGCTCACTCACTGTCACACCGTTCCTCCCAACTCCATGCCTGCAAGCTTTGGAATTGGACTCAGAGCTTCATCACGGGTGGCCATGAAGATTCTTCGGATTCCTTGTGGGAGAGTGACTGTGTGTGGTCAGATCATAGGTTTAGACCTCATTGACCACTGCGTCCAGTTCCTTCATTTTATGACTGGAGAAACTGACTCTTAAAGAGGGTAATTGAATTGTCCAATATCCCCCAGCTAGTGTTTGTCTCAGGTGGTATTGAACTAGGGTCTTCCTGATTCCCGAGCCTCTACCCACTCAGACACGTTATTCATTCTAATAAATTTGAATCAGTTGGACCATTTGGCATTTCCATCATCCAAATAAGTCTCAGTTTATTTCCAGAGTTGACAGCCACTCCTAGAAGAGATGGTGTATACAGATGCATTGAACTGGGACCAGTATGTACCTGCCTGGTGCTAGGTCACCTGTGGGGTAAGGGAATGGTGGGTGGGGCAAGGATTTTTGGAGAGGTGAGCTTCTTTCACGCCCTGGATGCAGTTTCCTGCCCATAAAGGATCATGGACTGTAGAGCTAGGAGGGACTGCTGGTCATCTAAGCAAATCCTTCATTTTCTAGGGAAAGAAACTGAGACTTGGAATATAAATAACTAGTTTAAGGCCACACAGCTCCCTTAGATATCATCTTATCCAGAGGTGTCAAACTCAGAGCCAGCTGGCAAATCTCAACAAATGTGGCCTGAATTAGATTAAAATGTAATTGAGAGGTATTTAACAAAATAAATAAATGTACAAAACAACACTTGTTTTTGTTCAGTCATGTCTGACTCTTCTCGACTCCATTTGGGGTTTTCTTGGCAGAGATACTAGAGTGGTTTGTCATTTCCTTCTGTAGCGCATTTTATAGATGAGGAAACTGAGACAAAGAAGGTTAAGTGACTTACTTATCTAGGGTCACACAGCTAGTGAGTGTCTGAGGCCAGATTTGAACTCAGGTCTTCCTGACTCCAGGTCCAATGCTCTGTCTCTAGATTAAAATCTAATTCAGCTCCCCTAGATTAAAATGTAATTGAGAAATATTTAACAAAATAAATAAATATACAACACGACACAGATAATGTTAATTTGTGGTTTTCTAAGTCAATATGTAGCCTGTAGAGCTCTATACCTGTTTGAACTTGACATCTCTGATCTAGTCTTCTGAAGTTGTTTTCCCACAATGGCATACTATCCTTTGTGTGTGGAGAAAACCCTTCAGAGAGGGTTTCAGAGTATAAAGTACAGATCCCGAGGACTCAAGGTGGCATTCTCTGCTTCCATCCCTTACTACCAGTACTTGGTTTGACCTGGAATCATAGTATCATGGATTTAGAAGTGGGGAGGAGACCTCCAATAAACATTGCCTGGGAAAGAACATAGAATACCAATAGAGGAGTATTGCAAAATCATGCTGGAAAGGTAGGCCATGAGGGCTAGCCAAAGGTGTGTGTACATTTGATCCTAAGAGCAATAGAGAGCTATGGAAAATTTTTTGAGCAGGAAAGTGACCATGGTTAGACCTTTGTAACCTCTGGGGCTTTACTTTAGTTCTGGATGCCATAATGTAGGAATTACTGGACAAGACATCATGAGGAAGGTAAACGAGCATGGTGAAGGGACTATGGACCATGCCCAGCAAGGATCAGTTAGAAGGAGATTTTTAGCCTTGAAAAGAGAAGGTTTTTAGGGAATATGTTACTTGTCTAATTATTTGAAGGTCTGGCATCTGAAAAGGGGGGTAGGTTTGTCCTGCTTGATCCCAGAGGGCAGAATTAAGAACAGTGGATGGAATTTTCTGAGAGGAGGATTGTAAGGCAAAACTCTTTCTAGAAAGAGGTAAAGTGAGCCTCTGGGGGTAGTGGATTTCCTCCTTAGTGTTGGTTTTTAACATAAGATAAATGACTACTTGTTGGGGAAATGATAGAAGGAATTCTTGGTCAAGGACTGGTAGGAATAGACCTCTGAAGTCTCTTCCGTTGAAGAGATTGTTGTGAATCTCTGATTTTGTAATTTAGTGGTTTTAATTATTGGTAAGTGCTGTTATTATACTCATCTTACAGTTGGGGAGACCAAGCCATAGCTTAACTGATATTTTCAGTTCATAAGTGTGAAGGATGATATTTGAACCCAAGTTTTCCTGACTCCATATCTAGCGTTCAACCCATTGTAGCCTGCAGCGCCTCAAGGTGCTCTGTAGTTCTAAAAATCTATGCTCTGAAGTGCCTTTCCAAACCATGAGGCCTTGCCACTATCCCTTTCTATTCCCCTTCTGTTTGTGGGAAATGAGACCAACCATTCATAGCTTTGAGGACGCTCCCGTCTGCATAGTAGGTGCCTAAGAAGATCATTGCATCATAGAGTGACAGCTAGGAGGGACTTGAGAGGCCAGCTAGTCCAACATTTTACAGATGAAGAGACTGAAGTACAGGGAAGTGAAGGGACTGGGCCAGATTCACACAAGGTGCAGAGCTGGGACCCAAAGCCAAGCCCCTTTGATTTCAGGTTCCATGTTCTTACCACTGCAGCACCTTGACCATTGTGGAAATGGGAACAGTGGGTCAAAATGTCAATGGTGGCCCCATTGGTGGGCAGAGCAGTACCCTCTATTTGGATGGCACTTCCAGGTTTGCAAAGTGATTCCCACACATCTCTTCTCCATATGAATAGTCTTTGCTTAAGATACTTTACCATGAGCTTTGCCAAAATTTAAGGAAGCTATATCCATAGCATCTCCCTTTTTAATTTGTTCAGGAATCTTGACAAAAAAGAGATGAGGTTAGTCCCATGTGGTCCATTCTTGATGAAAACATGTTGACTTTTTGTGTGAGGTAAGGGTATTATAGCGTTGCTCCCATTTTACAGAAGAAAACTGTGCCTCAAAAGGTTAAGAGATTTGCCTAAAATTTCAGAGGCAGCAAATAGCACTTCTGATTTGAATGGAAGGCTCTTAATTCTAGAGTTCTTTCTATTATAACATCCCCTCCTCCTTAAAGTATGGAGTGCTCAGAAGAGTCATGAATCTTCCTGGTAACCCTGTCTGACTCATCTTTTTGGGACTCCGCCTCCCAAGTGCTCATGGAACTCTAGGGCCCTCAAGGTAATTCATCTTCAGTCTCTCTGTATGGGAGAGACAGAGCTTTGGCCTAACTCCTTTGTTCCTTCAGGATAGAGAGAGCTCTGTCAGATGGGCATGCCTCAGCAAGAGGGAGAGAGTGAGTTTCAGCCTCAATCTTGGCAGGGTTCACTTCCCATCAGGAGTTGCCCCATGATTGCATCTCACCTTCTTTCCTTCTTCCTTACCTCCTTTTTTTCCCAAGAGGAGAGAAAATGAAGAGGAAAATGAAAGGAAAGGAAAGGAGCGGTGAGGAGAGGAGAGGACAGGACAGGAGAGGACAGAAGAGAAGAAGAGAGATGAGGAGAGGAGAGGAGGAGGAAAAGGAGGGGAGGGAGGAGAGAAGAGAGGGGGAGAGGGAGAAAAGAAGAAAGGAGAGGGAGGGAGGGAGGGAAAGAGGAAAAGAGAGGAAGGAAGAATTATAGTAGTGGAAAAACTCTAAGGAAATAGGAGTAGTAAAGAGAGGAGAGGAGAGAAGAAATAGAGTAGAGAAAGGAGAAGAGAAATGGAAAAGTGAGAAAGAAGAGGTATGGAGAAGAGATAGAGGAAAGGGAAAGGAGAGAAGTGTAGGAGTGGCAAAGTGAGACTAGACAAGGAAGAGGGAAGAGGAGCAAGGAGAAGAGAGGGCAGGAGTGGAGGGAAGATGAACAGGGAAGGGGGAAGGTGAAGCTTCTGTGCTGATGCCGGCACCAGACAGCCATTGGGAATATGAAATACACACCCATTCATACCAAGCCGCCCTCCAGCACTGTGTCCAGAAGCAGATCACAGCCCATCTCAGCACAGGGCTGGGTACATTCCCCCTCTGCAGCTTAACCAAATATTTGTCCAGCATCTTTGGGTAGAACAGTTCCCAGGCACGAGCAGGGAGAGATCCAGCCGTGCTCCTGCTCTGACCCTGCTTGGACAGAGCCTCTGTCTTTCTTGCCAGCACAGACTGGCCAGCCCAGCCCAGCCAATGCCTTTAGCCAGCTGGAGAACTAACTGCAACGTGCTGGAAGGAGCCCTGGGCTGGGAGTCAGGACACCTGGGTTCCAGTTCTGGCTCTGCCCTTGGGGAAATTCCTTCTCCTCTCTGAGCCTCAGTCTCTGCCCCTGCAAATGGAAGGAGCTGGGCATAATGAATTTAAAGGCCCCTGCTAGTTCTAGCATCCTGTGACTGATAGAGTGAGGCAGTGTGGAGTCAGGAAGGCCTGGGTTCAAATCCTGCCTCTGACTTTGTGACCCTGGGCAAGTCACAGCTTCTGGCAACTGTCTAGACTGGTGCAGATGAGGTGCTGAAAAGCTTTGGAAGGAGTGTCCTTCTCAGAAAGCTCCCAGTACTTGTGAAACCCTATCAGGACTCCAAGATAAGTGAGTTCCATCACCATTTTTTCTGTGGGATTGGGGGCAGGGAAAATATTCGGCTGATTATGAAGGCAGCCTGGTATTGGCACTCGATTCAGAGTCAGCATAACTGGTTTCCAGTCTTAGTCAGCTCTGCCCCTTGCTTGCTCTGTGACCTTGGGGAAACCACTTGGCTTCTCTGTGCCTCCGTTTTTTTCTCTTTAACAGAGAAAACAATTTCTGCACTAGCTGCCTCACTGGGCTGGAGTTAGAAAGGCACTTTGAAAGTCTTCGGGCTCCAGGGAACCCTGCACTGTGGTTATTGTTGCTATGGTGACCCATGCTACACCAAGGTCTCCCCATTGTCTTCCAAGGCTCCCCTGCTCTGCCCTGCCCTGCTCCTTCAAGGACTCCAGGCCTGTGTAACAGTCTGTGCTGATGAGAGGCTGCAGCTGGGCCCTGACACAGTGAACGAGCACCTCCTGTCCACGCTCCAGCTCCTCCCCACGCCTTCCGCGTTCTCCCACCCACCCTGCACACAGCAAGGACCATGGCCTGAGGGAAGGAGAAAGGGATGACTTTGGAGAGCTCAGCTGGGAACTCTGCCTCTGGGGGAATGGCACAGCAGAACCTCCTGGAAAGACCACTGGCTTTGGGGCCAGAGGATCTGGGTTCAGATCCTGCTATCTGATACTTATTAGCTGTGTGGCTTTTTAAAGCCCTCTGCAAACTGGCCGCTTCCTACCTTTCCAGGATTCCTCCACCTTGCCCTGGCCTGCATACTCTAGGATCCAGCAATACCCAGCCTTCTTACACCACTCTCCATCTTTGGACTCTGGGCCTTTTCTTTGGCTCTCCCTCATGTCTAGAACACTCTCCCCCTTGCCTAGAACACTCCCCCATGTCTAGAACACTCTCCCCCTTGCCTAGAATACTCTTGCCCACACCTCCATTCTCCTTCCTAGCTTCCCTGACTTCCTGTGAGACTCAGCTCAAATTCCACCTTCTCTGAGTGTCTCTCAGCCCTGCCTCCCCCATGGCCAGCACCTTCCCATTGAGATTGCCTCCCATTGGTCCTGGCTTTACCTTGTTGTTTGCATATTGTCTCCCCCATGGGATGGTTGGCTCCTCGAGGGCCAGGACCCTATTTGGGCCTTTCTTTCTATTCCTGACACTGAATGTAGAATAACTGAATAAATGTACATTGACCTTAAGCAAGTCACTTCCAATCTGTAGACCCCAGTTTCCTCCTTTGTGAAAATAAAGGGGTTGGGCTATATGTCCTCTACACTCCCGTTCAGCTCTAAATCTATGCTCCTATGAGTAATCAGGGGGCATTTCTGTAGAACTCTGCTTTACACATACCTCACCACAACCCAGGGAGGTGGGTAGTACAAGCCTTGTTATTCTGTTTCACAAAGGAGCAGACTAGGGCTCAGAGCACTGGAGCCACCTGACTGTGGTCAGGAAGTAGAGGAAGGTCCCTTCTCCTCAGGGGAGAGATTGTGAATGACTCTGGAATCAGATAGAAGGGCCCTGAAAGGTCACCTTCCTTCATCCTACAGCTGTGCAAACAGAGGTGAAGGGATGGGTCGTAGATCACACAGCTCATAAGGGGCAGGGCCAGGATTTGAACACAGGTGTACTGACTCCCAACCTGGGCCAGAGACAATATCTGAACCCCTGCGGGGTGCTGTCATGGGGCAGCTGTCTCATTTTACTGTTGCTCTGAACCTCAGATATGGAAGAGTGACTGTGGTGGAAATGCCATTCCCTTGCTTCCTAGTCACCATAGTAACTTTCTACGATCAAAATCTTTTTTTGTAGTTTGCTCATTTTTTCCAGCTTATTTCTTGGCTTTTAACTTTACATTAAAATTGGGCTCTGCTCCAAGGGTAGAGGCACAGTCTCAAGCTTCAGGTTATTTTTGCAGCTATTTTCAAGCTAGTTCTGGGGGGTCTGTAAGTTTTTAGTTTTTCCAGGGTTGTATGATCTAAGGAGAGATGTGGTCACTGCTCTTTTGGCCCATGCTCTGATATGTGAGTGACCACAAGCACTCTTTTCTGCTCTGCCCCACTGTGGCTGCAATCTCTGGTGTGCTAGTGATTATCCTCACCCTGAGACTGCCATCCAGGACTGCAACCCAGATCCCAGTACAGGCAAAGTAACAGAGTACTGCATGCAGTGCCAGGAAAAAAAGACCCCCATGCTCTCCTGTCTAGTTGTCTGATCCTCTTGCCATCTGTGGGCTGAGAGGTGCACTGCAGCTGTCACCCCCAAGGCCTGCTGCTGGAGTGCTGAGGCTCAGTCTGGACTGTGCTGGGCTATGCTCCACTATTACCCTGGTGCAGTAGACCTTCCCTGCTGACACTCTAAGCTGTTTTGGGCTGGAAAGTTGTTTCAGCCCATTCTTTTGTGGATTCTGCCACTTCTGAATTTGTTTTGAGGTCTTATTTAAAGTTACTTGGACAGGAAGCTGGGAAAGCGCAGGCAGGTCCCTACCTTTTCTGTGCCATCTTGGCGGGCTTCTTGCCATAAGCCCATCTTGACAAAGGTGTTACAACTGCCTGATACCTACCATTGGGCATCCTTCCCTAGGGCTGATTGGATCATCAGCTTAGACCTACAAGGAACCTTAGAGGCTAACTAGGCTAACAGATCATTTTCGAGATGCTGAAACTGAGGCTTGGGAGGTGAAGTGACTTACCTGGGGTCACACAGGGAGCTGGTATTAAAAGGTAGGATTTGAACCCAATCAACAAACATGTATTTGTATTTGATACAAACAAACAAAACAATCAGTCTCTGCCTTCAAGGAGCTTCCAGTCTAAGGGGGGAAGACAACATGGAAATAGCTATAAGCAAACACGCTATAGACAGGACAAACTGGGAATAACCAACAGAGGAAAGGGGCTAGCATTAAGGGGGATCAGGGAAAGCTCCCTGTAAAAGGAAAGATGGGCTTATGGTGAGAAGCCCACCAAAATGGCAGAGAAAAGGTAGGGACCTGCCTGCGCTTTCCCAACTTCCTCTCCAAACAACTTTAAATAAGACCCTGTCACCACAGTGACAACAGGAGGGGAGATGCCTCAGGATCAAATTCAGTTCAATTCCTCTTAACAGTCATTTCTTTCTTTTTCTTTTTTTAAAATTTATTAGCTTAGTTTCAGTTTACAACATTCAGTTCCACAATCCCTTGAGTTTCAAATTTTCTCCCCCTCCCTCTTCTCCCCCCCTCGCTCCTCCCCCCATGGTGGCATGCAATCAAATATAGGTTCTACAAATACCTTTGCATTGAACATTAGTCAAGTTGTAAAGAAGGATTATAACCGATGGGGTGAACAATGAGAAAGATGGGACAAAACAGAACAAAACACAAAAGAGAGAGAGCAAGTAGTTTGCTTCAATCTGCAGACTCTAAAATTCTTTTCTCTGTATGTGGACATCCCTTTCCATCATGAGTCTTTTGGAGTTGTCTTCTAACCTTGCATTGCTGAGAGGAGCCCAGTCTAGCAAAGTTAGTCATCATACATACATTGTGTCTTGAATTGTGTACAATGTTCTCCTGGTTCTGCTCTCCTCACTCAGCATCAGTTGATATGTCTTTCCAGTTTATTATGAAGTCCATCTGCTCCTCATTTCTTATAGCACAATAGTATTCCATTACATTCATATACTACAACATGTTCAGCCATTCCCCAGTTGATGGGCATCCTTGATTTCCAATTCTTTGCCATCACAAAAAGAGCTGCTATAAATATCATTGTACATACAGGTCCTTTACCCACTTCTGTGATCTCTGGGATACAGCCCTAGAACTGGTATTGCTGGGTCAAAGGATATGAACTTTTTTTTTCTTTTTTTAATATTTTTTTTGTTTTTTTGATTTTTTAAAAATAAATAGGTTTATTTATTTTCTTGTTTACATTATTCATTTCCACGAGATTTTGAGTTATACATTTTCTCCCTATCTTTCCCATATCCAACACCTCAAAACAGCCATCCTACTGTATAACCCTTCCCCCAGTCTGCTCTCTCCTATGTCCTTCCCCTCGCCCCTCTGGCTTTCCGGTAGGGCAGGATGGATCTCCCTACCACAGTGCCTGTGCATTTTAATTCCCAGTTAGATGTAGTTAATAATAATAATAATAATTGTATATAGATATACATATATATTTTTAACATTTGATTATAGAACTTTAAATTCTAGATTCTTTCTCTTCCTTCCTCATCACCCACCCCCACTGGGAGGACAAGCAATTAAATACAGGCTGTACATGTATAATTATGCAGAACCTCTCCACAGTGGGCATATTGTGAGAGACTGATTATATGTCCCTCCTTCCTATCCCATCCCCACCCTGAAGTTTTTTTTTTTAGCCCTTTGGGCATAGTTCCAGATTGCTTTCCAGAATGGTTGGATCGGTTCACAACTCCACCAACAATGCATTAGTGTTCCAATGTTTCCACATCATCTCCAACATTTATCATTTTCCTGTTTTGTCATCTTAGCCAATCTGACCAATGAGATTGGTGCCTCAGAGTTGTTTTGATTTGCATTCAACAGTGATTTCTTAAGTGAGTGCCAGGCATTGTGCCCTTGCTGTATCTACAAAGGGATTTATGCCTTTCATTGGTAGAGAGAACTCCCAAGTGAGAAACTCCTTCAACCAATGCTGGTCCCCATCTTCTCAGCAGTTTATAGTCTGAGAGAATTGCCTAGAGATTGGAGAAGGTAAGTGACTTGGCCAGGGTCACACAAGCCATTCTGTGTCAAAGGCAGAACTTGAATTTGGATCTTCCTAGCTTGGAGGCCAGCTTGTTATCTACCAAGTGACACTGCTCCCTGGAGATACAAAACTAAAGCCCAAACTGTCCCCACTGTCAAGTTTACATTCTACTGGGCAGAAACAATGCATTGAAGGAAAAAACCACAAAATAAGGAATGGCAAGGTATAGTGATCCCTTCCACTTTGCAGAGGTTAGGGACATGGTGCCTCCAGCCATTTGGAACATCCATGTAAAATTTTTTGACCTTTCCTTCGTGCTGAAGAATAAGTCTGAATTTTTTCTTTTTCTTTTTTTTTTGAGGGCAATTGGGGTTAAGTGACTTGCCCAAGGTCACATGGCTACTAAGTGTTAAGTGTCTGAGGTCTGATTTGAACTCAGGTCCTCCTGAATTCAGGGCTGGTGCTCTGTTCACTGTGCCACCTAACTGCCTCTTTTTTTTTCTTTTTCTTTATGGGGTGTTTACAGAACCTTATTGTAAAATTTGGGTTGATATGATATAATACTGTACATATATTTTATGCATTTCTGTGTTTCTAAACTTTTTCTGTGCTGTCTGGTGGCCTTCACATGTCATCTGTGGTGTCCACAAAACTCCCCCCAAATTCCCATTTAATTTATGCTGACTCATAGCATATCAAAACTGACTTGCCCAGGGTCACACAGCTAAGTAAGTGTCTGAAACTGGATTTGAACTGGGATGGGGAAAGTTGTGAAGTGGAAGGGTAACTGTAATTTGAGATGGGTGGAAGATAGCACTGACACCAAAAGGCAAAGATGAGGAGGGAGGACATTCCAGGCTTGGGAGACAGCCAGGTCAGGGCAGAGGTAGGAAAGGGAAAATTGTATATGATAAAGTGTAAAAAGTCTTGTTGTTGTTACTGTTCAGTTGTGTCTTGACTCTTCGTGACCCCCTTTGGAGTGTTTTTTGGCAAAGATACTGGAGTAGTTTGCCATTTCCTTCTCTAGCTCATCTTATGGATGAGGAAATTGAGGCAAACAGGGTGAAGTGACTTGCCCAGGGTCACACAGCTAGCAAGTGTCTGAGGCCAGATTTGAATTTAGGAAGATGAGTCTTCCTGACTGCAGGTCTGGTGCTCTGTGCACTATGGCACCACCTAGCTGCTCCAAAGAGCACTGAGGAATCATTTAAATTCCACTTCTATTTTACATATAGGGAAACTGAGAGAAAAAGACTTGATGTCCTCCTGGCTTAGATGCCTGACATAAATGCGAACGTTACTTACTGTACTGGTTCTCAACCTGTGGGTTATGTTCAATTTGTAACAATGAAAATACATCCTGCATATCAGATAGATTCATAACAGTAGCAAAATTACAGTTATGAAGTAGCAACGAAAATAATTTTATGATTGGGGGTCACGACAACATGAGGAACTGTATTAAAGGGTCGCAGCATTAGGAAGGTTGAGAACCACTGACTTACTGGGTTCTTCCTGCTACATGCCCCGGCCTTCTCAAATCGACTGTTTTTATAATTGGGATATCCCTGGTTATGAGCAAGACAGGGAGTGAGGAATGTGTGAAAGCAGTGCTAAGCCTCAGGCCTGAGTGACCAGGCAACTCCCAGGACCCTGGCTCCTCTCTGGACCTTGGCCCATGGCCCCAAGGCTCTTGCCTTTCATTACTTTCTAAACTTGCCGTGATCTTGATCTAATCTGAGATTTCCTGACTTCTTTCTGACTCTTGAGCTCAGGGATCTGCTGATCCTAATCCCTAATTATTCTTACAGTTCTTTGGCTCCCACTAGATGCTCAAGAGTCTGGCAGATGGCCCCTTTTCCCCTTCTCCTTTCCTTCCTTTCACCAATACTCCATATCATGAGGGTGTGTTTTATTTACAAGGAAAAAGAGACCTTTCATCCAGAAGGAGCCTGCGTTTATATAGCACTTTAAGGTTTGCAAAGGGCTTTACAAATGTGAGCTCATTTGATCCTCAGAACAATTCTAAGAGGTAGGTGCTATTATTATCCCCATTTTATTGATGATGATACTAAGGTAGGCAGAAGTGAAGTGATGTGAAGTGACTTGCCCAGGGTCACACAGCTAAGTAAGTGTCTGAAACTGGATTTGAACTCAGGTCTTTCTGACTCCAGGTCTAGTGTTCTATCCATTGTGCAAATATAAGTTAATGAAACACACAAATAAAAAGACCAGATGTTATTTAACTTCTAAACTGGTCTGTTTGGTTACTATTTTTCAGACCTAGCCGGTGGATAGATCACAACATTATTAGATTTCAGTCCTAAACCCATGGCTTCTTAATGGTATGACCAAGTCACTTGATTCCTCCCACTTGCCCCACCTGTCTTTCAGGGGCATTGTGAGGAAAGGACTTTGTAAACTGGAAAACACTCAGGAAATGGGAAACGTAGTTAGTTATTAATACTTTATTGTTCTAAATCTATGCTCCCATTAATGATATTTTATGAAGTCATGAGTCTTCCCTTCACTAATGAAGATCATAGCCCTCTATGCCTTCCCATCCCATGAGATCTTCATATATATCTTAACCTAATGAAATGAATCTCTAATGGTAGAATTCCTTCATATCAGGGGGGTCTTGAGGAGGGAGTGGGAGTGGCTCTTGGCCCCACCCTGTGTCCTGACTCAGAGGAGCAGTTAGTTTCTCCTGACTCAGCCTTACTATTTCCCATAGTAGCAGGTACCTCATTCACCTTCCCAGCCAAGGTCTAATCTTGATCTTGCTCAGCCTGCTGGTTGGTCACTTGGGGGTGGAGGTAGGAAGGGAGGTGGCAGGGAGGGACTCCCTTACAAACAGGCCAGAGGGAGAAGTTACCTCCGTGACCAGACACTACATCATAGGTACCATGGACATCCACCCCCAAAGATGGGATGTGATAGTGGATTTACGAGTTTGATGAACTGTGCTAGCTGAGTGTGGTGGAAAGAGAACATGAGAGGTAAGAATCGGAGGATCCTGGACTTAGTGACAGTTGAAGGGAGGAAGGAACCTGAGAAGTCAATGAGTTTAACCCCATTCATTTTATAGATGAACAAACAGATCCAGAGTGAAGGACGGGCTTTTGTCCACTGATAGAAAGCATCAGAACTTCACATTGAACCAAGGTCCTTTGAAGCTCTCCTACTATTTTACCTGATCCTTTGATGTTGTTAGACCCTGACCCCAGACTTCTGAATATAAACTGAATTTTCACTCCCTAATGATTCATTCTAAAGTCATTATCTTAAAGTGGAATTATAATCCTGTAACTGACTTGCAGCTGGGTTCCTCTGTTCTTACTGCTCTCCACTCGACCCTACTTCTCTTTCTTGTTTTCTATATCAGTGATTTCAAAATGTATCGTCAGTAGGGTATACTGGGAACAGCTCCAGATCTGCAACTGGAGGACCTGGGTTTGAACATCAGTTTGTCTAATTGTCAGGCTTAGAGTCAGGAAGACCTGGGTTGGAAATGCACCTCTGACACTTACTAGCTGTATGATCCTAAGCAAGACATTTCATCTGTCTGAGCTTCAGGTTCCTTATTTATAAAACGAGGATAATGAGAGTACCTCCCACACATAGTCTTTGTTCTAAAGATCTACTCAGATGATGTAGGTAAAGGGCTTTGCGAGCCCTAAAGGGCTATTTAAGGGTTAGTTATTATAGTTATCATCGTTATCATCATCAGTACCATCATCCTTATGAATGTCATTCTCATTTTTTTTCGATAGAGTTCAAATGGAAATGACCCAGGTATAAATTACTATCCTGCTATTATTCTTATTTTTCTAATGTATGCAGGTGGATAAAATAAATGCTCTTTATTATTGAATTAAAGTATAGAGATAGAAGGTTATCTTCTTTCTGCAGGATCACTGAAAGCATGATGGAAAAATTTTTAGTAGCAGCCAGGATGACAAGGTTGATGTGCCCCTCCTCCTGGGCCTGTAGAAAACGGATGCCCTTGAATGGGTCTCTATATTTTGAAAGCTTTTCATTTCATATAGTTTGGAGATTGAGTATTTGGCATGGTGGCATCTGTTTTAAAAATCATTTAAACATTTTTGTGTATAAAAGTTTTGTTCAGGAGATTATAGGTTCTATTTCCATCTGTGATAATGATCTGATTCCCATGCAGTTTATTGGTTGAGTTCTCTGATATGTTTTGAGGTTTTTATCTGTAATATAGTGGTTTCATGCCTATTAGATAGTGAAGTTCTGATTTATAATTCTCGCCTCCAGGCTATGTCTTTATAGGAAGAGAGAAGAAGAGAACAAGCATTTACTAAGGATCTGCTATACGCCAGGCACCATGCTAAGTACTTTACAAATATTATGGCATTTGATCATCACAACAACACTGGGAAGTGCTATTATCATCCCCATTTTGTAGTTGAGGAAACTGAGGCAGGCAGTGGTTAAGTGAATTGCACAGGATCACACAGCTAGTGTTTGATAAGTATTCAGTAGGTGCTACATTTTTGCATTCCTAGCCTAAAGTGCTTTCTCCTTCACATGGACATTTATTGCACACTTTTCACAACTCTCATGAAATTATTGTGTCCTATTTAATTTTCTGGTTATTGGCATCTGTGAATTATCTTTGGGTCAGCAAGGAAAGGGTCAAAGCCAAAAACATTAACCAAGGCAGAGACAAGAAGTCCAGAATACAAAGATGTCAGGCAGGGGCAATGAAGATCCAAGATAGGCAATGGAATGGAGGGCTCAGTACCAAAGAAGAGGGTCTGGGCAATCCAGGAATAGGAACTGGGGCTGAAAAAATACCCCAGAGGAGAGTTCTCTTAGTAATTAACTGGCCAGATCAAGATGGTAACATGAAAGAAAGGCTCCAGCCTTTCTAGCTCCCTCTAGAGTTCCTCAGAAACAATGGAAGACAGTACTAAATGAAGCAGAGAATCCAGAATGGGAGATGAACTAAGAAAAAGGCCATTGATGTAATTCCCTATACATATAAAAAAGACCAAACAACAGACCACTGGAAGTTCTGGATTAGAGCTAATGCCAAGGCACTCCTATCCCTCCTTCATAGTCCCTTCTATAGCCCCACTTGTGGAAGGGGGTGGGACATAGGCAACATAGTCCTCACTTTAGGGTCCCGAGACAGGAGAGATCAGTTCTTGGCTTTTCCAACCAGTCTCAGGACTTTACCCTAGTGGTGAACAGTATGAAAAAGAAAAAAAAAGAATGGAGCAAACAGAACTCAAAAATGAAATGATACAACAAAACATAGTAGAACCATATAATAATGTCTAGCATTTCTACAGTGTTTTAAGGTTTGCAAATCACTTCACAAATATTATCGTATTTGATTTTCCTAACAATACTTTGAGATAGGTTCTATTGTTATCCTCATTTTATAGATGAAGAAACAAGATAAGAGAAATTAAGTGACTTGCCCGGGGTCACATAGTAAGTTTTTGTGGCTATATTCTTGATTGTAAGTGTAGGTCTCTATCTTCTGTGCCACCTAGAAGAACCCATATGGTATCTAATATTAAAAACAACTGACCAAGAAAACAGGATAGTAAGAGAGAATATAATCACTAGGCTTTCTGAAAATCATGTAAGACAAAAAACCTGGCTACCATATTAGAAATTGTAAAAGAAAACCACCCAGAACTACTGGACCTAGAGAGTAAAGTGAAAGCAAGACAGAGCCCACAGGTGGCCACCTGAAAGTAATGAGAAAAGAAAC
The DNA here is from genome assembly GCA_028627135.1 of Pseudochirops cupreus. Taxonomy (NCBI): domain Eukaryota; kingdom Metazoa; phylum Chordata; class Mammalia; order Diprotodontia; family Pseudocheiridae; genus Pseudochirops; species Pseudochirops cupreus. The sequence goes on from CM053582.1 coordinate 117,639,967, forward strand.
TTGGAGGCAGGTGCTCCTTCTGGGCTCCTTGCCTAGCTTAGGAGGGGCAGGCAGCAGAGCTTAACAAGGAAGGTGGGTGGGGCACCACTGGTTGGCCCAGGAGCCAAGGGCCCTGGGAGAAGAACAGAACAGTCACTGACATCTTATTCCTTCAGCCCATCCAGCTCAGCACCAAGGAGCCTACAGGATGTACCCTACTAATGCATACTGATGAGAAATATTCCATATCCCTGCCAGAAATTGTCTAGGGAAGGCTAAAAACAAACCTGAGAGGCATACAGGGCAGAGTTGACCCACAGGTAGGCTGGAAATGAGAAGAGGAGAAGCAACATCACAATTGGAACAGATATCAGATGTCCATCAGTCCTAGGGAATCTTTCTGACATTATCCCTGACAAGGACGCAAGCAAAGGGAAACGCACTGCTTCTCAAGGCAATCTGCTTCATGTTGGGAGAACTGTAATGGTGAGGAAGTTTTTCCTTATGTTCACTCTCTGCAACTTGTATCCACTTTTTCTAGTTCTGCCCTTTTAGGCCAAGCAGAAAAATTAACCAGTAAGTCAAATTAGCCAATAAGTCAGTCAAGTATTTATCACATGCACTGTGTGAGGCATTGGAAAAACAAAGATAAAAATGAACTAGTCCCAGAGGACTTCTTATAGTCTAACCTATTCTTCCTGACAACCCTTCAACTAAGACAGTTATAGGTAGGATTATAAGCAAGATAATCCATCTCTAGACTCTGTGCATTTTCTCTGGGTGCCCCACATGCCTGGAAATGCTCTCCTTCCTTATCCTTTCCTCCTGGCTTCCTTGGCTTCAGATAAGAGTTCTACCTTCTGCAACAAGTCTTTCCTAGTCTCTCTTAATTCTAGTGCCTTCCCTATATTGATTTTTCTCCAATTTATCTTGTGTATATCTTGTTTATACAGAGATGTTTTCATGTAGTCTCTCCCATTAGACTGTGAGCTCCTTGAGGGCAGGGACTGTCTTTGCCTCTCTTTGTATCCTCAATGCTTAGCATCATGACTGGCATATAGTAAATGCTTAATAAATGTTTGTTACCTGACTGACTTTATAAAGTTGGTAGGAACTTAAGTTATTTAGGCCAGCCTAAATTTTACAGGTGAGGAAACTGAGGCCCACAGAGGTTAAGTGACTTGACCAAGGTCACATAGGTGTTAAATGACAGAGCCAATATTTTTTAAAAATTGATTTGTTTATTTACTTTTAGTTTACAAGATTTCAGTTCCACAATCCCTTGAGTTTCACATTTTCTCCCCTCCCTCCCCTCCCCCCACCATGGTGGCGTGCAAGCAAGTACAGGATCTGCAAATACTTTCACATTAGACATCAGTCTGGTTGTATAGAAGGGTTGTAACTGATAGAGTGAACAATGGGAAAGAGGAAACAAAACCAAACATGGAAAAGAAAGAGAGCATGTAGTTTATTTCAGTCTCCATTTAAATTCTGTTCTCTCTAGATCTTTCTCTGAATGTAGATATCTCCTTCCATCCTGAGTCTTTTAGAGTTATCCTATAACCTTGCATTGCTGAGAAGACTCCAGTTTATCAAAGTTGGTCGTCACACATACATTGTCTGTCATTGTATACAAAGAGTCAACATTTTTAACCCACACCTTCTCTCTCCAAAGTTCTTTCCACTATACTCCTCTACCTCTTTAGAGAGCTCAACTAGGAGCCATGGGTAGAAGTCCCAGAGAGACAGTTATGGGCCCAATGTACATATAGCAGTGGTGTGGGGAGGAATGGGTGGCCTAAGGAGGAAATGCCAACTTACTCTGCCTTGCTGACCCCCATATTCCTGTGGATTGGGCCACTCCTTCCTAAGCATTCTCTGTCCTATCCTTGGAGCATGATGTTCTCTACAGGCATTCCCTCAGGAAGGAGGCTTTCCCCCTCAACCCCCTGGGAAGACAATTGGAAGGGGAAGTTATTGAGGGGTCACTTCTTATAGCCCCTCTAGCTTATCATAACCTCTCCTGCAAGTAGAGCTGCTAGCCCATTTGGATCCACATTTTCTTACTATTCTGGGATGTGATGTAAGATGAATCAGTAATTCTCTTTTTGGTTCATTCTGAGGGTCCATGCCAGGAAATGCCCTCATATCTAAAAGAATCTCTTTCCTCTCTCTGTCTCAGTCTGTCTGTCTGTCTCTCTCCTCTCTCTCTCTCTCCATTATCTCTTTCTCCTCTCTCTCTCTCTGTCTTTCTCTCTGTCTCTCTCTCCCTCTCTCTCCCCCTTCACTGACTATATATTGCTTCTCCCTTTGGCACATTTGCACAATACACATAAACAGTAATGCAATGATTTACCACATTTATCTTAAGAGAAATCAGCTTTAAAACAATAGCAAAACAGAAAGCCAACAAACTTAGGAAATAAAGATTGGGGAACAGGGTCATCAGCAGAGAAAAGAAGAAGGAGGAGGAGGAAGAAGAGGATGGAGGAAGTGAGGAATCACCCATTCTGTTCTCAGCAGGAACAGTTCCAACAATTCTGCATCTGTTTCAAGTGGTTTCTTCATAGCCTGGTCCTTGCTTTGGTGACTCAATGTATACTCATCATAGCTCCTGGGCTGGCCCTTCTCATGCTGAGCTGATCCACAGTGGCAGCTGTGTCTGCGCTCTCCCCCCAACCCACCATCCTCTCTTGTCCCGCTCCACCATGATCCTTCTTGCTCATTCTCCACCTTTAAGACTAGAAGGCTGCATCAGTCCTGGGGTGGAACTCACCTTCTGGAAGGGAATGGAGGATGGGGTTAAGGATGGGAACACAGGGAGGGTCTCTGGCCTTCCCAGCATCCATATATCCTTGACAGTCTTAAGGTGTGTTACATTAGGAAAGGCTTCTTAACAGTTATAAGTATCCTCAAGGTGGAATGGACTGCTGGGGAAGTAGTGCATTCCCCATTACTGAGAACTTCAAATGGAGGCTGATTGATTTCTTCCCAGGAACATTTTAAAGAAAATCCCTGCTTAGGGACTAGAGGTGGTACTATGCAATGCTTCTTAAACTGTCACAACCCAGAGTTTAAGAAGCATTGAAGATGTCATAGCGGAGACCTATGAGATCATTTTTACCTCCTTAAAGAGAATCCCCTCTAATGTGCCATCTCATGTAAAATTACTTTGAGATGTACATATATACATATATATGTGCATGTATGTGTATGTACACACACACACACACACACACACACACACACACACACACACACACACACCCCAATGGTTTGAGTCATGTCTTTTGTCTTTTGCCAAATGTACATTGGCCAAAAAGACTATTTTATGGATTACTCAGAAGAAGTGATACAAAGACATTCTCAAGATCTCTCTGGAGAACTTTGGAATTGATTGTGTGACATGAGAGACACTGGCACAGGACCGCCTAGCACAGTGTGCTCACATCAGAGAAGGTGCTGTGCTCTATGAGCAAAGTAGAATTGAAACAGCTCAAAGGAAATGCAGGATACACAAATTTAGAGAATCCACCCCAAATGTTCACGCAGACTATTTGTGCCTGACCTGTGGTAGAGTGTTCTGAGCTTATATTGGTCTGATCTGTCACAGCTGGACTCATTGAAACTTGACTCTAACATAGTGAGGTCACTTTGGTCCTCATTGAGGACAAAGGACAACAACCAACCATCCAACCAAGATACACCAATATGGATACTTATGTGTATGTGTGTGTGTATATTAATATAGATGTGTGTGCAAATAAACACACATGTATGTATGTGTACATGTGTGTATGTGTGTATTTGCTTATATGAGGATATGATGCTTCCCCATCTGGATGCAGATGTCCTGAGGACAGGGACCATCTTGCTTTTGTATTTGTACCCAAGCACCTTGCACGTGGTGTTTAATAACTGCTGGTCAATTGACCAGTTGCTTGATCCCACGTGTTATAGGCAGAGATTCTGTAATACTATAGCCAGAGCGTGTGTGTAGGAAGAGCTGGCCTAGCATGCTTGCAGATGCGCAGCTGCCTGCTTTAATACATGACAGCTTGTAATGGCAATTACACCATTGTTATGATTGCAGGGTTGGAGTTGCCATCCTGCCTTGAGGGCTACATTGTTGAGGCCACAGGTCTTCCCTAGTCTTTGCCATAGTGTGAGTCTGTGGAAAGCAGCAGGGTGAAAGGCGAGCCTTCCTTCCTCACTCCCTGCACCTCTAGGAGGTCAGTCAGTGCATCAGAATGGGGCAAACCCCTTACGGAGCCTCCAGGGCTTCTCTGTGAACGTCATTCTTGCAGCAGAGGGAGAGGTATAGTGGATGAGAACACCGGACTTGAAGTCACAAAGACCTGACTTCCAATCATCTCTCTGATCCATGCTGGATGTGTGATCTTGGGGAAGCCACTTATCCTCCCACTGTCCCAGGCGACTCTCAAACTCTAAGTGTGGGGGAGGGGGTGAATGGGAAAACTGCCCATTGTAGAGAAGGCGCTGACTTGTACTGGGAGAGGAAGTTCCTCATAGGAATCTCCCTACTCTGATGAAATCACAGGTCTGGTTTAAAAAAATGAAAAATTAAAAAAAAAAACCACTTAACCAACAAGATTGTAAGAAACAAATGAAAAAGTACAGGCAAAGTTTAAAGGACTATATGCATCCCACAGGGAAGAGTAAGGGGTATATAACAGAGGCAATAAGGTTACATCTTGCAGTGAGTGTCCATGACCTGTTAGCCTATTACACAGTGTGAAGAGGCTTACCTGATGGAATTGGAAGGGCAGCTTGCCTGTGGTGGGTCAAAGGTTGCCCATGTCCCTGTTGGCCTTTAGAAAGCTAAACTTACCAGCCCTGGACACACAATCAAAGTAGTTGAGGCAGGGAGCAGCTTTATGGAGAGCTCCTACCTAAGAGCAGCAAGCAGTGAAGAGATTTCTCTCTTCTCTCCTCCCACCATCAGCTATGGTTAAGCCATAGAGAGGAGCAGACCCAGGGAGCTGAGCTGAGACATGCCCAGCAGAAAGACTGTGCTCATCAGGGAGCAGCATGAAGGCTCCATAAGAAGAGAGGGGAAGGGGTGGCTAGGTGGTGCAGTGAATAGAACACCAGCCCTGGAGTTAGGTGGACCTGAGTTCAAATGTGACCTCAGACACTGAACAACTTACTAGCCGTGTGTCCTTGGGCAAGTCGCTTAACCCCAATTGCCCTGCCCTCCCCCCTCCAAAAAAAAAGCCAAAAAAACAAAAGAGAGAGAGACAGAGGGGAAGAACTCCATTCTCAGCCCTTGGGGATGACGCTCCCTGAAGCTGCTTCCTCCCCTGCTCCCAGGGAGATGTGTTGTGTCTTCCTAACTCCGCAGCAATCTGCCCTTGCTGATGGGAGTGAGGAAAAAAGCCCCCTCCTCCATGATGCCCTCCCCATTCCCCAGAGCTGCCTGCCTCCACTGCTTAACTTTTGTAAAGGCTGCCAGCCAGTCTTCAAGGGCAAGCAGTCCTTCTAATTTCATTGAGAAACCTTTTCCCACTTCGTTAAAGGGGTTAACACAGTACGCACACACTTCTTGCAACGGCTGGTTTCTGCCCCTTATTTTCTGTGATCGTTTTAACTGGCCTGAGAAGGGTAGGGAAGCAACGCCCCTCGCTGCATACGTTTGGTCTACGCTTCTATCCTATTCCTAAGTCTAGTTGTGTAGAATGGAACCTGAATTTGGTATACGGAGATCTGGCTTGGAATCCCGCCTCTGACATGGAGTCAGTTAAAACAAACCTTGGTTAAGCACCTACAATGTAGCAGGTTCTTGGCTAAGCACTTTACAAACATCCTTTGTGACATTGTAACCCTGAGAGGTGGGAGCTGTTATTATTTCTGTTTTTGTTGTCATTGTTCATTTGTTTCAGTTGTATCCAACTCTCCATGACTCCCTTCGGGGTTTTCTTAGCAAAGATACTGGAATGATTTGCCATTTTTTTCCCCAGCTCAATTTTACAGATGAGGAAACTGAGGCAAAGGGGGTTAAGTGACTTGCCCAGGGTCATGCTGCTAGTAGCTAAAGCCAGATTTGAATTTAGGAAGAGGAGTCTTCTCAACTCCAGACCCTGTACTCTATCTATTATGCCACTTTGTTGCCCATTTTACAGTTGAGAGAACTGTGGCAGAGGTTAAGTGATTTGTTACCCAGCTAGTGTCTGAATCTGAATTTGAACTCAGATCTTCCTGACTAAAGGCTCACTGCCCCACCCAGAGGCCTACGTAAATAGTACTGTAAATAGCTCAGATTCCCCTGAGTTCTTTCCCTCAGAGGTCTGTCCTGGGGATGAGTACTGTCCATGCAAATGCTAGCACAGACCTAACTTCCAAAAGAAGTTTTTTAATGAGATTTTTTTTTAAGTCATTGAACCCTAGAGTTAGAGTTGGAAGGAAGGGACCTCACATGTAATGGAACCCCTTATTGTGATTCAATGACCTTCTCCAGGTCACAGGTCCTCAGTAGAAGAAAAAGGAAGAAGGACATAAGCTTTTATTAAGTGCTGAGCACTTGACAAATATTATTTTTTTCAATCCTCACAACACCACTGGGATGTAAGTGCTGTCATTATCTCCATTTTACAGAGTAGAAAACTGAGGCAAGCAGACTAACTGACTTGCCTAGGGTCACACAGCTAGTAAGGTCTGAGGCCAGATTTGAACTAGGGTCTTCCTGACTCCATGCCCAGTTCTAGCCAATGTGCTATCAGCCGCCTCTGTGCCGGAGCTGGGTTTCAAACCTCTGGCTCCAAAACCAGGATTTTCTCCACCCAGACACCCCTATCCTTTGGCAGACCCACTGTCGATAATGATTTTGAAACCTAATGAAATGACAAGACTGGGTCAGAGCCCCTACTTTACCACTGAAACGAAAACCAAATCCCCTTTCCTCTGAGGCCAGCATTGTTCTTAAGCTGTTTTTGCCATGGGCCCCTTTGGCAGCCTGAATGAATGAGACCTATGGATCTCTTTTTAGAGTGATGTCATTAAATGCGTAAAATAAAATCCATAGGATTATAAAGTAAATCAGAGATAAGTAAAAACCAAAATAGCATTTTTTCCTCTCCAGGTTCACGGACCTGCTGAAATCTTTGTGGAATCTTTGGCAGCTCTAAAACATAGCACTAGGTTAGGCAGCTAGAGGTTGCCGTGGTGCCCAGAACCTGGGCTTGGAGTCAGGAAGACCTCAGTTTAAAACCTGTCTGAGATACTTTCTAGCTATGTGATTCTGGGCACATCCTCTCGCTTCTCTTGGGCTTAGGAGTGTGGACTCATTGGCCTTGAAGAACCCTTCTGGCTCTAAATCTGGGATCTCTGCTCCCAGAAGTTCGTGTGTAAAGGAATTCAACCAGGCTCAAGCACCATTGGCTCTTGGGCCTTTGTCAAGTTTTGCAGGGAGCCCAGAAATAGCAGAATGCTTCCCGGCTGGCTTGAAGAAGGGGGGGCATCACCACCAAAGAAGCAGGCACTGCTGAGTTGCCATGGGGATGCCCTTTCGAAGCAAGAATTTGTTTTAGGTTTGTTATTCACTGTGTGACCAGAAGCAAGTCTCTGACCCTTCTGCTCCTCATTGACTCTGAGCTGTAAGCACCGTTTAGAGGGCATTAGGTCCAAATCTCTCATTTTACCAAATGACAAAGCTGAAACCAAGTGACTCGTCCAAGTTGCAAAAAGAAGATTGGAGCCTGAGTCCTCAGACTCCAGATCCAGTGCATATCCCACTATGGCATGCTGCCTCAGTTTCCCCATCTATCAAATGAAGGAATAGGACAAGATCTGACGGTCTTAGCCTTTTTTGTGTCCCAGACCTCTTTGACAGTCTGGTGAAACCTATGCCCTCTTCCTAAAATAATGCTTTTAGATAGACAAAATAAAATACAGGGGAAACCAACTGCACTTATATGCAGTTATCAAAATTTGTTTAAAATAAGTTCAGGGACCTCAGGTTAAGAACCCCTAAAAACTAGATAATTTTAATTTCCCATTCCACTCTGATATTTGATGACTGTGACAATCCCAACCTGAAAGTTACTACTGCAAAGAGACATTTGGACTCTTTTCAGGGAATGCCCAGTGAGCAGCTCAGTGTCATGGGCAGCAGCAGAAAGAGGGTCTTGCCCATGTACCTTTTCCCTCGACTCTCACCCAAAAACGTTTCCTAGATTTTCTGGGACAATCCCAGTTTCAACAACAACAAAAAAGGACACAAAGCTTTGCAAAAGAAAGATCCTTAGTGAGACCCATTCAGGCCTTGGGTTTTGGTACAGTAGAAAGATGATTCAAGTGGTGTTGGAATTAGGAAGACCTGTGTTTGAGTCCTAGCTCAGCCACTTTTTCTCTGCATGGCTCTGAGTCAACCACTTCCCCCTCTGGCCTTTAACATGTTGTGGGTAACAGTGGGTGACCTCCCAGGGCCCTTCGAGCTCTGGCATTCCGTGATTCCACCACTGCATTCTTGAGTCTTGTCAGCCAATCTGTTCTCTGATTCACCACACTACGAAGTCAAATTCATAATTATTTCCTGAGTCTTTACTCCATGTCTAACTAAACATAGGGCAGACTATGGAGGGGGAATGGGAAGGAAGAAAATAGATCTGGTTCCTAACCCCAAGGCAGGGATTCTTCACCTTCATGCATAGATTCCTTTGTCAATCTTAGAACCTATGGATTCCTGAAGATTCTGTTCTTAAATAATTGAAGGAAATGGTAAATTTCAGTTTAAAGGTTAGTAAAAAAAAAATGCTTTTTTTGCCCTCATCCAAGTTCAGAGATGCCCTGAAATATATCCATAGCAAGTAGCCCATGGACCCCAAATTAAGAACCCCTGCTCTAAAGACTTAGAGTCTGGATGGGAAGAAAAGACTTAAACACCCCCAGATACTTGTCTAGGTTTTTTTTTAAAAGGAAGCGAAGGTCTCCTGTCCCAAAGATAACAGCTCAAGGTCACCAAGTCACTAGGCTCAGATTTTAGAGGGATCTGAGATGACTGTCTAATAACCACAGCAGAAATAATCATAATATTTTCACATATTCATTTATTATAATAAATTAACATCTACTATTAGATGTCCAGATATTATGATGAACACACATATCAGATATGATCAATTAATAGATTAGATGTTTATTAGATATTATATGTACATATATTTATATGTTAGTTATATAATAATATATTTTATTTAACTTCAAGAAGTAGATCTGTTGTTGTTCGATTATTTCAGTCATGTCTGACTCTGTGGGATGCCATTTGGGGTTTTCTTGGCAAAGATATTGGAGGGATTTGCCATTTCCTTCTCCAGCTCATTTTATAGATGCGAAAACTGAGGCAAACAAGGTTAAATGACTTGCCCAAGGTCACATAGCTAGTAAATATGTGAGGCTGGATTTGAACTCAGGTCCTCCTGACTCCACTCCCTGTGTTTCATCCACTGTGCCACCTAGCTATAATAATCCAGAGGTCATTAAATATAAAAAGATAATAATGGATAGGGACGTGGACCAAAATCTTTTCAATTTAAAATTCATCAAAAAGATGAGAACTTTCATTTTAAGATACTAATGATAAAATACAGTAATCATTGAGGTTTATAAACTATTTTAAGATTTGCAAAGCACTAGGTAAAGATTATTTCATCTAATCCTCACAACCACCCTGGGAATTAGGGGTATTATACCCATTTCACAGAAAAGGAAATTGAGACTGAGGAGAGGTAAAATAATTTGCCCAAAATTACATGGCTAGTAAGTGTCTAAGACAGGATTTGAACTCTGGTCCCTTGTGATACCAAAGCCAGTGTACTTTCCACTATATCAACAGTTCTTAAAGTGTGGTCTGAAGACCACTGGTGGGCTCCAAGGCCTTTCAAGGGATCTGTGAGTCCAGAATTGTTACATAATAATACTAAGATGTTTCATTTATTTTCTAATACTGTCGATATTGACAGATAAAATCCACATGAGCAAAAGCTCTTGGCAGGGTGGGGGTGGTCCTCAATAATTTTTAAGAATGTTGTTTGTGACCCGCTATACGATGCCTTGAGAATACCTGATTCCTCCTTAGCTTCGCGGCCTGATCTTTCCACAGCTCAAAAGCTAGCCAGTGTTGTTCCTTCTTAGCTTCTGACTGGGGAGAGGGTCAGAATGTTCCCTACGTTCTGACGTAGGCCAGCCTCTGAAAGCCTTCCCTGCTCCCTGGGGGTGATGTCATCTGCCATTCAGGACCACTAACAGCTAGGCCTGAGCTCCCCCGTTCTGAAACTCAGATTCACTGAACATTAGATGTAAAAGAGACTGAGAGCATCTGGGCTGAGCATTTTCCCAGACATTATCTCATCCTAGCAGCCCTAGGAGGCCAGTTGTGCAGGGCTTAGCCCCATTTGAAAGATGAAGAAACCATCAGAGTAAGGAAGTCACTTGACCCTGGTCACATAGCAAGTCAGCATGCAGGGAGGGAATAGGGATGGGGCATCCTCAACCTCCAGCCTGAGGCCATATCTAATTCACTGTATTGCCTGAAATATGTTAGCAAATGCAAGAGTATGGATCCAGGAACCTCTGGGGCCATCTGGTCCAACCCTCTTGTTTTAGAGGTGATGAAACTGAAGCTTGCGGGGGGTGGGGGGAAATGTGGTTTGCTCAAGGTGGTGCCCAGCAGAAAAGCTGAGATTCAAACCCAAATCCTTGGACTCTAAATCCAGGACTGTTTTCCCTGAACCACAGATATTTCAGCACCAGGTAGTTTCCAAGTGCTGAGGAGAGCCTGGTATAATTGGAGTTAGATTTGATTAATCAGGAAAGATTTCCTGGGCAGGATATAGGAGAGGGAAGGGAGAGCATCCCTGTGCCACATGAATGTAAGAGTGGTTTGCATATACTTATATGGATACATGCTTTCTCCTTCATTAGAATGTGAGTTCCCTGAAGGCAAGAATGCTTTGGTTTTTGTCTTTTGGCTTCTGGAGAGGAAAGGGGGAGGGAAGAGAGAGACAGAGAGAGACAGAGACAGAGACAGAGAGACAGAGAGAGACAGAGAAAGAGAGAGACAGAGACAGAGAGGTAGAGAGAAGAGACAAAGGGAGACAAAGAGAGATAAGAGATATCCAGGGGTGTAGAACCTGTGGCCTCAAGGCCTGAGAGGCCTGAGATAGACAAATAGAGATAGAAAGATAGGGGTAGATGAATAGATATATTGATAATGGATAAATAGTGATATAGAAGGTAGATGTATATTTAGATAGATATAGATAAATGATAAAGGTAGATGGGTAGATATGAATATATATGTTATATATGTATACACACAGAGGGAAGTAGGTGCATAGGTATATAATGGATATATATTTAGATAGATAACAGATAAACAATAGAGGTAGCTGGATAGACAGACACAGAGATAAAGAGAAAGGGAGATAAGAGATTTTAGACAGCCAGATGTAGACAGGTGATAGATGCCTGGTAGAGGTAGATGGGTAAATAAGAGGCTTAGAGAGGGCAGAGAAGATAAGGAGATTGGATATCTATAGGTGGATAAAGCAGTTTTTTAAGTTCTTGCCATGTACCAGGCATTTATCAGTAAAATGGGGGTAATAATGCTTTGGGGAAAGCGCCTGACAATCTTTAAAGCTGTAGAAATGTTTCGTTTCCATCACTATCATTGGGAAAAGCCTGTAGGCAGGGGGGCCAGCACCTGGGATAGAAGCTTGAGTTGGGCGCCATGTGTGGGGAGCCTGCTGTGTCTTCAAGGTCCCCATGAGCAGGATGCTCTGAGGAGATGTCTCTGGTCACCCTTGTTTCAGTTTCTCTAGTAAGTGATGGTATTGTTTTTACAGGTGGAGCTAAACTTGCCACTGGCAGAGAATGTCCATATCCAGGAGCCCAGGGAATACATCTTGCTGTAAGCCATTTCCGTTTTTCTTCACTGCAACCAAACCAAAGGGATGCTCTGTCCTCTGGCCTGAGCAGTGGAAAGAGTGGAGTTGGGGCTTCTCCTCTGGGATTCTTTCTGCTCAGCCTAAGAGTCATGGCCAACATTGTTCCAAGGTCTTCCTAGCTACGTTCCCTTCCCCCACCAAAGGAGAGCCAGATAGTTAAGGCCTTTCCCCAGCTGTTTCCATATTCTATGTAAGAAACTTACAGAGATGAGGGTTGCAAAAAAGATGCCTTTTTCAGGGTCTCCCAATAGGGATTTTGATTGTTTTCTCCCCATTTCAAGCTATACAACACACCTCTTAGTGAGGAGAAAAAAGTTCTCAGATGTGTGACAGTCAACCCATCAACACTGGGTCAATGAGCATTTTTCAGAAGCCTTCTATGGTCCAGGTACTGTGTTCAGCACTAGACAGACCTGTAAGAGGCAGGGAAGGTAATAAGATAGACCTGGGAAAGGCCAGAAGAGCATATGGACGTGTAAAGACCCGTAATAAATCACCAATAAGTCAAGAAGCATTTCTTAAGGACCTCCTATGTGCCATGGCAATGCTAAACCCTGGACCTACGGCCTTGAGGCCACATGTGGCCTTCTAGGTTCAGATGTGTGGGCATATGTTTATTCCTATGAGTACACATTTATTGTCATTTCAGTCATGTCTGACTCTTTGTGACCTCATTTGGGGTTTTTGTTTTTGGCCAAAATACTGGAGTGGTTTGCCATTTCCTTCTCTAGTTCATTTGACAGATGAGAAAATGAAGGCAAACAGAGTAAAGTGACTTGCCCAGGGTCACACAGCTAGTAAATATCTGAGGTCAAATTTGAACTCAGGTTTTCCTAAGTCCAGGTCCAGTGCTCTATTCATTATGCCACCTAGCGGCCCTAGATTAAAATGGAATTGGGAAATATTTGCCAAAATTTGAACTCATGAAGATGAGTTTTCCTGACTTCAGGTTCAGCACTCTATCTAACTGGACCACCTAGCTGCCCTATGAATATATATATATATATATATATGTACGTGACTAGGAGACCTTTACTTGCAGTAATTCTTCACCTGTGATCTTTTTTTTTAAAATTGGTAACTATTTCAATATAATTGGTTTCCTTTGCCATGCTATGTATTTTGTTTTATGCACTGAAAACCATTTTTCTGAGAAGTGCTTCATATGTTTCACAAGACTGCCTGAGAGGGCTGGAACGCAGAGAAGGTTAAGGGTCCCTGTTTCCTGGGGACTGTCTCTCAAGGAGAGAGACCATACCCACACACAGTATGGTTTGCCCTTTGCTTTTTTCACAACCATACTTGGAGGATGAGAGTGTAAGAAAAGTGCCCATTTTACAGATGAAGAAACCATGATTCAGTGATCACACTGTGAGGCTGGAGCCATTCCCTTCAGTAGACATAGAAATGAGACAGAGAAGCTTCTGTTTGTTGAAGATCTGAATGAAGCCTCCAGCTCTGGCCACTATCCTGGGTGGGAATGTCTCAGTTTAGGGGAGTGCACACTGGCACCTTGAACCAGGTGTGAGAGCCCTCATTAAAAATAAGTGAATTCCCTTTGTTAATGTGGTACTTTGATGCCTCCCAAAAGATGGCTTCCATGGCCCAAGGTGGACAATGCCACTGCATTTACATGGGCAGTATGATACAGACACTCCCCACTCCTTAACCCCCACACACATACACCTGAGAACCTGCAGGATGGAGACAATGATGCCAACTTCTGGAGACACAGAACACCCTGGAGAGACTTCCAGAGACACGATGCCTGTTCCCACACATGGGGAGAGACCTACTCCTATTTCTGGCTCTTTGTCTCATAATCCAATTCACTTAAAGCTATATTCAGCAGAATAATGGCACCTTGTCCAACCCATCAACCAGTCTAGAGATTCTTACAAACATAAGTAGACTCTTGGAACATATTAGAGCTAAAAAGGGCCTTGGAATAGAGAGGGTCAGAGCTAGAAGAGACTAGATATAGACAGGGTAATTTTGGGGGTAACCAGCAATGGGGGGATGAGGAAAGGTAGGTACTGTAGGTAATATCCCCATTTTACAGATGAGGGAACTGAGACTCAAAGTTTTATGACTGGATTATGGTCCTATGTCTAATGAATGTTAGAAGAAGGATGTTGGTTCTCTCTTCGCTCCATGCCCTTCTCTCTTTCTGCCATACCAGGATTCCTGCTACATCAGTACCCCTCAAGTGGACCAGGACAGAGACCCTCCTGAGGAAAGAGGCATGATTCAGGTTGGGATCCTCTGAGATTGCCTTATATTTATACTATATGTTGTAGGTACATAGTGATTTACGTGCTGTTTCTCCAATTAGAGTGCAAGTTTCTTGACAACAGGCACCGTCTGTTGGCCTTTTTTTTGTATCCCAACAGCCACTATCTTTTGGACTTTTTTTGTATCTCTGGTGCCTAGCCCAGTTCTTAATAAATGCTGCCTCCCACCCCTTCCCCTGGGTAGTAGCAATGACAATCATGTACATGTCTTGATCCGGAGGAATAGATAGAGGTCATCCATCACCCTCTTCACTTCTTCCATCTTACCCACACACAGTATGGTTTGCACTTTGCTTTCTTCACAACCACAACTGGAGGATGAGAGTGTAAGAGGTGTCCATTTTAAAGATGAAGAAACCATGATTTAGTGATCACACTGTGATAAGAGCCAGGGTTTGAAGGAAAATAGCCAAGATCCTGAAGTGGCACCAAGAGCGTCAAAATGACATCTTCATTTCCAATAACCTTTGGTTTCCTGGGTATTTTGTTTTATACATTTAACAATATTGCTCTGAGAAGGGGTCCGTGGGCTTCCCCAGAGTGTCTGAGGGGATCATGGCACACACAAGAAGGGTCAGACCCCTTGTCTTAAGGAGCAGTTGGAAATGAAATGACCCTCCTGGTCACATGACCAGTTTGTGTCAGGGTGAGACTTGAAACCAAGTATCCTAGGCTATGAATTCAGCAGAGATCTCTAACCAGTATGCCATATCTTCTGTCCAGCACTGTTATTATCAGAACATTTTTCAGATGATTTTTCAAGTGCTGCTTCCTTGCTGGGGATTAATGATGTTCCCTGGAAGAGAACAGACTAGAATTCTCTATGTAGATGACAGATAGGTAGCTCAGTGTGCTGGACCTGGAATCAGGAAGACGAGTTCAAATCTGGCCTCAGACACTTACTAGCTATGTGACCCTGGGCAAGTCACTTAACCTCTGTTTGCCTCAGTGTTCCCTCTATAGAATGGGGACAATAATAGTACCTTCCTCCCAGGATCAAACGTGAGGACTGAATGAGACAATATCATCATCACCATTACCTGGTCTTCAGCATTATGACAAAGATGCCATGCCAGGGGACCAAAAGACAAATGTTATTGAGGACCTAGCTGTGTGACCTTGGACCAGTCCCTTCCCCTCACTGCTCTGTACAGTGAAGGGGTTGGGCTCAGCTGTTCCCTGAGGTGATCACTTCCGAAGTTCTCGGCTCCCATGGATCTGGGTGTTGCTGGTACATGTCACGTTCCCCTCTTCTGGGCTGGCTGCCTCACTCCTTCCCTGGGGCCTGCTCCTGTGTAAAGAATCATCCAGCCCTCTCTTGTATCTGATGGTAACAGCTCCGGTTTTCTTCATCCCTACAGAGCCCTTCAGGCATGCGGTCTCCAACTTCCCCCGGCCCAGAGGAATCCGAGGCAGGGACCAGGTCGTGACCCATGGGCGTAAGTTCCATCCATCAATCAATCAATCAGTAAAAGTTTCTCATGTGCCAATAGTGAGTCAGGTACTGTGCTGAGGGCTGGACAAATAAGTGCAAAGAATGAAGCCCATCTTGCTCTCAGGGGGCTTAGAGTCTATCAGAGGAGACAATGTATACATGTAAAAGCAGACACAGACTGCAAATAAAGAGAACCAACACAACATAAGCACAGAGTACTTGAATACGCGGCAGTTTGTGGGGGGAAGGAGGCTCCAAGCAGTTAGGGAAGATCCAGGAAGGTTCCATGTGGAAGATGGTGTGGAAGCAGAGTCTTGTAAGGTGGAGGGGAGGAGGGAGCGCCTTCTAAGCATCCAGGACTGTTGGGGCAAAGGCCTAGGGGGAGGAGATGGGAGGAATGGAGGGAACACTACTCGGCTAGATAATAGAGTGTGAGACAGAAAGTGGTGGTCAATGGGGCTGGAAAGGAATGGAGAGTTGATCCCCATCATGCCACACTCTCATCAGTGAATCTCTCATTGCATGATGCACTGGGCTGCCAACTGTCTCCCTTCCCCACCCATATAACGGCCCTCATTAGGGTGGCCTTGAGCCCTGCCTCTGTGCCCAGTGGGGGCAAAGCCATACCCATGGGACTTCCTCTGCCACACACTCTGCTGACTACAACAGGACCCTAAACTTTGGGAAAACAGGGTTCCAAATTTGGTCAGCCAGCTCACCCTGAGACTCACCCCAGTCCTGTCCCCACTGAGCTGTGTGATCTTGGTCAAGTACCTTCACAATCTGAGTCTCAGTTTCCCCATCTCTGTAATGAGGAGGATGGATTTTACAGTCCCTTGCATGCTTCCCAATCTAGATTCACAGATCCTAAGGCTCCTTGGAGGGTCGAAGAGTCAGAGGGTGGGATTAGGGGGATGTGTAGGGGCAAAGTCATCATTCTAATACTGGCAGTTCTGCTTTCTGTAGTGCTTTAATATTGGCAAAACGCTTTTCCTGTGCTATCTCTTGCAATCCTTACAATAACCCTGTGGGGTGGGTGCTATTATCATCATCCCCGTTCTTTCAAATATAGAAACTGAGGCTAAGAGGTTAAGGGACTTGGCCAGGATCACATGGCCAGTAAATATATCTTAAGCAGAAGTGAACCCTGGGTGATTTCATCTGGACCAGTGGGTGGGAAGGAAGACAGTGTGGTGGCTTTCATTGTCCCCACCTCTCCCAGGTTTGGGCACTTCCAACAATGTGTGACTCACTCATGTTAAAGCCAGTGGGGGCTGGGAGGGGAGGAAGGGATTTTGGCAGTAGGAGGCAGACAATTGAGGGTTTCCTATTTATTGTATTTGTGAGGGTTGTGGACAGCAGTTTATAAAACTTTCAGACTCTTTTAAAGATGCTACAATGACTTCTTTTTTCCTTTCTCCACCCCCTTCTCTCTCTGGTATGTGTTTGTTTGTGTGTCTGTGTATATATTGTGTCTCTGTCCCTGAATGTATTTGTGTATATCTGTGATGTGTGTGTCTTTGTATGTGCTGTGCATGGTGTGTATGTATATGCATATACCTGTGGCATGTGTGGTGTAATGGGTGTGTGTTTTATGTGATGTGTTATACCTATCTGGTATACATTTCCTCGGTGTGATACATGTGTGGTGCATGGTTCTGTATATGTGGTATGTGTGGTGGAATGTCTATGTGGGATCTGGGTGTGATGTGGGTTTGTGTATGTCTGTGTCTATGGAATATACATGTGCATGTGTGTCTGTCTGTGTACATTGTGGATCTTATGATTCCAGAAGAGTGTGACGTTCTTGTCCAAGACCACCAGGTTCCAATACCAACCTAAAGGGAAGGGATCCAAAGGGACCAGCCCTTACCATTCAGTGTTATTTTGCTCATCCTGTGGGAGAGAGCTGCAGTCAATGACATGAGCTGGACTGTCCTGCATTTGCAAAAACTTGCCAACAACCAAGAGACAGACGTGATGTGGGTTGCCTCCTGACTCTGAGGGTGCTGCTGTCACCAGGAACAAGATGGCTAGATTCAAACCATTAACAAAGCTTACCCGGAAACTCTTTGGACTCACAGTTCTAGGCTATTGCCAGGCATTGAAGTAGCCTCACCAGTGGGTACTTTTTTTGACTCTCATGCATTTTTTAGTCTAATAGAAGCCAGCAACACTTCAGTAAAAGATCCTCTGGAACCACCTCTGGCTTCCCACTTCTTTTCCAATGCAGGCAGAGCCAGGGCATGTGGGCCATTTGTAAATGAAGCCTGGTCTACCCTTCCCCAAGTAGCATCATCCCCAGCCTCTGATAAGGCCATGGATCCAGAGCAAAGTGTCAAGAGTGCACAGACATCGGAGGGCAGTCCCAGAAAGCGGCTTCCTAAAGGGGAAGCCGCTCAAGCCGGTGCCCCCTCCACAGCTCCCACCTCTGCTCCATCCCTGGCCACAGCTTCGGCTCCACCCCTGGCTCCAGTCCCAGTTCCGGCTCCAGGCCCGGCTCCAGCTCCATTCCAGGGCAGCTCTGTTTCCTCCCCAGCCACACCCCTCCATGAGCTCCTTTCCCAACAGCAGCAACACTTTTCGGGGCCTCCACTGGTTCTGAGGGAGGGGTCTCAGGAGAAAACGGGACACCAGAAGCCCCTGAAGAGATCTTCTGTTGAAGGCCCAGCCCACGTCCCCCAGCTCCCTCAACACCCTCTGTCACCAGCATTTATGTCTCCGGGCAAGCCCGAGCATCTCCTGGAAGGGCCCACGTGGCAGCTAGTAGAGCCAATAAGGCCAGGCCCCTCTGCATCTTTCGTATCCCCGGGGCTCCATTCTCAGAGCCAGCTCCTTCCCGCCCACCCAACCATCATCCCTCCTGAGGAACTGCAGTCTATCCCCAAAGTCTACATCCCGCGTGCCTCCCACATCTCTATGAAGCAGGCCGAGGAACCACCGAAGAAAGAGAAGAAACCTCAGAAGCCCGGCAAGTACATCTGTCAATACTGCAGCCGTCCCTGTGCCAAGCCCAGTGTGCTTCAAAAACACATTCGCTCTCACACAGGTGAGCGGCCCTACCCCTGCATCCCTTGCGGCTTTTCCTTCAAAACCAAAAGCAATCTGTACAAACACAGGAAGTCCCACGCACACCGGATCAAAGCAGGGCTGGCTTCTGGCATCGGGGCTGAGATGTACCCTCCCGGGCTCGAGATGGAAAGGATTGGTGGGGAGGAATTCGAGGAACCCACCGAAGGAGAGAGCACCGACTCAGAGGAAGAGACGGGGGCCACGTCCAGCCAGCCTGCCGACCTGTCCCCCAGACAAAAGCACACCCTCCTTGGCAGCAGCAGCCTCTACAGTGCGGGCAGCCATGGCCCTGGCCACGAACGCTGTTCCTCGACCCATTCCGGCACATCCCAGTTGCTCGAGGAGAATCCCCAGTTTGCAGAACCTTTGTCGTCCTCGTTGGAGCATTCTGTGAGCCATAAAGCAGCGGAGGACACACATACCATCAAGCAGAAACTCGCCCTGAGGCTCAGCGAGAGGAAGAAAGTGATGGACGAGCAGGCCTTCCTGAGCCCTGGTAGCAAGGGGAGCACAGAATCGGGCTACTTCTCCCGTTCGGAGAGCGCAGAGCAGCAGATCAGCCCCCCCAATACCAACGCTAAGTCCTACGCCGAGATCATCTTTGGCAAGTGTGGGAGAATAGGACAGCGGACGGCGATGCTGACGGCTGCTGCTACCCAGCCACTCCTGCCTCTGTCTGCTGAGGACAAACCCAGCCTGGGCCCCATCTCCGTGCCTCGGACGCAGGTCATCGAGCACATCACAAAGCTGATCACAATTAATGAAGCAGTTGTAGATACCAGTGAGATAGACAGCGTGAAACCCAGGAGGAGTTCTCTGTCCCGGCGGAGCAGCATCGAGTCCCCAAAGTCCGGAATCTTCCGAGACCCATTTCAACTGGACCCATCCAAAACTCTGCTCTCCCATGGTGAGAAAGGCAAGCCAGAACAATCTCTACTCTCCCTTCAGCAGCTGCCCCCCAGCTCCACTGAGCCCGCGCCCCTCCTGAGGAGCCACTCCATGCCTTCTGCCACCTGCACCATCAGCTCGCCTCACACCTTCAGAGGTAGCTACTCCTTTGATGACCACATCAGTGAGTCGGACACACTGAGCCGCAGCCAAGTCTTCACGTCCCACCCCCGCACATTGAAACGCCAGCCCGCCTTTGAGCTCCCTTTGGGAGGGGAGTATAGCTCAGAGGACATCGGGCTGGGCCCTAAGGACACGGCCTCCAAACCCATCGAAGAAAAAGAAGCAAAGGAAATCGAACTCACCAAAAAGTCCCGGAAAGGCTCCAAAGCAAAAGGGATAACCTTCGAGTGTAACATCTGTGGGGCTCGGTACAAGAAACGGGATAATTACGAGGCCCATAAAAAGTACTATTGCTCAGAACTTCAACTCTCCAAGCCTGCTCCCATGGGTGCCCATCTGTCTTCAGAAGTTGAAAAGAGCCAAGGGGAGCCCGAGTCTTGGTCTCAGATGATGCACTATAAGTTGGGGACCAGTTTAGAACTTACTCCACTGAGGAAGAGACGGAAAGAAAAGAGCCTTGGGGATGATGAAGACCCCCCCTCCTTTGAGTCGACCAAAGGTCACTCCTCTGTGGGGCCTGGGAGCCAGTTTGCTAGCCCCGCCCCCTCAGAAGCTGCTTTGAACCTACCCCAGGAGCCCACCAAGCCACCAGCAGAGCCAGCTCCATCGGTGCCACCCCTGGAGGGGACCATGGCCTTCCACCCAAGGACTCCCAAACCAGCGGCAAGTTCCGAATCTGGGAAGGAGAGAAGAAAAATCTCCACCGAAATTTCGGTCATCCAGCACACCAGCTCCTTTGAAAAAGCTGACCCTCCAGAGCAGCCGAGCCACCAGGAAGGAGAGGACAAGGCTTTGTCCCAATTCTCATCCCAGCCAGCTGTCACTCCACATGGCCGATCTTCTCACTCCCTGCAGCCAAGGTTAGTCCGCCAGCCTAACATCCAGGTTCCTGAAATCTTGGTGACTGAGGAGCCTGACAGGCCAGACACAGAACCTGAGCCCCCACCGAAAGAACCCGAAAAGACTGAGGAATTTCAGTGGCCTCAGCGGAGTCAGACGCTTGCTCAGCTCCCTGCGGAGAAACTGCCTCCCAAGAAGAAGAGGCTGCGGCTGGCAGAGATGGCCCAGTCCTCAGGGGAGTCCAGTTTTGAGTCAGTCTCCTTGACCCGAAGCCCTAGCCTGGAAAGCAGTGTATCACATACTTCGAGTCACTCAGCATCCTTTGAAAGGGAAGACCATGGGAAGACAGAGGCTCCTGGTCCTTCCTCGGAAACCCACTCCAAGTCTTTTGGCACCCACATGTTGACTGTTCCGAGCTATCCTCACCACTCCAGAGAAATGCGGAGGTCAGCCTCTGAGCAGTCCCCCAATGTACCGCATCCTTCTCAAATATCCGAGACACGCAGCAAGTCATTTGACTATGGGAGTTTGTCTCTGGCTCCGCCTCCCACACCAGGCATCCCCACCTCCTCGGCCCCCCCAGAAAGAAGGAAATGCTTTCTGGTGAGACAGGCTTCCCTGAGTCGGCATCCAGAGCATGAGCCAGAGACACCACCTAAGGGGAGACTGGAAACAGAGGATCCACTGCCTTCATCCAGTAAATCTTCCTCCAAAAGTTCGCTTCATCAGCCTTCCTTCTCCTCCACCTGCTCAGCTTCTAGCACCACCACCTCCTCATCTTCTTCCTCCTCCTCTTCCTCCTCCCATAGTGGGTACCTCAGTACTAAGAGCCAGCAGAAGGACAGTCCCCAGCTGGTGTCCAGCCCACCTTACACCGAAGCTCTCCAAGTGTTCCATCCGCCTATTCCCCAGCTCTCCCTGCACGAAAAACCATACCTACCCCCTCCGGTCTCCCTTTTCTCTTTTCAACACTTCCTCCAGCCACCAGGACAGTCTTCAGAGCTGTTCTCCACTCCGGCTATGCCAGAGATGTTCTCTGCCCCATACTCCATGCCCCCGCTACCCCCGTCCTTATTTCAGACTCCACCAATTCCCCTCCAGCAAGCTGTCCTTCATCCAAGCCAGCTGCATATGCCTCACCAACTCATACCTCATCCCGCTGATCTTCCCTTCCGTCAGCACCCTTCTTTTCTCCCCATGCCCCATCCCAGCTCCTCCACACTTTCTTCAGGCTTCTTTCTGCCTCTGCAATCTCAGTTTACCCTTCATTTGCCTGGGGATGTTGGCACCCATCTGCCCCCAGTGAAATCCAGCTTGTCCCCTCTCACAGGGCCCTCTGGCCTCTCCCCCAGCACAGAATATGGCACTGACGTCCGGTTGCACCCAGTGACACATGCCACCAGCCCTCCAGTATCGACGTCAGCC
Organism: Pseudochirops cupreus; assembly: GCA_028627135.1. Taxonomy (NCBI): domain Eukaryota; kingdom Metazoa; phylum Chordata; class Mammalia; order Diprotodontia; family Pseudocheiridae; genus Pseudochirops; species Pseudochirops cupreus. The sequence continues at coordinate 117,662,046 of CM053582.1, forward strand.
CCACAGCTGGCCATTCCTTCCTGCCCAGATCCTGCAGTATCTCTAGTTGTTCCTGTCCGAATCCAGACCAACATGCCCTCCTATGGAAGTGTGATGTATACAACCCTTTCTCAGATCTTGGTCACTCAGTCCCAGTGCAGCCCATCTTCCCTCATGCTCCCCAAGTTTGATGACTACCAGGCCAAAGGGACATTGGTCTGTGGTGTAGAAGCTCCTGGAGTGGGTCTCGAGCTGGCCCAGATCAGCGAGGAGCAAAGAAGGGGGTTCCCAACACCGTACCTGAGGGTGCCTCTTCCATTAGCAGAGAGGAAAGGTTCTTCTCTGTCCTCAGAAAGCATGTTGGGCTTGGAGGGAAGCCCATCTACTGCAGGAGGCAGCAAACGGGTGCTGTCCCCTGCTGGCAGCCTGGAACTCACCACAGAGACCCAGCAGCAGAAGAGGGTGAAGGAGGAGGAAGGCTCCAAAGCCGAAGAGAAGCTAGAGCTGCTTAGACCAGCTAGCACCATCCTTGCTGGTGTCGAAGCCAGCAAGAGGCAAGACAGGGCCCAGTTTGGAGGCCCCAGCCAGGGCAGAGGGGAGGAAGAGATGCTGCCTAGCTCCTCTTTGGCACAGCCTCTTCCCAAGGAAAGCCCTCCCTCTCAGTACTCAGGGCTGCCTCATTCAGGAGCTCCAGGCCTGGAAGCATCAAAACAACCGCCTGGAAAGCCATCCCGGCGGCAGTCACCACTGCAGGGAGTGAAGAAGGAAGACTCCAAGGATCTGCCCGACCATCCACCGAAGACTCCTCCCACCTCCTCTTCCACTTCTCCCAGGATAGCAAAATCCCGGGAAGGTACAGACACCAAGAAGGTACTACAGTTCCCAAGCCTCCATACGACCACTAATGTCAGTTGGTGCTATTTAAACTACATTAAGCCAAATCCCGTCCAGCAAGCAGACAGGAGGTCCTCTGTTTATGCTGGTTGGTGTATAAGTCTGTACAACCCCAACCTGCCTGGGGTGTCCACTAAAGCAGCTCTGTCCCTCCTGAGGTCCAAGCAGAAGGTCAGCAAAGAGACGTACACCATGGCCATGGCTCCACATCCTGAGACAGGAAGGCTTGTCCCGTCCAGCTCCCGAAAGCCCCGAATGACAGAGGTAAGAACCATCATTGTTGTTTCTATCATCTCTAATTAGCCTGATAATTCTGTTAAGTGAACTCCCTATGGGGGCTCAGGACAGGAAAAGGAATAGCACAGAATATCAGAACTGTAAGTCCCTGTGGAGAGCATCAGGCCCACTCCCTCCATGCTATAGATGGAGATACTGAGGCCCAGAGAAAGGAATGGATATGCCAAAGGTCGTGACATGGTTAATAAGTGGCAAAGCCAGGTCTTCTGACCCCACTCTGGGATTTTTCCCTCTCTCCAAAGATGTGACCTAAAGATCAAAGGCTCATGGACTTGCGTGTTAAAAGGGACCTTAAACAGCCCTTAGTCCAACATGCTTCCCCCAATCCAAGGTTCCCTGAAATATCATGCCTCAGTGAGTCCCTACTATAAATTTTCTTTCCTGATTGCTTATCCTGGTCACCATATAAAAGAAGTTCATGCTATTTCTCTGGATAGGCATGCATATGCATCCTAGCAAAGCTGACTCTTGAGTGGTTTTCTATAAAAGAAACTACTGTTTCCCCATTGACTTCCATCCTACAAGTAGAGATGCATTGTAGGGGGTGGATGGTAGGGGAGACAGGATATGACTCCCCCAGCAGACGAAGCTGGAAAGTTTGGTTAATGGGACTGCTTTGTAGTGGTTTCAAAATTCTTAGCACTCTCCTAAATCCTAGATCATACCTTTTCTCATCAATGCTTTTGCTGTCTTTTTTCTTCCCTAATCCTCCCGTTACCAACCCCACTTTGCCCCACCTATCCCCTAGGATCATTGAAGTATTTTCTATTCCCAGAAACTCTTAACCTTCATCCTCATCACTTCTGGGATTTGATTCTCCTCCTAATAGAGCTGGCTTCTGTTTTCTTAGGTGGGGCCACCATCTGACATGTGGTGTAACCAACTCCAGGCTGAGAATTCCTTAACAGTGAGGCTCTAGGTTCTGTAAAATGAACTCATTTCCTACTTCACAAATTCTGTATGCTCAGAGTTCTGTTACTTGAGTTAGCGGCTTTGCTCCGGAAAGTGATGAGATTGCTATAAGGGATGAGGCCATCGGAAGGTCTGCTGAGTCGGCTGAATCAGCCGACTAAGTAAATAGGGAACTACTGTTTGAGGAAAGCAACCCTGTTTTGGGTGGTTGGGGTCCTTCCTCCTCCTCCTCTGAGTCTTCTTTAGAAAAAAAAGGGGAACTTCAAAAGATTCCCAAGGTTAGAAGACATGCTTTAGCTTTTCTCCAAGGCAGATATAAATGTCTGACCCTGAGTTTAATTTCTGGCTGGTCCACTTACTAGCTATGTGACTTTGGGCAAGTAATTAGACCTCTCTAAGACTCAATTTCCTCCTCTGAAATATTAGGGCTGAATTTGATGCCCTCTAAGTTTCCTTCTAGCTCAAAATCTTTAATCCTATGATTAAAGTGCAAATCCAGATGATAGATCATAAGAAGGAAGGAAAGAAAGGTGAGAAAGAGAGAGAGGGGAGAGGGAGAGAGAGAGAGAGGAAACAAATAATTATTAATTTCCTATTACATACCAGGCCCATACTAAGTGCTTTACAAATCGTATCTCATTTGATCCCCACAATAGCCTTGGGAGGCAGGTACTATTATTTCCCCGATTTTACAGCTGAGGAAACTGAGACCAAGGGAAGTTAAGTGATTTGTCCAAGGTCGTGCAGGTCATAAGCATGAGAGGATTTGAACCCAGGTCCTCTGACTCAAGAGCCAGAGCTCTTTTCACTATGCCATGAACAAAGGCATACTTAGTGCTCTCCTCTCTTCTTCCTTGCTCACTGAGTGTATCTTCGTCAGGATCTTAGCCCTGACTGCAGAGCCTCCTTTGGGAAATACAGCTGCAGGCCTTGCATGCTGTTTGCTAAATGGTTAGTCTTAGGAATGCCTTTGTCACTTTGCAGGGGTCCTTAACCCCTTTCCAGCAGGGACCATATTGTTCACTTTTCCGGTAAAAGTTACCAAGTGGAATTATTTGGTTTTGCCAACATAGGTTATTCCCCAGTTACTTTTAGACTGGTAGAATACTGAGGGACTGGCAGCTAGTTGAAGAAAATTAAACAAGAAAGAACTCATTTAGTCCTATTTGATTTGGCAAATGCCCCTTTGTTTTTGAAAATGAGCTATACCCAGCAAGATTTCCTCGGGAACCTTGCCTTTCAAAACTGCCTAATCCTCATCCACTTTGTTGATTCACCAGACTGTCCAGTGCCAGGAATGTCCCTGGTGAGTGGAGCTGGACTTATGATAGCCAACACTGGTAACTGCCTCAAACGCAATATGCATTGAGAGTGCAATGAAGTACCTTTTCAAAAATCTGACTTTAGATAAATGCATCTGTATTTTTTTTACTTTAAAAATCTGCTTATTTCAAAAAACACATTATTTCTCCTTCCTATTGTCCCCCTCCTCACCCTGAACATTGAACAATATAGAAATAAAGAAATCAATGAAACCCTTATAATGAGCCCAGCAGAACAAATTCCTGCATTGGCCATATCCTAAAATGTGTCCTTCATTCTTCATTTAAAACCTGTCACCCCTCTAGCAGGGAAAGGCTGGCATGTTTCATTTTTAATTCTCAGGCTCATGGCTTATCATTGTGTGGCTCAGAGTTTTCTCAAGTCTTTCAAAGTAGGGTTTTTTTTAGGTGGAGGAAGCAGGGTGGTAATGTTGCCATAACCTCACTCTGAGTTAGTTATGTCCTAGAGGTCTTCCCAGTTTGCTCAGAAACTGTCCATTTCATCATTTTTTATGGTGCAATAGTAGCTCATTACATTTATATACCACATTTTATTTTAGCCATTTCCCAATAGGTGGGCATCCTCATAGTTTCCATTTTTTGGTTCCTACAAAAAAGAGCTACTATAAATATTTCTGTACGTATGGGTTTTTCCTGCTTCCTTTGATCTCTTTGCGGCATAGGCCTCATAGTGCTATCTCTGGATCGAAGTCACAAAGACTTTTGGGGTACAGTTCTAAATTACTTTACAGAATGGCTGGACTTGTCACAGTTCCACTAACGCTGTTGCAGTAAGTTTCCCTGGTTTCCCACAGCCCTTCCAACATTTATCATTTTCCTTTTTTGTCATCTTTGCCAATCCAATTGTTGTGAGGTAGAACCTGAGTTGCTTTAATTTTCATTTCTCAAATGATGAGAGAACAAATGAACCTATTTTTAATTCCAGAGAATTCTACTCTCTGTCTGCACATAGAGTTATGTTATGGTAACGCATCTTGCTATATATCACAGCAAAGACTCAGACTCTCCAGTGTGGAATAACCCAGGGAAGTGTAATGTTGGAACCTGCCGGGAGGCACAGAAATTCATTTGCTCTGGTCGCACTGGTCAGGAACAAATCTCCCAGCAGCCCCTGGCCTAGCTCAGACTATCCATATGGAGGCTATTCAAAGATGAGCCCCTTCCTTTCTGTTTTTCCATGAGCATCTCTTTCCATTTTGTAAAAGCTTTGGAAGGTGAGGACTCTTTGACACCCGTGCACCTGCCTGTGAATGCCATCGCAAGGAATTCAAAGTCAGTATCACATTATTCCTTCGTCCCAGTGGCCAGACCATTTATTATAATCCATTTTTAATGAGATATAAGTCCATAGAGTTAGAAACTGTGGGAAACCTCTTGGATTGTATTGTGAAGAAACTAGATGCATTTATATCTTAAAAGCTATAGCCAAGGGAACATTTTAAGGTAAAAACATACCAGAAAGGTCAGCCATCTTGTTCCTGTTGTCCCTTAGTCTTATCACATGTATGATCTAGGTAGGCAGAAACTCCCCAATCCTTTTTGATGTGCTTTCTTTTCTCGGTTCCCAATTCCTTTACTCTCTCTTCTGGTGACTGGTTTCAGGAGAGGATTCATTCCTGATTGTCCCTTTCCTGAGTTCCCCCAGTTTGTCAACACCCCCTCCCTGCTCCAGTGTGGTAGCCAGAAGTGGATGGATACTCCAGGTGTGGTCCAACTGGGGCACCGGGCAATGAGACTGTTGCTTTTCTCTTTCTGGAGCACGTGCTTCTAGGAAGGCAGCCCAAGACTGAATCCTGAGCGACATGGCATTGAGAATCAAGGAGGCAATGGCCCCATTGCCCTCTGCCCAGGTCAGATCACAGCTAGAGTCCTAAGGCTTGCTCCATTTCATATGCCCAGACTGTCAGATGAAGGAAAAATAGGGTATTTAGCTGTGAGAAAAGAGTAGGGGGTAGAGAAACGATGGCTGTCTTCAAGTATTTGAAGGTGAGCCACATGAAAGAGGGATTGAGATTGTTCTTCTCAGACCCCTCCCTCCAGGGCAGAATTGGGAACAGGGTGTGTGAGTTAGTTGTGGCCAGTTTGGGATTGACACAAGGGAAAACCTCCAAACAAGTAGAGCTTTCTTAGTGTAGTCTGGGCTGCCTGAGGAGGTAGTGAACTCCCTGTCACTGGAGGTCTTCAAGTGGAAGGTGGATGACCACTTACTGGGAATGTCCTAGAGAGAATTCCTATTCACTGGCAGGAAGTAGCCATGATGATCTCATTCTGGGATCCTTTTCAACTCTGACTGAGTGTTTCTGTGGCTGAATTCCTGATGTAAAACCCAGGCATCCTGCCCTGGAGTGTTCTTTTTTCTTTTTTTTTCCTTTCTTTTTCTTTTTCCCCTTTCCTTCCTCATCTCCTTTTCCTCCTCCTCCCCTTCTTCTTCTCTTCCTCCTTCCCTCCCTTTCCTCCCTCCTCCTCTTTTTTCTCATCCTCCCTTTCCCTTTCCTCCTCCACCTCACCATCTTCTCCCCCTCCTCCTCTCCTCTCTCTCCTCTTTCCTTCTTCTCCTCCTCTTCCCCTCCCTCTCTTTTTTCCTCTTCCCTCTCTCCTTCCTACTCCTCCTCCTTCCTGTCTTCTCCTCTCCTCCTCCTCCCCCTCTTCTCCTCCTCTTCCCCTCCCTCTCTTTTTTCCTCCTCCCTCTCCCCTTCCTCTTCCTTGTCCTTCCCCTCTCCTTGTCTTTTCCTCCTCTTCCTCTTTCTCTCCTCTCTTTCTCCTCCTCCTTCTCCCCTCTCACTCTTCCTCTTTCTCCTCCTCCTCCTTGATAGAATGTCCCCATCTTGCTCTAGAGCAGCAGCCACACCCAGACCCCAATCCCATTGCTGATTGGCATGGGAGCTTTCACCTGCTCCCTTTCTGACCTGGACTGTCTTACTTCTCCTTAGTCTAATTCACAGTATGGGGTTCACCATATTGGTACTAGACTTAGTGCAGACGCCCCTCCCCAAACAGCTTTAGTCCTGCTGAAACTCAGAACTCCCAAACTCAAGTGACCACCAGCCTCAGCCTCCTCTAGTAGCAGGGACTACAGGCATGTGCCATCACTCCTGGACCCTTGAGGTTCCAGATAGATCTGTAGGGATAGATAGATTTCTTATCCTGTAATGGAGTGGAATAGAAGTAGGCCTCATTTAAGTTCTCCAGATGCAGGGCAATAGGAACCAGACCCGGGACCCTGGGAGCTGCCCCCCGCCCTTCTTGCTGTACCCTTCTGCCTCTGATCCTGACTCTAAAGAGTCCCTGGGAATCTGTGGGAGTGAGGTGGAGTAGAGGAAGATGCCAGATCCCACGGATCAATGACTTCTTCTTCATCCAAAGCAATGCCTCTCACACGGCATTAGGAATAGACACAGGCATCATCCATCAAGCCACAGAATCTTAGCTGTGGGAAGGGACCCAATCCAACCCCAACCTGAGTGGTGACAGTCCCCTTCTACACCACTCGTAACAAGTGGTTCTCATGCATCTTCTACCTCCAGAGACCTCACTGCCTCCTGATGTAGCCCACGATACTGCCAGACAGATCTCTTGTTAGGAAGATGGGGTTTTACCCCTCATGATAAACTGAAATCTGCTTCTGTAACTTCCATCCATTGCTCCTAGTTCTTCCCTCTTGGTATCAAACAGCACAAGTCCAATCTTTTACCTAACTGACAGTGATTATGTCACTCTCTCAGCCTTCTCTTCTCTAGGCTAACCATCCCCGATTGCTTTGCCCAATACTCACCATTGCATGGGATCTCTGGTCTCCTCACCATCCTGGCTGCCTACCCCTGGACATTCTCCAGCTTGTCCTATAATGTATTATCCAGAGCTGAACAGGGCACTTGAGCTATGGCCTGACCAGGTCAGAAGAAGTAAGCCAAGCACTTCTCCCATTCTAGATGCAAGGCCGCCTAAGGGCCACCTAAGGTCATGCTGATTTTTTCAGTTGCTGTGTCCCACTGGGGACTTTTGTGAACTTACCGTTCACCCAGACCTACTGATCTCTTTTCACTGTGTTCCTCTAGTCCCGCTTGGGCATTGTCACCATTTTAGTTTTCTGCAGTTGAATTTTTGAAGTTACATTCCCTATTTGATGACTTTTTCTCAGGTTTTACCCATCACTTTATCTTGTCAGGCTCTCTTTTTAGGTCCCAGTTCTGCTATTCACCTTTCTAGTTACTTCCAGCTTCATGCCATCTCCAGATCTGATAAGCATTCCATTGATATGCTTTCATTTAAGTCATTGACAAAGGCATTAAACTAAACAAGGCTAGTAATAGGACCCTAGAGCACTGCTCTGTTTTGCCCCTTGAAGGCTAACAGAGATTCATTAACCTCCACTCCATGGTTTCAATTACATAGTTCATTACAAATCCATCATATGTTCTTCTCATCTTTCCCACATCTCCCCATCCTCTCCACAGCAGTATAATAGGAATTATGATGATGATGATGAGGATGATGTTGATGATAAGGGACATGCCTTGCTAAAATCCAGGCATAGCATTTTCCTGACTTGCCATTCTTAAAATTCAGTTAAAAAAGAGAGTTAAGGTGAATCTGGCACACCTACTGCTTGGTGAACCTGTAGTGACTCTCTTCTTCTCTTCCTCTCCCTCTCCTCTTTTTCCTCCTCCCTTTACCCTTCCTCCTCCTTTCCCTTCCCCTCTTCTTCTCCTCTTCTCCTTCTCTTTCTCCTCCCCCTCTCTCTTCCTCTTTCTCCTCCTCCTCCTTGACATCTTGTCCTAGAGCAGAAGCCATGCCCAGGCCCCAACTTCATTGCTGATTGGCATGGGAACTTTCACCTACTACCCTTCTGACCTGGACTGTCTTACTTCTTCTTGCTGAGTGTTCATAAACCAAACATCCAATCCAATCCAACCAGCATTATCAAATTATTGTTGTGTACAAATTGCAGTGTTATGTTCCTGGGTTACAAAGACAAAATTTTAAAAAGTAATGCCTGCCCTCAAGGGACTTACGTTCTTCTAGAACATAAACCAGCTCTTTAAACATACTCATGAATAGGCATCAACAATTTACTACACTAATAATTCATCAGTGTGCCAAGGGAGGAAGTGAATCGTGTGAAGACTACATGCCATGACTGTCCTGGCTACAGGGGCCAACCCTTAGCTGATTATAACTGTGTTCTTCAGCCTTAGCTTTCCAAAACTCTCCCCAGTGGAACTCTCCTAATAAATGATAGGTGATATTCAGGCTTTCATGGTACACCTCACTGTTATCTTGATCTTAGCCCAATGACAGCTCATGTTATCCAGCTCAACTAGAAAAAAGACCAAATGGAAACCAAGAGTCAGTGTAGCTGGCCTCACTTGTCAGTTACTGACTTTGTGGATGCTGATTTCCTTTGTAATACTATGGGTTTTATTTTATATATTTAAAAACTCAATTCTGTAAAGGGTGCCTAGTCTTTATCAAACTGTCATTAAGGATCCATGACACAAAAAAAGTTAAGAACCCCTACTCTAGGGATATCATAGAAAGAATATAGGCTTTGGATCTGTCTGTAATGAAGTGCCAGATCTGCCACTTGCCATCCATTTGACTGAGAGGGAGTAATTTTACCCCTCTCAGCATCAGTTTCCTCATCTGTCAAATGAAGATAGTGGTACTTTTATTACCCGCCTTGTAAAGCTATTGTATGAAAAGTTCTTTGTAACCTTGACTATTACTAGTACTGATAATAAACATGATTACATTTGGTAATTAATATCGATGATAATAATTATTATATTAAGTCCTCTTACACTTTGGTTCTTGAAGGCTAGGCCAGTGAAGCATAACCTTTGACAGGTCCTTCTGAGCTAGAGCAGCTTCAAACATAGAGGCCAACAGATTATGTACCTTCTATTCAAGTAGCTGCTTAAATTGGAAGAAATTCATCACTAACCCAGTCCAACCCAATAGTTATTACCCTGAACACGTTACTATATACAGGACACTATGCTAGGAATGGGAATACAAAGACAAGTGAAAAATAGTCCCTGCCCTCAGGGAGCTTACGTTTTACTGGAGGATTAAATGCCGCATGATCAATTTTCTTTGGCATCATCTGCCCATAAAGACCATATGGAAGGCACAGAGGGGCTTCAATCTGCATCAGTGCAGGGAAAACCCATACTGATGAAACCATAGACCTGGCTTCACTTACAAAGTAAACTCCTTGAGGGCAGGACCTATGTCACTTTTCATATCCCTGGCCCTTAGAACAGTGCTCAGCACATAATAAGTGAGCACTTAATAAATGCTTTTTCATTCATTCATTGGATCATGAGGTCCATATTATTTTTATTACCTGCTTTGTGGTATCAAGGATCTGTGGTTTTGTTGGTGTGGGCACTCCTTCCACTCACTTCAGGTTTGAGATAGTCTTTGAGTGATGCTGTAGCTGAAAAATTCTCCACTCTTTACCCCACCTGGTGATGAACACTGCTACTCTTAGCTAAGCTGAAACTCAGAATGTTCTTAGCATTTTTCTGCTTGGCTTATGTGATAGCTATATGACTGTGAGAAAGTCAACTTACCCTCACTCAGTCTCTGTTTCCTCATCTGTAAAATGGGAATGATAATAGCACCTACCTCTTTGTGAGGATCAAATGAGACTAGATAGATAGATAAATAGAACTTTGTAAACATTTAAGTGCTATGATAGCGATGATGATGAAGGATTCTCAGTATGTTTTCAAACTCTACCAGTAGGACTTAATGTGTTCAAGTGTGCCAATTGCTAATCTGGAGCTGACTTCCTAATTCTCATTATGCCACTTGCCTTTCTTGAGTTGCCTAGTATAACTGATGTACATAGAGTCCTTGGCTTCCTTTGCATCCCGTGGTTTTCTCATCTCTGATTGAATAATCAAATGGTGTCTGCACCTGGAAGTATAACCCTTTTTGTTATTCTGTGGTGGAACAGGCTCATCTCCCTTCAATGGTCTCCAGTGAGGGTCGGAAAGACCTAGCTCGAGCCAAGAAGGAAGAAGATAAGAGAGGGAAGGCTGAGGAGGATGCCCCTGCCTCCAAAAGAGGGGAGCCAGCGAGGATCAAAATCTTCGAAGGAGGGTAAGGATCTAATTTTGTCCTGAGGCTCTTCCTGTTGAAGGAAGATGGAGCTCTGTCTTTGTTGTTGATGGGGTGGGGGGGGAGGGGAGCAGGAACTCAGGCCTGAGTCTGATTAAGAAGATTCCTTGTGGAACTGGTATTCAGAGATGCTTTTCAAATGACACTGGCACTTGGCTGTTGCTGCCACCACCATATGCCTCCCTGGCTTCATGTGTTGGTTTTCAGCAAATCTCAGGAGAGCTTCCTCTCAGGCTGAGTGGGATGGTCATGACCATGGCCATAAGGGTCTTCACAGGGAGGACGAGCTACCTTGTTTTGTCCAGTCCTGCTCCCAGGTTTCACCATCACCCATGAATTGGGGGGAAGGGTAGTGCCAACCTTCTGGATGGTTTGAGATAAAAGAGGTAGACTGGCTCTGAATGGCCATTTCCATCAAAGTGGCTCCTCTAGCCAGTCAAAGAGTAATAACCCTGTGGTTTCCCCAGTGGCAACTTTTGAATACCTTGAGAAGAGTTTCTAATACCCCAATTCTGTTTGGAAGACCCTGTCAGCTCTCACATGGGATTGTCTAATGTGTAACTTTGTAAATGTGACAATCCAAATGTCTCAAAATGCAGGTCTCTGGGAAACCCATCTCCTTCATTTCTATTCCAAAGCTTAGGAGGGCATGTCCATCCAGAAGAGATTCGATAACATTTTCTCTCAGTCAAGTCCCATGTACGTGGTTGTGAGTATGTGTTTACCACTTAATTCAGAGATTCCCAACCTAGGGTATGGTTACAAAGAGTATTTGGTAAATAACCATATTATCCTTTTGAAATTAATTGTTTGTTTTCTTTCTTATCTGCCTAGGCATGGGTAAACTCTAGATTTTATTACCTATAATATTAAATAGGGAATATGGGAAGGTTTATTGAAAGCCAGATGGTACAGGGTGTCCCTGAGTTGGCCCCTGTTGGGACACATAGTACCTAGTACCATTACTCCCCCTCTTTGCCCATCCCAGTATGCATAAGCTACTCTAGGTCCAGATCAAAGGACTGACCCTGAAATGACAGACTCATCTCAGTGGACTCTAATTTGTTTGCTTTATTAGTCTTTATCTAGTACAAATTCTAGATCCCAGGAGGGAGGGATACAACTCATAATGAAGCCCTGTGCACTTGGTATAATCATTATGATAGAACAAAGAGGGGGGAGGGGGTGAGGTTCAGGAGCCAAAGGTCACTCATGTCATTGTCAGAAGGCCACAAACATCTCTTTCTGAGAACGTTCAAAATTGGGCCCAATACTTTTCTTCTCCATTGCTGCTGGGCAGAGAGCTCTAGTGTCTTGGCAGAATGATATCATTTTAGGATTTTCAAAGGCTGCAACGTAACTGTTTACCACAACTTGTCTAGGTAGTAGCCATCTCTTTTTCTCTATGTTTGTTTGAAGTACTACATGGGAGATGCTCAGAATTGCTCCAAGTAGCTCAGAGATTACCTCCCCTGAGCATTGAGGCTGGAGGACATCCCTGGTAGCAGTTAGGGTGGGAGGAGATCCAAGCAGGCCTATACCCCAGCCTTCATGTCTCAGCATCTTTAAATTGACACAAGGCAAGAAGGCTCTCTTTTGGTAGTTGTGGGGCTACCAAGGGAAACCCTGGCCTGAAGTTCTGTATCTTTGTGGATATGAATAGAAGTATCTTTGTTTCTGCCTAGAGAACATATTCCTCTAGGCTTTATTCTGCCCCTGACCTCCTTCTCCAAAGTCTCCTTCCACAAATCCTGTGATCTTGGACTTCTCTCTGTCTTCTCTTTCTCCCCAGTCTTTGCTAGTTCCTCTGCTCCTGCCACATATACGCTGTGAGACCTTCTACTTCTTTTCTAGCCACATCCTGGGAATCCTGTTCCCTTGCTTTCCCCTCTGCTTCTACAGTTTCTGCTCTTGTCTTCAATGGACCTCTTTCCCAGTCTCCATCTTCAGCTCTGACTCCCTTGCTTTCTGGTTCCACCTCCCCAGAGGGCTACAAGACATCTCAGTACAGATGTCCCTCCATGCCTGGAAACTTAACCCACCGGTGCTGAGCCTCATTTAGAAGAAGCCACGCAAAGCAATGGAAAGTGTGCTCAGCCTGGAGCCAGGTTACCGAGGTTCGAATCTCAGCTCTGCCAATTTCTGACTGTGTGTCTTGGAGCAAGTCATTTGGTATCTTCAGTCTCAGTTTTCCTCTTATCAAATGAAACTAATGATATTTGTCTCTCAGGGGATACAGGGAAGAAAGTGCTTTGTCAACCTTAGAACATGACAGAGATGTGAGGTGTTGCCATCAAGTACCCCTTCCAAATGGCCTCTGGGGTCCTTTCAAGCTGGAAAGTATGACCTTGTGGTCCTGATTCCATGTTATCATTGGGAGCCCTAACCTTCTTCCCTTTATGTAAACTTTCCACTTGGAATCTCTTCTGATATCTGTATCCCTGTTATCTGTTTACTCCCCTCTCTAGTTAATCTCTGCGTTCTTCCAATTCTCTCTCAGTTCTTGTCCTCCTTTTCTTTATCCACACTCACTCCCTAGGACATTTACTTCCTTCTCATCTCCCAGAGTCTTCTCTCACCATCCCATTCTTGGCACTACTGGGCTCATCTTCCTCAAACACAGTTTTTCTGCATCTCATTTCTCTGTGGTCAAAAATTTCCCATGGGTAGGATTTCTTGTTCCTCAAAAGAAGAAAAAAATCAGAAGTCCTCAGCCTTATTTTCAAACCTAAATTCCAACTGGGTGACCTCCAACCTTATTTCTAGTAGGACACACCCAGTGAAGCCACATCCGCTTGCATCTGCAATACTAAAGCTGCTCTCTGCCGCTCAAGTCACCCTCCTTTCTAAACCTGGCACAGAGAAGCACCCCTTGTCTAGGCCTGACCCATTTGAAATGATTTGCTTCACTTTGGCCACCTTTCACTCTTTCGGTACCTAGATCATTTGATTAATTTATACTTCTGTCACAATGCTTTTTGCAGAGGGGCTCTTTGGTTTGGAAGAGTGATTCACTTGGTTAGCCAAAGAACATTTATTAAATGCCCATTGTGTGCCAGGCATTGTGCTAAATACTGGGCATATAAATATAACCAGAAAGAAAAATAGTCTCTGCCCTCTGGGAGCTTACATTCTAATGGGGGAAACACAACACACAAAAGGGGAGCTTCAGTGTTGGGAGAGAGGGAAGAGGATATCAAGTACCTACATGGAGTCATGCTAGCTGGGTATAGAGAAGGAGGGATAGAAGATCCGGAACCCTTCCCCTAAATGGAGGTTCCCAGGAAGAACTCACCAATAGAAGAAGGAGCCCAGATAAGGGAGAGCAAGTCTGCTTCCCCTTATATATTAATGTCTCTCCTTGAAGGAAAGGACAGTTCAAGTAAGTCTCCTGTTTCGTCTTGTCCTTCCATAGGGCCTGTGACAGAACAGGGCTAAATATCAGGCACTTTGAGGCAGCTAGGCAGTGCAATGGATAGACTGCTGATCCTAGAATCAGGAAGATCTGGGTTCAAATCTAGCATCAAAAGCTTACTAGCTGTGCGACCTTGGACAAGTCACTTACCCTCTCTCTATCTTAATTTCCTCAAGTGTAAAATGGGAATGGTAATAGCATTCACCTCCCAGCATTGTCCTAAGGATAAAATAGGAAAACATTCATAAATCACTTAGCGCAATGCCTGATACATAGGAGACACTGTATAAATGTTAGCTATTCTTATTATTACTTGGTAAATGTTGTTGATCCAAGTGTCTAGTTGGTTGAGAGAGATCATTCAAGTTGGTTCTAGAGAAGGTAGTAACCTATTGTAGCCAGTCATTGTTATAAGCTTTTGAAACCCTCCTTGCAAGGGATGGGAGAAGGCATCCTGTGATAGATAAAGAATGCTAATCTACAAACCAAGTCATGACCCATTGGTCTACCTCCCATGCGCCACTCCCACACTCTATCTGTCAAGAGAGGGCTCATGAGTCAATGTCTGTGATAAGGTAGCTCCCAAACCCCTGATATAATCTTAGCCTACACTAAAACAGAGCTTCCTGGAATAAAGAAGTGACAGCATCACTTCCCTCTGTCCTGCTCATGCCTCACCTAGAGTATTATGTACAGTTGTGGGCACTTATGTATCAGGCATTGTGCTAAGTGATTTACGAATGTTTCCCTATTTTATCCTTAGGACAACGCTGGGAAGTAAATTCAATTTGTTCTGTTTGGCCCCAGGCAGGGAGGTAGAACTAGGGCAGTGGAGGTTACAAATAGGCTAATTTAGGCTTGATATCAGGAAAAACTTCCTAACTGTGAGAACTGTCTCTAAGTAGAAGGGCTGCCTTGGGAGGTGGGGATTTTGCCATCACTGGAGGACTTCAAAGAGAAGCCAAATACCTTTTGCCAGTCATGTTATGGAAAAGATTCTTTTTTAGGTACATACTAAACTAGTTTCTTCCACCTCTAAAAATTCTGTAATTCTCTGGTATACATTCTGTAAAGGAGTACTGTGGCCTTGATTAAACATTGCTCTTAGTTCAGTTGATCCCTCATTCCACAGCATCTCAGAAAAGGGAGAGAATTTTGTGACACTAAGTATTTAAAAGACCGTTGTACAGAAGAGCAATGAGACTTGTTCTCCTTGGCCCCAGAGGATGGGAGACAGGAGGTAGAAGTCATGAGAAGCCAGATTAAAGTCTGATAATCCAAGATACCAAGGTGTGGAATGGGATTCCATGAGAGGTGGCAGGCGGGGGGAGGAGTGGTTTCCGTCTTGCTCTTGTTGGGTGTGCTGTAAAGGGGATTTTCATTCATATATAGGTTGACCTAGGGCACCACTTTGGTCCCTTCCAACACTGTAATTCTGGGTGGGCCCTGCAGAACCCTGCAGAACACGGTATTATAAGGCAGGCTGGTGACAGCTCAACCTGTGATGAGACAAGGGGAGAAGGAGAAGAGGAGCCTGTCCCATATTTCTAGTCCAGCAACTAGGCAATGTGGCTTCTCTAAGACTAGATTTGCAGTCAGGGCTGACTCTGTTGCTTTCTAGATTATCTTTCAGAAATAATGGGGCAAGTCATTTCTCATCTTGAGAATTCATATTTCTCATCTGTAAAATGAGCAAGGAAGGAAAGACTGGATAATCTCTAAAATTTCTTTTAGCTTGAGATAATGGTATTCTGTGACAGACAGGAAAGCATGAGAGGAGAGATGGATGGGAAGAAGTTTTGTTCCCTCTTCCTTTTTTCTTTCCAGTTAAAAAACAGTCTGCCACGTAGAAATCCTTCACCCACTTAGAACTTCAGGTTACTCCCTCATTCCCCTACACAGACCAGTCTAGATCTGTGGCAACTAGGTTCTTGGCCAAGTCCCACCTTTAAGCTTATCCCAGGTTCCATGGAGGCATACAAACTCCGTCCCTCAATTATCTCTCCAATTCTAAGGACTTTTCCAGTTTCTTTGATTACAGATTTTATACTTAGCTGCCTGCCCATCCCACCCCCTACCTCTTCCCTCTAGTTGTTTGTAAAGGTGGGGTCTCAGATAAATATGTCTCAGACAAGAGTCTGTGAGTCAACTCTCATCCTTGGTCGCTGACTTACCTGTGGCTCTACTAACTCAGGACCAGCCCCTGGGGACCTTCAGCCTGCTACAACAGATGCAGACCAGAGGGCCCCTACACCAAGATCCTGCTCTCCCGAGAATACAAAGACCATGATGGCTCTGTCCTGGAACAAGGCATACTTAACTCACATCATATACGAAGAAGGGACAGGAAACCCACGGCGGCAGGGGTGGTGCCTCACAGGTGACAAGACTCTGCTAAGTTTGCTTTCCCTATAGTGTGGGATTGTTGTACCTTGGAGAGCCTCTAGAGCCACAAGAGTGATAACCAGCAAAGGGTGGTACCCATCTGCTGGCTTCTGTGGTCAGGCTTTGACCTGCTGGACTCTGCTGATAGGCGAAGTGCTTATCCATGGGCAGCTGTGTGTGGTACTCTTGCCACAGCCAAGGGCTTAACAGTGCCCTAAGCGTGTGCCCAATGGTTCTGCCACATCAACATCTGAAGCTCTAAGAATGGCAGCTTTGGAAAGAGGCAAATGTCAGTACTGAAGTGAATAATAATTCCATACTGACAATGTATTTGACAGTGCCTAATGACTGTGTTCAAAGCAAGAGGACACGGAACTTCAGAAATGAAGCGTTTACTTGGCACTTGGTAAAGGTTATTCCTTAGCAAAGATACTCTCCAATAAAAACACTGGATTTCAAATATTCTATCTGAGCTGATTTTTTATAATTCCATAATGTCTTTCTTTCTTCTAATTGATTTAAAAGGCTTTCCAGGATTAGCCTTAAACTCATACATACCTGTATCAGGTGACAAAGTGTCAGGGTCCCATGGCCTCTAAGTGGCCCAAAGAAGGAGGTCTTCGAAGGTACTGTAGAAGACATAACCATTGCCGAAGTTGTGATGCAAAGTTGGCATCACCATATCCCTAGTGTATTTTTTTCCTAACACCTTAAGCATCTTATAGTACAGTCCAATGCCTAAGACTTTTCCTAGAAGCACACACAACAGGGGTCAATTCAAGGAAAACCCCACTCAGATAACCAGGCTCCCCAGGGATACATTGCTCTGCCATGATAGGAATCACCCAAGTCTCTTGCTTTCCCTTCTGTGGACCCCCTTGACTTTATATCCAAAATAGAAGAGCCACTTTAGGAATATCAACCTAGGGGCCTGGGCTATCTCTGCTCTTATAAACTGCCTAGGTATAGCTTTGGAGTGGAAGAGGCTGGTGCCCTCATTACAGTTATTAGTGGTAGCAGTTGACTTTCTGCTGTCATGCCCAAACTGCCCTCTTTTCCTGATTATAGCAATATTCAGTGAGCGGGTCAATACAAAAGTCTATACAGAATAAGAAAGTGTCATTGATTCCCAAGCTGTGACAGTGGCAGTAAGGAGCAGTTTGTTGGTATAGACTCCTGGAGACAGTAAAGACAGTCACCGAGCAAAATTTTTCTGTTAAGATAAATTCAGAGAAATGTGTTATGTGAATTAATTACCCTAGGCAGGCCTAAGTCAGGATCCTGGGTGCTTTGGTTAATTGTAAATTACAAGAAACTTTCATATCTCTTCAAAAATCTCCCAACCGTTGTAATACCTCAATGGTCACCAGCTGGAATCCCTTTCACAAGGGGTACTAAGAGAGGTAGACTAGGCAGGCAAGATGGTGGCCAAATAGAAGTTCCTCCTTGAGAGGCACCTGGGAAGTGAAGTCCAGAAAAGCAGAAGGTAGGATGGCTGTCAGCTGAAGTTCCTTCAAAAGAGATTCTTGTGAGGGGTAACCCAGAGAAGGAATATCCAATGTCAGCAGGGGAAGCAAATGGAACTGTAGTAATCAGGCACAATGCCAGTAAGTGAGGCTAACATACTAGGGAGACCCAAACATTGGGGGAACAGTAGGTGGAATATAGAGAATCAGTTCCAAGCAACCCAACTTGGAGCAGAACACCATTGGGTCTGAAATGAAATTGCTGAGCTGCCTGTCTGATTGGCCAGTCTTGGTTTTCTGGATCTGTCAGCCCTACCCCTTCTGTAAGATTGTGGCTACACAGCTGTGTATATCACTGCTCCATCCTCCTTCCTAGCGTCCATTGGAACTGGAGTGTAGGAGAATGTTGCCTCTCTAGCCCCTAGACCAGTGTTGGAAAATAGAGCTAGAAGGACATTGGGAAAAGGAATAGAGAAGAAGATAGAATTGTCGTAGCAGAACCCTGTGGTGGGGAGGAGTGTCGTCCTTACTTACACTGCAAGTAGGAGCTAAGATTCATACATACCATCTACCCTTAGGCAGCCAGGAGGTGCAGTGGGTAGAAAGCTTGACTTGGACTGAGGAAGACACAAGTTCAAATCTAGCCTCAGACTCTTACTTAGCTTAGTGTTACCTGGGTAAGTCACCTAACCTCCATCTGACTCGGTTTCCTCATCTATAAAATAGGAATAAATAACCTACCTCCCAGTATTGTTGTGTGGGTAAAATCAGATAATAAGTGTACAGCACTTTGCAAAGAGGTATATAAACACCAGCTGTTGTTGTGGCCGTTGTTGTAGGCAGCAGTAGACTTTGGACTTGGTAGTCAGTGAACAGGGTAATGCAGGTGTCTTATATGAGCTCAGGTTCCCAGGCTGAGTTGAGTCAGGAGGCAAGTCCACGAAGCTGGGAGCCCCTTAGGAAAAATTATCCAGTCCTTTGGGCAGTAGAGAAGGGTGTGGCATGGGGGAAGAACTGGAACTTTCTTTGTCAAAATATTGACTGATATCAAGATGGCCCCCTTGGCCTTGTGAGGTGACAGGTCTATGATCAAGTACTCAGAAAAAAGAAGCTCAAGGGATTTCCATGGGGTAGGACAGAGCTGGAACCACTCAACTGGTGTTCCAAAGGAATCCTGAACCCTCCAACATGGCCAGCTTCCCACCAGTCATGGCAGGATATTTTGGTAGAATATTTTGTGTCCCACCTTCATTTCCTACCCACTTCCTCCCCTTCCCTCCTCCTCTCCCCCACCTCAGTTTGGAATGTTCCTCCACCTCATCTCCATCTTTTTGAATCCCTAGCCCCCTGGAAGGCTTAGCTCAAGTATCACCTCCTCCTGGAAGCCTTTCCTGATATCCTTATAGTTCATACTTCTAGACCCGAAAATGGGTTCAACCCCCTCTTTTGAGAGATAAGGTGACAAAGGCCTAAAGAGACTTGCCTGAGGTCACACAGTATTAAGTGTCGGCAGACCCCGGCCCTCTGGTTAGCGCTGGCCGTCTCTCCCTTGCACCAAGCTGCCTCCTAGAGTTCTTTGGCCTGTACAGAAAACTCCCTTGTATTCGCTTTGTATATGTTTGTATTTACGGATTTGCATAACTGCCGGTTCCCTCCAGTAGAATGTAAGCCCCCTGAGGGCAGGAACTATTTTGTTTTTGTCTTTTTGTGTCCCCGGCACCAAGCACAGAGTCTGACACAGTATGAGTGCTTAATAAATGCTTTGAGTTAAATGAAACTGAACTGAACTGACTTGAGCTGAATTGACGGCCAGCTGTGTCCCTGGTGGTATGGGTGGTCTTACCTATGGAAGACCTCCCAAGTCTAGCAGTTGGTTCTCTCTTGCTGATAAGGGCTTGAGGGGCAGTAAGCTTAGCTCCTGTGTTACTGCAGCAGGACCTCAGGAAGGTCAGAGACAGCTGGCCGGCTGGCCAGTTCTCATTTTGGAGGAAAGCTCAGTAGGGTGGCCCCACCCTGGGGCCTCCAGCTTCCTGGTGGAGGTCTCTGCTCATCAGTTCTGCTTTCTGAGGAAGGGTTTGACTTTCAAGTTGAGCTGGATAAATAGCTGGACCCACCAGACTGACAGAGGCTTAGCTCATCTGGAGGCAGAAAATACTTTAAATTCGAATAGTCACTGTGGGCGCGGCCTGGAGTGGTGCTCTTTCTATGAGACATTGCCCTGCTTCAGGGATTGGGTTGACCACCACTGGTTACTTCCCCTGCTCCTCCCAGATAGCTTAGTTGTACTTTACCTCTTACATTTTCCCTCTGCAAAGACAGTCCATGTCATTGTCTCAGAGGCATCTGTTCCCAAGAAAAGCAAACATTGAGATCTTTTTTAATTTTGGCACTATATATTGGGCAGCGTCTGGCCATTTGGCAAGTCAGAGAGCTAAGACCAATGGGGTGGGTCTCTAGCATGCCCATGAGTAGAACTCTAGGGACCCTTGATTTGGTGATGGACTCTACAAACTCCAGGTATCATGCAGATTTTTTTGTATTCTTGGGAAACTCTTTGCCCACCATAAAGATTCGCTATTATATTTGCTTCTTGGTAATCCATCCTAGCTCCCTACCTACACATCAGATGCCCAAGAAAATTTTGCTTCCTAACAGTGATACTTGTTAAGCTCAGTATGGAGGTGTAGTGCTCACAAAGATGAGCCCAGACTACATAGATTTATGGGGTGTGGTGCTCAGGATCTTGAGGGTTGGCTAAGATGTGATCCAAGTAGATGGTAACACCATGGAGCTAAGACCATGAAAGGTCACAAAACCCTTTTGTGGGGGAGTGGGAAGGCATACTGGCCTCAAAGACCAATCTTGTGTTGGGTGTGGGGACCTCTTCCCCAATAGAATGTAAGAATGCTGTCTGCAAGAATCCAGTAGAATCCAAGCTTCTAAAAGGTAGAGACTGGTTTTTGTTTTGGTAGCCTCAATGGTTTTGCACATACTAGATGCTTAATAAAGAGAAAGATACAGAGATGGAAGACAGAATGATGAGTTTAGGGAACAGCCACTTTGGCTGGAAATTAGAGTGTTTAACAGTAGGTAATTTATTGCAAATAAAGGTAGGCTTTCTGTTTCAGTCAAGTCAAGTCTACAAGCTCTCAATAAGCCTTTTCTGTGTGCTGGGTACAATGTGCTAAGCCCTGGGATACAAACAAAAGCAAAAACCTGTGCTTGCCCTCAAGGAGCTCCCAGTCTAACTGAGGAGACAACTTACAAATAACTCCATACAGAGAAGATATAGAGCCACAATAAAATGGAGATAACTGAAGGCACTAAGGTTGAGATCCAGCCAAGACTTCTTGCAAAAGGTGGGACTTTAACTGAGACATGAAGGAAATCAGGAGATAAAGAGGACAGAGATAAAGAGGCCTGGGGGACAGCCCAAGAAATGCCTAGAGCTGAAGGATGGAGGCTGGTGTCACTGGATCAAAGAGTAATTGTGGGGAGTGTATATAAGAAGAATGGAAAGGTGGGAAGGAGCCAGGATATGAAGGACCTTAGAAGTCAAAGGATTTTGTATTTGATCCTGGAGATGACAGGGAGTTACTAAAGTTTATTGAATGAGCTCCACACTCAGAGCATGTGGTGATTGGTGGTTGGAGGGGAGAAAGGGTCCAAGATTAAAGACAAATATTGATGGCCGATGCCAGCTGGAGACCAGGGGTCAGGTGGTTGTCCCTTGGGGTATCAAGTTTTCACCCTTCCTTGTGCCTTGGCACTTCCCTCTTGACTAAATAGTTCACGCTAAAGTGGCCCATACTTCCCACAATATAGCCTGAGGCCCTCAGCCAAGAGACAAAAGGAATTTGGTCAGACTGGGGTCAGCATCCACAGCCAGACAATGTAGGGAGTGACATCTACCCCCAGTGGGATCTCTAGCTACTCCTCAAGCCATCAACATTTCTGTATGAGGGCAGGCTGGCCAGTTGTTCTGTTCAGCTAAGCTGCTTCATCCTTGGCCATGGCCAACAATTCCTCCATAAACTGATCCCTGAGTGCCATCTTTTTCCAAAAAGAAGGATTCTGGCCAAGGGTTTGTAAACTGCTGTCAAGGTTTATAACCATCCCTTGGCTGTGGTGGAGTTTCTTGGTGTGCAGTTCATGGCTTCAAGTATCAAGGGCTCTCTTGACTAGAAAGGTTACCTCATCATCATGTAGCTACCACTCAGTTTCCTCTCTATGGGACATAGGCCAGAGCCATGATAATACAAACCCTACCTTGGCTCAGTGAGTAAGAAAGTTCTAGGGCCAGGTCTGGGCGAAGAGGCCAGGCAACTCATCTTCCTGAATAGCCTGGAAAGGCTCCTAATGGGATGGACTGTAAGTAGCCCCAGGTGCCTACTCTCAAAACTACCCAACACTGCAAAATTATATTCTTAGGTTGCAGCTGGGCCGCTTGGGCCTGCAGGACTATATTCCTCTTGAATTTGACTGCAAGAAAGTCTTCAGTGGCCACAGGAAGCATAAGGTGAAAGAGAGGGAAGTGTCTACCATAAGCCAAACTCTGTTCTAAGTACTTTAAATATCTCATTTGAGCCTTACAACAGCCTTGTGAGGTAGGTACTATTATTTTTCCCATTTTATAGTTAAGAAAATTGAAGTAGGCAGAGGTTAAGTGACTTGCCCAAGGTCACATGGCTAATAAGTATCTGAGTCAGGTCTTCCTGACTCCAGGCCCCACACACTACTCTAAAGGCCACAGATTCCTCTGTTCTTCCTCCTTCTCCTCTTTCTTCTTGTTCCTCTTCTTGTTCCTCTTCTTCTTTTTCTTCTGATTCTTCTTCTTCTTCTTCTTCTTCTTCTTCTTCTTCTTCTTCTTCTTCTTCTTCTTCTTCTTCTCCTCCTCCTCCTCCTCCTTCTCCTTTTCCTTCTCCTCTTCCTCCCCCTCCTCCTTCTTCTATCTTCTTCTGGAGGCAATCAGGGTTAAGTTACTTACCCAAGGTCACATGGCTAGTAAGTGTCTGAACTCAGGTCCTCCTGACTCTAGGGCTTGTGCTCTATCTACTGTGCTACATGGTTGCCTCTCCTCTATTTCTCCTTGAATAAGGAGAATGATTCAATCCTTCCCCGGTCACTAGAAAAAGATGCCCACTAACATTCCTGAATGCTACAGTTCATGCAGACAAAATGACTGCCTGCCCTATGAAAGTCTTCCTTATTTATGAATGAAGGGATTGGATTCAGTGGCATCTGAAGTCCCCAAACCCTTCTCAAAGGATCACAAAGGGGGAAATTAGGACAAGTGGGATCTGGAAGGGGAATGAACATGAGTGATGTTCAACTAAGTGTAGATCTCTGGGAAGTCCATGTGCTGGGGGAGGACATTGGAGCAGTTAAGGCACAGAGAGTTGGGCTTAAAGCAAAGTCAGATTTTAGTTTGGTGTGCAGAAAAGCCTTTTAATTATCAGTGGAATGCTGAAGTGAAATGGGTTGTCTCAACAGGTAGATGATGCCCTCCCAGTAGAGTTCTTCATGTACAGCCTAGATGATTGCTCTTTGGGGATGTTGCAGGGAGGAAATTCTTGTTCAGGCACAGGTTGGATTAGATGTTCTCTGAGAACGTGGTATAAACACTCCACTGTGGAGTCTTGGAGCATGATTTGAATGACTACTTGTTGAGGATGCCATAGTTCAGATCTCTTTTTTTGTGTATGGGTTGGAGAAGGTGGTTTCTGAGGTCCCATCCAACTCTCAAATTTTGTGATTTTGTTTCCAAGGCTGTTTCATCAAGAGGAAAGTGCCAAGGCACAAGGAAGGGTGAAACATGGTACCCTAAAGGGATGACCACCTGACCCCTGGTCTCCATCTGTCATCCGCCATCAATATTTGCCTTTAATCTTGGACCCTTCCTCCCCTCCAACTATCAGTTACTGCAGTCTATAAAATCTGTCTCCCTTCAATTCCCTCCCATAGACCTCTGGGGCCAAGTGGGACAAGTCTGATTCCTTTTACATGTAACAACTCTTCAAAACATTAGAGAAAGAGCTATCATATTGCTTCTACCCAACCCTCCACCCCTGACCTTAACCCTGACCTTCTCTAAAATAAATATCTCTGGTTCTTTCCTCCTGTGCCATAATCTTTAGTGTCATCAGTATCCCAGTTGCCCTCCTGTGACAGTTTCTCAATATCCTTCCTAAAGTGTGGTTTCCAGAACTGAACCCAGTAGTTCTCTCACCATAGATTGACCAGAGTAGAGGGCAGCTGAATTATCACCACCCTTGCTCTGGACACTGTCTTCCTGTTGAGGTTACCTAAGAACATACGAGCATTTGGGGCTTTCCTCTCTTCCATTCCAGGGAGAATAGCATTTTTCTAGCATTGGAAATATATAGGTGCACAGAGAAGGCATATTTTAAATGCATCTGTGTTTCACTCTCCATGGCACTCAAAGTGGTTTTCCTTCCATTTGTTCATCCCAGATGTGGAATGGAGAGAACCAGATGAAATGACTGCTCACCAGAAGAGCTGGCCCAGGTCAATGGAGGGACCTCCTTGTTAGAATTGCCAGAATCTATATCCAGTTTCTTGAGTCAGCTAACATGTAAATAATCTGTTTCTTCAACACTGAATCAAAGATTGAGAGCTGGAAGAGACCTAAATGGCCTTCTGATCCAACCCTTCCATTTTATAGATGAGGATAAAAGAGTCTACACAGGGGAAGTGACATTTTTAAAGTCACATGGGTACTAAGTATCCAATTAAGGACTTCAATCCTGAGTCCCCTCTAACTCCATACCAGGACCCTCCCCACAATCCTTGGCTGAGGTTTACCTTGAGGGAGTGCACAAAAGTTTAGAGGAACCTGTTTCCAAGGCTAGGAGAGGAAACCCTTGAAACATGAGTTGGGAGCAGGAGAGCAAAGGGCCAACTAGGGGCTTCCTTTCCTCCACCTATCCGATCCCCCTCCTCTTCCAGGTAACTAAGGACAACAGTGGCCAAAGTCAGCTTCCTTAAATGTCTGGATCAGAGCTTTGACTCTGCCATTCATTCTCAAATCACATCACTTCATTGGCTTCAATTTCCTCAGGACTTCCTGAGCTCAGGATCCAGCTCTAACAGTGGATAAGGGTTTTGAGTTTAGAACCCACAGTCACTGGCTTCCTGTGTTGGCTGCACCAGGGGCCTTCCCAGGAACCTTGAGTATATACAGTTTGTGGGGTGAGAAGGGGAGAGCCGTGACCCTCTCAGGTGAGCTACATCTGGCTTCCGTCAAGTCGGAGCAAATGGCCATTCTTCCTGTCCTCCTTGCTGTAGGAAGCTCAGGTAGCCTGGAGCCTCTGATATATATGTGGGGAATCAGGGAACGGAAAAAGAGAGAGGAGGTGTGACTGCTGAGAACAGTGTGGAATTTGTATATTTCATTCCCCATCAACTGCCCTCTATGCACTAGCCCGGAAAACCCCTGGGATCCTAGAGTTGGAACGCTTGGCTTCAGGTGATATTTACCAGTCATAAGCATCTCTGAGACTCAGTTTTCTCATCTGTCAAATGGGGGAGCACAGTCCCTCAATCCCAGAGCTGTGATAAAGACACTAGGAGACAGGCCTGGTTAATAATTATTATTGTTATGCGGGTAGTTTGCTCTCTGCAGCCTTCTGGAGGGAGCGCCCCTAGATGCTTGAGTTTTCTGTGGCTTGAGATTGTGGCCAGCCCATGACCCCCCCAACCCCCCACTTCTCACCTTCCTGTTTGGTTTCCTTTGCCAGTAGTGCTTGAGCAAGCCGGTGACAGATGGCCGGGTTGTCAGCGCTCCCACACCCTCCGAGTCAAGCCGGATTTCAGTCTTGAAAGCAGAAAGTTGTGGTCTCCCCCAGGGTTCCCCGGGGCCAGGCAGAGCTGGGAGGGAGGTGAAGGGAAGGGGGATGGCAGGAGCCTGGCTCAGCCCACATACTCTTCTTTCTAGTACAAATAATTAGAAACCTGGACCTGATTCAAGCTTTTGGTCTCTCTGTAGGAAGAGAGTGAAACAGAGAGAAGGCTCAGGATTCCAGGGCCCGTCCGCAGACACGCCTGGTGTGTTAAAGAGGAAGGGCTGGCCTTGTTCTGTGTATATCTATCTCTGCCTCTGACTCTGTGCAGGCCAGCCTGGCCAACCCAGAGAGAGGTTTCCTTGCAATGGGAAAGGGGAGGGGAAGACTTAGACCAACAACCTGGCTCTGACCTTAACCCCTTGGAGCCCTGGCCCAGCCAGCTGGGCCCACCTGCCTCCTTCTGTGGGGTCTGGCCACTAACACTGGGAGAGCGCCCATCTCTGAGCCTAGGCAGGGAGCCCAGCTGGAGCTGCTACCTCTGACAACCAGGTCCTCGGCCATTTACTCCACCCTTTGAACCCCCAAGTTCTATTCAATTTGATGTGTTTATTAAATGCTTACTATGTGCCAGGGATATAAACACAAGAAAGGGAACAGTCCCTGTCCTCACGGGGCTTATGTTCTCCTGGGGGGAAACAGCACGTATATGGATGAATAAATAACCAAATATAAGAATTGAGGTTTGGCCTATGATTTTATTGATATACCACTGGATGAGGAAACTCCTCCCAATGCAAATTGCCACTTTCCCTGCACTTAAAATCTTAGAGAGTTACCTGGAGCTCTGAGAAGTCATGTGACTTGCCCAGCTAGTATGTGTCAGCAGCAGGACTTGAACTCAGGTCTTCCCGGCTCTGAGGCCAGTTTACTATCCCTTTCAACAGACTATCTCTCTATACCAAGTATTTACAACATAAATACAGAATAAAGAATTTGAGCATATAGCAGGACTGTGATTAAAAGAATATTGATTTCAAGTTGGAAAATTTGAGCTTAAGCGCTGCCTCTAATATTCACTGTCTGTGTTGCTTTGGGCAAGTCATTCTCCTTCTTTATTTGTGAAATCGAGAGAATAGTCTTCATTCTTGAGAATCAGCATACCACTCTGTAGGTTTAGAGACTCTGGGCCTCAAAAGGCCTAAGCCAGTGGTTCTCAACCATCCTAATGCCACAACCCTTTTACACTCGTATGTGGGCATATCTGCATGTGGGTGGACCCACCTGGAGATGGATAGAGGAGCCATGTCTCAGTTCCTAAGACCATCGGAAATATGTGTTTTCTGATGGTCTTAGGCGACCCCTGTGAAAGGGTCATTCCACCCCCAAAGGGGTCACGACCCACAGGTTGAGAACCGCTGGCCTAAGCAAAGCAAGGTCCTCACCCAAAATGAGGAGAGAATGGGGTTTGGGCTGGCCCTTTTCTCTTTCATACAGGTGCCCAAATCACCACTCACTAGGGTAGAAAACTCAGAAAACTTCAAAAGACCCAAGAGCTCATGCCCAAAGTAGCTTTGCTTATGCTACTTGGTGTTCTCTTCTAGAACACCCTCTCCCCATCTCACCCTTTCTGCCAATCCAAACCTTTCCCATCATTCAATACCAAGTCACCTCTTCCAGGAAGCCTCCTTTGACATAGACAACCCAGACTACTCTTTCCCCTCTCTAAATCCCTGATATACTTGCAGCATTTAGTAGGGTTATATGGGGCAGCTTAACCTAGTGTTATTAGCTAATTATTAGTGGATAGGGAACCAGCATTGGAGTCAGGGAGGACTGATTTAAAGCCTTCTTCTGACACCAAGATTAAAAATTGCAGAAGAGTTAATCCATCTGTATTGATAGCAGAAGTTTCTATACCAGAGTTCCTCAAACTGATGTAATCACAAGTCCAGATCCCTCTCCCCTTCCTCTTCTCCCCCCCCCCCCTGCAGGTTTGTTGGGAGGGAAAGCACTTCAAAAATGGGAGCCACTGGTAATAACCAGGCCCTTTGCCTGGGACCTTCATTCCCAGTTTTCTTCCTCCTTGTGGGGAAGTCAGCAGCTACAGAGAAATCCTCAGAATTTAGAGCTGTACCAAAACCCCCTAGATTTGATCATTAGCCTTCTTAACTTCAGAGAGAACAGTTCTCCCTCCTTCATGCCTTTATTTATCTTTACATGGTTCCTTCTTTCTAGATTACAATACAGTTCTCCAACCATTTATTAAGCACCTACTGAGTATAGAGCACTGAATTAGGAACTGGAAGAGATATAAAATGTAGATGATACCACCTTCATGGAGCTCACAGTGTAGTCGAGTGTAGTCGGGGGATAGGACACCCACACAAGTAGCTATAATACACAGTATCACATAAGTGAGTTCAATAAGAGCAGATTTAGGACTAAGTATGAGATTTCAGTTTTAAAACATTTTGTTGACATATTTTGTTCTTATGTCACTTTGATTTCCTAATCTCTCTCTCCCATCCCCTTCCAAGAAAGCCATCCTGTATGACAAAGAATAAAAAATGAGGAAAAAACAGTTCTGCTACCCTAGCCAATACATACAACCTATTTTGCAGTGTTCCCTGCCCGTAATCCCCCACCTCTGCAAAGAAGGGAGAGAAGTACAACTCTCTTCTCTGAAGCCCGAACTCGAGCATTGTAATTTCATAGCATTCAGTTTGATTTTATTATTGTTGTTCTTTCCAGTTACATTTTTGCAGTCATTTACAAATATTGTTTTCCTCGTTCTGCTGACTTCACTTTGCATCAGTTCATATAAATCTTTCTATGCTTCTCTGTATTCTTCAGCTATATGAGATTTTCAAGTGAATTCAAGATGGCCACTTGTCATCAATTTTGTAGATGGGATTCCTCTTCAGGTATGAGTTGGACTAGATGCCCTTTGAGGTCCTATCCAACACTGTGATTCTGTGAATTGAATTGAAGTGTTTGATCTCCCTGGACTCCAGACCATTTGCCTGCCCAGACCCACAGTACCTGCTTGCTCCTTCTGCCTTTGTCTCCCTCTCTGGATCTCTGGCCTGCCTAACCTGAGGTTTTTGCTGTTCTCCTTCCTGTGTGTGTAAACTCCTAGGCTTGCCCTCAGCCCTTGGCCTTTTACCATCTGAGCCTCAGCCTGGTGGTAACCATTCATTTATCATTCATTGTGCTTTCACTCTGTGCCAAGAAAGCCTTGAACTTGTTACTTCACCACATAAAAAGAAGCAAAAGATCTCTGCCCACATGAAGAAAGAGATTGACACAACAGAGTCCAAATCAAGGCCAAATGTAATAGATGCCATGAGGGAAGTACTGTATGATATGTTGTAGTATAAGAGAGAGGAGAGAGAGGGAAGGAAGCAGGAGGAGAAGGAGAGAGAAGGAGAAGGGGGGGGAATGAGGGAGGGGAGGGGGAGGGAGAGAGATCTCCTAGATGTAGAGATCAGAGAAGGCTTCCTATAAGAGGCAGTATTTGATCTGGGTCTTGGAGAATAAATAGAATTGTGATAGGCAGAGATGACTGTGGGGACTTTGCAGACAGAGAGAACAGTGTGAATAAAAGTTCAGAGGTAGATAAAGAAGAGATTGTATTTGGAGAACTGCATATTCCCATTTGGCTGGACCACACAATCTCTATAAGAGTACAAAGGGAGATTAGATTGAAAATGTAGGTTGGAGATCCTAGAATGCCATGTTAAAGAATTGACCTTTATCCTATAAGTGATGGGAGTCCATTGAAGGCTTTTGAATAGGGAAATGGCCCCAGAGATAGGCCTTTTGAAGATTAACCAGTTGGCCTGTGAAGGATATATTAGAGAAGAGACTGGAGGCATGAGGACCAGTTAGAGGGCTCTTACCTCCCAGAGAAAGCCTTTGGAGGGGTCTAGGTGGGTGGCACCATAGGCCTGAATTAGGGAGAGACACATAAGAGAGACCTTGCTCTCTTCTTCCAGGCCCCAGAGCATTCTCCCTCCTTCCACAGGAATTTCATTATTTGTCTCCCAGTATTCCTCTGTACCCCAATCTCTGCTCTCATATTCAGGGGCTTCAGTATACACAGTAATGTCCCCTTGCACATCCTCTCCTCCCGGTTCATCCTCCTCAGCATCCGTGACCCCCATCTTTGCTTTATTTCAGCCACACACATAGGAAGAAAGGAAACAAGCATAAGTACCTGCTATATGCCCAAGCACTTTATACATATTATATTATTTAATCCTCACAACCACCTTGCAACAGAGGTGCTATTATTATCTCTGTTTTAGAGTTGAGGAAACCAAGGCAAGCAGAGATTAACCGACTTGCCTGGGGTCACACAGCTAGTGCGTGTCTGAGGTCAAATTTGAACTCAGGTCTTCCTGACTCTAGGTACAGTAATCTATCACTGCACCACCAGCTGTCCCAAGGCAACTTGTCTTTGATCCACCATCATCCATAACAGGTGTGATTCAGAATTTGGAAATTCTGTCTTCACAATGTCCTATCTATCACCTCTTCCTAAATCTCTTCCTCAGCTTCACCAATGTGTCTCCAAGGACATGTTCAGCTGAAAGAAACGGGCACATACTGAAACCAAAGATAACAAGTGGATCGGACCAGGGATAGGGATTTCATCAGTGTAGGGAGCACCCAGAGGGGGAATCTTCCTCCACCAACGCAGATCAGCTATCATCGAGCCTAAGCCCAGGGAAAGGAGAGATTACATGGATTGTCCTGGGTCAGAGAGTGAACTTGAACTTAGTTCTTTCTTCTGACTTGCTGGTGGCACTTTCTTCCTCTCCACCTTACTCCCTTCTGTGTACTCTACAATCCAGTGCTCCTGGTCCCCTTATTGCTCCTCACACATGATGTTCTCTCTCCCAACTCCTGGGCAGCCCTTACACCCGGGATGCTCTCCCCCTCATCTCCACCTCCTGCTTCCCGGCTTCCTTCAGGTCTCTACCAAAATCCCGCCTTCTGTAAGAAGCCTTTCCCGGTCGCCTTCGATCTTAATGCCTTCCAGTATAGCCTTCACTTAGCTTGTTTGTCCTCCCTTGTTTGCATGTTGTCTCCCATTGGACTGTGGGCTGCTTGAGAGCAAGGACTGGGTTTTTCTGTTTTTGTTTTCCTCTTTCTTTGTATCCCCAGTATTTTGCACGATGCCTGGCACATAGTGGAGATTTCATAAAATGCTAGTTGACTGATTGACTGAGTGACTTTGAGCCCGGCCGGCTTCTCCATTGCTTCCTGCTGCTTCTTAGATATATGCATTTACACACAAAATACGCACATATACATACACACGTGCTCCTCTTGGTTTCCAGCCTTCATAGAAGGAGAGGACAGACCAGAAATCTTTTCAATAGGAAATTGAACCCCAAGATAAGTGAGTCCATGCCAAAGGCCATCCTTTGAGCCTTTCAATGTTTGGTAGATAATAAAGCAACATCCAACTGTGCACTCTTACCACCCTTCCCACGCCCTCTGTTCCCCTTCTCCTCTAGTGGCACATGTCTTTAATTCCTCTTCCCACATGCATATGGAGGGCCTGGGTTTGAATCCTGTACTTTCCTCTTGCTTTCTGGCTTTGGACAAGTCACACCTACTCTTCATTTCCCTCATCTATAAAATGAAAGGGTTGAATTAGGTCTTTCAGGTTCCTTTCAGCTCCATATCTATGATCCCACAATTTGGGTAGGCCTACTTGGTATCTTTTTCTTGGTGCTTTGGGTTCCTGGCAAGAATCAAAATCACAGTGGGATCTGACATCATGTTAATAAAGGCATGATAGCCACAAAGGGGAGGTGATAGTCTCACAGTCCTCTGTCCTGGTCTGTCCACATCTGGAGTTTTCTGACTCTGTTCTTGGCACCATATTTTAGGAAGGATGGTGACAACCATGTCCAGAGGAGGGCAACCAGGTTGATGAGAGAACTGGAGACCATGCCATAATTGGAAGAGATTGGAGATGTTTAGTCTGGAAAAGAGAAGACTTAGGCAGATTTGCTTACTGACTTTATGTGAAGAGCTGTTAGTGGAGTAGGGATTAGAGTAGTTTCCCCCAGCCCCAGAAAGTTGAAGGAAGAACAATGAGTAGAAGGAAGGAAGGAAGGAAGGGAGGGAGGAAAGAAGGAAGTTAGGAAGGAAAGAAGGAAGGAAGGAAGAAAGAGAAAGAAAGAAAGAAAAGCATTTATTAAATACCTACTATGTGCTAAACACTGTACTAACTTACAAAGATGAAGATTTAGACTTGATGTAAGGAAAAAACTTCCTAATTAGAGCAGAAGTGAACCAGACTGCCTAGAGGGATAGTGGATTCTTATTCACTGGTGCTATGCAAGCGGAGACTGAGTAGCCTCTTGTCAGGGATGCTGGAAAGAGAATTCTTGTCAGGTCCAGGGTGGCCTAGAGCAGGGGTCCTTAGCCTGGGATTGAGGAACTTGTGTTTTTAAAAAATATTTTGTTGGCTGCATTTCAACAGGATTGTTTTTCTTTGTAATTATAAATGTTTTATTTTCTGCATTCACTAACATGATTCTGAGGAGTCTGTAGGCTTTGCCAGATTGTAGAAGGGGTCCATGACCTAGAAAAGGTTAAGAATCTCTGGACTCTGAGGTCCCTCTGCAAGTTTCCATTCTAGGATTCTAGGACTTAAGAGAAAATGTGCGTTATATGCTGGACTCTAGAGTACAGAGTGGATGACCACTTGTCAAGGATGCTGGAGAAAGAATGCTTGGTCAGATAAGGGTTTGTGCCAGGGCAGCTAGGTGGCACAGTGGACAGCAGGGGCTGGAGTCAGTAAAATCTGAGTTCAAACTCAGCCTCAGACACTTACTAGCTGAGTGACATTGGGCAAGTCACTCATCCCTGTTTGCCTCAGTTTCCTCATCTGTAAAATGATCTGGAGAAGGAAATGAAATGGCCAACATCTCCAGTGTCTGAGCCAAGAAAACCCTAAGAGGGTTCACAAAGAGTCAGATGCGAGTAAAATCACTGAACAACAACAACAGGTTTGGGGCAATTAGCTACTGAGGTCCCTTCCAGAGTCTGAGACCTAGTGGGTCTGAGATGTCTTTTGCCTTCATTTCCTCCTCTTCAAAGAAGGGAGCTGTAGGGAGACCTACTCTGTGACGGAGGGTGGGGAGGGAGCCGACTGCACTAATATCAGAGACTTTTTGCCTAAAGCTCAAAGGCCCCACGAGAAAGCTGGCCCTGGGAATGAGAACATGAAATCACCAGCACAGATGCTGGCCAGCCTTTGACTGTATATGGCACAGGTCTTTAAGAAATCAAATCTGTTTGCTCAGCCTCGTGCCCTGCCCCATACTGAACCTGACATATAGACTGAGAAGTGCTTGAAGGCCACTGATTTGTATCTGGAGCATTTGTGTTCCTCTGCCCAGGAAGACCTCCTTGAAGAATCACA
This sequence comes from Pseudochirops cupreus, assembly GCA_028627135.1. Taxonomy (NCBI): domain Eukaryota; kingdom Metazoa; phylum Chordata; class Mammalia; order Diprotodontia; family Pseudocheiridae; genus Pseudochirops; species Pseudochirops cupreus. Next base: position 117,695,123 of record CM053582.1, read on the forward strand.
GAATGATGGAGCTCTGGTGGAATCATGGACAGCCCACTCACCAGGCTTCCACCAATTCCCTGGGTGCCCTTGGGCAGGCTGCATTAGTGCCTCTCACTCTATGGCCTGAGGATGCTCTTATGAACTAACTGTATGACCTTTGGCAGGTGCAGGAACCCTCCCTTCTGGTCTCCTTGTCCTCCAAATAGGCCATGAGTATTGCTTCCCAAATCCTTGTTCATCCTGTTGCCTCACCCAGGCCTGGCCTTGCCACTGCCTCCCAGTGATACCTTTGGTTGGCAGATGTAGGCAGAGCTGGAATGGGAGGGGATCAACTGTGCCAGCGTGAAGGACCTTTTGCCTTATTTATACCTTGTATCATCTTTACTACAATTTAAGAAATGTTGATCAAAAGCCTACTTTTATGAGAGGGGGTCAAAGACTCATAAACTCACAGATGAGGGACCTCAGAAGTCATACAAGCCAACTCCCTTATTTTACAGATGGGGAAACTGAGGCTCACAGATGTTAAATGACCTGCCCAAGGTCACACAGGGAGGGCAGCTAGGTCACTGGCCATAAGTCAGGAAGACTTGAGTTCAAATCCAGCCTCAGATGCTTACTAGCTGTGTGACCCTGGGTTAAGCCCCTTAGCCTTTGTCTGCCTCAGTTTACCCATCAGCAAAATGGGGGCGATAATCATACCTACCCCCCAGTGTTGTGAGGATCAAATGAGACAACGTTTTATAGTGATAGTACCTCGCACTTAGTATTTGCTTAAAAAATGCTTCCTTCTTTCCCCCATCAAAACAAAAAGCAACCTCTGCCCTTACAAAGTTTGCATTTTATGAGGAGCAGGAGCTTCAGAAAAAACCAAAAAGCGCAGATAGAGAAGTACATCTGACTGGAACAAATCGGGACGGCTCTTTTTCTTGCTCAGCCCCTCATTACCCGCCAGGCTCCAGACCGTTGGAGGTAGATGTCTCTTCTCACTTGTCCTCTCATGATCATGTTGTGACCCCTGGTTTTGATCCAGCTTCTCCTGTAGACATTTCTGGCCTTTGACCCTTTGAGGCAAATAATTCATCTTCTGGTCTCTTGACACCGGATCTGATCCCTTTCTATGCAGGAATTTCTCAGTTAAAAGCACACATCCCTCCCTCCCCATCCTCTCATCCCAAACCAAGGAATTCAATTTGATTCAATCCAACAAAATTTGACCTGGTGCCTAATATACTACATTGCTAATCTAGGCACTGGAGATTAAAGATGAAAATTAAAAAAAAACTCGGCCCTCAAGCTAACATTCTGCTGGGGGGGGGGGGAGGGAGTAAAAATGAAGAGGAAGGTTCAGATTCAGTCAGCTTCATGAGCCCCTAACAGATCACAGTCTTAGTCCCAAGGGGATGGGTACACACCGAGGGTTTCATGAACTTTATCTCTCAAGACTTTTCATGATGTCATTATCAACTAGGAAACTCTCTTAATCCATTCCCAGATAGACATCTTCCTCCTCAACCCCTGATCCACAAACCAGAATTTGATTCAATCCAACAAACGTTAATTATACACTTATAGTGTACAAAGAAATGGAGAGTCGCTAAAGGGTTAGCCTTGAAGTCAGAAATGCCAGTTGCTTCAAGCTTCTCATGCATAATTACTGTTTACCATGGCCAAGTCTTCACCCCTGCAGACCATCCCCAACTCCAGGCAGTTCTTTGAGATTCTAAGTTACAATGGCCAGTCTGCATCAGAAGAGGGCATTTCTACACAGGGAGACCTTATTATAGGTGAAGGCACTACTCTGGACACTAACCGGCCCTCCTCAAGCCAAATCCTTGGGCAACAGTCACGTGATCTGGGCCCATACTTAAAGTCTTGGTTCTAGAAGCTGCTAGAATTTCTACTCTACTGACACCAGACTGCAACAGGGCCTCACAAGGGCCTACCTTAGTGTAGCTTTACATTATTAATAACAACAATTCAAGTCTCTATGGTTTTAAAATTTACAAAACACTTTTTTCATCACCCCATTCTCCCCTCCAAAAAAAACCCCAATCCTGTAGGATAAAGGGACATATTTTAAATCCCTATTTACAAATGAGGAAATGAGTGATGTAATTCATGCAGGGTAACCCAGCTGGTCCCTGGCTGAGACGGAACATGGGGCCAGGTCTCTCGACAGGGCTCCAGATTTTCCACATCATCCCAGAGAGGCCAAGTCATTTGCCCACTTCGTCAAAGGCACACAACTAATTATCCTCCGTCTCAGATTAGCCTAATCTGGTGACTCTAGGACCATGCATGGATTGTGGATTTCTGCTGCTACTGGATGGAGGGGGTGGGGTGCAGTTCATGCTTAGAGTAAACCGTTAGGATAGAGTCCTGCCTGCAGTGTGGAGTCTTGACCACTAGAGGTCACCGGTTTTCTATATGGTTTTGTCCTTGTACTGAGCACTGTGGTCCAAAACCTAGGCTAGATGAAGGCTCATTCCCTTCCTTGCTGGCAACTGCATCCTTTAAAGGTAAATTTTTAAGTGCAGGCAATTATAATCTTTAGAGCTGTCTGCTATGCTCACTGGGCTAAGCAATGGGTATGCCAAGAGCAAAAGGAACCAGTCTCTGCCCTCAAGGAGGTTACTGTCTACTGGAAGGGAAGCTGTGTCAGTATCACTTGGGTCCCCAACTCCCTGACCTGTTTGGGTTCCTTGCTGTTCATGGAAAGGCACTGACCTGATGATGATGGGTCCAATGCATCATCATCTCCATGCTGAGTGTATGTTTGTGTGTTGGGGTTGGGGGAGGAGAGGACCAAAGACCCATTTGGGGTTCATGTACATTGCTGCATGGGGGCAAGGAGGATGGCCATGTAGGAGGGTAGCTATGTTTTCTAATTTAATCAGTTTACTCCTTATGAGGTTGGAGAATCCCTTTGGAACTTGTCCCTTGAGCTCCATTTCATTCCAATATAAACTTGGCCAGGAGGTAGGGAACAGGTAGAAAGGATTGTTAGAATCAGTTATAGACTGTCAACCCTGGGGAAATTGTCAGGCCCCTTGATTGACTGTCTTAGCCAATAAAGGTTATTGTCAGTCTTTTCTGGACCTAAAGGCCATTGAGGTTTCCAAGTAGCAAGGTTGCTTTCTGTCATGAAAAACAAAGCCCAGTGGCCTGTCCAATCTGAGAGATTGGAGGCACAAATCTCTGCTCTCCCACTTAGTGGTGGGGGAACCCCTGTGTCACATTGGAGACAAGAAGGAGCCAACTTGCCAACAAGCTTCACATCTGGAAGAGAGGAAGCAACCTCATGTCCCAGAGGATGCCTCCCTAAGTCAAGTGTACCCTCTACACAAAGATCCTCTGAACAAGCCATTTTCTCCATCTCACTCACAAGTAAAGACAGCCTAGCCCCAGCTAGGAACAGCAAGGAAGGTGGCAAGGTGGCCCTGGTGGACGAGTGAATAGGATATGAATGCCATGATCCAGCCTGGCCTTCAGGACCATGCTTTGTTCCTGAAATTGGGTTGGCTGAGCCTATCAGTCAATTGGGTCATTAAGTCATATTAAAGACCTACAGTGTTCTAGGTCAGTGGTTCTTAACCTTCCTAATGCCTCAACCCTTTAATACAGTTCCTCATGTTGTGGTGACTCCCAACCATAAAATTATTTTTGTTGCTACTTCATAACTGTAATTTTGCTACTGTTATGAATATATCTGATATGCAGGATGTGTTTTCATTGTTACAAATTGAACATAACCCATAGGTTGAGAACTGTTGTTCTAGGTAAGCTAGGGATATAAAGATGAGATGAATCATTCCCTGCCCCTAAGGAGCTTATATTCTATGGAGAAGACAGAATACATGCATAATAAATACAAGATAATGGGAGAGTGAGACCATGCTGACTGGCAAGGTGGGGGGAGGTGATGGGGATCAAGAAGTGGCTATGGGGAGCAAGGAGTATTCAGACTCTCCTTCCAGGACCAGTATATCCGGGGAAGGAAGAGAAGATGAAGCCAGTGCAGGAAAGAGTGGCCAATGGAGTCATGTTATCTTCGAGATTGACTTTGCCTCCAGGTTTTCACTACTACAAAAAGTACTGTTACTGATATTTTGGAACAACTGCTGTAATCGATAGCTCATAGGATAAGTCAGGAAGACTTGAGTTTGAATTCTGCCTCAGTCACTTACTATCTGTGCAACTGTGAGCAAGTCCCCCAACCTGTCAGTTTCTTTTTCTGTGAAATAGGGATGATAATAATGTTTTGTTTTTGTTGGTCAGTCATGTCCAACTCTTTGTGATCCCATGGACCATACTGTCCATAAGTTTTCTTGCAAAGATACTGGAGTGGTTTGCCATTTCCTTCTCCAGTGGGTTAAAGCAAACAGAGGTTAAGTGACTCGTCCAGGATCACACAGCTAGTAAAGTGTCTGAAGCCAGATTTCAACTCAGGTCTTCGTGACTCCAGGCCCAGTGCTCTATCCACTGAGCCATCCAGCTGCCTCCAAAAATAGTATTAGTGCCTAGTTCATAGGGTCGTGGTGAGGATCAAATGAGATAACCTATGTAAAGCTTTTTGGGAACCTTAAAGCATTAGATAAATGATGAGCGTGAGTGTGTGTGTGTGTGTGTGTGTGTGTGTGTGTGTGTGTGTGTGTGTGGCTTTCCTGTCTTGGTTATCATCTGCATCATCAGGCATCAGTCATTGGCACCAAGTTCACCCCATTCCTCTTTGGGAAGGGTAAAGAGAGTAGGTCAGTAAGCGGTGCCGAGGTGCCTGCCAACAGGACCTTCTGGACCAAGCTCAGAATCATAGAACCTCAGGCTTGGAAGGGACCTCTCGTAAGGCTGACATCCTCTCTGGCAGTGGTGTCACAGTATGTGCTAGGCACATTTTGCCAGACAAAAATAGAAACTTTCTCTGCCCTCCAGGAGTTTGCATGCATCCAGGGTAAACAATTTTTACACGTGTAAATAAATATAAAACATAAAGCAAAAGCTAATTAGATTTGGGTTAAGGAAAGGCCTCATGTAGTAAGTGGTACCTCAGTCAATCAACAGGCATTTATTCAACACCTATTATGTGTCGGACACTGTGCTGGGCTCTAGGGATAAAAGTACAAGGATAAGACTCACAAAAGTTCTCCTCCCCGGGAGGTTTCTGAGTGAGTTCATCCAGGGACAGGAAGATGTGGTAATGGGAGTGTTAGGGGTTAGAGAGAACCCTCCCTCTAAGGTAGGGGAAGTTAGGGAGCCAGACGTGAGTCCATGAGATGAGATAAAAGTCATAGGAGCAGTTGTAAGAGATGGGTCCTTTGGGTGCATCAGCAGGAGTCCATCAAGCTAGGTCAAGTAGGCTAAAGCCTCGTAAGCCTTCCCCTAGCTTACTAGGTGCCCCAACTCTAAATACTCAAATTCCCACCTGGCCCCACCCCAGTCCTCTGGACAACCTCCCTCTGTTCTCTTTGGGAAGAGAACTCTCAGGTGGATCCTGTCTTAGAACTGCTAAGGATGGAGGGTGGCGGAGCTGAGCATGCCGAGGAATTGTATGGTCAGATTGGATTGCTAGAGGAATTGTCAGCGCGAGTACTGATGCCCTTAAAGGGTGATTGTGAAGGATGGCAGGCCTTTCTAACAAACTGATCTGATATGAGGTCTCGGCTGACCTTCAGATTCCGGAAACAGAGCCTTTAGATTGCTCGTTGGCCTGGGCAGTTAGGCACTCAGTGAAGTGAAGAGGAATTAAGAAGCCTCTTGATGAGGAGGAAAGAGGAGAGTGTAAAAGCTGATTTGAAGCTTAACATAAAAAACAACTAGGATCTTGGCAGCTGGTCCCGTCACTTCCTGGCAAATAGAGGGAGAAGAAATGGAAGCAGTGTCAGATTTTACACTCTCGGGCTCAGAGGTCCCTGCAGACGGCGACAGAAGCCATGGAGTTAAAAGGCGCTTGCTCCTTGGGAGGAAACGATAGCGAGTCTGGGCAGCACACTAAAAAGCAGAGACACCACCTTGCTGACAAAGGTCTGTATAATCAAAGCTGCAGATTTCCCAGTAGCATCGTACGCGAGTTGGACTATAAGGAAAGCTGAGTGCTTCAGAATTGATGCTTTTGAGCTGTGGGGCTGGAGAAGATTTTTGAGAGCCCTTTGGACAGCAAGGAGGTCAAATCAGTCAATGCTTTAAGAAATTAATTCAGATTATTCACTGGAAAATAAAATACTGAAGCTGAAGAATAAGTACTTTGGTCACATGGCCAAAGATGGAACTCATAGGAAAAGATCTTGATCTTGGGAGAGACTGAAAGCAAAAGAAAAAGGGAACAGCAGAGGATGAGACAGGAAGAGTATCATTGGAAGCAATGAACACAAACCTTGACAGACTTTGAGGAATAGTGGAGAATAGAAAAATGTTAAAGTGTTATAGTGCATGGGGTCATGAAGAATTGGGCATGACTGAATGACTGAATGACAATGAGCATTTGGCCGCAGTATGTGCTGCAGGTAGAATGGTACACTCTGAAGAGGGGGCTCACACGGAGCTAAAACCCAGGAAAAGTAAGCAAGCAGTAAAAGAACACTTGGTTTCCCTGTGAATTTCCAGATGAGCTAGATCCTAACTATCTCCTTCCTTTCCAAAGAGAGGTGGGAGACTACAGGTATGGAATGCTGCATGCATTATCAAACACAATCATATGTGCAAAGGCTCACAAATTTGGAGCTGGAAGGGACCTACAAGGTCGTTTGATCCAATGCTCTCACTTTATAGATAAAGAAACTGAATCCCAGAGAGGTTTAATGAGGAACCTACCTATGATCACAGAGCCAATAAGTGTCACTGGTAGGATTAGAACTCAAGTCTCTCTGGCTACAGGTCCAGCATTCTTTCTGACAACATCCTGCAACACACATCAGCCTTTTGAAACTGGCAGGGGGTGATTCCTGAGCCTGCTTGGTTATTTTCTGTGTTTTAAGCCTCCCAGAGCAGTCTTAACTTCACAGCAGCTGGCTATTCAAAGGGCCTGTACTTCTTGCTGATTCAGGTCCCCATCATCCATCAAAAGAGCCATTTTGAATGTTGGGAGATTCTTGCCATATTTCTGTGAATAAAAGGACGGGCTGGCCCAGCAATGATCCCCTTTTAATGACAATGTCTGGCATTCATGGGAGGCCTGCTGACATTTCCCAGGGCCCTTTGACAGCTCTTCTCTTATGTGGATCCTGGTGACATCCCCGGGAAGCCGGACTTGGCAGCATTCACTGTGTTTGCACAGCCATCAGACAAATACTTCTGAAGCATCTGTTGTATACCCAGTGCTGGCCCAGCTGTTATGATGGGGGGAGTCACTTGACCCTGGAAAAGTCACCTGACCTCTGTTTGCCTCAGTTTCCTCAACTGTAACACGGGGACAATAACAGCACCTATCTCTCAGGGTTGTCGTGAAGATTTAAAAAAAATTAACCTTTAAAATTTTGGGCTTTGTTATATTCAGACTTTGTCAAATTTTAATTCTCTTGAACAATTCTGGTGTATTTTGTGAATATACATATCTGAACATATAATAATTTCAAAAATTGTCATATTCAGTAGTCCTAAATAAAAAAACTAAGCTTTATTGTACAATTCAGAGAAGTATTAGTCAAATTTAATAGGAATCATACTCAACAAAAACATTTTCTTGGTAAAAATTAGGGTAGAGAACATTGTAATGAAAAAAGTCCATTGTGGAAGGAAAGAGGCAAAGGTTTCCCAAAGCAACCTATACTTTAGCCACAATTTCTGTGCACAGAAGGCACAGGTGACACGGCTCTGTTCCCCGGAGCAAAGTGATCCAGGGACAAGAGGGTTAGACTTGGAATCAGGAAAATTTGTGTTCAGGTGGCGCCAACTGTGTGACCAGCAACGCATCTCTTCTTTTCTCTAAACCTCAACTTTATCTGCAAAATGGGCATTGTATATTTTTAAAATTCATAATAAAAAAGATTTTTTAAAAATCAAAGCCAGGGCAGCTGGGTGGTGCAGTGAATAGAGCACCGGCCCTAGAGTCAGGAGGACCTGAGTTCAGATCCAACCTCAGATACTTAACACTTACTAGCTGTGTGACCTTGGGCAAGTCACTTAACCCCAATTGCCCTCCAAAAAGCAAAAAAGAAAAACAAAGCCAATCAGAACTAACACACGGACGCTGAACTCTTAGAGAAAGACTACAGACACAGCGACAGGATTTGGGGTGGAATTTTCATTTTTACCTCAAAGAGAAAAGCGCTGTTGCTGTTGTGTTTTTTTAGTGCGGATCGTAATAGCTTTGGTACTTCCCCTCAGGGTTTGCCGGGAAGCCCAGGTGGGGTGACGTGAGCAAAACGCTGTTTCGTACCTTTCAAGAACTATAGAAATATTCATTATTGCTGTTATTATTGGTGTTGTGTCGACGCTGCTGTTGTGGTTATCTGGGAGGCGTGTGGCCTGATGGATTGAGATCTAACTCAAAGTCAGGAAAGCCTTGGTCTCGAAGAATGGGAAGGGTTTGGAGCAGCAGAAGGGGCAAGGCCAGGGAAGGATTCCTTGGTGGGAATAGTAGGTACCCTAAGCAAAAGGAATTTGGGCAGGGGCCTCTCTTAGGCCTCTTGAGTCTGTAGTCTCTAAGCCAGCGGTTCTTAACCTGTGGGTTGCGACCCCTTCGGGGGTCGAACGACCCTTTCACAGGGGTCACAGGAGTTGCCTAAGATCATCAGAAAACACATATTTCTGAGGGTCTTAGGAACCGAGACACCGCTCCTCTATCCATCTCCAGGTGGGTCCACCCACATGCAGATACGCCCACATCTGAGTATTAAAGGGCTGCGGCATTAGGAAGGTTGAGAACCACTGCTCTAAGCCTAGGGAGAGGCCCTTTGGGCTGGTGAGTGAAAGAGAAGAGGGGAAGCCCTTGGACCACTCCACTCCCACCCCTTGCTCTCCCCGCACATGACTGTCCCATCTCTTTTCCCAGGTATAGCTCTACCTTTGATGTTGTTTCATACACAAAGCTCATCTTTGCATTGTGCTGAAAAACGCATCACCATCCCCCCAATGTGTCTCTCCATGGCCATGTGGGTCACTAGCCATCTTGATTCCCAGAAGAGCATGGTGTTCCATGGTTTGTACGCAGAGGCTGGAAGGGCTCAGTTATTTTTCAAAGTGCCAGATAGACAATAGCTCACTGTGGGGCCCATTTCGCTTGTTTTAAAAAGATCTCACTTCAGCTTAAAAAGTCTGAATGAAACTTTTAAAATGTGAAGTTCTGGGGTGGATAGGTGACGCAGTGAATGTAGCACTGGCCCCGGAGTCAGTAGGACCTGAGTTCAAATTCGGCCTCAGACACTTAACACAAAAACTAGCTGTGTGACCTTGGGCAACTCACTTAACCCCCAATTGCCCTCCAAAAAGCAAAACAAAGAGAAGAAAAGAAAAAGAACAAATAATAAAATATAATAATAATAAAATGTGAAGTTCTCTTTACCCTCCCCTGAATATTCATCCATGTCCACCTTCTGAATAGCGTATATGTGTTACACATACATACATATGTGCATATATATGTATGTATGTGATCATATATTTATAAACACACGCAGAAAAAAGTCCTAAAGTCAGTTCAGTTTGGAACTATTAATATTTTCTAATGCCATTATAATAATGCCATTACAGCATAACACCAACGATGTTCTAATATGTGGTATTAATAGAATGTTTCCTATTACATATAATACTCTCATATATAAATATGTAGATATTTTTATCCTTTGCTCACTTATTTACTTACCAGCCTGTGATTTCATCAGTATGAGGAGCAAGCTCCAGGATAAGGAAACTCTCTTAAAGCAGAACAGCCCCTTCTCTGCAACTTCTAGTATTAAAGTCATTTCAGGTACCTGGAGGTAAAGTGAGTTGGCCAGGGCCACACAAGCCAGTATGTGTCAGACACAGGGCACAAACCAAAGTCTTCACGTCTCTGAGCCTGGCCTTCCAGCCACAATGGCAATGAGATTCCAAATAAGGCCAGAAGGTTCACAAAGGACTTGATATATGTCCTCACAACACTGGGGCCTCACAACAACCCTACACATGAGGTAGGTGTATTTGAGATAAGTGAGGTCTTAGAGAAACGAAGAGACCTGCCCATGGTTATAAAGAAAATAAGTGTTGGAGTAGAATTTGAACTCCAGACCCCAGCATACTATTCATGATGCCATGCTCTTTATATGAATGAAAGGAAGCTGGTCTATCGCACCAGCCTCCTAATTCCAGCCTCTCCTCTCTCCAGTCCATCTTCCATGTGGCTGCTAATATTAATCTTCCTAAAGTACAAGTTTAATTATACTCAAGAGTCTTCAGTGGCTCTCTATTACTAAAGTACAAACTCCTAAAATAATACTCTCTAAAATAAAATATGAACTCCTCAGTTGGGCACTGAAAGCCCTTTCACAATTGGGCTTAAGCCTGCCTTCCCAGGATTGTTTCACATGCAGTCATACTGACCTACTTGCTTGGGGGTACTGTCTCAGTAGTAACCTCTATGCTTTTTGTCGAACTGCACCCCTCCACCCATCTCTGGAATGCCCTCCTTTCTCGCTTCCACCACTTAGAATCATTGACTTCCTTCAAGGCTCAGCTCAGGTGCTATGTTCTGGAAGCGTTGTCTGATTCACCTAGCTATCAATTAGTCAGTCAATGGTCAACAGACATTTATTAAGCACCTAGTATGTTTGAGGCACTATGCCTTTAGTGTTCCTTGCCTCTTCTAATTACTACATGTATACACATTTACATGTTGTATACCACCCCACTATCTCTCCCCCCCACCCCCCTGGAGTGTGAGCTCTTTGACTGTTTCATTTTCCCTTTGTTTTCTCATCACCCAGAAGTCCATCTTGCTCATAGGAGGCACTTACCAGCTTCTTGGATTGGATCAGATTGGGAAGATATTGTAGGTACAGACAGCAATGTGATGAAAGGCAGGGAAGCCCAGGTCGTGTTTACAAGACCTTGGGTAACCACCATGGTAACCACTGAAAAAGCGTGGATTGTAATCGGAATAATCAGATAAAGCAGGGCTCTGGGCATCAGCGGATCTGTCTCCTGTTGCCATAGTTCCCAGAACTTTTTTTCTCATCCTTAAAATGGCTTGATTATATGTATCCATTGGGTTTCCCATAGGGATGCTATGAGGAAAAACGATGTCGTGTTCCTGAAACCTCCCTTGCCAGCCTTGTTTTACATTGCTTCTCTTTTCGCCACACTGACCTTCTTCTTGTTGCTCTTCATACACACACAGAGCACATGTATAAGGTCATCTCCATGAGAACTCACTCTCTTCCACACCTGGAAGGCCCTTTTCCTTCCTCTCTGCCCCTTGGAATCCCTGGTTTCCTTCACAATTGGACTCAAGCATATCTTCTACATGAAGTTTTCTCTCATTCTCCCAGCTGCTAGTGTCTTCCCCCTAAAATCGCCTGCTCTTTGTTTGGTGCACACGCACTGGCTTCTCCAGTAGAACATAAGCTCTCTGAAGACAAGGACCCTGGCATTACTGTCTATGTATTCGTAGCAGCTAGCAGAGTGCCTTGCACATGGTAACCACTTAATAAAGGTTGAGTGACTGATTTCTTTTTTCTTGTACATCCATTTCACAGATGCCTTTTGTTTTTATATCATTTCAGTTTTTTCTGAAAATATCCTTCTTTCAGCTCCAACTTGAATTCTCTTTCATGACAACAACAACAAAATCGTTAAACAGACACCCAATGTGGTGCCCACGTCTGACAATATATAAAACATTCTGCCCTACTAGTCCCCTATCCTTCTCCCAAAAGGAGAGAAGCAAGGTGTCTGTTCTCCAGAATTAGCATTGGTTTTTCAGTGACCCATGGTTTAGTTCCTTTGAAATGACCAATTCTTTTCCATTATTGTAGTCATGGTGAATATCGGACTATTGATTCTCCTTATTTCTTTCTGAATCAGTTCCTACAATTTTTCCCTTTGTCTCTCTGAATTCCTCCTATTTGCCATTTCTAATTTCATAGTAACATTCATTAACATTCCTATATGACTATTTCCATTCTCCAGTTAATGGGCATCTACTTTATTTCCAATTCTTTGCTACCACAAGAAATGCTGATAGCCACATTTGGGTATCTATGGAACTTTTGTTTCTAGAGGTAACTAAGTGGGATATCCAGAAAGAAAATGGATTTGGAGTCAGAAAGGCCTAAGTTAAAATCCTTCCTCTGATATCAAGTAGCTGTGTGACCCTAAGCAAGTCACTTACCTTTTCTCAGTCTCAGTTTCCTCATCTGTAAAATGGAGGTAATAGTAATAGCACCTACCTCACAGGGTTGTTGTGAGGATCACATGAGATTTTATGTGTAATATAATATGTAAAGTAATGCCATTTATAAATCTTAAAGCTTTCTACTACTAATTTGTCTCTATTTTTGACCTTCTTGGAATATATACTAGAGTAGGGGGAATAAATGATTTAGTGTTTTTCTTGTCTCATTCCACATGGATACCCAAGATGGTTGGACCAGTTCTCCCCTGGACTCTCTATGTGCAAGAACTGCAGTCTAACTGGCCTTCCCTCGCCCTGAATTTGCATAATCAAACCCAAGAGGACTCCACGTTTAGTACCATTTCATTTTACCTTATCAGATTTGACTCCATATTCCAACTTCCTGAGATCTTTGGGGGCCTTGCTTCTGTCATGCATCAGAGTAACTATACTTTTTCACTTTCTGTCAGCTTCATGGCCACCCCTGACCAGGAGAGGAGGCAGAATGGAAGGAACTGACAAATAGTGACATGTGGGTGCCTTAAGGGTTCAGAGAAAAGGTTCTACATGGGGGCTTGGAGTGTTATTGGTCATTGGAATGATTGGGAAGAGAGTAGATCAGCTAGATTGAATGGGCTGCCTAGGATCACAGACTTAGAGCCAGAAAGCACCTAAGAGGTGACTTAGTCCAACCTCCTTGTGTTATAGGGAAGGACACTAGGGCTCAGAGAGGATCATGCAGGTCACACAGCAAGTTAACAAGACTGGGATTTGAACCAAGGTTATTTGATTCCAATTCTAGTGCTCTTTCCATGGGATGTTATCTCCAGTGTTTCTCCAACTAAAGCCCCCATGTACATGCAGCCATTAGTCACAGAAGCAGGCAGATTACAGAACCCATCGTAGTTCAGTCCTTGTTTGGCCAACTTGTTCATCCTTCATTATCTAAGAGGATTAATAACATCAGGAGGGTAATGTCTTGACTTGTGTGTGAATTGGGTTTAAGTGAGGCAGAGCTTGCAAAGTCATCAGCCTCACTGTCTCCTCCAGAGTCATCAAAGTCCAGGGTCAGACAGTAGTCAAGAGGACAGACTTTGGTCTGGGATGACCAACTCAGGCCCAGATCATAGGCATGGGTGAATGGTCACTGCCTGGAAAATGCCATTTCTGCTGGAGAAAGCATCTTAGATGGGATATAAGGAATCCATTTTATAATCCATCAATAGGTTTTCTAATTTTCTAGCCCTTCCAATGTGATTAGAGAGGCTGCCTAATGGAGTCTGTGTGCATTCTATGTGCCATAAAAGGAGAGGTGTAGAATCTGCCACAGAAACCAAGGAATATGCTCATCCCTCTTCCCCTCATCATTGGGAGTCAGAGAAGGTGGGAGGGATGACCCCTAATGGAGATGAGTGCATGCGATATGGTAGCCTCAGAGGAGAAATGAGCTTCCATTAGGGTGAGGATGTGGAAGGTATGTTGGCTAGAAAGTTCAAGGCTACAAAGAACAGGGAGATTGTGGATAGTGGGGTGGACATCCCAAGAGGCACTGTGGTATGTTTCCTGTATACAAACTTCCATTTCCCATCTCCATGATCTTCCACATCTCGGATGGACTTCTTGTCTCTGCCTCCTAAAATCCCTACCTTCTATCAAAGCCCAGTTTAGATATTACCTCCCACATGAGGCTTTTCCAGATTTCTTCTAAGTATTACACTTCTCCCTCTATTTCTTTCTCTCTCTCTCTCTCTCTCTCTCTCTCTCTCTCTCTCTCTCTCTCTCTCTCCCTCTCCCCCTCTCTCTCTCTCTCCCCCTCTCTCTCCTCTCTCTCTTTCTCTCTCTCTCTCTCTTTCTCTCTCTGTCTCTCTGTCTCTTTCTCTGTCTCTGTCTGTCTCTCTCTCTGTCTCTGTCTCTGTCTCTCTCTCTCTTTCTCTCTTATCTATATTACTTGGTACAAACCTTAAATTTACTTCCTTGGGAATTTTTATGTTACCCAATCAATTAAATCAACTACTTATTGATTGATTGGTGGATTGGTTGAAGTTTATTCTGCTGTGCCTCAGCTCAAGACCCTTTGTTAGACTTCCTTCAGAAGATGGATACCTTTGCAAAGACTTCAGACAGCAAGTTGCAGAAGACCTGGTTTCAGATGACAACCATAGTAGTATGCTTAGTTCTGGATACCATGATTTAGGAAAGACGTTGACAATCTGAGAGGTGTCTTTATTTTTACTTGTTTCAGCATTCCTAGGGTTCAGCATGGTGTTCAACACCTATTAAGTAAATGCCTATTGATTTCTATATAATTTTCTATAATTTTTATATTTCATATAAGGATTGGTTAAAATAAATGAGGGTGCTTAGCCTAGATAAGAGAGACTGAGGGGATGGGATAGCTGAGTTCAAGTATTTGAAAGACCAGTCCATTGAAAAAGGGACTGGACTCATTTTGTTTGACTGCAGAGATCAAGGCCAGGAGCAGTAGATGAATGTTGCAAAGAGGCAAGTTTGATGTTAGAGTGGCCCAACAGTGAAATGGACTGGTTTGGAAGGTAGTGAGTTCCCCATCTAGGGATGCAGGAAAGGAAGAGAGTCTTTAAGTGGAGGCTGGAAGACCAGTTTGGGGGCATATTCTAGAGGGAATTCCTGCTTACATATGAGGTTGCCTAGATGGCTTCTGAGTTCTCTTCCAACTCTGAAATTCTGTGTCTGATGACTTTGAGAAATCCCCATGTCCCACTATGTTTTTCGTGGGTACAGTGAAACTAAAACCTTCAACTTCCCACTTTCACTCTGACTGTCCCATCCAGGAAGTCCAGTCTGAGAATGGTGCTCAGACTCTGATGGGATGGGGCCCCCACCTCCACCCAGCCCTGCCTGGGTTTCAGTGATCCAGCCATTTAGAGTCTTGATAAAGGAAGATAAACAGATCTGAGGGAACCTGACCTTGCTTTGAGCCATATGTGGTCCAAGAGATCCAGGGCACTCCCAAGAACACTCCCAGTATCTGCACTTGGCAAGCCAAGATATGTCTCAAAGAACATCCCCCTGATGGAAATTCCCAGCCAGGAGCAGACATGGCAGATGGGAGCAAGGTCACTAGCAGGTCACACACCAGAAAATGGAACAGTAACAATGATACCCATTTATAAAGCACTTTCAGATTTACAAAGTATTTTTCTCTTGCAAAGGACTGTACAGAGATTGTTTACCCCCATTTCACAGATGAGGAAACTGAGACTTGCAGAGTTTAAGGTGCTAATCTGGATATTGCGGCCAGTGCCAGAGCTGGCATAGCAAACAGAGTGCTAGCCTGTTGACCCTTTTGTCTCAGAGTTACTGCATCCCTGTGGGTAGCTCCCATTTTCCTTGTTGAAGCCCTGGACAATGAGGACAGAATGAGCTTAAGCTACCTCCCAGATCTGGCAGTCTGTATGGGCTGGCCTACAGCATGCTAGAGGACCCCCAGACCTCTGCACCTGCCAGCTGAGCCCACATGGTTCCAATCAGAGACAGGCCCAGCAGATTTTCACCACCTGCCCTAGTTCCATCTTCTGTCTGAGTCAGATGCCTTCCTCAGCAGTGCCAAACAGTCAGAAGAGCACTGGCCTGGGCATCAGAAAAGACCTGGGTTTGAATGCTACCTCTGATGATGCTCCCTAGTTCTGTGGCCACAGACACATTATTTCGCTTCCCTGACGCTCAGTTTCTTGATTTCTGAAATGGGGATAACATACTCATAGTACCCACCCCAGGGCTGTCATGAGACTCCAGTAGGACCATGACTGTAAAGTGCTTTGCAAACCTTAGAACATCCTCTCAGCTGGTTTTCTTTTGGGCTCTGAAGGCTTGGAGACCTGCCTGAAAGATATTCGGTAGCTAGAGTACACTATACTCTATCGGGGCCCCGTCCAAAAGTACTTTATACAAAGGTATATCCTGTTTTGAGGGCAAACATCAGAGTTAGGCTTCTCCAAATATCTATATGACAGCTCTAGACATCTGAATCTCCAGACACCAAATGCTGGTGGATATGTATTGATGGTTCCAGGTCTGAAAAAGTAACCCAGAACCCAGCTGAAATCTACACTCTAGAGCCTAGCAGGGGTGGGGAACCTGTAGCCTGTGAGGCTACATGTGGCCCTCTAGGTCCTCAAGTGCGGCCCTTTGACTATATCTAAACTTCACAGAACAAATCCCCTTAATTTGTTCTGTAAACTTTGACCCAGTCAAAAGGCTGCACTCAAGGACATAGAAGTCCACATGTGGCCTCAAGGCTGCAGGTTCCCCACCCCTGGTGGAGTCTAGACTCCAGCTGCAGGTTGTCAGTGCTCCTGAAGGAAATAAATGCTCTTGCCAGTTACCAGAGCCTCTAGTCCAGTCAACAGAGATGCAACTAGGGTTGGAAGATCAGAGCTTTGCCCTGAGTACCAAATTTAAATGGCACCAAAAGTGCGGCTTTCAGCAGCATAGAAATATCAGAGTTTAGCATCTAGAAAGAAGAGCGGATTCTACTGGTACATGAGCTACTTGCTTCCCTGAATTCCTTCTCTGTCCCACCCTGTTTCTTAGCTCACAACCCCAACCCTCAGCCCTTACCCTTTCCCACCCTCCGAGGGCACATTTTGTGTAGCTAGCCCTGGGTATAGTTTGTGACGTGCTTTCCCAAGTGGAAAATTTCCTAATTCTGTCTCTGTCAGAGACTCTCTTCCTCCTGTCTCCAGTCCTATGGACCGTTCCCACAAGGCCTTACTCTAAGCTCGCTTTGTCATAATTCTGCCCAAGGTGTTAATGGTTCATAACAATTTCTTGCATCCCATCTGCTCTGAGCGGTATTTGTATTTTATAGAAGACTTTGAAGAGCCAAAAGAATGAAGTTTTATTAGCAATAGACATTTCAGGGACAAGCAAAAAAC
Organism: Pseudochirops cupreus; assembly: GCA_028627135.1. NCBI lineage: Eukaryota > Metazoa > Chordata > Mammalia > Diprotodontia > Pseudocheiridae > Pseudochirops > Pseudochirops cupreus. The sequence continues at coordinate 117,712,328 of CM053582.1, forward strand.
TCCAAATTTGGAGTCAGAGGCCCCGGGATGAAATCCTGGTTCTTCTAACTTGCTACCTGTGTGACCTTGAGCAAGTCACTTGACTTGCATGTCTGAGGTGTCAGTTTCCCATCTATAAAACAAAGGTGTTGAACTAGAAGGCTGCCGAGATCTGTTTCAGTTCTAGATCTGTGATTCTTCGATAATAACAATAATTAACAATAATACACTTCGTCAGTGTTTGCCAAGCACTTCACATGCACTCACTTTACATACAAACACTTTAAGGTAAAGTACGATGTGTCATCATCCCCATTTTACAGATGTGGAAACTGAGGCTTAGAAAAGGGAAATAACCATAGAATGGTTCAGCAGAAAAGACATGGAATTGTTTTTTAGGTTTTTTTAAGTCAATTTTATTTTTATTTTCAGTTCCAGATTTTCTCTCTCCCTTCACCCTTCCCGCACCCACTGAGAAGGCAAGGATTATGATACCAATGGATATACATATGAAGTCGTGCAAAATATATTTTCATATGAGCCATGTTCCAAAAGAAAAAAAAAAGAAAGAGGAAAAGAATATGCTTCAGTCTGTGTTCTGAGTCTCTCAGTTCTCTTTCTGGAGGTGGAGAGCATTTTTCATTATGAATCCTTTGGAATCATGGCCCATCATTGATTGATCAGTTCCTAAGTCTTTCAGAATTGATTATCTTTACAATATGGGCATGAGATTTAGAGTCAGAAGGCCTGGGTTTGAATCCCAGATCTTCCACTTACCACTTACATTAACTTGGGCAAGATGCTTCACCTCCCTAAGTCTCAGTTTCCCCATCTGAAAAAGGGGTTGGGGAGGCTGGGTGGTGCAGTGAATAAAGCACCGGCCCTGGAATCAAGAGGACCTGAGTTCAAATCCAGCCTCAGACAGTTGACACATTTGCTAGCCATGTGACCTTGGGCAAGTCACTTAACTCCAATTGCCCTGTCCTCTCCACTCCAAAAAGCAAAACAAACAAGCAAAAAAGGAAGGGGTTGGTGTAATGTCTCTTCCAGCTTTAAATCTATGAGCCTATCGTGCCACAGCTAGGTATCAGAGGTATATCAGAGATATCAGGTATCAGAGGTAGTATATTCATGCCCAGGTCTTCCCAGCTCCTAATCCAATATGCCTCTAAATGCCCACCATGGGCCAGGCACCAGGAGAAGTGCTTGTGATAAAAACAGGGAGAAAAGCGAGAAAAGTGGGCCCTGACCTCAAGAGGTCACATGCTTCTGCATCTGCTGTGGAATGATGGTGCCTGAGGCTCCCTCAGCCTGTGGTTTTCACGTGGTCCCACAGAGGCCCTGGCCTTGGATGTCCTTGCCTGAAGGATCTCAACCAGGGGACAATGGGGGACGAGGAGCACCCAGATGCTCAGGAGGAGCCCCGTTCCTCCTGGCAGATCCAGTGTAGCTCATGTTTCCTGGTCTCTCACCTTCTTCCTGGCACATCTTTCAGCACATCCCCAGCATCTTGTTCTCCTCTCCCTGCAGACTTCTATTCTCTTTCCTTCCTCTTTCTAGGGCATCTTTTGCCCCATTGCTTGGAAGCCAAGCAGACAGCCATGCTCTCGGGGCTCCCCAGGATGGGAGGATTAATGAGAACGGCACAGTACAGAACAGGAGCCCTCTGGGAAAATGAGCCTCCATTCCAAGTGGACTGGTTTCTCTTGAGTCATAGTTTCCAATTGGGCTGTGAAATGAAATCAGAGACTGTTCATAGCAAAAGTTCATAAGCTCTGTGTGTGGGGGGGGTAAGGCTCCCTCCTGAGGAGAATGTTGTTGTTTTTTTAATTTGTAATTGAAGGAGACACTAAATTTTAGTTATAGGTTAGTGAAAATAAAGATATGATTTTTTTATTACCATCCAAGTTCACAAATTCTCTGAATTCCATTAGTAGATCATGAATACATGAACCTCAAATTAAGAATCCTTGTTTCATAAGATCAGAAATTTAGAGTTGGCAGAAACCTTAGAGATCAATCCAACACTCTTATTTTGCTTATAAGGAAACAGAGACTCAGAGAGGTTTAAAGACTTACCTAGGGTCAAACAGTCAGCAGGTGTTGCACAGGTAGGAGTCAGACTCAAGTTTTCCTTCCTCCCAAATCCAGTCTCCATACCATGATGCCTGTTCTCTTCCTGTACTGGGGGAAGATGTTTGGCAGCAAACATCAGTAATTCTTTTTAAACCGCATGTTTGAATTACTGATTATACAGAATTTCAGAGTTGGAAGGGACTTGGGGGTTAGGTCTACTTGAACAAGAATCTCCTTTATATCATTGCAGACAGCAGTCATCCTCTAGTGAGGAAGACCCTACTAACTTCAAGACAGCCCCAGCCACTTTTAGAGAGTTTGAATTGTTAGGAATTTCCCCCTTAAATAATAATAATAATTAATAATAGTAACATGCATATATAGCACTTACTATTTGCCAGGCAGTGTCTTAAGCACTTTACAATTATTCTCTCATTTGATTCTCACAACAACACTGTGAAATATTATGCCCATTTTATGGATAAGGAAACTGAGACTAGATCTATCAGAAAAATCACCCTCTTTATACCATACCAGATGAGCGATCATCCTCCAGTGAAGAGGATCCCACTGACTTCCAAGACAGCCTGGACCACTTTTAGAGAGTTTAAACTATTAGGAATTTTCCCCTTAAATAATAACAATAGCTAACATTTCTCTAGCACTTACTAGGTGTCAGACACTGCTAAGTACTTTCAGCACTTGAGGACCCTAGAGCTAGGACTGGAAGGAACTCAGAAGCTTTCTAGTCCAAACCCTGCATTTTATAGATGAGGAAACTGAAGTTTGGGGCAGTTCAATGACTCACCCAAGGTCACACAAGTAATTAGTAGCCAAAGTGGGTTCCCTGATTCTAGAATCAGGTCTCTTTTCTCTGGTCCATGGCTTATTGAGGTCCTTCCTAAAATGATAAAATGGTGATTTTTCTGTTAAAAGATAGTTGGCTCAAGAAGTTGTTCAATTGAATGTCAAGTAGAAAACCCAACAACAGGAGTGTCAGTCCCTGCTGATACATGCCTGAGTGAGCTACAAAGTAGGGCATGGTGAGACCAGCAAGGTGTCCAGACAGAATGCTCTAGAAAGAGAGATGATACGAAGGAGAGGCGGCTTTCAGCCACAGAGATCAGCAAGAGTTCCCAGTTCACCTGACCGTGGATAGATTTGTTTGCTGTGTCCGCAAAGGGAAAACTACTTGAATCAGCATGAAAATGCCTAATTTCAGACAAAAAGACGATGTACAACCTTTGGTGCCATGTGATGGGTTGTAGAATTCATCTTGCCAAGAGAAAGCACCTTAGATCTGAAAGACCCAATTTCCAGCCAAATGCAGCAATCTTTCCTGTAGCCTCTACTGGAATATCTCTAGGGACAGAAGTGTTCAGGACCTCCTGTTGCTGGATGGCTCAACAGTTCAGAGTCCTGGAAGCAGGAATGTTAGAATCCTACTCACATCTGACTAAGAATCCCCTCTAAATAATAATCACAATAGTTAAGGGCATTCTCAGCTTTCCAAGGTATTTTACGTGTCTTTTCTCACTTGAGTCTCACAACAATCCTGGGAGGTGGGTATTTTTTATTATCCCCACTTTATAGATGAGGAAACTGAGGGTCAGAGAGTTAGTTAAGTAGCTTGTCCAGAACCACTCAGCTGGTAAGTGTCCATGGCAGTATTTGAAACCCAAGTTCTTCTGACTCCCAAATCAAGCGTTGTACTCTCTTGTCTGTAACAAGTGATGAGGAGCTCACTACTTCCCAAGATACTCATTCTATTCTTGGCTATTACTGATTTGGGGGAAGTTCTTTTCCTTAAACTTGGTTGTAATCTACTTCTCTGCTTCTTAGACAGCTAGGTGGCACAGTGGATAGAGTGGTGGGCCTGGAGTCAGGAAAGTCTGAGTTCAGATCTGGCCCGAGATACCGGCTATAGGCATGTCACTTTACCTCTGCTGGCCTCAGTTTTCTCATCTGTAAAATGGGGATAACAATTGCACCTCCTTCCCAGGGTTGTTGTGAGGATCTGATGAGATAATAGTTATAAAGCACTGAGCACCTAGTAAGCACTATATTAATGTTGGCTCTGATTATTACCTTCTTTTTTAATGTCCATTGCTAACTGAAAAATGACCAGAGCTGAAAGTTGGATAAGTTAGAAAGACACCAGTAGAACCAAAGATGTAGCTTGGAGGGATGTGTTAAGATGAATGGCAAGTAATCAACCAGCTGTCCCCCTGTGCCATTCGCTGTGTGACCTTGAGTAAGTCACTTACCCTCTCTGGGCCTCAGTTTCCTAATCTGTGAAGAGGAATCCTGGACCTTTAGATGCTTCCTGAACACCTCTGATATGTCCAGGAAATGAATGGTCCTTCCTTGTTCTAAGCCTGTCTTATCAATAAGATGATATGTGGGAATAGAAAGAACCCTAGACTGGAAGTCAGGGGACCTAGGTCCTGCTACTTATTAACTGTACAAGCTTGAGCAAATCACCTCCTCTCCTGAGCCTGTTTCTTGTTCTGTAAAATGCCTTGCCTACTTCATAGGGCTACCCTGAGGAAAGAGCTTTGTAAACTACGAAGCTGTTATTATCAGGAGATACAGAAAAGCATGGGTCATGCCCCTGTGCTCAAGGAGATCATAGTCAACTTGGGAAGGCAAGTCACTGGGACTGTAATCTGGGAGTCAGGGCTATAGATTCCCCTTCACTGGAGAGCCTTCAAGCACAGGCTGCATTACCACGTGGGTATCTTGTAGACAGAATTCTTTTCAGGTATAGATTTGCCTGGTCAGCTGCTCACTGAGTTCCCTCCTTTCCAGATCAGACAGTGTGAGGTTCTGTGGATCTGTTTAGGTGGGAAAGTAACATGATGTTACAACCCTAAAAAGAGCCCCAGAGGCTCCTCTACTTGGATGCTGCCTGCAGGATGCTGACAAAAACAGAGAGCCCAGGCTTCTGTCATGGGAAGGAGTCCCCAAAACATTCCTCCTTGAGGAAAAAAAAAAGCTGTACTAGCTTAGGTCTCTTAGGTCCTTTCCAGTTATAATCTTGTACTTGTCCAGAGTATGGCGCTTTTTCAACTTTTTCCACTCGGTTAGTTTTTCAGCAGTGTTTGTCAGCATTGCCTGACCAGAGAGCATGCCCAGTGCAAAGTGTGTACATTGTGTGTTCAGAACCAAGGCTGCAGTGAAGTTGGCAAATGCTGCCACAAGCACAACAGATTCATTACTGGATTGATTTTTTCAGAAACCTTTTACTGTTGCCAAATTTTTCTCGACCCACAGTTTAAGAAGCACTAGACTGTAGAACATTGTCATTTCCCATTAATAGGATATGGCTCCATGAATTTAATTAAATTTTTTTAAAAGTATTTGCATGTGGTATCCCTCCCCGGCAGAATGTAAACTCCTTGAGGTTAGGGCTGCCTCATTTTTGTTTTCACGTTCCCAGAGCTTAGCAGAGCACCTGACACACAGTAAGTGTTTCACAAATATTTGACAATTGATTAAAAGAACCTATATTTTCCATATATTGGTGGAAAGCCATCTACATCAAGGGGGAGGCTGCATGTAACAATGAACAAAGAGGGGGATAGGTTTAATAACAATGCAACATGTCTCTTTTGGCATCTGATGTATGTGGTTTCTTGGAGCAATAAGTGTATCCCTAGAACTTAGCACAGTATCAGGCACATAGTGCTTACTAAATGCTTGGTGATTGACTCAGGTTCTTCCCAAAGCCCTCTGCTCAAAGATAGAAGCCAGGGAAACTAAAATCTTAGCATACCATTTTATAAAAACCATTCTCTAGGGGAAAAAAAGTATTTCTACTTTCAGTCCACATCACCTCTTAGGGTGGTTAATGAGTCCCATGAGTTTACTATGTGCTATATGCAAAAATGCATTTTCCTTTATCCTAAATTTTCCTTTTTTAAGATTCCAGAGCTATATATGAGTTATCACAAAGAGGATCCTGGGTCACATAGGTACTTCTTGTTGGACTAAATGGCCCTTGAGATTCTGTGATTTGGAAAACAATTCATTGTGCTGTGCCTATCTATTTCTTTCATGAGTTTATAGATGTGAATTATAACCTATATCTCAGCCTTTATCATTCCAGTCTGACCTTTAAAATGTATTTGAACACGGAAGGCCCCTCATGCCAGCACTCTAGTTGGAGTTGCAAAACCAGGCATGTAGATGAGGAGAGAGTGGCTTGTAATAACAATTATCAGAGCTGTAACTAGGAGGGAGCAACCAGAGCTTTGTTCCAGGGAACTAAAATTTCAAATAAATAGTAGGTAGATATTTAAACATTTTTTTTAAAAAACATTTTTAAAGATTGTACATATTTTTAAAAAAATTCATCATGTTGATGATACATGCACTCCTTCAGCGTAGTAGAAATGACTGAACTTAGCACCTCGTTAACAAGAATAATTAGTTAAAATAGCAAAAGCTACCAGACGGCAGCCACTGTTAATAGCACTCAGTTATGAGTCACGAGAGTAATTCCCGCTCTGCCTCAACTGAGTTTGTCTTTGTTATTGTGTTATTTTCACGCCCTGAATACTAAAATTGGCTTGAGGAAGTGTTTCAGTTCCCTGCCGCAGGTCTGATAGTAAAAGACCCCCACATCTATAGGTTTGTGAAGCTCTTTGCCTGTGAACTAGGAATGCAAATACAAGTATCCCCATCTTATAGATGAGGAAGCCGAGGCTCAGAGAGACACACCCGAGGTGACGTCAGTAATAATTGTTAGACCTGGGATTTAATCCCAGCTCCAATGCTGTTTCCTACCTCCATTCCAAAGCTAGGTACTATATCTAAATGGCCAGATAGTTGGGACAGATACTAAGGACCCAGAGGAGGGAGAAATTTCCTAGGAATGAAGGGGCGTGAAAAGGCCTCAGAAAGTGTAAGACTCAAGATGGGTCATTGTATGGCAGCAATCAGATGCAAGTCATTGACTCTCCGATTTTGGAGGTGAAGAATCCTCAGATTACAGTCATCAGGTGTCAGTTTCTTGGTGCCCTACCCCATGTAGACCATATCTGGAGTACTATGATGGAATCCCCTGTCAATATTCCTAACAAGAGGCCATCCAGCCTCTTTTTGAGGACCTCCAGTGACGGGGAGCTCACTACCTCCTGATAAAACTGATTATTAGAGTTTTATTATTGAGTTTTCCCATACATTGCACTGAAACCTACCTTTTAGAACTTCCACATATTGACCCCAGTTCTGCCTCTGGGACCAAAGACAATAGACCTGATCCCACTTCCTTCCCCATGACTGCCCTTCAAATACTTAAAGCTGTCAGCCATATCTTTCCTACAGTCTTCTTTTCTCCTGTTCCATAGGCCGTGACATGGTGTCCAGTCCCTTCCCTATCCAGATTGCCTTCCTCTAGGCAGGTTCCAGTTTGTCAATGTTGTCCTCAACCTGTGCGGCCCTAGATGTGCTCTGACCAGGGCTGAAAATGGCAGGATTACTGTACCCTTCCTCTCATCCTCTGTGCCTCTTGAAATATGTCCTAAGTTTGCAACAGCGTTCTTGGCTTCCACATCATGTTATTGATTCATAATGAATTTGCAGTCCACTAAACCTGCCAGATCTTTTTCACTAAGATTTCTGTTTAATCTCATCTCTGCCATCTTGGATATGTATGATTACTAGCGACTAGGTGACACAATGACAGATTGCTGGACCTTCAAATTCAAATCCAGCCTCAGATCCTTACCAGCTATGTGACTCAGGGCAAGTCACAACTTCTCTCAATCTAATTCCTCTTATCTGTGAAATGGGCACAATCATAGCACCTGCCTCCTAGAGTTATTGTTAGGATCAAATGAAATAATATTTATAAAGTGCTTTATAAACCTTAAAGCACCATATAAATGCTAACTCTAATTAACCATTCATATCTTTTTACATTGGGCTTATCATCCCAGATCATTTAAAAATCTAGCCTGAACCATCTAGTGACTTAGACATCCATTCCCTTCTATCTTTGTGGTATCTGCAGACAATTTAATAAATGGGCCCAGTTGGGTACACTTTCCTCTAAGTCACTGATAAAAAAAAAATGTTAGCAGAAAGATTCCTGGGCACTCCACTGGAGACTTTATTCTAGGCTGACATAGATCCATTAATCACCGCCCTTTGGGACCAGCCATTTAACTCATTTCAGATATGCTTAGCTCTGCTTACCTGTCCCTCTCACTTCTTGCCAGTGTCTAAGGTTTGTCTGATTCGTCCCCCCCTCAGGAACAAATGTCTGCCGTTTCCCCAAAGACCTGGTTGGTAAGTCAGGCTGGAGTCAGGAGGACTTATGATAAATTCTACCTCTAACTAACCACCTGTTTGATGGTGAGCAAGTCACTTAACCTGTATGGGGCTCTACTTTAAAATAAGAGGACTGAACTAGAGGCCCATAAGCCTCCAGATCTCTGCTGCTATGTATGGCTTCCAGTCATTCCAAAAAACAAACAAAAAAAGTCATCGAGACAGTCCAAAAAGGCCAGCTGGTAACTGCACCAGAAATCCAGAAGGCACCAGAGCTTTAAGAACTCTATCTGTGCCCAGGGAGTCGTTAACACAGGCCTAGACTAGACGCATCAGCTGTTGTCTGCTTCAAAATACACTTTGGCAATGGCCCTTCCCAGGGTCTTTGCACTTAGCAGAGTGCTGTGTTATAAGTGAAAGGTCTTTGCAGTTCAAAGAAAGAGATTTGAAGCTCAGCTAAGCTACTGAAAGACCCAGTGAATAGAGAGCTAGGCCTTGAAGACAGGAAGAACCACCTCTCACATATTTGACTGGGTAACCTCTCAGTGCCCCAGACAACTCTATAAGATTATAAGGTGTAGAAAAGGTGCCAAGTCACACTGGTAGGAGCTCTCTCGCAATGGAACTATGTGCACTGGGGAAATCACAGGCCTGGTCCCTATTCACTCTGCCACTTACTGGCTGTGAGATCCTAGACAGAGCAAAACGCTGGAGTATAGTCGATAGACTACGGACAAGGAGTCAGGAAATCTGGGTTCAGATCCCTCCTCTGACGCTTAGCTAGCTGTGTGATCATGGGCAAAGATGCTCGCTGAGTGATTTCCTCATCTGTAAATGAGAACGATTATACTGGTGCTATCTACCTCACAGGGATGTTAGGGAGAAAGTGCTGAGTGAACCCATGTACATTTCTTATACATTTTTAGTGCTGTTCAGTAAATATAATGTGGTACTTGTAGAAATGTGAGTGGGTGTTAATCTCATTGTGTGAGTTCTAGGAGCATCAGGGAGTGCATGCAGCCCAGCTAAGAAGTCTTCTGTGGTAGGTAGCATTTCCTATGTTGTAACTGTCCATCCACCATGTTTGAAACCAGGATCTGAGCTGGGTTTTGTGTTCATATTGTCAAATAGGGCATTATCAACTCTGTCTAGGGGCAGCTAGGTGGCACAGTGAATAGAGTGCTGGGTCTGGAGTGAGGAAGTTCATATCTGGCTTCAGATACTTATTAGCTTGTGTGACTGTGGACAAGTCACTTGCCTCAGTTTCCTCATCTGTAAAATGAGCTGGAGAAGGAAATGGCAAACCACTCCAATATCTTAGCCAATAAAACTGTAAATGGGGTCATGAAGAATCAGACATGACTGAAACAACTGAACAACAAAATCTGCCTGACCCCATTGGTCAGCTTTGGTGGTATATGCCCCTCCCTGCCTGCCTCAAGGTTAGCAATTGCACTGACAAAAACATTCCATGGAAGCCCCATGTGGGCAGATGGTGGAGTAGCGTTGTGTAATGTGTAAAGAGTCAGAAGACTTGGGTTTGAGTCTTGGCTCTGATATTTACTGGCTGTGTAACCTTTGGCCGGTCAGTTCAGCCTTCTGGGTCTTCATTTCTTCATCTATAAAATAGACATTTAAAAAACAACAACAAATTACTTGCATTATTGACCTCAGCTGCTCATTACTTGCCTGGATTTATTCTCACTGGTCAACAATGACCTTCCCCTAGAAAACTCATGTCCCATTTTGTTTTACAATTCTCATTTATCACGTGATGTTGTGTGTTGAGTTCCCTGTATCCCATCTGCTGCTCATCTGTAAGGCCGTGAAAGCAGGAGTTACATCTTATTGATCCTCTGTATCCCCCTGGAGCCTACCAATGTTTTCTGGGTCTACAGCAGGTTCTTGTTCAATATCTATTGAGTGAGTGAGTGAATGAATGGGTGGATGGATGGATGGTGCTTTTCTTTTTTTTTATAAGCAAAAACAATTAAGATCTGAAACAAAGTAAATTATAAGGAGGGAAATCCAGTGTTAAAAGCATTCTTGGCACCCATACATAAGTGGAAACAATCTCCTACAGCTCCAGCAGAGTTATGACTTAATTCTCCCTCAATTCCTTTGATTTCAAACTTTACAAAAGGACACAGACACTTGAGGACTCCCTGCTTCATTGGTAAATGCTTAGCCTCTAAGAATTTATTTTCTGAGTATCTTGGGAGCAGACTGGCTAACAGATGAAACCCCTTGATGAATGGTACTTTGGAAACATTTCTAAGTGTTGCCATTTCTCCCATCTCAGTCGGCCCTCTCAACGTTGTGGGGTAGGTAGGAGTGGGGTCCACTATCCCTGCTTTTAAGACTGGGAAAGCCAGGGAAAAGTGGAATGTCCATGGTCACACTTAGAGCCAGAGCTAGGATGCTGAACCCCAGGTGCTATCTAAATAGATCAGTTATTATCAGGAGATGGCAAAAGTTCCATCAATCAATGATTATTTGTTACAAATCTCTTGAGTGACCTGCCTTCAGGGAGTTTACAATCAAATAAGAGAAACAAAAATCCCAACAATTTGAGGACATTAAGAGAGAAGATAAAATTAAACACTTAGTCATAAAGCCCAGATTAAGTGTTGGAGGAGCTTGGAGAGGGGATGATAAATCTTTGCTTTTTTTTTTTTTGGAGGGGGGAAGGCAAGGCAATTGGGGTTAAGTGATTTTCCCAAGGTCACACAGCTTGTAAGTGTTAAGTGTCTGAGGCCGGATTCAAACTCAGGTCTTGGTGACTCCAGGGCTGGTGCTCTATGTACTGTATCACCTAGCCACCCCATTTACTGCACCACCTAGCCGCCCCAAGGGATGATAAATCTTTAATGAAAGTTATCAGGACCTTAAAGAGGATTCAGTAGAAGATAGGTGAATCTTTCTGTGGATTTTTAAGCTTAGGGTCCCATCTATCCTTATCTCTCATGGACAGTTTATTCATCTCTACCTTCTTGAGGATTGCTAAACAAAAAAGTAAGGATTTGATCATCTTGTCTTATTAGCAAAAGCTTCTTGGATACTCAAGGTACCCACTATTGATGAGATGTCATTGTGGCTCTTTCCACTGCATCTTTTACCTCATATACTACCCTAATTGCTTTGCCAGCCTGGACCCTTAAAACTGACAGACAGCTGGAAACCACTGTTTCTATCATTTTATCAACCAGGAAACCGAAGGATAGACAGCAGCTTCCTGCCTCAAAGACCATTATCTTCATCCCAGGGCTACATTCCTCCATCTATATATTGATAAAAATCACTTAGGCTACTTAACCTCTGAGAATAATCCGGAAGAGACAGAGCCAAAATGAAACAGGATAAACAAAGCACAGGTTAGAAACTGAACTTTATTGTACTTAAGTGACAAAGTATACTTTTTTGTACTTAGAAGTTATTTTCCCTTTTATCACATGGTTTTACAAGTAAATTTGACTTGTTTCTGTTGTATTGACTTATGTAGTTATTCATTTTGCAAGATACTGAGAACACTTGGGGGTGAATATCCAAGGTGCTGCAGCTAACATGGATGGGTCAGGAGAGCTGATTGTTTAATTTTCAGCATCAACATCTACATCTCAGGAAGTGGCAAATGGTACAAATTAAGGTTTGATTTATTATTTTTGATGATTTCTAAACTTTAAAAGTGTTTGGGAAAATGTTAATGTCATAGACATTAACTTAAAAGTATGTCTCTTTTTCTTAAGTGCTAGTTGTTAAACATTTACCAGCACACCCCTGTTTTTGTTGAAAAACTAATAGAAACATGGCTTAAGAAAGTCTCACTGCTTCGTTTACACTAACCCAAAAAAGCCATGCTAATCCCCTGATGGCAGCTACCAGAGACATCATGAATAATTGTCTGACAGAGCATCGTTCTCAGAGCCCATCCCTTTCGACATCATGGAATTATGGCGCACGGGACCATTGTGTGCCATTTTAGGGCAGAGAGAAATGAAGATAATATAAGACTAATTAGAAAGGTTGCTATGGCCATTGTCTGGAGTCAGAGAGCCTGAGGAATATTTGATCAGCAAAGCCATTGTGACAGTGTTCTAACAGAGCCTCATGGGACTGACACTTTTCTTTTAAGCATGAAAACAGAAATATGTGGCAATGCCAGGAAGTCCTCTTTTCATTCCCACAGAGGCATGACAAATGGCCCAAAGGTTCCAGAATGGCCTGAAAAGCTGATGACCATTTTACACGGTTGCTCTTGCCATCTGGGGACCTCCTTAAGGCATTAAAGGAGGCCTTGATCAATTCTTAGAAGAACACCATGACATTTGCTGACCACGAATTTCTCTGAGTCTCAGTTTCCTCATCTGTCTTATGGGAATGTCTGGTCTTCTGCTACCTTCCTCATGGGGCTATTGTGGCAAAATCACTTTTGTGAATCTTCAAACGGAAGCCATCATCATCACCACTTGTTACCATCATAAAAGAGATCTTTGGAGTCAAAAGACCAGGATTTGAATCCTGGCTCTATCAAACATTTGCTGTGTGACCTTTGTCAGATCACTTTTCCCTTTTGCCTATGTGTCTTCCTCTGTAAAATGAGAGAATTGGACTAGACTAGATCTTCTCTAAGGTCTCTTCCATCCCTAGTGTTCTATGAGTTCTAAACATAGTCAGCCTCACAAGTATAAGGTGAGTGAAACACAGCTAGATCACAAGTAGTTCATCGGAAAAAGATCTAGGCATTTTAGAGAACCGGGAGCATAAAGCCAATCAGTATGCATTTATTAAGCACCAACTGCATACTGGACACTGTACTAGGAACTGGTACTAGGAACAAATAATGAAACAATCCTCACTCTCAAGGAATTTACATTCTATTGGAAGAGACAACATGTGCATGTTTAAGAACATATAGAATAAATACAAGGTAAATAGGGAGGAAGTGTTCCAAAATTGAGGAGCAGGGGGATCTGGTGCTTGAAATCTGTTTACGAGACAGAGGCAAGTTGGTATAAAGTGATAGGGGAAAAAATGAATATGATCTCTTAGGTTACATTTAGAAGTACCATATGCATGAAGGAGGAGAGAGTCCTGCTATCTTCAGTCCTGGTCAGAGCATGGCACAGCAAGAAATGTCCTTGATTTGGAGCCCCAGGTTCAAATCTCACCTCTGCTCCTCAGAGACAAGCTCCCTGACTTCTGCCGTCCTCAGTTTCCTTATCTATAAAAGGAAATAGTAGCTCTATTTCCTCCCAGCTCTAAATCTAAGGTCTTTTCAGTTATTTTAAAACTACTCCTCTAGCAGCTCTTTCGTCCTATGGGTGGTTTACTGTGGAGACATCAACATTTAGGGGAAAAGTGCTATGGTTGTGTGTCGAATGCCAGAAAATGTGAATGAATAATGCAGAATTGGGGAAGGTTGTAAATATAAATTATAAGCCTCAAGTAACTCATGCTCAAGCTATTTGAAATGTAAATAATTTAAATCCTTTGAAGATGAATCAAATAGAATCTATTGTGTGCCTTTCTGGGCATCGTGTTTTAGGCAGGACTTTGATAAGACAAAGAAGAGCCTGAATGAAGGCTTTGAGATCCAGAGTTTGCCATAAATGGTCCAGCTGAAAGAAGAGAAGATTGGGAGGGGGGAGGAGTAGATGGCTGTCCTTCGAATATTTGAAGGGCTGGCCATCGCATTGGAAGAGGGATCAGACTTGATTTGCTTGGCCCCAGAGTGCAGACCTAGACTTGGGGAAAACATTGCTCAGGAACTTAGCTCCCAGAATAAAAGCCCCTCCTGGGAGCCCAGAGAGGGGTAGGTGACTTGTAGGGAAGAGGAGGGGGAGGAGGAATGGCAATGAGCACCATTCTTCATCACTGAAGGCCAGGTTTTCCTCACCTGCTTCCTCTGGGTTGGGCAGAGGCGTGCTCCATCCTGCCCTCCTTCTGGTAGGTGTGGAGTGACCCTTGCCACTCCCAGAGCTCTGAGGCAGAGGTCTGGCTAGCAGGGATGGCCCTGTTTCCCAAAGGGCCAAGTGTCAATGCCCGTCAGAGCGTCCGGCTTCCCTGCTGTGTTTTGTGTCTGCCTCAGCTCTCCGTGTCCTCCCGTGGTCATGCATCTTTGCCTTTGGGTGTCCCTAACCTGCTGAACCAATCCAGGGGTCCACATCTTCCCAGGTGGGGGAATCTTCCTCTTCTTCTCCTTCTTCTTCTTCCTTTTATTTTTTTTATCATGACACCTGTTGCTCATAGGTACAAATCAAATGAAGAATATGTGTATGTGAGAGGCCGCGGACGAGGGAAATATGTTTGTGAGGAATGTGGAATTCGCTGCAGGAAACCAAGCATGCTGAAGAAACACATTCGCACGCACACTGACGTCAGGCCCTATGTCTGCAAGCATTGTCACTTTGCTTTTAAAACCAAAGGTAAGAGATGGGGAGCTCCCGCTCCCTTCCTGTGTCCAGGCCGTTCCTGCCAGTGAGTGACCTCTGGCCTCGCAGGACCAGCCAGGCTCCCTTTTCCCAGAGCCGTCGCCGAGCACTCCCGCTGTCGGCCATCAGCTCTGGGGGCCCTAGGGAGCGGGCCCCAACCAGGAGCACCCCTTTGGCTCTCCAACCACAATCAGGAAAGAAAGAAAAAGCAGGCAGAAGGGCTCCCTTTCCCCAGAAACCAGACCCTGATCTATTCATTCCATCCTCTCCGGTTGGAAGCCATTCTGTCCAGTGAGCTCCCTGACTGCACCATTGTTCTCTTGGAAATGGCCGCAGCTTTCTCCTCATCATTCCTTTCCTTTGGCATAGCTCTGTACTCGTTTCCCCAATGAGCCGATCAAACCTGGCATCCATACTCAGTCACAGAAGTCTTACTGGTTTTGGAAGTCCATTTTGCTCGGATCCACAAAACTCACACATGACCACTGCTCATGGCAAGCAAGGTTTGCCCCCACCCTCACCCACTGCCATCATCCATCCACCTCACCATCCCAAATTCACCTTTTCTCTGCCCTGTCTCCCCAGCACAGAAATGCCCATGGCTCCTCTCCCTCTTCTCAGTACTCCATTTCTCTCCTTCACATGTGCAGCCTCATCCTCCCCATTGCCAGCCACAATTCACTTCCTTGGCTGGCAACTTGTATTTGGGCCAGGGTGGAGGAGAGACAAGATGAAGAGACAGGAAGTGGGTCAGTGGGGTCCAGCATTCTAGCCAGCATCTAGGTCTGTCGGGGCAAAGAGAAGAAGGCCTGGCATTGGCAGAGGTGGGCTCTAGGCTCTCCTGCTGATGGCAGCACCAGATGGCTAAGGGCCCAGGGCTTAAGAATGAGAGCTGGATGAGGACTGAGCAAGACGCAGGATCCTGCCTGGCAGGTCAGTTTTATCCACGTCTATGTGGCTGACAATGCTGCTAACTGCCTTTGCATGGTATATTGTGAGGTAGGATAGTACAATGGAAATAGCCTTGGCCTTGGGTGTCTGCCCTTGAGCCAGGCCTCTCTGGGCCACAACCTGCTCGTTTGTAAACTGAGGGACCTGCGCCAGGGCCCTTCTAGCCTTAATACTCTGTGCATCATCAGGAAAGAAAGAATAAGCTTGGATTCTGCCTAGAGAGGGGTTTTTTCTCCTTAAATTAGACAACACTGGGCAGAGTTCTGGACTTGTAGTCAGAACAGACCTACATTCAAATTCTACCTCTGATGCTTAGTAGCTATGTGACTTTGGGCAAATCACTGAACCTTTCTCAGTTTTCTCATTCATCAAGTGGGAGTAGTAAGGACACCTTGTAGTACTTAGTTCACTTTATAGCTGGGGGAATAGGGAGTCAAATGAATTCAAACACTCCGAAAGAGGCCCTTAACACTTCACCCAACTTCCAGGAGGCTGTAGAAGTTGGAGAGGAGGAAGAGAGAGGTAGGAAGCTGCCTTACACTCAGGATCAGCCACTGAGCCCAATGAGGGGTCTTTCCATGGGGGTTTCTCAATCTCTGAGATTTGTCATAAAGAAGTTTCTACCACATTGCTTACTGGCCAGCTTCTCCTTGTTAGACAAACAACTCCCTGAAACTGAAAAAGATGATGGCCACTTTGTGGTTCCCACCATCACTCTAGCCCGTCCAGTGCCATTTCTTGGCTATCTTTCTTTTCTCTCCATTTCTTTTTACAGTTTCTGGGATATTTTCATCTTCTCTGGTTTCCTTCAACTTTTTAGGGTTCTCTTGACTTCCTGTGGCCCCTGTTGCTCTCCTCAATTCTCTAGCTTGTACTTGGCATCAGCCTGGATTTCCTAAGGTTTTTTTTTTTTAGATGGATGTATCCAGGGATCTCTTTTCCCACATTCTTCTTAAGTGGAGTCTTGTCAGCAGAACTTTTTCTCCTTTGGGTGCAGTGAATCAGGATCTCAAGCCAATAACCCATTGGTTTCCTGGGCCGTTGGCCAATATCAGCAAGCAGCCAGGGGAAGGGACTTGTTCAAAATCTTCCAAATGCTGCTCTTGTCCAGCCTCTTCGATATCACACCACCACCCTGGAAATATTCTCTTCCCCCTTGTCTCTCTGGGAGAGAGAGAGCCAGAAGCAGTGAATTCTGCTTTTGGTGGACCCCAGTGATTGGGGCAGCCTTTTTTCCAAGGCTCTACTCACAAGCACCACTGGCCTTCCTGGTGGATTGGAATGGACAAATTATCATTCCCATTCCTTTCCACTAGAAACCCCTTTCTTGCTGAGCCTCAGCCCACCTTCCAAGCTGACCACTTCTGCCATGAGGATCTGTGGGTTTGCTTCTTTCCCAGAACTTCATTGGATAAACCAAGTCTCCAGTGGAGCCAAAACTATGTCAATTCTGCCTGGTGGAGCTTCAGACCAGCCTCCCCAAACCAAATGCAGGAAGTGCCTCCCACCCCTCTTTTTTGTATGCCACTCCACTTTGGAGGTACTATCTTCGCCCCTTTCCCTTATGATGTCTTTTTTGGGGGGGGTGCTATCAGCTAATTAGATAAGATATTAGCTTATATCATTCCCTTTCTCCCCCCAGTAGAGACTGAATTTAATAGGGGACTCTGGAAGATTGAAATGCTTTTGAGATTCTAAAGAAACAAATCTAGAATGGTGGAATATCAGGCACTGTGACAGGTAGCGTCAGAAAGGGAATCCTTCGGATTGGACCCCATGGATGACTGATGAATATGGCTAGGAGCAGCCCTCTTTGGGGAGGACAACATCCACACGTTGAAGTCATGGCTCTACCTACATCAAGCTCCCTGTTCTTCTCTGGGAAGACTGGCATACTTTTGAAAGCCTCCACCAAGGACATAGAGTTCAAGTGCCTCCCCAGTACTGAACTGACACCCATCAAGTCTTCTGTCCTCAGACAGCGTGGTCCACCCATCTCTATTACCCTTTCTTTCTGGGCTCAATGAAATTCCATTAAGCAAGCATTTATTAACCCCCTACTATTTGTCGGTCCTGGGGGAAACAAAAATGGGTGAAAAGGGGGATGATGTGTGGAAAAGAGTCCCTGCCCTCAAGAAGCTTACATTCTCCCAGAAGATCTTGCATTCTACTAGCTGTCTGTCTTTGCTTGTTGGTCTGCTTCTCTCCCCTGTCTGCCTGTCTGTCTGTCTGCTTTCCTGTCTTGGTCTCTACGTTCAGATGAGTGAGATTGACTTAGCTTCTCCACAAGCCAACTGAAGAGTTCTTGGCACAGAATTACAAGGTCAATGGCAATGTCCCTGAGGAGGGCAGAGCACTGGGGGCTCAATTCCTCAGTCAGGTGTTGGGTTGAGGGAAAAAGGAGCACACCTGTGCAGAATCTTGAGGCTGGTGTGTAGCCCTCTGGTTTCTGGTCCACAGGTACCATACTACAGTTGACCATGGACTTCTTCCTTTGTCTAGGAAGACCCTGCCCTTGGGCTGGTAGGCAAGTCTTCGAGGCTGAGCAACACAGACTTTGTTATTAGCCACTATACTTGAGTCAAGATTGGTCTCTTTTCTCCAGACACCCCATCCTTCCTCCATTTTCTTGACTTCTATCTCCAGCCTTGTGATTGGGTTCTGGGACAACCACAAAAGACCCAGGTCACTGAAATCTCTCTTCCCTGAAAATTAGAGCCTACCTCCCTGCCAAGAAAGAAATAGCTAAAAACCATAACTGTGCCTCTCAACCAAAGGGCTATAAGCCCAATGGAGCCAACTCCTGGAGGATGATGAAGGGAAGAGAGGAAGAGTAAACTGAGGCTATAATTCATCTTAACTGCTTCCTCCACCTTTCCCAGGTACCTACTCTCATTCCTCAATCCCTATCTAACCCTGACTATGTTTCTTTAACAATTTAATCACCAGACTCCTGAGTGTGGGCCAGAGAGAATGACACCACGGCTTAACAAGAGAACTTGGTACCACCTAATATGCCTGAGCGAGGACTGAGGCCATATTATTGCTGGACATTAGCCGTGGAGGCAAGAGTACTGGCTTGGGACTCAGGAGCCCCAGACTTTATTCTTGCTCTGCCCCTCTGCCAGCAGTATGACCTTAGGCAAATCACTTCCCTTTCCTGGGCCTCAGTTTCCCCTTCTGTCAAATGAAGGAATTCAGTTAGATGGTCTCTAAGGTGCTTTCCAACTCTGGTAGCCCACAAATCTGTGAACCTCAGTATTGACGTTAGTGCCTCTCCTGCTTCCTCCTTCGAATTCTGGTGGTCCTGATAGGCCAATCATTTACTTAACCCACCCCAATTTCATTGTCCTTCCTGTCTGACCATAGGCCAAGCTGGAAGGGAGCTGAGGGAAGTACTTGGTGTTGCTTTGATTCAATAGTAATGAATTCGGAATAAGAAGATCTGGGTTAAATCTCAGCTCTTCCATTCTCCAGCTACATGACCTTGGGCAATCCCCTTCCTCCTTTCCAGACCTCAGTTTCCTTCCCTGTAAAATGAAGAAGCTGGACTGGAAGATCTCTAAGGCCTCTTGTGACTTAACAGTGTATTTGAGCCCAACCACTCCCAAGTTTTGCCTTTGTTGATGCTCCCCAGCTTTCTGACTGGGGTAACTACTTGCCCTCTTGAGCTGCCCCATGAAGGAAGAATCCTAAAAAGTGAAAAGGACTGGGAAGGTCCCAAAGGGTCACCTTGTTCTTATCTCTAGTCAGAGGCAACCATGGTCCCATGGGCCACTGGGTCTCCTACCACATAGACAGTATTGTCAGGGGTAGCACCCAAAGCTTGGTGATGGGCATCATGGCAGATTTGGAATGAGTTTACTTTTCATAGTCATAAGACTGTTTCTGCCCAGTTAGGTGCCATGATAACTGGCTGTGGGATCCAAGCAGCTAGCCAAGGAACAAGACCACAGATAACAGGTAGAAAAGAGCCCTGAATCTGGAGCCGCGGGCCTGGGCTCAGACTCTTGCCTTCATAATTGTCACTGACACCTGCCTCGTCCCTTGTCTTTGGGCTTTACTGTTATAAGGGTCTCAGACTCAATGATCATGAATTTCCTTTCCTGCTCAGAATCCTATATGTTATAGGAGCTGAGGATCAAGAGAGGTCATTGAGGTCTAAGAAGATGAGAGCTGGGATTTCTGCTGGACCTCGAAACCTCAGTAGAAGAACATAGATAAACAGTGATCTAGAGAAGGTATCCCAGGCAGGGGGAAATGTGTCCAAAGGCATGGAGGTCGGACTATGCCAGGCATATTGTGAGAGATAATAAGGAAGAAAGCTGAAAATGCAAATAAAGAGGAAAGTTGGGAGAGGAGGCGTAGTGGAGGAAAATTCAACATTTACTTTTCTGTAAATGCCCCAAAAGACAAAAGGATACAGATCAGACTTACTTTCTGGAAAAGAATGTCAGTGGTCTTGTAACTGCGGAAGAGTGTGGCCGTTTTGAAGCCATCCTCTGGTCTGGCATTCCTGGAACGAGAGGAGTGTCTCCCCCTTCGCCATCTGCACCATTTCCCAGTCACTCCTTCCGTCCCCTGCTACGCCCTAGCGTTCTTCCCCATTAGTCCGCCCCTCCCTCTGCCTCTCCCTCTCCTGGAGACACCCAGTCTCAATGTGCTTGCTGCAGCCAGTTCCACCCCAAGGGCTGTGGCCAACTTTTCCTCTTTCCTCCCAACCCAAGGATCCCCTCCACCATGACAGGGGAGTCCTTTTGAAGGTCCCATTGGGCTCAGTCCAAAAAGCCTGGTTCCTAGCTACCCCAGATAGGGAGGATTCTGTTTGATTCAATTCAGCTAAGCAAACACTAATTAAGAGACTTCTTTGGGTGAATCGTAGGCCCACTGGGTGGCAGATACAGGGTCCAGATAAGCCATAGTGGCTGCTCTCATCCTTGATGAGGAGCCATACTGAAGGCCTCAGGCTCTGAGATAGGGGTAAGGATGGAAGAAGGAAGGAGAGGGGAAGCCCTCTGGTACCAGGAAGGTAGCAACAGGCTACCTAGGCAGAGGGGATCGTGGCCCAGAGAAAAGAGGTCATGAGAATCATGGGGGGAGAGGATAGGGAGAGGAATGGTACTATAGCCATTTTCATCCAAGGGTATGATGACTAGATTTCTGATTAGCCAGCATGAAGAGGATGGAGAAGAGGTGAACTGGGTGAGAAGTGAATGGGAGTCAGATAAAGAGGAAAAATTAATTTCCTCTTCCTTCTTTCCAATCTCCAGTCTGTGGTGGGTGGCACTGATGGAGGAGGTGACAAGAGGAAATTCTCCCCCTCCTCTCCCTCCATGGGACTTGGGATCACCAGGGAATTCCAGCCTAAGAGAGCTCATTAGGCTCCCTATATAGCAGCTGTAAGCCCTCATGGTTCTAAGATATAAAAACAACTGTGAATCAACTTAATGACTTTGTGAATAACCATGGTATTGGTTTGGGCTGGATGTGGTCATCCACAGAATACACAGCACACTTCACAGTTCATCTGCAGCAGTATTGAAACCAAAAGGACTACATTATCTTTCTGGAACGTATGTCCTCCCTCTACAGGTAATCAAAAACCGGGCTAGGGCTGGTCTCATCACCTTAGACGGGGAAGGGGCAAAGGAGAGGGAGGCAGGACCTGTGGACCTAATTGAATCTGAGAGAAAGCCTAGTATCTTACCCAGATACCTTAGTTTTAAAGACAAATGCATTTCAGAAGACCTGCCCCAGTAAAGGTGAAATGAGAAAAAGCAGTTCGGACTTTCTCTCTCTCTTTCCCTCTGCCCCCTCCTTTGAGTTGTCCCCCAAAGACAAGCATGTATCAGTTTATCAGAGAGATTTCAGAGATTCACAGCCTAGGGAGGGGGAAAAGGCCCTAGCCCTGGCCTTGGTATATTGGCCCTGGCCCTGAATGGCTCATTTTCCCAGAACTGTCCCAGGGGTCCATGAAAGGAGGGCTGGGCTTGGGGCTTTTTGTGTCAACTTAATCTACCCTTCTGATCCCAAAGATGACAGTAGGCCAGGACACCACCCCTACCCACCCCACTCCCAGACCCCTAGCTTTCATAGAGGGAAACTTCAATTACAGCCGTGGGTGTTTCCCCAGACCTGGACTATGGAGATGCATGTCTTGGGCCATAGGAAAACTTTATAGGAGCAGAAGACCTTGGCCAGGGGTGGGAAACCATAAGGGGAGCTGGCTTCATTGACCATAGTGACAATGGCCAACAAGTCCATAGCAGGGGAACTTTATAACTTGTATCTTGTTTCTTCTTATTTTATCTTCTCATTTCATATTCTGTCCCTGACCCTAATCTCCATCCTCACAACCACTCCATCTGTATCCCAACCCAACCATTCTTCATCCCACCCCACTCTCTATTTATCCTACCCCTACCTCCCCATCATCACACAACTCCACATCACTCCATTGTCTCTGCACCCTGATCCCACCCCACCATCATCATCCTGTCCTTTTTTTGCTCTGCATTGTCCAGTCACCATTCCACCCTTGCTGCCACCATCATCATCCTCATTTTTCATTGCTTCCTCTAACTCTAACCATCTCACACTTAGCTCATTCTCATCTCACCCTTTACTTAGTCTGACTTCATCCCAGCCACCATCATCTGATCATACATCATTCCATTACCATCTCATTCCACCATTACTACCCAACCTCCTCATCCTACCCTTCATCAGCAGTCAGATCATGTCCAAATCTCACAAACCTCATGTGAGCTTATCTCCCACCTCATTCCATCACTATTCCATTCTCTACCCATTCTCATCCCCTCCCACCCCACTGCATCCCCACTCCATGCTCCATCCCATCTTTTCCTCATTCCATCTGTGGTCTTTACTGTACCTTCATCCTACCTACCCTCATCCTGTCCTGAGTCAGTCCATCCCTGGCTTCCTTTTTTCTGTTCTTCCCTATCTGTCCCCCTTCCTAGGCTCCAGCTTCTTTTCTGGGTGGTGGTAGCTGTGGCTGAACTTTTAGAGATGATGCCTTCAAAGCAGCCTGTGCTCTGCTCTGCTCGCTTACTCTGGGTCCCCCTCATCCCTGCGCCCCATCCCCCCTTCCTCTGTACCAGGCTCTGTACTAGCCCCAGCTCTGCAGATGTTCCTAGGACTGGCTCTCTGAGACTACCTTCCCTGTACCTCCTCAGGCCCCTCTCTGCCTCTTCCGCCAACCCCTTAGGAGAGAGACACCCTGACCTTTGCTTCTATCTCTCTATGCTTCCTTCTAGGGAATCTGACTAAGCACATGAAGTCCAAGGCTCACAGCAAAAAGTGCCAGGAGATGGGGCTGCTGGTGGAGCTGGAAGCCGAGGAAGGTATGATCCCCATGGGGCCTGCCTATGGCCCTAGCAGAAATCCCTGGCCTGGGATGGATGCTGGCGGCATTGGGGAGTGAAATAGGGCAGTGTAAGAGCACTGGCCTGAGAGTCAGGACACTTGGATGGTCCCCTAGATATCACCAGCTCAGGATGTTCTGTGACAGTGACTCCAAGTCCCTTCCCCTCTGCAGGCCTCAGTTTCCCCCCCTGACAGTCCGTGATTCCATGCATCACTCAGGCCTTTGCTTCTTTTTGTCTGCACTTCCAGTCTGTGGCCCAAATGGGAACTTTACTTTGATGATCCCTAAGCAAGCTTCCTCTTTGGCTAAAAATCTGCCTGGTTGAGCAAATTCCAGCAGATGAGATTATCTTTTTAACTGAACAGGAGTGCCCCCCAGTGGTAGGATCCCTGAAGCTCTCCTCCAGGATCACTGGCTTTTCCAGTTTTCCAGCTTTCCCGCTTTCCCAGTGGCTTTTCTGCAGCTTTTCTTCCTGCCCTGACATTAGGGGTGGAGGTGGGAGATGGGATTGGAGTGGGGTGAATTGAGAACGAGTTGAGAACCCCCATTCAGAGGCCTCAGGAGCCAGCTGTCTGCCAGGAAGCAGAATCTCAAAGAATGTTTGAGTGGCATGGATCCTTAGAAATGGATCTGGACCAGGGGTAGGGAACCTGAGTCCACAAGGCCCTTTGGCTGCCCTTGAGGACCTAGAGGATCACATGTGGCCTCGAGGTTGCAGGTTCCTCACCCCTAGCTCTGGTCCAGTTCCTTAATGTCACAGAGGAGAAAATGAGGCATAGATATTCACCTCCTCCCCCCCCCCCCCCAGGTCACATAACTACACTTGTCGAAAGGATGATTTGGACCAGAAGTCTCCTGATTCCCAGCCCTGAGCTCCTTTCCCCTACCCTGCCCTGCCTCCCATTCTGGACAGTTGTGTTCAGTTCTGACGCCACATGGGATTGGGGGAGGAGGGGACTTTATAGTCTGATGAAGGGCCCATGGAGTCTAGCCAGGATGGGGAGGGGCCTAGAGACCCAATGACAATTGGGTGAAGGAAGTGGAGCTGTTTAACCTGGAGAAAAGGAAGCTTAGTTTGAGGTGGAGAAGGTGGGAACCCGATCCCCGTCTCAGATGTTCCAAAGGGCTATTTGTGGAAAACAGATTAAACTTGTTTTCCTTAGCGCCAAAGGGAAAAACTGGTAGCAATCAAGGAGAATTTCCAGAGAGGAAGATTTCACCTCCATAGAAGGGCAATGCTAACTAATGGTTAGAATTGTCCAAAAGTGAAATAACCTGCTGGGGAGGCAGGGGGGTTCTCGCTGCTGCCCATCTTTAAGTACAGGTTGAATGGGGCAGTTAGTTGGTAAAGTGGATAGAGCGCTGGCCTCAGTGTCAGTGGACCTGAGTTCAAATTAGACCTCAGATTAACCGTGTGACCCTGGGCAAGCCATTTAACCCTGACCCCCCCCCCCACACACACACCAAAAAGTACAGGTTGAATGACAGTTTGTTGGAGTTGGGAATAAGAGTATTTCTACTGAAATTTGAGCTAGGCCTTATGAGCCCTGAGGTCTCTTTTAATGATGAAATTTTGTAATTCTGTGAAATCGCTTCCCTGGGCCTCAGTTTCCCCCCCTGTAAGATGATGGGCTTGGAAGAGACGCTGATGGCAAAGCTGATGATGATAGCTGGCATTTACAGAGGGCCTCAGGTTTTGCCAAGTATGTGATGTTATTTTTAACATCTGTAATTGTACCTGGGGCACAAATGGGAAGTTTATTTTGACGATCGTTAACCTTCCTCCTGGCTCAAAGCTCTAACATCGTTATCCTGCCCAACCCTTCCCTTGCCTACATTTACAGAGAAGGAAACTGAGGCCCAGAGAAGTCACATAACTTGCCAAAAGTCACACAGTGAATGAGACCCCGAAGAAGGACTCAGACCTTGACTCCAACCCGGGATTCTTCCCATTGCACCACTAGGCTCCCATCCAAGGAAGTACTCCAAGTGCCAGAGGCTCTTTGTTGCCAGACTGTCAACCTAGGCCAGAGCTCAGTGGGGTTCAGGTTGTGCTCTCTCTGGCTTAGAGAAGCCCTCAGTGACCAGGGGCTTAGAGTCATAGAATATCAGAGCTCATGAGCCTTTGGGGTCTTCCAAGCCAACCCTTTCATTATACAGAGAAGGAAAGGGAGACCTGGAGGGGACAGTACTCTGCCCAAGGCCACTCATCCTTTTGTGATCTGGAGGCCATTGTTTTGGACTCTCTTGCAGAAGATCCCCTAGTTGGAAGAAACTTCTCTTCTGCCCTATATCCCAGTGCCTTTGAGAGGAGGGAGGGGGTCTGAGACCTGGTGGATGGGGAAGCCTGGCACACTTGACCTTGTCCGTGCCCCTGACTTTTGTCTGTCTCTCCTTCAGGAGCCAGCGACGACCCCTTCCAGGATTCCGAGGGGCGGGAGGGCTCTGAGGCAGTGGAAGAGCACCAGTTTTCTGATTTGGAGGAATCCGATGAGGAAGAAGACAATGAAGATGATGAAGATGATGAGGAGGAGGAGGAGAGCCAGGATGAGCCTACTCTGAAGCCCTCAGAAGGGCCACCACCTGCTGGACACTCGAAGGCTAGCTCTCCACCAGCTCAGGACAAAAGCCCCCGAGCAACCCCATCTTTGCCCCAAGATGTTACCTTGTGTGACCAGCCCACAGCAAGCTTGAGATTGGAGGCTAGATGGCCAGCAGACTGGAGTGAAGCTGCCACCTGCCGGAGCCACTTATGTCTCCACCAGCCAGCTCTGATGTCCAGGGAGCCCTTGGCTCCTGGTGAGCAGGAACTGGCCCCAAACCAGCATGGGGGGATCTTAGCCATGGGCCCGTTGTTGAGCTCCCAGGCCCCATCCCCAAGAAGGCCGTGGTCCCCTGGCAAGGAGCCCTGCAGCACCAGACCCATGGTCCCCCGAAAACACTTACTAACCAAAAATGAAAGTCCTCCCCAGCGTTTTGCACCAGCTGGAGAAATGCCATCCTTCCAGTGTGGCTCTCCTGGGAGAGGGGGTTCACCTGGTCCATGGATGGCATCTCCTCTCAGGTGCATGTCACCCTCAACTCACTTGTCCCCAAGAAGAGAACTATCCCCACAAGCCTATCTCTCATCAGAGGGCAGGGTCTCTCCAGAGAGGAACTTGTCTCCTAGCCAGGAGATGATATCCATAAGACACTCATCCCCCAAGAAAACGTCTCCAGGACTTTCTGAGTCCACCCCACGGTACCCACTGCCAGGGAAAAATGACTTAGTGTTCAGAAGTGGCACAGCAGTGGACGAGCAAACCCTGGGCAGTGTTACAGTCGCTCAGCGTGGTCTCTTCTCTCAAAAGCCTCTACCTCACAAGCTCCTTGGCAAAAATGTGGAGACCTCTGAATCCAAGATGGTGAGTTATTGTACCCTTTCAGTGGATTTTCTTGACATCTTCTTAAGAGGAGTATTTTTTCTGCATTTAAGACATTTCCCCTTAGGGATATAAAAGGAGAAAGAAGTTAGGAAGAGTAGAGTCAATCTCAAAAGTTCTGTGTCCTCTGAACAAGATCAGAGTAGCAGCCCCTCCCCATAGATTTAGCATTCAGTCTCTGTAGTGGAGTTTCCAGTCCTTAATTGTTCCTATAGGCATATTAAAGAATTAATGCCATAGCCTAAAATTATTGTCACCATCTACACCGTGATCACCATCCATGCCCTCACTATCCCTCCCACCAGCAGCATCCTCATTATCACCACCATCCCCATCATCATGGTAACCATCTTTTCCTGTAATATCATCATAACCACTATCCCCAGCCCCACTATCACTACCCTCACCATAACTGTCAGTATGAACATTATCACCACCATCCCCAACGTCATGGCGACCGTCTCTTTCTGTAACACCATCACTGCCATCATGATATCCATCCTCCTGAGAACCACTACTAATTCTACTATGGCCATGAACACCAGCACCAACTCCCCCACCAACATCCTCATAATCATCACCAGTGCCATCATTATGATGCGCATTATCAGTACTATCACGACCACTATCCCCATCACCAACATCATCATCACAGTCACCATCACCATCATCATGATGCTCATTCCCTCCACTAATATCTTCACTACTATTGCCATCCCCATCCCCATCCCTGCCCCTGTCATCCTCACTATCACTGCCACCACCATCTCTACCGCCACCACCATCACCCCCACCACGACCATTTAACAGGCCTTTTGTCAGTGTCTGTTGGTGCGTGGTCTGCTATATCCACACAGTTGCTGTTGTCTAGAATAGAGGTGTCAGACTCCTGGCCCTCAGCCAGCACTCCTGGTGGGCCTGAACCAGATGAAAATGTAATTGGAAAACATCTAACAAAATAAATAAAAATACAGCATAACAGAGATAATATTGATCTGTGGTTTTCTAAATCTATATGTAGCCAACAGCGATCCATTTGAAATCTGACACCACTGGTTCTATTTAATCAGTATAACATTATAAAATATAACATTATAAGATATATAACATATAACATTATAAAATAATATTTTGCCTGATCTCTGATTAGGGAATCTTTTTTCTCAATTTATTCAGTATATATTTTTGTGTCTAATAGAGGTCTGGGGGGAGGGAGGACAGATGAGGTGAGTGGGTTTCAGCACTGTGACCAGAACACATGTTATCTTCATTTGCCCTTCAATGGCATGTACTACTTCAGGCAAGGGGATCTGGGGAAGCAGAAGGGAGACCTAGAATCTTGGGTGTTAACTTCCCCACAGTGGCCTCCCTGAACCTCCTGGCCATATATGATGCCCAGGCCCAGCCTCTATGACAGGCCTGTGACCCTCGTCACCCTGTGATCCCCTGTTTTTCACCCTGGTAATGAGCCTGCTGTTGTGCTTATCCCTTGTGTCTCTCTGTGTGTGTCTTTGTTGCCCAATGCAGAAGTTGGAGCCCAGAAGCCCAGCCTGCTCACCAGGTCCTGCTCACCCGTTTCCCTCCAGACCCTCCTCTTCACTTCATGAATTCCATGGCCACATCCCAGGCCGGACAGGAGAGAACCTCTTTAGCCATCTCCCTCTTCATTCCCAGCACTTAGCCAGGACCCCATGCCCCATGATCCCCATTGGGGGGATCCAAATGGTCCAGGCCAGGCCCAGCACCCATCCCACGCTGATGCCTGGGGCTGGGGTGCCATGGTCCACCTGCTTTTTTGGCGGGGGCAGCGACCTGACCGATTCCCGGCAGGCTCAGGAGAGAAGCCGAGAAGGCCCACCAGAGACCTCCTCAGCATCTGTGTCTCCAGTGGCCAAGGTCTCCAAGTTCACTCTCTCCTCAGAGCTGGAGAGTAGCAGCTATTCTATAGAGAGAACGCGGACTAGTGAGGGTCAGGTTGTGCCCAACTGGGAGAAACCCAGGATCGGAGGAATGTCCTCAGAGACCAAGGCTCCCGCCCCAACAGACAGCCCCAGCCCAGGCTCTGAGCAGTCTCCCAGGCCGTCCCCGCAGGCAAAGAGGCCTAGCCCGAAGGCAGCCCACAGCAGCCCCTGCACTGACTCTGAGACACCACGCACTTTTCCCTCGGTGTTTCCTTCCCAGACGTTGGACAGAAGCAGCTCCACGGGCTGCCTCATGGAGCCCAGCCGGGGCCTGGCGACCCGCAGGAGGAACCTGTCAGGGGAGCTCAGGCCCTCGGCCAGCCCTTGTCGTCAGCTGGGCTCCCCGCCCTTGGAGAGCGAGGGGCCCAGACAGACTCCCGGGAGGCCAGAGGACACGGACGAAGGAAGGTCCTAGGTCTCCCCCATCTGCATCAGCGTTAGGCTTTCGGTAGAAAGGAACAGACGTTTCCAACACTATTTCCTGCAGTCTAATAGTCATCACGCGCAGACGCACTCTCACTTACGACCAAACTCACAGAAACATCCCTCGTTGAGTTGTCTCCGTCTGGTATTATCTTCCCATGTATGCAGTAACTTGTGCCTTTTCTGATACCCTTTTTTGCTTGAAATGTTTAAAAGGAAAAACAAATGAGGTGTTTAAGGCTGTGAATATTTTTGTAGAGTTTTTCGAAGGGGGTGGTTGAGTGGTGTCCTCTGGCGTCATGGTGAGCTGGATGTCCCCAGGTCCCCTGCCAGGGCCGGGGAGAGGCAGCTGTTTACTGCGGGAGGTTATGCACTGAAAAAACAAACCCAAGAAACCTTTTTTTTATACTGATTAAATGAAAAAAATGTTCCTCTGTACAGATGTTTATGGTTCCTATTTATTGCAGGTTCTATTTAATCATCCACCAAGCGCTTGTCTGCTTGTCTTTTTTTGGTGGCCTTCCCCCTCCCCATACCCTCAGATAGTTTGGAAATGCCTTCCACTTAACAACACCCCACCCTCCAAATTGTGAGTAGCCTGAGGAGAGAAGCCTGACAACCACCAGACAGACTGAGGATGGCCTGCCCCAAACTCCCCATCAATCACAGAAAGCATCATTTTCTCTCTGTAGTATTTTAGAAGGGTAAAGAAGCTTCATCTTTGAGGATTTACATTCAAGATACAGGAAGCTATCAGACAGAGCAGTCAATATCTGAATGATACTTCTTAGGGCCGTGAGATTCTCGTTCTGGCTTTCTTAACACTGGTGATTCTGGTGACATCAGTGATGTTGGCTAGATGGCTCAGGGGGTATGGAACTGTCCCTCCTCCCCCCTTTCCCCCCCCCCCGCACCGTACCAAGTACGAAAGTCTAGGGTCTGGACGTTTGCCTGTCTCCCTCTCCCTCCTTCCTCAAAATCTGAGTTGTTCCTTTGGATGTTAGAACCTCACATTTGCTGCCCATTTCATAGAGGACAGAGAATGACTTACCAAACCCTAACCCTTGGAAAGATCTTTTGGGATCGGAGCTGTTGGCCTCATACCTTATAAAACTCCACTCTTAAATCTCCCTGGGGTCTAGATGGCCATGGGATCACTGATTGGCTACAGAGCTAGAAGGGACCTGAAAGGTTACACATATTCCGACTCATTTATATGGCAGGTGATACAACTGAGATCTGAAGGATCGAGTGACTTGTCCAAGGTCACGCAGCTAGAAAGCAGAGTCTCTCCTTCTTTTTAGTGAATAAACCATCAGAAGCACTTAGTCTCATGGATCCAAGGTCATAGGATTTAGAGCTGAAGAGACCTTAAAGGTCATTCTACAGATGAGGCAATTGAGGTCCAAAGAAACAAGTGACTTATCCAAGGTCACCCAGCTAGAAAGCAGAGTCTCCTGTTTTCTTTAATGATGGACAGACACACTTAGTCTTGTAGAGCCAGGGTCATACAATGGGCCCTTGTGCTTTTCATAGGGATATGAAGAAAGGACACTGGCACTCCTGGGACATGAAATGGGCTTTGCTGATCTCAGTTCCATTTCCCCAATTTTTTTTGGTTCTAACAGTTCTCCTGGGTTGGGTCCCTTCTTCTGGGCAGGTTACTATCTAGAACCTGGTTTCTAATTCATCTGTCTTTAGTGTCTTCAGAAGCTTATATAAAAAGCAGAAAGTAGTCAAGGAGCTTGTGAGTGGGAAGGAGGCTTGGTGTCAGGGGTGTGCTGGAGCCAGCCTTAAGCACCTCTCAAGAAAGCTGATTGTTAAATTTTCCATGTGAGCATTTATACCTCAGAAACCAGCAAACATTACAAGCCAGGCTTTGATTTAGTGTTTTGTTGATTGTCTAGACTTAAGAAAGTGATAGAGAAAGGGAAAAAAGAAATAAAGTGATGGAGAAAAATATTAATAATTCAAATTAAATTGAAAAGTGTACCCTGTTATTTGGAGAGCTGGTTGTTAAACATTTAACCACACACCCCTTCTTGGTGCTCACTGTGCTCGTAAGAACATTCTTGCTGTTGGCAGGCATTAGGGAGTGGCTCGGTGTTGAACTGACTTGAGCAGTTTGCTGTGGTAGAATGAGCACTGTTTTTGGAGCTTAGCATCACTGCTCCTTGATGGGCCTCACTCCTCTGCAGAATGAGAAAGTGGAATAGACCTTTTCTAAAGTCCCGTCCAGCTTTAAATATTCTGAACACTCTTTACGAAGGCCAGCTAGGTTGGGGCTCCTTTAGTTATCATTTCTCTAGGAAGCGATGGTTACAGTTGAGGTCAGGATCCCTTTTGCCACCCGTCCACTTGTGCCAGATAACCCTGCTCTTGACCAGTAATCAGGAGTGCCCACAGCATCTGGACTTTTTCAGGCATTGGGTCACAGATTACAAGGTAGGGTTTATAATCTTTGCCCTACTGTTTGGTCATCAAATTCCAACATCTTTTCACCTGTTGGCATGCCCTATCCAAAGATCCAGGAAGATATCAAGGAAGGAATATGTAGGTGTGAAAGACCAGTGCATCAAAACTGTATGATCCCTTTCTCCCCCTTAGGGTAAAGGAGGACTCTCTGGCTAAAATGTGGTGTGGTTGAGGGTAGGACAGAGGGGCCAGGGATAGGAATAGATTATTCATCATAAGATCTTAGGATGTGGAACTGAAAGAGATCCCCTTAACCTGACCTGTAGAATTCTACAGCCAGTATCTCTAACACGTCACCATCTGACCTTGACTGGAACATCTCGCGTGAAGGGAAGTTCACTACCTCCTGAGACAGCCTATTGCTAACTTAGAACAGAAGGAAATCGAGAAATTTCCCCTAACTGAAATCTCCCTCTATTCAACTTTCCCCCATTGCCCCTAGTTCCCCCCTCTGGGGTCAAACAGAGCCCATCTGTTCCTCTTCCCTATGGCAGCTCCTCAAATCCTTGAAAATAGTGATCATGTTCCCCACTGGGTTCTCTCTTCTCCAGGCTCAATATATCTTCATACATTATGGTATTCAGTCCTCTGTCCTTCTGGTTGCCCTCCTCCATACCTGCTCCAGTTTCCTCAAATGTGGCCCTGTGGCATTTTCATACCCTCTGAGATCAATTGGGAACAAGCAATACCTAGAAAAATATTTCTATCTGGTTCATTTTCTTGGGTGGGGAGGTGCGGTGGGTGGCTTTGAAATGCTCACTCCCTCGATGATGTTGCCACCCAGTAGGGCCCAATTCACCTGGGTACCCCCTCCTTTCCCTGTTCTCATTCTCTTTTTGCCCCTGAGTTTCTGCTATATTTTTTGACCTTCAGGGGCATTGGGAGAGGAAAAGCCTGCAGAAACCAACCCAATTTGAAGGCCATGCACCCCATCTGTTTCTCATTGGTGGTCACATTAGGGAGCAAAAGCCCCTCGTGCCAACTCATGCCATGCTTTGTCTCTGTGCTAAAGCGTGAAGGTATTCTGTAAGTGGGCATGTCTTCAGATGATTTCTGTGTTCTTACAAATGGCAATAGTAATCGTTCCAAAAGAACTCTGTAGATATATGGCTATATATGTACAGAGGGGATTGGGGAGGGGGGAATTGCCTGTAATTTTATTTAAACTCTGGTTTCCACAGTTGCATCTTGCAATGTCTGTATGGTATATATCGGTGCAAAAACCTCACAACAACAAGCCCACCCAGGTTTAAAGCACAGCCTCTTTATGTACAAATGAGGAAAACAATATTCCGTGTGTGATGTTCCCAACTATTCTTGTAAATGACGTCCGGACTGTGAATGAGAAGTTTTTACAAGTATAATAATTTATTACAGCTCAGGCTGTCTGTTCAGTCTGGGTCTATTTTTTTTTTAAATAGCATGTTGGAATAAATTTTCTAAGTCCCAACATAGCCCTCCTTGCCTGGCTGGTGACCTTTACTCACCGAACATAAGAGCTGGAGGGAGCCTTCGACATCATCATATCAAACCCCTTCATTTTCCCAGATGGGGAAGTTGGGGTCCAGAGAGACAAGATCTCGATACTTGAGGGAGAGAGTGACAAACCTGAGACCGGAACCCACCGATTCCAACACCACCATGACCACCTCACCCAAATCTCTTTTAAATGGGGAAATTGAGGCTTATCCAGGTTCACACGACTAGGGTATATCTAGGTGTATCATGTATCTAGGGTCATATTTGAACTCAGGCCTTTCTGTCTCCAGACCCAGCACTCTATCCACTGTGACTTCTAACTGTCTAGATGGAGAGACTGAGACACAAAGAAAGTAGATTGAAATGCCTAAGGTCATGCAGGTTCTAAGTGGTGGAGCCAAAAAGGACAGAGACACATTTGTCCTTGGCAGCCACAGTGATCCCTGATGCCTATACATACCTGAAGAGGAGAGGGCCTTGGGGCAGGGATTATCAGCAGCACAGAGTAGTGGGAAGAATTTTGGATCTAGAAAAGAGCTATCCTTGAGTCCCATGGTCAGTATTTCTGTAACCTGAAGATCCTGGGAATATTGGCTCAGAGGTGGACGGTAACTCAAAAGTCATCTTTTCCAGCCTCCTTGTTCAGAAACACTGACACCCAGCCCAGAGAGGATAGGTGACTAGCCCAGGGTCACCCAAATGGGAAGTGTCAGAGTGAGAATTCAAATCCAGTTTCACCAGCTGTAAATGCAGTGCTTTCCACTGTACTGGACAGCCTGGGCATCAGGGAAGTGAGCTACAGGCTCAGAATGACCTAAGAGGGAAGCATTTCATTACCCTTCAAAGGTCAGTGTATCTAACTGGATAAAAAGGAAATATGGACCTTTTCCTGGCCGATGAGCAAGAGAAGGATTTCCCGTCCTGATGCTGGACCCTCTAGAGTCAAATGCCTAAACTGTGACTTAGAACTTAATGTCAGAGCTGGAAGGACCCTTAGACCAGACAATATTGTTGCTGGGAGAAAGCTTGAGAGCACAGAATATCAGAGCTGAGAGGGAGCTTGGAACAGAGAACATCAGTGCTGGGAAAGACTTTAGACACTATCTGGTCTGACTCCCTCAGTATACAGATGGGGAAACTGAGGCCCAGAAAGAGAAAATTACTTGGCCCTTGATCATACAAATACGTGTTGGCTTGAACCTAGATCTCCTCACTCCTGAATCAGATCTGTGATTCCTTCCCTTACACACCACTATCCGAGGCCCCTCCAAGAGGAGCTGCCTGTGGAACTTTTATATGGACCTTCAACCTTTGGTTATGGGGATCACTCTAGGCTTGACCAGTAGTAGAAGGATAGTCAAACCAGCTGTCAGTCAAGGGAAAGAGAAGATTTGGGTTTGAATCCTGCCCTTGCCTGTCATCAGGCAAGTCACTCCCCCCTCCACGGGCCTCCATTTTTACCACCGTAAACTGAAGGCATTGTAGGTGATGTTACAGGACCTCCATCAGCCATTTTAACCTGCTGAAGACCTGTGCTTGTGAACAAATTACTTTATCCTTTTGAAACTATTTTCTCATCCGTAAAATGGGGGTGGTAGTGCTGGTGCTGCCTTCTTCATGGGGATATTATAGGGAAGGAGAAAAAATATCTCTTTGTAAAGCTCAGAGTGCTACAAATAGGAGTCATTCTTGTTATCACCAGCCCTTGTTCTCCCCTGCCACCAGCTGCCACCCCTCCCATGTAGGGTTGAAGCTCTTCCCCTTACCCTGCTGTCACCCCTGAGCAAGTCCTCAGTTAACCAGAAACTTCTGGACCCTCCCTCCCCCATTCTAGCCACCCCTCCTTATTCCAACCCAAAGCCACTGCTGCCCTCATGGGTCCAGAGGGCTTCAGCAGCAAAGCCACTGGGGGCTGCTCTCAGGAATGGATTTGACCTTGGCCTTGGCCTTGGAGTTCCCTCTTTACCCAAACCCCCTGGCCTTAGGGTAAGAGCCCAAAGAACTTGGTGCCCTGGAGAGGTAGAAGGCCCCAGAGGAAGAATACAGAATGCAAAGATGGGCACCTGGGCTCATAGCCAGCTTGGTCACTGGCCTCCTGGGTGACTTTGAGCACGTCCCTTCTCCTTTCTAAGTTCAAGTGAATCACCTAGAAGATGGCGGTGATAGATCCAGATGAGGAAACCAAGGCTCAGGAAGCAAGGCCAAAGGTAATAAGTGTCAGAGGCGAGGCTTAACCCCAAGGTCCTCTGACTGCAGAGGCAGTGCTCTCTGCTGTGCCCACCTCGCCCTCCTCCTCCTCATTATTGTCAGCCTGAACATGGTACTCCACTCCCTTGGCATAGTAGATAATGCCGGACCTGGAGTCAAGAAAATCTGCACTTAGATTCAGCCTGGACACTTCCCAGCTGTGTGACCCTGGGTGATTCACTGACTCTACCTGCCTCCATTTCCCCAGCTATGAAATGGCGATAATAATAGCAGCCAGTGTCGTTGTGAGGATCAACTGAGATAATATTTGTTAAGGCTTTAGCACAGTGCCTGGCACATAGTGCCTACTGGTAATAAATGCTTATTCCATTCTTATTTCCTTCTTTCCTCCCTCCCTCCCTCCCTCTTTCCCTTCCTTCCTCCCTCCCTTCCTTTCTTCCTTTCTTCCTTCCTTCCTTCTTTCCTCCCTTCTTCACCTCCTCCCTTCCTTCCTTCCTTCCTTTCTCCCTCCCTTCCTTCCTTCCTTCCTCCCTCCTTTCCTTCCTTCCTTCCTTCCTACTTCCTTCCTTCCCTCCTTCCTCCCTTCTTCCCTCCCTTCCTTCCTTCCTCCTTCCCTTGCTTCCTTCCTTCCCCCTTCCTTCCTCCCTTCCTTCCTTCCCTCCTTCTTTCCTCCCTCCCACCTTTCCTCCTTTGCTACCTCCTTCCTCCCTTTATTCTTCCTTCTTTCCTTCCTTCTTTCTTCCCTTCTTTCCTTCCTCCCTCCTTTCCTTCCTTCCTTCCTCCCTCCTTTCCTTCCTTCCTTCCCTCCTTCCTTCCTCCCTTCTTCCTTCCCTTCCTTCCTTCTTCCCTTGCTTCCTTCCTTCCCCCTTCCTTCCTTTCTTCCTTCCTCCCTCCTTTCCTTCCTTCCCTCCTGTCCTCCCTCCCACCTTTCCTCCTTTGCTTCCTCCTTCCTCCCATTATTCTTCCTGCTTTCCTTCCTTCTTCCCTTCTTTCATTCCTCCCTTCATTCCTTCATACTTCTCTAAAAGCTGAGGCTATTCTTGAGTCTATTATTCATTAGCTCCTGGATTGGAAGACACTTTGGAAGCCATCAAGTCCCCCCACCCCAATCGTTTTACAAATGAAGAAACTGAGACACCAAGAGATCCAGTGACCCACAGTCACACTGTTAGCAAGTATGTGTGGCCAGGTGTGAAGTTAGGTCTCCCTTACTCTAAGCCGGTGCCCTCCCTGCTAAACCATGTTGCCTCCTCTCAGGCTTTACTCCAGCTTGCTATAGACTCATAGGTGACCACAGGCTGTCAGGGAGAAAAGACCCAAGAGAGCATCTAGTCTAAACCTCTCATTTTACAGAAGAGACAGAACCCCCACCCCCACCTCTGCCAAGGTCTCCTGGCTTCCTGTCCAGTATTCGGGCCACTGACCAGGCCATCTATCCTCCAGATGACAGCACAGGCCTGGATCCCCTGTGCCCTTCTCATCCTGCCCCTCTCTCCATTCTTGTCCTTGTCCCCTCTTGGCTACCCTGAGCCCTAAAGTCATTCCTGCCTTCCTACCCCTCCTGTGGCCCTGGTTTCTTCCCACAAACAGCCTCTGTGTCCTCCCACCTGTCACCCTGTTCCTTCCTGGAGGTAGCAGGCCTGGCTTTTCCCTTTTAGGGGAAGAAAAGAGCAGTCCCAGGGCCTCCTAATCCCTCTGACCAGGCTGCCTTGTCAATGAGACCAGATCCAGTTACCAGGTGTTTTGAGGAAGAGCGGTGAGGCTGGCCTGCCCAATCAGCATGCTCGTTTCGGTCTGCATCCCAGGACCATACAAGGCTGCCAGGCAGTGGGGTGGTGGCGCCCAAGCAGGCATGGAGCGGCCACGTCCTAGGCCCTGGCACTCTGCCCCACCTCTGCTCCCCTTCTCTCCAGCCTGCACGTCCTCCTAATCCCAACCTGGGAGGCCAGAACTTGGCAGGGACAGGGTGGGGAGCTCCACATGCTTCCACAAAAGGCTGCGCCTACTTGGACAGATGCCTTCCTCCCTTTGGGTCTATTCCTTCCTTGTAGGATGAGAGGCTTAGACTATATCAGAATAGCTAGCCCTTATATAGCAACTTCAAGTTTGCAAAGCATATATTATCTCACTTGATATTCACAACAACCCTGGGAGGTCAGTGCTGTCATCATCCCTACTTTATAAATGAGGTTAAGTGACCTGACCAGGTTCACATAGCTGGTAAGGGTTGGAGGCAGGATTTGAACTGAGCTGTTCCTCTAAGTCAAGTAGCCTATAATATAATTTCTAAGGACCCTGTCAATTCTAAATCCCACCAGCCTAAAGAAGGTGTCAGCTCCTTGCATCCCACCCACCAGCCCAGCCCAGTCAGCACGCACACACTAGTGGACATGAAAGTCAAACACAGCCATGCCAAGCTCCATCCTTTGCAAGACCAGCCTCCTTTCCGTTCCTTGATCTGACCCCCCCCCCCCCCCCCGCACCATTAGCACAACCAAGACTTCCTTTGGGCATGGAGGGTAGAGAATGGTCTCTCCTAGCTCTTGT
>CM053582.1:117756394-117803621 GCA_028627135.1 Pseudochirops cupreus
CTTGAAGAAGTGGGACTTCTCAGATGCGCAGGAAATGTTGACTGCCTGACAGTATCATTCTCTCCTCCGCTCACTGATTCCTCCCCACGTGAGCATCCTTGTTTCTGCTCAGCTGACCCTCGGGTCTCCAATAACCTCTAACATATCTATCTTGTCAAGGGTTTGCTTGTACATGGTGGTTTACACGCTGCCTTCTCCCATTAAAGTGGTAATTCCCTGAAGACAGGGGATATTATTTGCCTTTCTTGCATTCCCAGCATTTAGCGTGTGCATACAGTAGGTGTTTAATAAATGCATGTTGACTTGTTGTTTGTTGGTTGGTTGACAACTTCAGGGGCCTAACTTTCCTTATCTGTAAAAGGAAGGGGTTAGACTAGATGGCTTCTGATATCAATCAGTCAATCAATCAACATTTATTAAGCTCCTACTGGCTTCTGATATCAATCAGTCAATCAATCAACATTTATTAAGCTCCTACCATGCTGCAGGCACTGTAAAAAGGGGCAAAAGACAGTCTCCTGGGTCAAGGGCTATTGTTCTTTTAAAGTGTCCTAGCATCATGTTATTAGCTACTTTCCACACTGGCGGGTCGTCAACCCCATTTGGCAGAGGGGCAGCCTGAGGCCTGGAGAGGGAAAAGTCACCCCGCTAGAGTCGGTGACGTAGCAGAGACCAAATCCTAGATCTCCTGCCTTGTGTAGACTTTGTTCCCCCCAGTGTAAATGGCTGGGAATGGCGGCATACCCTGTGCACCTCTGCCCCCTGGTGGCTCTTTGGCAGAACTTCAAGTGGTTCCAGTCCACGTCCCATGTGGGTTCTATC
Source organism: Pseudochirops cupreus (assembly GCA_028627135.1). Lineage (NCBI taxonomy): Eukaryota > Metazoa > Chordata > Mammalia > Diprotodontia > Pseudocheiridae > Pseudochirops > Pseudochirops cupreus. The sequence continues at coordinate 117,757,217 of CM053582.1, forward strand.
CCTTCCTGCACACTGTCTGTTCTCAGGAATGGGCAGCTGCTGTTCCCTCCAAAATTCCCCCATGTCCAGCTTCCTGTCCTTGGGGAACACAGAATTAAATTAAATTCCAGACCTGGAAGGACCATTGAAGTGTGTCTAGTCTGTAAAGGAAAGATCCCTTCCTCTGTAGCTCTGACAAGATCTCTAAGAGATGGGGACCTCCCTACCTCCTGAAGTGGTACAGGTGATCAGGAGTTGTTGGGTTTTTACTTAAGGAGATCCAGGGTCCACCTCTTGTCCACTTACACCTGCTGCTTCAATGTCTGTGACACACAACTGACTCAATACATATGCTTTAACTGACTCCTTAAGCGCCTACCTAGAATTCTGTCCAGTGGCCCTCAGGGGCATCTTTAGTGCATAATAGCTCTTCAGGTACATGAAGTCAGTGATTCCCACCATCAGCACGTTCTTTTCTCTGGACTAACCATCCCTTGTTCCTTCAGCAGATCCTTGCTGAAATCCAGAAGTGATACTTATGGGCATTACATTGATCCACCATCATCTGGGACTCCTGAAGACCTCCAAGTTTCGGATCAACCTTGGGCTGTCTCTCAACAAGGGACCTCTAGCCCAGAGAGAGACTAAATGAACAGGGGTCAGGGTTTAGAGATACGCTGGAGGCACTGTGGAACCCTAAATGCCACCTCTCCAAGACAACTCAAGGCTAGTGGGCCCCACCATCACCACTGACTTCATCCCCCAGGTTGTCTGTCCCACTTGGATGCATTGCCTTGATTGGGAAAGGCAGATCTGAGAGAAGGGAGTGATGGTAATAGGAGTTTCAGTGAATGGCAGCCCAAGGTCCAAATGAGTGAGCAGAGTCTAGGACATGGACAGGAGCAAGTTTCCTCCCTGCCCACCAACTTAGTACTACTATTTAGGGAAGAAAGTATCCTCTGCTGGGAATACAGTCACCCAGGGTCAAAGCCCTAGTTGCCCCATGTTAGTTACATCTCTGGTCACTGGCTTTTAGTGTATCTGCCACCTCATTCCTTTCCCAGAAATCTGTGAGAGATGCTGCTCCCACCCAACAATTGAGAGAATCCTCATGGAGTGCCCTCCTCATGCTCCTTGTCCACAGACATTAACATACAGGCAGCACCCAGTGCAGGTCTATCAGATAAAGAAAGGCCTTGGCCTCTACTATAAAAGATTGCCCATCTCTGATGCCATCCTTATCCATACCCCTTATTTGTGGGAAGGACTCAGGACCAATTCTTCTTCCCTCCCTCTTCTTCCTCTCCATTTTCCCCTCCCCTGAAACCCAAATTCTCCCTTTTTTGGCTGACATATTATCTCATGAAATGTCAAGCTCATGCCCATCACTGTCAGAAGAGAGAAGGAGTGGAAAAGGGGGGACCAGTTGAGATACCTGTTGAGTTTCTTTGGAGCATTCAGGGGGGCTACCCTGGGGAGGGCCCACCAGGAAGCCTCTGCCCTCCCACCCTTATTACATCTGCTTGTTCTTAGAGCCATTTCTGGGGCCTCCAAATATTTGCCCTTGGCCCTGTTCCCATCTATCAGAGCTGCCCAGTAATAGAATGGACAGCACCTGCAATGCTGAGGATCCTATCAGGATGTCCATTCTATTGTTAGGTAAGCCTACCGGATGCCATAGGAAGGATCCCTGCACAGAGGAGGGTGAGGTTGGATCATAGGAATATAGGTTTAGGTCTGGGACAAACCTCAGAAGTTACCTTGCTCAACCTTCTTATTTTATTTACAAAACTGTAAACTGTGGCCACGGTGATTAAATGACCTGCCCCAGTATCACATATGTAGGCAGTAATAGAGTCAGGATTTGAACCCAGGTCCTTGGGCTCCCAGTAAAGTTCCCTTTTCTACTGTATAACCTCCAAGGTCCCTTCTAGCTAGAAAAGTCTACAATTCCATATTAGTTAGACAACCAGGAGGGATGGAAGTTTTCTAAGAGAGAATGCTGGCAGATGGAAAAGGTTTCAAGTCAGCATTCTCTAATGATGGAATTTGAGGCCAAGTGACAAGTGGCAGTAGTGGGAAGATGTCTGTGGCTGGGGTGGGGGCCTGCCTGGTGTTTCTCCTGTTGCATCTCCTTTCCTGCCCGATGGGGAGAGGGACACTGCACCTGTGCCCACCCTGCACCATGTGCCCTGGAGAGGAGGCAGAGGAGTTACCTGGGGTCTGATGTATTCCTTGGAAGCAGGGGGACTCCCCTGAGTCTTGGGTGTCTCAACTCTCAGGCCTAACCCAGTCAGGTCCTGAATCTAGGAGGGGAGAGTGGTCAGAGACTTAGAGCTAGACCAAGGCCCTCATTTGACAAGTAAGGAAACTGAGGATTAGGGTGACCATAAAAAAGCCTATGTCACATAAACCCTCCCCCAGATCTGCCATCAGACGGCCATGGCTTGGATAAGCCATTTCTATTTTCTAAGCTTCACTTTCTTCTCTGAAAAACAGGTCCAACAAAAGTTGTATTACCTACTCCTACAGGACCTTTGGGAGTAAAGTTTGACTAGATGCCAGTATGAAGGCAACCTCAGGAGAGCTCAGGAGTGACATTCAGATTCTCCCCCTTCAGGGCCTATGTCCCTCCCCGGTTGTGACTCAGCCTCTAGAAGGTTCTATTGGCTCCCTGGGCCTGGAGGCCATGAAGGACATTCCCAGATGAATCCATGGCTCTCCCTGGGTGGGGTTCGAGCAGCCCTCAGGGGTGGTTTTTATGAAGAAGAAAGTTTATTCCTGGTGACCAGCCCTGGGCAGGGGAGGAGTCTGTCTCTGACACTTTCCCATATACCTCCAACAGAAGCCCTTGTTGGAGAAATCCTGACAAAAGAGTATGCACAGGTAAGCAGGGATAGGGGACATGGGATCGTACATTTAGAGCTGGAGGGAACCACAGAGGCCTTGGAGTTGAACCTCTACATTTTATAGGTGAGGAAAATGAGGCCCAAAGAAGTTAATAGGATTTGAACCCAAGTATTCTCAAATCTAAGCCTCTCCCCTAACCCTGAAGCACTGCCCCCCTGAACTCCCACCTCAGGGTCAACAGAATTATGAGTGCTATATTCAGACCCAAACCTCCCTCACACACATACCTCCAAGCTGTAACACTGTTCCAGTTGGATAAGAAAGAAAAATTCTGGGGATCACAGGAAACTGAGCAGGAATTTGCATTCAGTTCCCCCAACTCCAAGTCTCCTGCTTGCATTTCACCCTTGCCCATGATCATACAGCCATAAGTGACCAAAGGTGAAGTTAAGTCCCCTGACTTTTATGTGAAGCGCACTGCTGGGGAAGCGTCCTCACAGAGCTATCTGCAAATGTCTTTGTTTCCAGGGCCACATCCAAAGTCCCGTACAAGAGGGGATGCTGCTCCCGTTAGCCACCTAGAGGATATTGGGAAGTGCTCTAGATTTAGGGTCAGAGGACCTGGGTTCAAATCCAGCCTCTTATGGTGTGGAACCCTGGCAAGCCCCCTAGATATTCAGGGTCTAATTTTCCTATCTGTAAAATAAGGGACTCAGCCCTTCTGCTATCGAAAGGTCCCTTCTGGCTGGAAAGCCTATGATCCCAAGGCTGGAGTTTCCATCTTGACTCTGCCATTTATAAATTATGTGTCCTTGAGATAATTTTTCTTGTTTGGGCCTCTGTAAAATGAGGGGGGTGTGGAGTGGGTTTCCAAAGTACTCTTCTGCCTCTAAGATTCTATGATTCTATGACACCCTATGCCCATTGACTGCCTCAAAACATCCCTGGGAGGAAGCCAACGTCAGGATGAGCATGCCCATTTTTCAGATGCTAAAACTAAGACCCTGAGTTGGAATGACTAACAGAACCTATCACCCCCAAATCAAACTTCAGCAGCTACTTGACACAGAATGGGATGTTTCAGGACAAAGGGGCCTGGTGGTCTCTTTTCTCCCATCCCCAATGCCCAGGGAGCTCTGTAGCTTCCCTTGCAGCCCACCCAGCCCCCTCCCTCAGCCTGTCCAGGGCAGGAGTGAGGTAAGGCCAAAGCAGGGCCCATCTGCTCCTGGCCTGGCCTGGAGCCAGACCTCCATATGTGGTGTGGGATGGGGCCATGGTGTAGGGCTGGCAAGGCCTGTCCCATCCAGGGAGGGCCACTGTACTTCCCAGGGGACAGAGGGGCTGCAGGGCAGGCATTGTCTCTACATCGCTTTCATTCCTGGCCGGGTGGCATTTCTAGATACACAATTATGTCACTCATTAACCTCTGTCTCCCTCTCTGCCAAGAGCTGGCTTGGTCCATCAGGCACGTTCATATTACAGCATGGCTGGGAGAACAAAGCGTCCCCACTCATTCCTCTGGGCTGACTCAGCCTCTAGTCACGTAGCGTAGCGCGCTATTACCAAAATTGGTACGAGGAGGTTCCCCCGCCAGCCAGGGCTGCCCAGCAGCCAGGCTGCCTAGAGCAGCTGTGGGAAGAGGGACTGCTCCTCTCCCCAGGAGGGCCAAAGGGCCCCCCGATCCCTCCCCCCCCGGGGGGGTGTACTCATTCTTCAGGGGGGCCTTTGGATCACCCAGGGCCTTTTGTTTTTGTTTTGCCAAAAACAGACAAGATAGAGCTCCCTCTGCCCTCCTCTGCCCTCCCTTCTCCGGGATGAACAAAACAGGCTCAAAAGGAATCTTTTGTCTAAAATGAGAGAGGTGGGGAAGAGGATTGGGGATTGGAGAAGAAATGGGGACTAGACTTTGAAGCTGGCGCTCTCAGGCAGATCTCTGCCTCTTAGGAGAAGGAAAACTCAAGTGGTCAGATGGCAGAACTGGACGGAATGGTGGGGCATCCAAGGTCATACAGAGGGCGGGTGGCAGACCCTGATGGTGAACTTGAACTCAAGTCTCCTGACTTCCAAACCAAGGCTTTTTCCATCACACACACACATACACACACACCTGCATGCACGAACACATGCACACACACACAAGCACATGCACATGCGTACACACAAACACATACATTTGTGTGCACACACATACACATGCACACACACATGCATATGATGCACACATGCACACAGGTACACATGCCCACACACACATGCACGCACACATGCACACAAAAAAGCATTGAATTGTGCGTTTACTCACACAGTACCAAAAGATTTAGAGCTTACAAGGACTACCATCAGTGAATTGCTAAACATTTATTAAGCATGTACATTGTGTTGTAGAAATTGCAGAGTTAGGACGCCCACCCCATTTTATAAGCACAAAGACAGGTTCAGTGGTTTGCCCACAGCTGTACAGCTTGTACAGCATCCAGTGATTTGAATCCTGCTTCTTAGAGTGCTTACCACCTGTGTGACCTTGAGTAAATCCCATCTCTCCTCTGGGCCTCAGTGTCTTCCTCTGTAAAAGAAAGAAATAGGACTCAGGGATCTCTGAGGTCCCTGCTGGCTACAAGACCACATTCTTATGACACAGGAATTGACTCTGTGATTCCATATCTGGTGGGTGACACATCATCTCATGCCACCTTTCCTCTGGATGATACCTTACCCCTGACTAAGGAAGACACAGAGAAAAAAGCCAGATAGAATGGCAGATTCACCCATCTCTGATACCTTGCCTGGGAAAGTGCACCCCCTGGACAGATGCTGAGGATCAGCTCACAGTAAGACAAAAGAGACTGTGGGAAAGTCCTCAGGTGCCAGCATCTGCCAGCCTCTCTAACAGATCTGTAGTGAAGGGTGCCCTAGCCCTTCTCAGTCCATCCTCTTTGGCTCTCTCTGCTCTAGAACCCTCTTCTATGGTTATAGTGCCCTTCCTCCTAGAGGGGCTTCCTTCCACCTGCTGTTGTGCCCTGTAGCCTGATGCCATCACCTGAAGATGCCCTTTGCCTTGGCACTCTCTCAAGGGCATGCTCCTCCTTCCTTCACACTCCCTTGTCACACAGAACTCGGAAGCTGATGGCCTATTCTGTGCTCCCACCTAATGCTTTCAGAGCCAACCTCTGCCTCCATCACTGGACAGCCGTGGCCTTTCTAGGTCACTTCATCCTGTTCAGATCCCAGTCACTGGCACCAAGGGGCCTCTAGGTCATGCCTTACTCCTGGCTAAGTTCAGTACCTGGAGCAAAGTATTCTCCTCAACCCCATCCTTGCTTTTCAGACACCCTGGCATCCCAATTCCTTAACCTCCCCAGTTTCTATGACTCCCATCTCTGGAAGGCAGGTGGCCTTCAGCAAAAAGAGCACTGGCTCTGGAGAACCTGGGTTCAAATCGTGCTCCTTCTACTTAACTCCTTGTGTGACTTTAGGCAACATTCTCTGTCTCTGTCTCTCTGTCTCTGTCTCTGTCTCTCTGTCTCTGTCTCTGTCTGTCTTTCTGTCTCTCTCTGTCTCTGTCTCTGTCTGTCTTTCTGTCTCTCTGTCTCTGTCTCTCTCTGTTTTTGTCTCTCTCTCTGTTTCTGTTTTTCTCTCTGTCTCTCTCTGTCTCTGTCTCTCTCTGTCTCTGTCTCTCTCTGTCTCTGTCTCTCTGTCTCCCTCTCTCTGTTTCTCTCTGTCTCTGTCTCTGTCTCTCTCTGTCTCTGTCTCTCTGTCTCCCTCTCTCTGTTTCTCTCTGTCTCTGTCTCTGTCTCTCTCTGTCTCTGTCTCTGTCTCTCTCCTGCCCCTCTTGTTTCTCAGTTCAAATTCAGACTCAGATATTCACTAGCTGTGTGACCCTGGTCAAATCACTTAACCTCTGCCTGCCTCAGTTTCCTCATCAGTGAAATGGGGATAATAATAACACCTACCTCCCAGTGTGGTTGTAAGAATCAAGTAAGATATTATTTATAAAGTGCTTTGCAAACCTTAAAGTGCTCTCTCTTTTTATCACCTGTAAAATGAGCAGTTGTTCTGGATGGTCTCCCTGGGATCCCTTCTAGCTCCAGATTTAAGAACTGTCCTACCTCCCGGATGCATAGATGTGGCCATACTGTAGACCCTCTCCCACCCCCCAGGTCCCAGAACTCCTCTGGGCACACAAATGGCACCATCCCAGTTGGGTCCCACCAAGGGGTCTGCTGCTCCCAAACATAGACTTAGGTCAGAGGGGCTGAATAGAGATTTCTGGGACAATGTCTCTGATGCATGTACGGGGCACCAGACTACCTCAGCACAGCAGGCTCTGAGGCTCAGGGTATCGACTAAAATCAAGCTGATCTCCTCGAGTTTTTCTCATTTCTTGCTTCTCCTACTTTCCATCTTCCCATCTCCTGCTTCTCCCCTTCCCCTCTCCCTCTTTCTTCTTTAAACTTCTTCTTCTCCTCTTTCACTTTCTCCTTGTCTTCCTCTTTTCTCCTTCTCCCTCTCATTCTTCTTCTTCTCCCTCTCATTCTTCTTTTTCTTCTCTTCTTCTTCTTCTTCTTCTTCGTCTTCTTCTCCTCCCCCTCCTCCTCCTTCCTTGCCCCTTCCCCTCTCCTCCCCCTCCCCCTCCTCTTGCAAAAGAGGAAACTGAGGTCTGGGAGGTTAAAACATCTGCCCAAGATCATGCCGATAGTGCATGGCAGAGGTGGAATGTGGAATTTGAACTCAGGCCCTCTGACCCCTACTGGGCTCACTGTACCATGCTGCCTCCCAAGTAATAGATTTTCTCCATCCTCTACTGGTTGAGACCTCAGCCTGCTGGCCAATCTAATCTTTAGCTGGAGTTCCTTGGATTTCCCCATAGACCAGGGAGCCCACTCTCAGGGTCTAAGAAAACTGTTGGGATGATCATCTTCATACATCGCCAGTACCATCATTTGTCCCAGAGGCATCTCTGAAAAGATGTCAAATTGGAGTCACTTCTGTTCTTCTGCTTTCTGCTGCCTGTACAATTGTAGTCCCACTACTGGGGGCTCATTGACCTATGTGTATACAATTCAAAACTTCCATTCCACCCTCCTATGTTTCCTTTCACAAAGAAGATATTCTCCCTTCAAAGTAATGATAGATTCAAACTTTCTGGGGTGAAGAAGCATCAAAATTTTCAGGGCCTTTCCTGGCAGTTTATGATTTTTTTTTAATCTCTGGGATCTCCCTTCAGAACTCCTTCAGAACTGCCTATCCTCCTCATCAGTCCTGAGCACAGTCCGTTTCATTTCGTTCTTTCGGTGTTTTGTGTGTAAGTCTTTTCTCTTCATCTAGGACCAGCCTGCCTGCCCCCTCCACCTCCCTGCAGGCCAGACCCATGTCTCTGACTCTTTTGTCTCCCCTCCCCAAAACCCTGGCACAGCCTGTCACATAGTAAACACACTGAAGAGTTGATAAGGGCAAGCAGAGTCATGGGTGCTGCGGGGAATGGTAAATCTGAGTTCTATTTTGCCTTTGTCCCCATTTTACAGACTGTTTCAGAACTTGAAGAGGCAGTATGACACAGTGGAGAGAGGAGGCCTAGGAGTTAGGAAGACCTGTTTTCAAATCCTGCCTTTGCCATATATTGCCAGTATATGCAGGACCATGGACAAGTCACTTAACCTGCAGTGCCCCCAGGGGACTCTCTAAGTCCTTAGAGAAGGGAGTTGACCTGCATTGGTAAAGGCTGACCTTCCACCAATGAAATTATACCTCCTGCTCTCCCAAACAACAAGAAAAAGACAGAGTAATAGAAAGAACGCTGGGTCTAGAATCAGATGATCTTAACTCTAAAGCCAGAAGGAAACATCGAACTCTGAAAGCTAAAATTCTAACTCTAAAGCCAGAAGGAACTCATTTTACAAATGAGGAAACTGAGGCTCCAGATTAAGTGCTTTGCCCAAGGTTACAGAGGTAGTAGGCAGCAGAGGTGATCCTTTTACAGTGCTCTTCCCTTTGGACCGTACTGCGTCCTTTGGAGTTGGAGGACCTGGGTTTGAATGACAAGCCCTGTAGGCTCCTCAAGAGCAGGGTCTCTCTTTGACCTCTCTTCGAATCATGGGCATGTAACCTGCCTTGTAGCAAGGACTGAGTGAGGCTGCTTAGTGGTTCTTGGAGTCAGGAAGACACATAGGTTCAAATCCAACCTCAGACACTTCCTGGCTGGGTGACCCTGGGCAGGTCACTTAACTTCCATTTGCCTCCATGTCCCCATCTGCAAAATGGGGATAATAATAGCACCTACTTTCCAGGGTTATTGAGGGATCACATAAGACATTTTATAAAGCTCTAATGCTCTATAAATGCTAGCAATTAAGATGATTATCATTAAATGACACCCTTTGTAAAAAAAATTTAAAAACTCCTCTGTTCCCGTTTTGTACAATTCTACGTAAATCTGCTGTTCTCATAATTCTGCACTGTCCTGACTGTCCTCCTTGGTATGCAGCTCCGCTTGCCAGTGTCCCTGATAAAATAGGGGACCCAAACAAAAATCTCACATGTCTTCTGAGTGGGGCAGAGGGCGGCGGGATGCTCACTCCTCGTGTTCTGGACACCCAGCCCCCCTTCCTGCAGCTAAGACTGAATTACCTCTATTAGCTGTTGACTCACCATGAACGTTAAGCCCCAGTTCTGGGCCAATACCCGGAACTGTGTGGCCTTGGAAGACCATCATCATGGTCCTTGTTGGGAGGATCATGAGCCATGCTCCTGGAATGCTTTGCAGTTTTCAGAACGCTTTCCTTACAACAGTCCTGCTAGTAGCGTTCTCCCCATTTTCAAGATAAGGAAACTGAGTTCCAGAGAGAAGGAATTTGATAACAATCATGGTCCATATTTATAAAGAGTTTATAGTTTGCTGGGCACTTCTGTCTATTATCTCATTTGGTGCTCACAACAACTCTATAAGGCCTTACTATCAACCGCATTTCATAGAAAAAGATCAGTCACTCGGTTATAAAGCAGAACTTGAACTTGCATCTTCCTGCCTTCAGAACAGTGTTACCTCAGCTACACCATGTAGTTGCCCTTCAGATTCAAGTGCTCTGCCTTGCAGCAATTCCTCAAGGCAGGAAGCATGAGTGTTACTGACAATTATAATTATTCCCATTTTTTAGCAGGGATAACTGAGGCTCCAAAGTCCAAAGACTTGAAGGTTCCTGATTTTTTTCCATGACACCTTGGCAGCCTCCATTTAATGTCTAGTGGGAGTGAGCGTGGGGGTGGCTGTGGGGAGGTCAGAGGCAGCTAAATCCTCTTTCAGGGACTCTGGGGGAGTAGGGGCGATGGGAGGGGGAGAGCAAGGCCCCTCTGTCAGCCTTGGGTAGTGAGGCCACAGAGGCACTGTTTATGTTGCTGGGTACCTCCCTTATCTAGACAATTAAGTTTCCTCCACACCTCTGAGATGGGAAGTTTAACATTGCATTGAATTCATTGGACAGGTATTACTGAGGCTGTGGGTGGGCTGCTGGGCTTGCAGTGGGTGGCAAGGCTTCCTTGGCCCACTTCCTTCCTTAGGATCCTTCCTCCCTTTCTAGTCATTGAAAGATACACAGGGAGGTCAATGACCCAGTTCTGGCCTTGTCTTTGAGCCCAGGCCTAGGTAGCCTCAGTGTGAGGGATGGGCTCAAGTTGGACCCTGGGCTTGGCCCCCATGGAAGGAAAGGTTTGAAGAAACAGGGGAGGCCCCTTCTCTGATCAAGGAGGACCATCTTCTTCCAAACCCATTGCCCCTCTACTGAGTACCTTCCAGTGGCTTTCCAAACAAAAGTTGACCTCCCTTTCTTGGCATTCAAGGCCTGCCATCTGACTCCAACCCACTTTCCCAGCTATGTCCTGTTATTCTAGCAAACTTGACTTCTCTGACCATTTCCTTCCAGACCTGTGTGCCTTTGCTCCTTCCTAAAATGGACTCCCTCCTCATTCCACACCCTCCCCCCCCCCATTGTTGGAATCCTTTTCCTTCTTCAGGTGTCAGATCAGGTTCTGCCAGCTCTACAAAACCTTTCCTAATTAGACCCCTTCATGTCCAACATATACTCAGATAAAAATGACCTCTCCCTCCTCAGGGAGGGATACGCTAGAGCCTATTGTTAAATATTCAATGTGAGAATTTACTTTTCAGAAATCGGCAAATGCTACAAGTCAAGGCCTGATTCCTTGCTTTGTGGATCATCTAGACCTAAGCAAGTCATGGAAAGAGTCTTAATAGTGCATATTAAACTTTGACATGAATCATGCATACTTTTTTTTTTTGGAAAGCTGGTTGTTAAACATCTATCAGCATACTCAGGCTTTTCATCTTTCTCAGAGTACTCTGCCTCAGCCTCCTCTTTACACTGAACATTGTAGGATCCCAGAAGTTAGGCCCTGACCAGTGATAAGCTGGTAAATGTTTAACAACGGGCTCTCCAAAAAGCATGACACGTTTTTACTTTTAAATGGCATTATTCCCATTTCCTTAAGCATAGGTGATCAACAAAACAATAAACCTTGCTGGGATTTGTGGTGTTTCCTGATTTCTGAGAAGTAAATGCTCACACTGAAAACGTAACAATCCTTCCAATGTCTGCCTGGGCCTATTTCTGTCCCCTGTAGGCCAGCGTTATTTGTGGCCGAGTTTTTCTGCTGTTAAAACTGAAGATCTCTGAAGACAGGCCCTGTTGTATCACTAGAACTGAGTTGGAGTCCTGCCCTCCTTAGGTGCTGTTTCCAAGTATTCATTTTAAGTCCCGCTGGGTTCCAGGTCCTGAACTTGGGACAGGGGGAGATGTTATAATAGAAGACAAGTGGTCCCTGTTCACAGAGGGGTCCCAGTTTGGAGGGTGTGATCGGGGATCAGACACAGACACGGAAGAGGAGGTTAATGCACTGTGGAGGTTCAGAGCGGGAAGAGACCAATTCTAACTGGGCTTGGGGAGAAATCAGTGAGGGCTCCTTGGGGAAAGTAGCAAGAGAATTGAGCCTCAAAGGATAGGCAGGGGGCTTGTTTTGTTTTTAAGATTCTATTTTCTTTACTGTTTGTTAAATCAACATTACTTTTTTTTAAACTCTGAGGTCCAAATTGCCTTCCTCCCTGACCCATTGAGAAGGCAATCAGTAGGATAAGGGGGGACATCTCTGACAGGTAGATGGGGATGGGGCATGCGGAACATTCTGAGTAACCGTGAGGTAGAGACAGGAGGCAGGAAAGCATAGGACCTGCATTTGGGGGAGCATGGTCCATTTGGGATAGTCAAAGCAAAAGGGGCAATGTTGGTACAGAAGAAGAACCAGCCTTGGACCCAGGTTCAAATCTGATATACATTGGCTGTATGACCCCTGGCAAGTCCTTAAGGCTCTCAGTGCTAGAGGCCACTCTCTGAGAGGGGCCATCTCCAGTCGTTCTGATCAATATCTGACCACTGGACCCAGATGGCGAAGGGGAACAGGCTCTAAGGCTCGTAGGGAAAGGTGGGACTAGACAGTGGAGGTCCTTACGTGCTAGGCAGAAGAGTCTTTCCCATGTTGACCACACACACACACACACACACACACACACACACACACACACACACACACACATTCACCTACATAGTCCTTTGTCTCCCAGATCCCTCAAACAACTTCTACCTAGAAATTCAGAAAATGCTGAAGAGATAACATCACCCTCCTTCCCTTCCCTCCTCACTACCCCCACACAGGGTGGGATTACTTCTTCTCCAGGAGCAGAGTCCACTGGGAAGTACCATGCCTGTGATGTGGCATAGCTCCCATAGAAGCCATCAGGAGATCTGGTCTCTGCCTATAGGAAGCAAGAGGCAGGGAAGAAAGCTAGAGCATCAGAGGGGAAATGACTTGAGGGATCAGGTTATTTTACAGATGGGAGAAATGAAGGTAGAGGAGGGAAGATGTGGTAGAAAGTGCTGAGGCTTTGCAATGAGAGGATCTGGTTCCAAGTCCCAGCTCTGAGATTTATCACCTGTGTGACCTTGGCTAGGTCAGTTCAGCTGACCTTAGGGTTTCTCTAGGCCTGTTTTCCCATCTGGCAAATGAGGGTTTGGGCCATGAATATGTCTGAGGCCCCTCCTAGATTGGCACTCTTAAGTAGCCTCGGACACTCTATGTAGCAGAGTGGAGGCTGGGACTGCACACCTGGGCCAACTCCCCTGCTTTGCACAAGCCTCCTGTGGAGTTTAGCCCATGTGAAACCTTGGAGAATCCAGTGGAAAGTTCTCAGAGGACGGTCGTCTCAGGACTCAAGGAGCAGGCTGTCAGGGGTGGAGGGGAGGGAGGAAGGGAGGGCCCCACCTTTGCAGCAGGAACTCCCAAAGGGACCCCATCAGGAGACAATGGTCTTTCCCTAGATCCCACCCTAGCTGGCAGCTCCTTACACGTCCTAAATGAAATGCGCTATGAGGTCATCAGGGCCACCCTTCAGCCACAGGCTTGCCTTGAGCCCTGTCCAGTCTCGTTGGGGATGACTCAGGCCTGGGGCCTTCCTCAGCTCCCCTCTCCAGGGGACACTGTCAGGCAGCTGACTGGGAGGGCAGGGATCCCCAGCTGGTCCTGGCCCTCATTTGGCCATGGGTCCATCCCAGCCCACTAAGCCTCCTTTGTACCACTCCAGAGAATTCCTCCCCTTCCTGGGGGACCACACCCATCTCATTCCCCCCACAGGCCCTTTAGTCATTCCTCACCTCACCCCACAAACCTGGGCCTATTCATCTGCCCATGCCCATAAACAAAAGCCTCTTGCTCTGACTCCTCTCTCTGCCCCTAATTCCCCTGCCATCTGCTCCCTGCAGGGTGCCAGCAGGCCCTACACAGGGAAGACCTGGACTGATAAAGGAAGCCCAACTATGGACCTGGGGCTTCTGTACCAGGGAAGGATCATTCCCTGGGAGCCTCTGGAGTTCTTCCATCATGCCTGAGTTCGAATCCTGGCTCCGTTCCTCATAGTTTCTGTGACTTTGGGCCTTTCCGGTTCTACCCTGTGAAACAAGAGAGTTAAACCAGTTGATCCCTAAGGTCCTAGCTTGAAATCCTATGATCTTGACCCACAGGATCACTGCTGATCTCTTACAAATTAGCCTTGTATACCCACCAAAGCATCCCTCATCACCAGACCCTCCAAGAATCACAAGCTCTTAGAATGTCAGAGCCAGAAAGGACTTTAGAACACAGGATGTCAGAGACGGGAGGGCCCTTAGTACATGAAATGCCAGAGCTGGAAGAGATCTTAGAACATGAAATGTCAGAACTGAGAGGGCCCTTAGAACACAGAATGTCAGAACTGGGAGGACCTTAGAACACAGGATGTCAGAGCTGGGAGGGGCCTTAGAATACAAAATGTCAGAGCTGGGAAGGTTCTTAGAAATCATCTGGTTGAAACCCTTAATTTTACATATGGTAAATGTGAAGCTCATAGGAGGAAAGTAAATCAGCCCAAAGTCATTCAGTTGGCATCCAAGCTGGGCCTAGAACCCAGGCTTCTAGGCTGGGGTCTCCTTTAGCGATGATGTCTCCCCTAGTAAAACCTAGTACTGATTTCAGTACTGAGGAGGTGCCCATCACCTTCAGGAGCCTTCTAGTCTCATTTCCCCTCATCCCCATCCACAAGCTTTCTACCCCAGGCACTCTCCTCATTCTACCCCCCATTCCTGTTTACCTTATTGCTGTGTGACTTTATGTAAGTCGCTTCTTTTTCCAAATTTCTCCTCCTTTCTTCTTCCTCTTCTTCTCTCTACTTCTTCTTCCTTTTCTTCTCCTTCTCCTCCTTCTTTCTTTTCTTCTTCTTCTTCTTCTCTTTTCTTCTTCTTCCTCTTCTTCTTCCTCCTCTTTCTCTTTTCTTCTTCCTCTTCTTTCTCTCCTTCCTATTTCTCTTCTTTTTCTTCTTCCTCTTTCTCTTTTTTCTCTCCTTCATCTTAGTCTCTCTTCTTCCTCTTCTTCTTTTCTTCTTTCTCTTCCTCTTTGTCTTCTCCTCCTTCTCCTCTGTCAAATACAGGGATCAGACTAATCCTATCAGATTAGATAAAACTAATGACTCCTCCAGCAGGTAGGTTCTCCCTTCTCTGCATCTTACCTCCCACCTCCTGAAAGAAGTCAGCTTTGACTCCTGTAACCCTCGTCAGACACTGATCACACATGGCTATTTATCTTTCCCCATACTAACAGATTATGAAATCTGGCAGGACCCTCAGGTATCTGGTCCTACTCCTCCATTTTAGAGATGTGGAAACTGAGGCTCAGAGAAGGAAGCCACTCGCCCACAGCTGGCCCAGTGGAACTGGGGCTACAAGTTCAGTCTTCTGATGCCTGAACTGTTGCTTCTGTACCATTTGTCTATTAGTAGACTTTGAGCTCATCAAGGGCAAGAAAGCTCTTGTTCATCATCATTGTTGTGTCCCCCTCCCCTTGGAGTGAAGCTCAGGGCCTTCTGTCCTGTGGGTACTCAGGAAACATGTATTGACTGAATTGCTAATGGAAGGATGGTTGGAGAAGATCAGAGAAACTGATGTTCATTGGCTCCTTGGCTCCCATCTCCCATGCGTATTGAGCCCCTCTTCTCCAAGGATCACCTGCAATGGCTCAAACCCAACCCTGTTTCTTGCCACCCAGAGAAGGTGATGGAGAAGAGACTGAGGAACCCCTTTGTTTTCAGGTTAGGCTGAGCAGAGGCAGATCTAAGGCCACTGGCTCTCACTGCCTAGTACACAGGAGAAGCTTAAGAAATGCCTATTATAGATGGATTATTCCCAGATGAAGAGGGCATTTGACATGAATACTAGCGAGGTCCTGATGCCCTCCAAATTATGTCTCATATCAGCCTGCCACCATGCCTAAAATCTCCCCCACCCATTAGAGATGACTTCCCTTGGGCTAAGGCACCATCTTGCCCAGGGTGCCTGCTACCTCTCAAATCCCCCCGAGAGGAGGAAGGTATGGCCCCAGGAGATAAGGGCTGGGTCAGTAATGTCTGCAAGGATTTCATATAAAACTGGACTCTGGAAATGGTCACATGATCTCAAAGTTTCAGATCTCTGCCCACACCATCAAGTCCATCTTTGAGCAGGTCTCTCTTCTGAGGCATCTCTAAGCAGTAACTCACCAGCCTCCTCTCGATAAGGCTCATGCTGAAGATTCATAGAATGCCAGGGGCAAGGCGCCTCAGAGATCTCGAATCCAGCACTCTCATCTTGTAGAGCGGGGAATTAAGCCCAACAGAGGTTCCTGGCTCATAGAACTAGACCTCTATAGTCAAGGGACCTCAGAAGCCATCTAGGCCAAACCTACTCATTTTACAGATGAGGAAACTGAGGTTTTGCAGATGAGGAGCAAGTAGAAAAGAGAATAAGCATTTATGTAGTACATACCGTATGCCGGGCACTGGGCTAAGTGCTTTACAATTATTATCTCACAACAACCAGAGAGGCAGATGCTACTATTATTTCCATTTTCCAGCTGAGGAAATTAAAGCAGACAGAGTTTAAGTGACTTGCCCAGGGTCACATGGTAAGTAGCTCAGGTCTCCGTGACTCCAAGACAGGTGTTCTACCCACCACACTGCCTGACTGCCTAGAAAACCATGGAGGTTAAATGACTTGCTTATGGTCACATCAATAGCCATAATCAGAGGTAATATTTGAACTCAGTCCTCTGGCTCCAGAGCCATCATTCTTCCCATTAGTAAATGACCTACTCAAGGTCACATAGCTAGAATCCTGGCAAAGCCAGGATCCGAACACAGATCTCATGACTACAAACAGTATCCAAAGTTCTTTTCATTTGAAGGAAAAGGAGTCCATCCCTCCACTCACCCCGCCCCCTTCACTCTCTCCATCAGGGTCATTGCCTAGCTCAGCCATCAGTCAGCATCCCTGGCTGGTGATGGGATGATTGACAGCTCAGCTAGCCAACGACAGAAGACAGAAGGGCACTGGCACCTGCCCCCTTCAATGATCCCACACATTAAACAGGTCCTGGGCAGCGGCCTAAGGCTCACAGCACGATGGTATTTAGAGCCAAAAGGGATGTCAGTGAACATCTGAGAAGTAGCCTGGTCCCTCCTCAAAGGGCAACAAGGAGGCCAGCCTTTCTGCCCCTGGCAGAATGGGGGAAAAGAGGCCTTCTATGGGAGAGCTGGAACGCCCACTGACTTGTCCCAAGGTTATCAAAACTGGAGCCGGTCTTGGCAGCTGGGAGAGTGGGGAGGGCCCTCTTCCTTCTTAGGCCTTCATGGTCTCCAGGGTGAGTCAGAGGGCTTTGAAGACAGCAGCTGTAGCAGGTGAACCCAGGAGCCTCCTTGCCCAAGCCCCTCTGGGAGAGTGGGAGCAGCCTAAAGCTTGTCCCAGCTGGAAGCTGCTCCCCATACAGCCTACCTAATAAGCTGCCTAGCTTCACTCTCCCCTGGGCTCAGCATCATAACCCCCTGAGAACCATGACAACAGCAGCGCTGACATTGAAGAGCCTCACACCCTGTATAACTGCACCTCCCTACTCCCTCAGACTTGTCAGCAAGGAGACTGGGAGGGATCCTCTGATCAGCCCCTTCATGGGTGAAGGGGGAAAATCAGGCTCAGCCCCAGGAGGCATCTGCCTGCAGTGGCACAGATAGGAGAGGGATCTAGGTTACCCCTGCTCTCCACCTCTGGCTCTCCTTCCACATCAGGCTGACTCCCGCTTTCCATGGGCACCTGAGACCAGCTACGCACCCAGTGACACCCAGAACGCCTTTATGGAGTTATAGGTCTGCCAGGCCAGGAGGTTTTGCTTGCCCTCTGGGTAGGAATCTACATTAATGACTCCACTGCACTGGGAATATTTTTAGCTGGCATTTAATTTGAAAATGAAATATTTTATTTTGACCTGCCCATAACTCACCTTTTCCCAGAGGGGAAGGGGAAGGGCAGCCTTGCTGAGGAGCGGGATGGGCCAGTGAAAACCTGTGTTCTCTACTCCCTTGGGCGGGTGTGATCTTGGAAAGAAAAATATGATCATATATTCTTGTGTGCGTATGCAAGTGCTTCTGATATGTGTATGTTTGTGTGTCTTAATGTGTGTCTATCAGAGGCAGTGGGCCTTAATGTACAGAGAGTGAGACTCAGAGCCAAGAAGATTTGGGTTCACATCTAGCCTCCATCATAGACTGGCTGTGATCGTGGCAGGTCAGTGAAGTGCTTGGTGCTCCGGGCTTGTCTCTGAGCCTGTAAGTGCTGGCCTGCATGGAGAGAAGGAATTACTCTGCTGGGAGTTCCTTGTAGCAGTGGAATCACAGGCCTCATCCCTATCCCTGTATCTGCATGTATTCGTGTGCATCATTGCCATGGATGGGTTGGTAAATGTTGGACATCTGGCGCTCCAGAGAGTATGCAGAGCACATTTTAAAGTTTCATCTGCATCATTAACATTTTCTCCATCACTTTGTAAAGTCTAGAAATCAACAAACCAATAAATCAAGACCCAGTTTATCGTCTGCTGATTTCTGAGGTGTAAATGCTCACGCAGAAAATTTCACAATCAGCTTGCCCCAGTCGAATATGAACTGGCTCCAGAGCACACCTGATAACCGTCATAGCATTAAAACTGAAAGGGACCTTAGAGGCCATCTGGCCCCATCCTCTTGGTTTTTTGTTTGTTTGTTTTGGTTTGGTTTTTTTGCTTTTTTGGAGGGGGAGAGCAGGGCAATGGGGGTTAAGTGACTTGCCCAAGGTCACACGGCTAGATGTTTGAGGCTGGATTTGGACTCGGGTCCTTCTGACTCCAGGGCCAGTGCTCTATTCACTGCACCACCTATCCGCCCCACTATCCTCTTGTTTTACAAGTGAGGAAGCTGAGGCCCAAAGTGGCTTACACAGGATCACATAAGTAATAGACAGAAGAGTCAAGATTTGATCCCAGACCCTCTGACCCCAAACAAAGCCCTCTTTTCCTCTGTGTCACACTTGTATGTGCACACATGTGCTTGTGTGTCTCAACAGAATATAAATACCTTGAGGGCAAGACCCTCAAGGTCTCGAATTCTCAATGCTTAGCAATGTGCCTGGGACAGAACTGGCCCTGAAGAAATGTCTGTGGAATAAACGAACCCTTCCTTCTAATTTTTGAGATGTTTCACTGATGCTTTTTTTTTAATCCCTGCATTTCCTAATACCACCCACCCTCAGAACTACCCCACATCCCAAAACCCTGACATATGAGCCTCCCCTCTCCTTCCCTTCTCATGATCACCTGTTATGGTACCTGTTTTGTAACAAAGAAACAGTTAAGTAAGACAAACTGATTGATTGCTCCTGTCTGTTTATACCTGCCTCATTCCACACCAGTAGGCCATCACCTCTCTGTGGAGCAGAGAGGGATGTTCCATTGCCAGCCCTCCAGATTTAAGAAGGAATAGTGTATTATTCAGAATTCTGATGGCTTTAGTGTTCTGCTTTTTATTGTTGTGGTCATGAGTTATGTTATTCTATGTGATTTTCTTCTTTCTACTTACTTTGCTTTGCGTCAGTTTATCCAACTCTTCCCAAGTTTCTCTGAATTCTCTTCCTCCTTCTTCATTAAATATCTGGCCATCTTCTCACTATGCCCCTGTTTGGTCCTCTTTTCTCTCCTTTTCCAGTTCTCTTCTTTATGCTATCTCTTCTCTCATTAAAATGTAAAATCTTTTGAGTCAGGGGCAGTCTTGTATTTCTATTATCACTGCTTAGTGTGGGCCTAGTACATAGTAAGGAATTAGTAAATAGAATAGAACCTTGGGTTACAAGTAACCTGGTTTACATAGTGCTTCACTGGACGATGAAAAATTTTTTGCAAAATTTGTCTTGCAGGATGAACAAAAATTTGCAATAGGAACGTCTTGTTTGCTTCACCACCGGGTTAGAGGTACTAGCCAGAAGCTACTGCTCTTCTAGTGGAGATGCCACCGTGGGAATAAGGCAGAGTCAGGGACAGGCTCTCACTCTCTTGCTGGAGAGCCAACTGGCAATCCTCAGCTAGCCCCTGCCCCAATTGGTGTCGTACTTCACACAACAGCTCGCCCAGCTCTGGAGGGCCCTCTGGAAGAGGCACTGATACTGAAGGTAGTTCAGGATTGCCCCCAAAATGATGGCTACTCCTGTCAGTCAGCACCCAGCCTTCCAAGTCTGTGAGCATCTCCATGTGGCCACTGACCATAGCTTTGAGTATGGGGTCCTGCTTGGTCAGGGATGTAGTGGAGCGAGCCCCCACTTTCAGCTTCACATATTTGCTACTGGTACTCAGCAGCTTGAGATCACAGGTAGCTCCCACACCTATTCCTACAGCCTTTAGGGTGTGAAGTTGGGGCAGCAGTGACTGGCTAGGGGGTTTGGGATCCCAGGGTAGGTGATGTCAGGTATCCTGAGGCATCCGGAGACATTCTGGTCATTCCCCCTGGAGGTGATGGTGAGTGACAGCAGCAGAAGTAAAATCCCTTCCCTGCCCCCAGGTCCCAGGCCACCCCTCTCCCCCGACCCCAGTCCTAGCCACAACCTCTGACCCTGGTCCTCAGACCCCGACCCTCTCCTCAAGTCCTTCAATTCCTTAACCCATCTCCACCTACCCCCACCCCCTCCTCCCTCTCCTCACGCCAGCCACTATTCTTCTCAAAGGTAAATTTGTTTTATTTTCAGTTTATATTGTATACTAATCATTGCTATTGTATTTCAGGTGCATTAGGGACAAAAATTTACTTAAAATTAAAAACAATTATTTTTATATGAATATTTTTGGGGATGTGATACCAATTGTTTAACTTTACATTATTTCCTATGGGAAAATTCTCTTTGCAATACGAACAAATTGCATGATGAATAGAATCTCAGAACAAATTAAATTCATAAACCAAGGGTCTACTGTACTTTATCTAGACATCTCTTTACCTTCTGGCCCAATGCTATTCCACGTACCACATTTTTTTCAGCCCAATCAGTGGGTCCCTTCCTTGGTTCCAATTTCTTGCTAACATAGAAAGTGTAGCTGTGAGTGTTTGGTAAATGTGGGACCTTTTCCTCTATCTTTGGTCTCTTGAGAGCAGCAGTTCTCAACCTCTGGGTTATGTTCAATTTAAATACATCCTGCGTATCAGATATTTACGTGACGATTCGTAACAGTAGCAAAATTACAGTTATGAAGTAGCAACGAAAATAATTTTATGGTTGGGGGTCGCCACAACATGAGGAACTGTATTAAAGGGTCACAGCATTAGGAAGGTTGAGAACCACTGCTTTAGAGTAAATGCCCAGCAGTGGGATCACTAGGATCAATGGCACCAACTCTGGTGACTTCTGTCAGGTCGTTAAATTGTTTTTCAGAAATGTTATACTGAGTCGCCGTTCCATCAGTGGTGTATTAGTGTGCCACACTCCCCACGGCCCCTTCTCTCTGCACTGTCTGTCACTTGTCACCTTTGCCTCTTGGTGTGATTTAAATTTACATGTATTGTATTGTTTTTGCTTTAGAGCATTTTTTCATAAGGATGTTTCATGTCCTGAAAACTGTTTGCTCACACCCTCTGACCACTTACCCACTAACACCACCGTTTCAGAGAGGAGATTACCTGATGCCCAGAAAAGGAAAATGGCCTGCTTGAGTTAACCTAGATAAAGAGCTTTGCAAACCTTCAAGCTCCATAGAAATGCTGGCTATTATTGTCTGAGCCAGGGACAGAGCTGGGCCTAGAGCCCAGATGTTCTGACAGCTGGCCAGAGGTTCTGCCCATCACGCGCAGCATCTTCTCGAGGCTAGGTCTTTGTCCCTGCTCTGCCAGACACCCCAAGAGTACCTGGACATTTTTGTTTTCTGCTCCCAGAGACCACTGGGCCATGGAGACCAAACCACTGGCTTCATGATCTACCCAGCTATCGCGCCATTTACCTTACAGAAATTGTCCTCTCTGGCCTCCTTGCCTACTGAGGCAGGGAGCCTCACTCCCTGCTCCCTCTGTAATAGCACCTCCGGACCAGACCAAGGGAAAAAAATGTCTCCATTGTCTGGAGGGATTCCTTGGCTCAGATTTGGAACCCCTGGACTGAGGTTGGGTTGTATCGGCTGGTGAGTAAGTGAGTGTAAATTCATGTGGTCTCTCTACCCTCATAAATCACTAGGAATGTAGATTTGGCAAATTCTTTCGCTTCCCTAGGTCTCAGGCCCCTGGCTGTAAAACACAGTGTAGTGAGATTTGGAGGAGAACAGTTCTTTTGGGGGCAGATGCTAGCTGAGTGAAATGGGAAATGTAGTCCCCAAATAGATAGTACCACTTCTTCCTGTCCTGAGAACTCAGCAAGGCATTAAGGACCTTCTCTCTCCAGAATCTTGATGCTCTCTGTGGCCTTTTCCAGCGACTCTACTTTCCATAGTTGTGAGCGGACAGTAGAAGCCTACTCGCCCTTTCTCCATGGGCTTATCAATGTATAAATTTGGCCCTGTGACATCTGCCTCCCCAAACCCTTATGGATACTAAGGAATCCCAGATGATCCCACCCATAGACAGGAGCTGGGGAAGGGAGTCAGTCCCTCAAACCTCCGGAGTCATTTCCTCTCCCATCAGCCCCAGGCACAGAAGAGGGTTCAATGTAGCCTTCTTAGGAAATCATGGGGTCCTTGGGGTTGAGCCCAGACCATGAAGTGTCTTTAGGTCAGACCTTATTCTAAGAACACATCGGGAGCATCCTTCCCCAATGATTCATTCACTCAGTCAGTCAACAAGCATTTATTAAGCACCTAATGTATGCCAGGCACTGTGCTAAACCAGAGATACAAAGAAAGGTAAAAAACAAGGTTCCTGCCCTCAGGGAACTCACGTTCCAATGGGGGATACAATATATAACCAAGAGAGAGATTAGGAAAAGGGACCTCAAAGATGACTTAGTTGAACCCCCTCATCTTATAGACTCATGGGGAAAAAGTGAACTGCCAAAGGTCACATAGCTAAGCAAAAAGCAGAGTCAGAATTCAAACCCAGGTTTTCTGACTAAAAAACCAGGGCCTTTTCAGTCAAACCATCCTTCCCTCCAACTTTCTTCTTAGGGACACCACCCTCTTTGGCACTTACGAGCCTCATCCACGAAGCCAAGCTATTTTGGGTGCAAAGAAATCCTGTCTTTGTCCTAATAGACATAAGCTTCCCGGGTTCCTGCCCCTTTGTTCAGCCCCCCACATGGACCTCGAAAGCACCCAGGCACTGTAGGGTATATATTTAACTCCATTTAATTCCCTCTACCTGGAAGTCTCCTCTCTCCAATAGCCTGAGTACTTTTCCCGTAACTTTTCTGTCTTATAAGGCCTGCTCGGCTCAGCTTTGCCATCTCCATTTCAAGAATATTCTTTCTTCATCCAATCACCTGGAGCAGGACAGAAGCAGAGAAATCGGAGCCAGGCCAGGCCAGCCCAGCTCTCAGGACCATCCCCTACAAGGCTCTGGGGGCCAGTGAGCTGGTATCACCAGTGCTGGTGGCGTCACCCCTCCAAGCCGGGCCAGGCTTTCCTCCCCTCCTCTCCTAGGAATTAAGTCACCTATTATGTTTCCCAGACTCTAGGCTTCCAGCTCCCCTATTGTCCTCTCCAGGTTGGAAGCATTTGTACCAAGATTAGACGCTAAGGAGCCTTCACTCTGGCCCTCCCCCCTGCTTTGCCATTGGTGCTTCATGCCCTGAGAGGATTTCTGTCTTTACACTGAGCTTCTCTTTACAGAGCCCTCCTTACTGAGTCCCAGAGAGGGGAAGGGAGCTGCTCAAAGGCACACAGCACGTGGGAAACAAAACAGGAGCTGGGGTAGAGACCTCAGAGCAACTGGCTCAGACCCCAGCAGCCACTATCTAATCCACGCAATTCAATAAACATGTGTTAAACACCTACTATGTACCAGGATGCAAAGAGGCAAAAGACAGTCCCTGACCTCAAGAGCTTAAAATCCAATGTGTCTTAATAAAGATTTATTAAGCACCTATTATGCACTGTCTAGGCTCTATGCTTGGTCCCAAGCATAAAAAGATGACAAATGACATATTCCCTACCCTCAGAGGGCTTACAGTCTAAGAGAGGTGGTATGAAATATACACAAATAATACGGATGAAGGAGAAAGGCAAGATCCAGATCTCTAAGGACTCCAAGAAAATTTAAGCAGAGAGAGATGGATCTCTTTCAAAACTGGGGCATTTCAGAATCCCAGCATGGAAAAGGACTTCAGAGGTGCTCAGGACCAAACCAAACCTGACCAAGAATCCTCACCACAACTTACCCGCCAACGGGTCATTCATTTGATTCTTACAGACCTCCAATGCCAGGAACTCACTACTTCTCGGAGCTTTTGGACAGCTCCATTTGTTAGTAACCTAAAGTTAGGAAAACAGTAACTTCCAACCCTGTTCTCAGTTCTGCCCTCTGGGGCCAAGAAGAATTTGGCTAATCTCTCTTCTACTTGCGGGATCAGGATTGGACCTGATGCTATTTCACTGGCATAGGGAACTCCCAAGGGAGGAAGCTCCTTCTACCAAGTCAAGGCAGCACCTTCTTGGTAACTGATAGTTGCCTAGGGAACTGAGAGGTTCAGATTACACAGCCAGGATGTGTCAAAGGTGAGGCTTGACCCCAGATCTTCCTGATTTAGAGGCCAGTTATGTCTATTCCACTCCTGCTATGAGAGGCCTTCAAAGACTTGAGCACAGCAATCATGCCTCTCTGACCCCAGTCTTCTCTTTTTCAAAGTAAATATACCAAGAGAAGAAGGAGGAGGAGGAGGAGGAGGAGAAGGAGGAGGAGAAGGAAGGAAGAGAAGAAGAAGAAGAAGAAGAAGAAGAAGAAGAAGAAGAAGAAGAAGAAGAAGAAGAGAGAAGAGAGGAAGAGAAGGAGAGGAGTGGAAAAGAGAAGGGGGAGGAGAGAAGAGGAGGAGGAGAAAGAGAAAGAGAGAGAGAAGGGAAGGAAAGAGAGAGATAGGGAGAATATATTTTAAGGGCCAGTTAGTAAGCAAGTATTTTAGGTAAGATTCAAACTAAGGTCCGTCCTGAAAAATTCCAAGCTTAAGGCTCCATTCACTATGCCCCCAGCTGACTCTTTATCTAGAAAAATTATTATCTCCTGTGTTTTTGCTGCCATAAACAATCTCCTCATAAATGACAAAGGCAAAAAAAAGTTATTGATGTGCTAGGGTCAGCCTAACCTGGTAGGACTGGATCCTCTCCCGACTCAGCCCACAGGGCCTGGTTCTCTCTCCTCCATGGAGTTCATAGGAACAGGAGTAACAGTCTCTGGGAGACATCACAAGCACAGATCCAGTCTCGACAGCTCCCCTTTTCTTCCTATCTTTGGGCTTCCTCAATGGTCAGGAACCTTTCCCCATAGGATTTGTTGGGAAGTTCTTCCCTGTCCACTACTCCTCCTTTCCCTATCCCCCAGGACAGTGACACTGTCTTTCATGTTCATGCAAATCTATGGGACTGAGTCTGGGAGGGAAGAGTGATTTTTGTCCCTCAGATTCCTCCCTTTCAGAGAAAGTCATTCAGAGAGTATATCTTTTCCTCTCCAGCTCAAGTCTTCCCAAAGGCCATTATAAAGACAGCCTGTGGCATCATTTGGTGAGTAGAAAGAATCTGGAAACCTGGATCTGATTCCTGGCTCTGGCACTTACCAGTGGTTATTTAACCTCTGCTGGCCTCAGTGTCCTCATCTCTAAAATGGGGATAATAATGCTTTGCTCATTCACTCCCAGGACAGCTGCAAGGAAAGAGCTTTGTGAACCTTAAAGCACTATAGGAAAAAAAAATATTGCTTCTGGGCTTCATACAAATGCAGACCTCAACCTTTCCTTCTGAACCATAGATACCAATCCCTTCTTTTCAGAGACCTAGATCTGATGTTGCTTTGTTGGAAGCCCTCCATGTAGGACTCTTGGCTGGCTGCAGAAAACTTAATAGGGCAAGATTTTCTGAGAAGGATAACGTTGAAAATCGGACTCCCCCAACCTAACCGTGGGCATCCCTCTCCCTCTCCTACAGCTCCTTGGGGTTTCCCTTTTTATCCTTCTCTTAGAGCTCCTCCTCTGTCCTATAGACAGCCCCCTCCCTCACTCTTCTCCCCTGAAGCTCCCCCCTCTACCCCACAGGTCACCTCTCTCCTGTCGATTCCCCTTCTCTCCTTCATCTCCTGCCTTTCCTAAGTTCCTCTTCTTCTTTTACACCCTTTCCCCAGCTTTTCCCAATAATTCTCTTCTCTTTCCTACAAGACCTCCTTCCTTCCCTCTTGCGCCGCCCCCCCCCCCCAGCTGGGGCAAATTGAGAAAGTTTGAACTAGAAAGGACCTCAAAGATTTTCCAATCCTCTCAATTTAATTCAATGAACAGTGATTTCCTGCCATGTGCCAGACGCTGTTCTCAGCACCAAGAGAAAGTAAGATGAAAAACAATACTTTCCTTGCTTTCAAAGAACTTACAATCTAATAGGGTGGCTAGTACACTTTACAAATTGAGAAACTGAGGCCCAGAGAGCAGTGATTTGTATAAGGGCACATGGGCATTAGGGCTGGCCCCTTGTCAGTGGCAAGGGAGCCAAGTCTCCCTATTCTCAGATCAGTGTTCTTTCCACTAGGGAATACTTTAACTTCCTGAGGGACACTCCGAAAGAAGCCTTTACTTTATAGATCCCCAGGTTCCTTTCTGAAGCCCTGCTCCTTCACCATCTGAGAGGAGCTTCTCCCCCCAGTATTTTCCTCGCCCCCTCCATCTCCCGGTCACAGGATTAGGAAGTGTGTCTGAACTGAGAGGGCTCTTAGGAAACAGAACAAAGAAAGTCAGACCACTAAATCAAGGATTCTTAATTTTTGCATGCGGCATGGTTTCTTTTAGCAGTCTGGTGAAGTCTATGGACACTTCTAAGAAAAATACATAGAATTACAAAGCCAAAGTTTAGGGAAAATAAGAAATTTTTTCACCCTTCCAAGTTCACAAATCTCCTGAAACCTGTTACTGGATCTGGAACCCTTTGCCTTAGAACACAGAGTGTCAGAGCTGGAAAGAGTCTCAGAACCTAGAATGCTATAGAAGATATAGAAGGAACCTTAGAATCGAAAAAGTTGAACATTAGAAAGGACCTTACGGTTTAGCATTTAGTAGGCCAAGCCTGGGAGAGATCTTAGAACAGGGAACATAGAAAGTCAAATCTGGAAAGGTTCGTAGGGATCATCCAATTCAACCTCAGCATTTGACAAGATGAGGAAACTGAGACTCAGTGTTCCCAGGGTCACAGTATGTCTCAACAGATCTCCTTTCTGGAAGTCCCATGGGCTTTTCAGGACAGGTTCGCTGCCTCTGCTTCTCCACCCCCGGGCCTCCAACTAGAGTGTGGACAGATGGGTTGGTGAGCCAGGGTGCACAGGGAGGTGCTGAGCTCCTGGGGCCCAGGGCGAGCCAGGCAGCCTAGGGAAGGAGAGGGGAAGGAAGGGAGGGAACGGGAGGCGGCGCGGGCTGGGTGAGCTGTGGCGCTGGAATGAGCTCGGTGGGAGGGGAAGGAAGGGGGGGCTGCCCGGACTGGCTCGAGAGCCAGGTTTGCAGGGCGAGCCCCAGCCCACGGCAGGGGCGGGGCGCTCTCCCCGCACGCGCGGCTATAAGAGATCGAGAGGTGCAGCCTGGGCGCTCAGAGAGGGCTCAGGGCTCGAGAGTGACAGGTGGCTGCCGTCAGCCCTGCCTGCCAGCTGCTCTCTCTCCCTACAGATTTCTCGTTCCGGGTGCCGCTCCTGGCTTCACCATGGTCACCCCTTCTGCCCGCTGGTGCTCCGTGGCGCTGACCCTACTCTTCGTCCTGCACGAAGGTAAGATCCCGTTCCCAGCTCAGCACTTTCAGGAGAAGCACCGGAGTCTGGGAACCTAGTCCTGGGCTCCCTGCAGCACCCCTGCGCCTCCGCACCCCTCACCCCTGCGCCCTGCGGCCCCTCTGCAGGAGCCTGGCCAGAGATTCTCCCTGACTCCGCGCTCGCTGCGTCTCTCTGCCTGTGCGTTTGTCTCTGCATGTCTTTCTGTCTCTGTCTAACCAGCTGAAGCTCTCTGCTGCCCGTGGGACTGCTGCCGTCGGTGCATCTGCTCCTGTCACCGTCTAGGCATCTGCCTTAGTCCATGTTTGTTCTGTGCCTGTATCTGTCTCTTCCTCACTCTCTGCATGTCGGCGCATCTGAGGGGTCTCTGTGCTTGTCTCTCTGTGTCTCTGTGCTTGTCTCTGTGTCTCTGCATCTGTCTCTGTCTCACCCTCTCTTCCTGTCTGCTCATCTGTCTGTGTGTATCTCTGTGCCTGTCTCTCTGTCTCTGCATCTGTCTCTGTGCCTGTCTCCATGCGTCTCTGCATCTGTCCGTTTGTTTCTTTCTCAGTGTCTACCTGTCTCTGGCCGCCTGTGCATCTGCCTGTGTTCTCTGCTTTCTCCCTTTGTGTCTGCGCATCTGTCCTTCCCCGGCTGTCTGGCTCCCTCCTACTATCTTGTCTGCAATTTCTATCCCAGCTCCACCTGCCAGAGCTGCCCCTTGCTTTTGCAGCAGTGCTCATGCTTTGACCTCCCTTCATGAGTTAATCTCATGAGGCTGTAACCCAGCCTTCTGCCTCCAAGGACTCCCTTGGGACTTTAGCAGCCTACTACTCCAGTGGCTAGGAGAACAGGGACCACCTAGCCTAGCCCGAGGTCCCAGGAGTCTGGTTCCTCTTGCACCCTTGTGGCCAGTGCACAGACTGGGGGTTGGAGAGGGCGACAATGCAGCCCAGGGAAGAAGCTGGGACCACCAGTGATGCGGCACTGGAGTCCCCCAGTTGCTAGAATGGACTTATCCCTGATCCTGGCTTGCCTGGCTTTCTAATGCTGGCTTTACTATTTACTCCCTGTGTGGCCTTGGGCAGACCACTTAACTGCTCTGAGCCTCAGTTTCCCCATCTGTAAAATAAAAAGGTTGGACTAGATGAGCTCTGAGGTTCCTTCTAGCTCTAAATCTATGGCCCTCTGATCTTAAGGGTTCTTCTGAGTGCTGTGTGTATGCATGAATGCATGTAAAGATGTATGCCCACAAGTGAGTGGTCAGTCACTTCCCTCTCTCCTGGACTCTCATGCATCAGGCTTTAGCAATGCCTTCTTTCCTGGGGTTTCTTTGCTGCCTGTTGCCTGTTTCCTGGTCTCAGGTATTGCATGGGTGTTTACCCCCCTTCCACTTAAGGTTTGGGGCTGTGGCATGAACTTTCTAACTTCCTAGATTATGCAAGGGAGGGCCTTTATAGCCCTGACAGAGCCAGCACATTGCTGGCTGCTACAATAAGACCTGCCAGGCAGGCCGGGATGGCCCTAATCCTCTGCAGGGAGGCTCCATCCCCATTTACATTCCAGGGTTGGCAAAGGGAGGAGCCACCACACCTGACCCATTTTTCCTGGAGAGGCAGGCTGGGTACAGCAGAAACAGTGCCGAATTTGAAGGCAGGTCATTGGCTTGGCAAATAACGGCAGGCAAGGCATTGACCCTACCTAAGCTCAGTTTCCTGCCCTCCAACTCAAGAGGTGACTATGAGGAAAGCACTTTGGAAACTTTGTGCACCACAGACACATGAGTTATTCTCCAATCCTTTGTTTGCCTGTGTAGGGAAGGGCCATCTACCTCCGGGATCCGCACCTGCTGCTGCAGCCCAAAGCAGCCACTTGCGCATCAAGAGATGTTCCTGCAACAGCTGGTTGGACAAGGAATGCGTCTACTTTTGCCACTTAGACATCATCTGGGTGAACACGCCAGGGTAAGTGGTTGCCTACAACAAGCTGGTGAATTTGAACTTGCTGCCTTCTTAACCTGTGTGAGGGTCCTGGGATGGGAGAGGCCCCCATCGGGAGCTGGCCTTGAGATCAGCCTTGCTTGCCTGGCAGATTTTTACTAAAAAAGAAAAGGGGCACAAAGAGTCCTAAAGTTCAAAGCCCTGGAAAATATTCCTAATAATACCAGATCTGACTTCTATGGCACTTTTCTCACAGTATTCCTGCAAGGTAGTTATTGTGTGGGTGATGATTCCCTACTTTATGGAAAAACTGGGGCTGAGAGAGACTCAGATCATGGCTATGCAGTTGAAGGACCTGGGTTCCAATGCTGGCTTTGCTACTTACTCCCTGTGTGACCTTGGGCAGAACACTTAACTACTCTGAGCCTCAGTTTCCCCACCTGTAAAATGAAAATGGACTAAGTTCTGAGTTCTGAGGTTCCCTCTAGCTCTAAATCTTTGACCCTCTGATCTTAAATGTCAGGACTGGGGTTCAAACTCGGGCCTTCTGACTCCAAACTCAGGGCTTTTTTTTTTTAAATTTTATCCCACTGAAGCAATAATACCAAGAGTCCAGAGACCTGAGATGTGGTTCTACTACTTGCTTGAAGTCTTGACCTTGGGAAAGTCAATTCCTTTTTCCTGGGTTTACTGATCTGTAAATAATAATCATGGCTAATAATAATTAACACAATTAATTCTATTAATAATAATGGCATACATATAGCCCTTTGAAATTTGCAAAGTACTGAACATATATTAATCTCATTTGATCCTCACAACAACCTTGCCATGTGGATGCTCTTACTAATCTCCATTTGTACAGTTGAGGAAACTCAGGGAGACAGTTTAAATGACTTCTGCAGGGCCACATAGCTAGTAAGCGTCTGAGCATGGATTTGAACTCAGGTCTTTCCAGCTCTAGGTCAGCCTTCTATCCACAGTGCTGCATAAATAAAGGAGACCCACACCTTCTGGGACAGTCTAGGATTCTAAGTGGCTTTCTCCATATTTGCAAAAGGCAGTCTTTGCCATCTGACTGAGAAGGAGCTTTTAGCTTCCACATAGATGGATGTTGAATCTCAGTCAAAACCCCTTTTTCCCTGGACAGTGTCCTTGCCAGTCCTTGCTTGCTATCTAAGTGATTCTGGCTACATCGAATGGCAGCTTTGGGGCCAGAAAGTGCCAGGCCAATTTCTGTGGGTCTGTGGGCTACAGCACATGGTCACTATCCCACCACTCTGAACCCAGCTTATCCTTGCTCCGGGCCTTTTCTCATTCCACCATGGGCCATGGAATTCACATGCACACACACACACACACACACACACACAGATACACACACAAACACACACATACATGTAGACACACATGTGCACACACACATAGACACACAGACACCCCTGCATGCACACACACACACACATACACACGCACGTGCGTGTACACACCGTCTTGCAAGGCCAAAATGTAGTGAGTGTCTCCCAGGCCAGCTGGGCCCAGCCCTCTCTGTGAGAAAGCCAGCCCCATGCACTGCCCCATTCTCCACCCACAGCCAGCTCACTGCCAGCCCAGCCCGGGCGACCTCGCTGCCCCACGTGACTCTGTTGTTGTCTCTGTGCTAGCAGACCAAACAGAGGCCCAGCACCCTGGGTGTGGGCTTACCTGGCTTGCCAGGAGTTCCTTCTCTGCCAGGGTGAAAGCTGAGAGAGAAACTGGGCAGGGAATTTGGCTGCCTTCTTTCCGGCAGTAATGAGAAGGCAGGGCCCTGTCTGTGAGCCAGCGTGCCCACCACCGGAGGTGGGTTTGGGAGAGGTGCTGAGTGGCTAATTCTCCCTTCTGTGCAACAGGGAGAGGGCTGACCTGGGGCTGCTACATCGCTGTTATCATAATTAATCAATGCTTGATTGATCAGTGATTCTTTGGGTAATTACTGCATCTCCCTCCCCCACCCCCGCAGATGATAAGGTTACCTAGGAGCCCTGAATGACTAGAAGGCACAGACTGGCAAGCCAGGGAAGGCAGGCATCCCCTGACCCCTGACCTGAGCCTGCTGGGGAAGGCGGCCACCCAGGAGTTGGAGAATGCTCTCAAAGACAGCCTGGGGCAACGGCTGGGGCCAAGCCTGGGCTCCCTCTGTGTCCATAGAATGCTTGAGGCTCAGAGCTGGCAGCACTCTTAGAAATAGACCTGGGTTCAAATCCATCTCAGATATTTCCTACCTGATGCCTTGGGCATTTGTAAAACAAGGCGTTGGATGAGATGAACAGCTAAGGGCGTTTCTAGCTCTAAAACCAGAATCTAGCCTGCTTCTCCCCACTGCACTGATGAGAATACTGAGACTCAGGAGAGCCATGTGGCCCATCCATGGTCATGCAGCCAGGCAGGGTCAGAGTCAGGAGCTGAGAGTCTGAGATTCCAGGGTCACAGATCTATCCCACTGGAATGTAGACCAGGAAAGTAACTCTTTTTTTCAGAGTAGGAAATTGAATCCTGGGAATGTAAAGTGAGTTCAAATCCTGCCACCATGTTGAGGGTCCCACCTGTTACCTATGTGGCTGACTTGGGCAAGGCATTTAAACTCCCTAGGCTTGGGTTTGGCTAGATAGCATCTGATCCTATGAGTGACCTTATCACCCTCAGGTAATGTGGGGCATAAGCTCCAGTGTAGGATTTGAGCCCTCATCTCCTTGCTCTCAGCCAAGGCCTTTCCCCCAGTACCCTCAGGCCCTCTATGTGCCCCTTGTGCCAGCAAGGGCCCAGGGGAAAGGAAGCCTGAGCTGGGTAGAGTGCAGGTTAGAGAGTCCATTTCTGAGTTTGTCAGGCATCAATGCCCCCTTTACCTCGCTATTTCCCACTGGAGGGCTCCTCCATTTCCCTTGGCTCCCCTGGTGGCAGCCACCTTAGGGTTCTTTGTCAAATCCCTTTACTCACAGAACCTTGGCTTACTGGATTCTCCCCCTGTCTCTCTCTCTCCCCTTCTCCCCGTGCTAACAGACAGACCACTCCTTATGGCCTGGGAAACCCGCCAAGGCGCCGTCGCAGAGCCCTGAGCAGGTGTGAATGTGCCAGCTCCAGAGACCACACCTGTGCCACCTTCTGTCACCTTCCCCAACCAAGGTGAGGGCCTGCTGCAGGCAGGGACAAACAGTGGGTGGCTTTAGAGGGGAAACTGGACTCTGAGGGCAGGACTGGACTCTGGAGGCCAAGGAAGGGGGCTCACCCGGGACTCAGAGCTGAGGCACCCTACTGTACTAGAAAGTAGAATGAATCTTCTGTATCTGGCAGCCAGGAGCTGTCTTATCCTCCCCAGGCTCACCTCCTAGAGGCTGCGGGGTTCTTGTTAATACCCTATTCTGGAAGTAAGGAGTCCAGGTAGAGTGTTACCCTTGGCAAGGTCAAGCTACCCCCGGGGGAGGTTGGGACCCAGCTTACTCAGCACTGACTTCCTGGGCTCTAATAAACTGGGGCAATGGAGTCAGGGAGAGTATGTCACCACCTCCTACCAGGTCTGATGAACAGCCTGGGGCTCAGGGGTAAGGGGAAGACTCAGGAGGCCTGGCTTCTTATCCCAATCCCTCCACTGAGCTGTGTGACCTTGGACAGATCACCTAACCTCTTGGATGGTCAGGTTCCTTTTCTGTCAGATGAAGCTAATAGGCCCTGCCCTGGTTGTCTCACAAAGATGCTGGGAGGAGAAGGATGCCAGTGATAATATGAGAACAACAACGATAAATAACAGCAGCTAGGTGATCCAAGGGAGAGACTGCTGGATGTGGAATCAGAAAGACCTGGGTTCAAATCCAGCCTCAGACATTCAGCTCTGTGACCCTGGGAAAGTCACTTAACCTCCGTGAGCCTCAAATGTAAAATGGGGATAATAGCCCCTGCCCCCCAGGGTTATTTCAAGGATCAAATAAGATAATAATTGTAAAGTACTTAGCACAGGATCTGGCACATAGCAAGGGTTCTATAAACATGAGTTATTAGCATTATTATTATAGCATTTATACAGGGCTTTAAGGTGCTTAATGTAAATATTTACATTTAATCCTCACTGTAACCCTGGGAGGTAGGTGCTATCACTAATCCCATTTTATAGATGGGGAAAACAAGACTCAGAGGGTGTATGTCTGAGGCAGGATTTGAATTCAGGTCTTCTTGATTCTAAGTCTAGTACAACCTTCACCTTGTGCAAAGGCAAGAAAAGTCCTCTATTACACAAATGAATGGGAGGGGTAGTCATTGAGTTTCCTGGGATCTTAGAGCTATTGGCTTTTTCTCCCTCCTCTAGGAAGTCCCCAGAGCCTGTGGTAGAGGAAAAAGGAGCTTAGGACAAGAGGGTGCTCTCATGGAGAGGCCTGGGTCAGGACTCAGGATGCAAACCTCGCTCTCTCCTTCCTTCTTCCCTTTCTACCTCCCTCCCTCCTTCCTTCCTTCCTTGCTTCCTTCCTCCCTCCCTCCCTCCTTCCTTCCTTGCTTCTTTCCTCCCTCCCTCCCTTCCTCCCTCCCTTTCTCCCTCCTCTCTTTCTCCCTTCTCCCTCCCTCCTTCCTTTCCTTCCTTCCCCTCTTTCCTCCCTTCTTTCCTTCCCCTCCTTCCTTCCTTCCGGCCCCTAACTCTGTCACACCTCTTCTGAGGCTTAATGCACCTCACTGAAGCTCTGTGCTTGAGTTTTCTCATTGTAAAACAGGAAAAAGTTAAGTCAATTTAAATCTACAAACATTTAAAAGGCACCTCCATGTAGCATGTCACATGTTAGGGGCTCATGGAGGAGCAGACCCTTCCTGGGGACCAGCTGCTTCCAAGGCCTGAAAGGTCGAAGATTTGTTTCTGATGGTCATCTCTATTATAGTGTCACTGGACTGGAGATTTAGAGCAGGAAGGGATCTCAGAGACCAGCTAGTCCAACTCACCCATTTTACAGATGAGGAAATCAAGGCCCAGAGAGGTTAAGTGAATTGCTGAAGGTCCCCGAGGTAGTAAATGGTAGAAAAGGAATTTGAACTCACTTCCAAAGGCTCCAAATCCACTACACTTTCTCTCCAAGAGAGAATAAACAAGCAGATTAGTTGGCCTAGGGGAGGCAGCCCATGCTGGACGCTGCCTTTGTTGACAGATTATGGGAAGGATAAGGAATGGCTTTCCTTTTTTAGAAACAGAAAACAGATTCCTGATTCCTGTTAACTCAGGGTTTCCTCCTTCTCCCTCCCCCCCCCCCCCCCCGCCACTTCCCAGTGAATACACACACACCTGGGAGGGTTCTCAGGTGCAGAGAAGCATTCACGTGCACTGGTAACCAAGGGCTGGAGCTCCCAAACTGCCGGACCTTCCCAGGTCCAGGGCTGCCCCTAGCAGTTACCCTGGTGAGCCAGGCCTGATGCCAGGTGTCCATAGCACCAGAAAGTCACACAGACCCTTTCTTCCATAGATACCTTTTGGGTAAGCCAAAGATGCCCTCCCACAGTGGGCCTTCAGCAGCACCTCTGCTTCGGGACGCAAGGGTAGATGTGGGCAGCCGGCTCCTCAGGGCCCTAAGGTGAGTTCCAATGGCCCCTGCTTGGCCCAGTTGTGCTTGGGACATCTTCAGCCCCATGAGCAGTCTGACTGCTGAGTTATGGAAAGGTTACTGGGTGTCCAGAGAAGGCAGAGCCAGAGATTAGTTTATAAGGGATGAAGGAACCAAGGGGTGTTGAGCCTGAGGATGAGGAGCTTTAGAGAGCCTGTGAAAATTGTCTTCTCGTATTAGAAGAGCTGTCATACAGAATAATAATAATCCCTAGCATTTATCTATCACTTTGAGGATTGCAACGTGTTTTACGAATATTCTCTTCTTTTCTCCTCACAACAATCTTGGGAGGGAAGGACTATTATTATCCCCATTTTACAGATGAGAAAACTGAAATTCAGAGCAGTTAGGTGATTTGTCGTGAGTCACATAGTTATTTAGGTTTCTGAGGCTGGGTTTGAACTCAGGTCTTGCTGATACCAGTTCTAGTGCTTTATCCCCTAAGCCACCTAGCTACTGTGGAAGGTGGATAAGATTTGTTCTGCTTGGCCCCAGAAGAAAGAACTGAGAACAAGGAGGGAAACTCTCCCTTTAGGAGAGGGCTTTTCTGTCTCCCACGTGCTACAAAATTACTTCATGTAAATATGTGTGTATGTATATGTGTGTACATATGTATTTACATACACATAAATGTATATGTATTATGTGTGTATATGTGTGCAACACATATATGCATGCGTGTGCATATATAGTGTATGTGTATATGCACACATGTATGTATATCTATACATGTGTTTCATAAATACACATATATACATGTACAGATAGATAAGTAGCTATAGATAGTATTCGCATTTCTGCGTACAGGTTACAGGATTCCCCAGATGATAGGTAAGCTCCCTGAGGGAAGGCCCAGGAATTGTCCAGTTTTGTCTTTGTAGTCCAAGCATTTTCATAGTGCTTAGCATGTTGTAGTAGGAAAAACGAATGCTTTTCCAATTAAATTGAAATGGCAGAGAGGCAGAACCTAGGTGAATACGACCATTTTTTAAAAAGTCATAATGATTTGAGCTGTTCCAAGATTGGCCTGACACAGGAAGTGATGAGCTCCCCATTTCTGGAGGTATCCAAACTGTGTTTGAATGACCCTTGTTGGGGATGTTGTAAAGGGGATTTGCCTTCAGATCAGACCAGGTGGCCTCTGAGATTCTGTGATTTTGTACAATGACGTCACTTTTACTTGGCT
The DNA here is from genome assembly GCA_028627135.1 of Pseudochirops cupreus. NCBI lineage: Eukaryota > Metazoa > Chordata > Mammalia > Diprotodontia > Pseudocheiridae > Pseudochirops > Pseudochirops cupreus. The sequence continues at coordinate 117,793,583 of CM053582.1, forward strand.
CTACCAATCCAGGGTTCTCATCACCCACAGGAAAATGCCAAGTTAATTGAATTTAACAAACATTTATTAAGCTCCTTGAGAGCAGGGTCTTTTGCCTCTTTTTGTATTCCCATTGCTAAGGACACTGTCTGGCACATAATAGGGGCTTAATAAATGTTTATTGAACTGAATTACCTATTATGAGCTGGGTTTTGAAACAGCTGTGGTGTATTAGATACAGAACTAGCCTTGGGGTTTAAAAGAGAGTCGTTTGGTCCCATTTCTGATCAGTTCTGACTCTGTCACTCTAAACAGCTCACCTAGCCTCTCAGTGCCCCCAAACAGCTCTTAAGAACTCTGAAGTACAGAGTAATTACTGATCTGTTTTGATAGAAAGTGTTTCCTCATCTTGGGGATCTCTACACCAATGAAATGATGCATCCAGTCCAAAAAGAAAAAAAAAATCTAGGCACAAGAGGTTAAGAAAGAAAGAAAGAAAATACTAGAAAAAAGAAAAAGGAACTTTTCTGCCCTCAAGGAACTTCTCTTCTATTCTTCAATCCAAATTCCTAAACTTGGCATTCAAGGCCCTCCATAATGTTCCTCCAGCGTTATCTCCTCTTGTTCCCCTTCTCATACCTTCCTGGTGATATTAATGGAGAGAAGAAGGCCCACCTCAGATCCTAGCTCATGTTAGGAAACCTCCATGCTCCAACTCAAACGTAGCGCTCCAGTTGTAACACTTAGGCATGTGATCTTGGGTCACTTTTAAAATCCTCTTGGGAAGATTGGGTTCAGATCTCACTGCCTTATAGGCTGGGCCTTTTCCCAGAGTTAAGTTTACGATGTTCTGATTGTGCGGTTTCCAAGGTCTGGGTGTACAAGTTTCTAAGTCAGCTCCTTTCTATTCACAGGGACATCGCCAAATCCCGGGCCCACTTTGCTCAGTGGCAGCCAAAGTCCACTGGAGACTCCAGACCCAATCTGCTGTCTCAGAGGAGGAAACGATAAAAAAAAAAGAAGGGAGCAGCATTGGCCTGAAGAACCCCAGGCTCCCAAGGACTTCCAAACTCCTGGCCCAGTTAGATGCACAAAGGAAGGAAGTTGGAGGAGTAGCATGTGGACATGTGGGAGAATGGAGCCAGGCATAGACAGTGCTGGACACTGGACACCCTGGCTCCCCACCTCCAACATGCTGCTGCTGCTGGGACTGGCAGGGTCTCATGGGGACCCTAGAACGTCTCCCTCGTCCTGGGCGACTCTTAGACGGGTCCATGGTGGATCATACAAACTTGTGGGGTGTACTTCGACAGTTTGACCTGGAACCCCAAAGTCAGCCCACCCCAGGCCCAGCCTAGCCTGGAGTGTTATTCCTCCTCCTTGCTCTTCTTCCAACGTTTCTCATCATCCAAGATGCTTTTCTGCCCTATGTCCCTTCTTTCATTCCTTCAAAGGACCATGTGATATAGTGGAAGAAGCACTCGTGGAATCAGAGGACCCTGGGTTCAAATCCTGACTCTGGTACTTACTAATTGTGTAACTTTTGGACAAGTCCCATTACCTCCTTGGACTTCAACTTCTTCTTCTGAAACATCAAGGGGGAGTGGACCAGATAACCTCTAAGGTCCCTTTCAGCCTTAGATCTTCTGTCCTGCTGAGGCCCTACTGTGTCTAAGTCCCTTTGTGCCAGGCTGCACAATGGGAGACACAGATCTAGGTATGAGACTCTGACCACCAGGAGTGTAATGCCCTCTCTGGTCTAACCAGATCTTGCTTCCATCAAGATGGATCCAGTCCCAGTTTTTCCTCTTTATTGGGAGAACGAGAGAGAAAGAGAGAGAGAGAGAGAGAGAGAGAGAGAGAGAGAGAGAGAAGAGAGAGAGGGGGAGGGAGAGGGAGAGGGAGAGGGAGAGGGAGAGAGAGGAGAAAGAAGAAAGAAGAAATCACATCACTGATGCTGAATGAAGCCATTGAATCAGGGAGATAACTGCAGCCTCAGCCCAGGACATGCCTGATGCTCACCAGCAGCAGTGACAGCTGCCCATCCTAGGCCTCCTTTCCTCTTCACCAGGGGCAGCTGGTCTCAGCACAGACTGAACAGGAAGCCCAGGGCTGCCCTCCAAGACTCCCTTTAAAGGAACAGAGACCACATTCCATCCACCCCATCTGTGTGTTCACTTAAAACTTCAAAGGAGGCTGGTAATGGGGAATACTGGGTACCAAAGTCAGCCCCTAGAGCCAGGAGGCCTTGCTTGTCCATCCGTCATCCATCCATCTCTCTATTTGGCACCTTTGCACAACTCTGTCCCTGTTTCAACCTCCAAGACACTGTTACCTTTCCCTTAAACTAAACCAAAGACTGGCATGAAGTAAAAAGTGCCTCATCTCCTTCTGCCTGTATATAAATTATTTGTTACAGCACTACAATCATTCCAAATATTTATTTTTTATAAATGACTGGATTGTTTACATGGAAACTCTGTTTGTAATAAATAGAAAAATATCTTTGTGGCCTTTTTTGAGGTGAAGAGAGTGGGAGGGTGGAGGGAGGTGGTGAAGGAAGGACCTCACCTGGGTTATATTCAGCAAACATGTACCAAGGGCCTCTGGTGGGCAGAGTTCTGCTTATGCTTGGGCTGAGGGTGAGGGAGGAGGGAGAAGCTGTATGAGCCTGTCCCTGGGAGCTCAAAATCAGGAATGAAGAGAAAGAATAACTAGGGACCCCTCCCCACTCTCAGGTCAAAACCATTGGTAGAGAGGCAAGGTATCGTCCAGTGTCCAGGGGGTGGCCACTACAGTAGCAGCACAGTACAACTGTATCTGTAGTTGTGCCAGGAGAGGGTGGATTGTTGCCAAGAGGCCTATCATTATCCCCATGGGGGTGAGAGGAGGTAGGTCCCCAGGAGCTGGCTACAGCTATGAACTATGGGATAGGACTAGGTGAGGGAGCTGGGTCACACTGTAAGTCACAGGCTGGTAGAGGACTCTGAGTTGCTAATCCTGGCAACTGTGGTCTTGGAAACTCCATGAGGAAGAGAATGTGGGTCTCCTCAATTTGTTAGTGCCCTAGGACAAAGCCCTGATGTCACCTTCCTAGTTATAGTTCTGATGGCGGATGAGACCAGGATTTGCCTTGTAGCAAGATGAGATGGTGGGTGAAGGGGAAGTATGTGAGACTGTGATGTGATGGAAAATCCACTGGTCTTGGAGTTAGGAAAAGCCCAGGTGATCCTCATCTATCTGGAGCTAGAACTAGGTAACCTCAGGAGTCCTCTAGTCTAGCCCCCTCATTCTAGAGATGTGGAAACTGAGGCCCAGAGAAGTTTGGTGTTGTTGTTTGGCCTTTACTCTTGAAGAGGACTGTGACATCAGGGAGGTGATGCCATCACTTGCAAGTGAAATGGACTGAAGTGAGAGAGGGCTGTGCAAAGCCTCACTTTCTCTCCAGAGCCATCTAGGTCCAGTGGTCAGATATGTATCAGGACTGCTGGAAATGGCCCTGCAAGGGAAGTTTAGGAACTTAGCCAAGCTCCCAAAGTCATAGGTTAACTACTACAGAGCCGGAGTTTGAACTCGGACCCTGGGACTGCAGATCAAAATTCTTTCTATCCAAGCTCTGCCACTCTAACTTCAAAATCACCTTGGGCAAATCCGTTCTCATCTCTAAGCCTCAGTTTCCGCATCCATAAAATAAAGGGGTCTACATGAAAGGATCTCTAAGGTTCCTTCTTTCAGTTCTGACAGTCGAGGAGAGGTACAAACAAAAGCATATTTTGCAAGGGGGAGGAGTGCAGGCAGATTGGCAGCCCAGGGCAGTAGACACTTAGCCATGTTTATGTAGCGTTTTCAAGTTTACAGAGTTATCTGTGCAAGCCCTCTAACCTGGGAACCAAAAGATTTGGGCTTCAGGCCCAGCATTATCACCAATTTGCTGTACGACCTTAAGCAAATTGCTTCTGGAGCCTCAGTTTTCATCACATGCAAAATGAGGGTTCTCCTTACCTCTCCCTACTCCACTGGCATGCAATATTGAGTAACTCAGGGATCAGAGTCACAATGTCACAACATGCTTTATTTCTACCTGAGGGCACACTCCCCTTCCCCCCATGGGGCCCTCCAAAAAGCTAAATCCAGGTGCAAGGTACTCTGCGGGTCTGCATCCATTTAAAAACAATAATTGCTCAGGAGCCCCCACCAAGTGTTTGCTTTTACTAGTCAGCCAGAGGACACAGTTAGTTCAAAGCAAGGACTTTTAATGAAATAGCATGGTTAGAACAGTAACAATAGAACACTTTCTCCCATAAACCTAAGATACATTGTCCCATAAGTATACATAGTATCCTGGGGAAAAGTCAACATATCTAGGGAACATATACAGAAGATCATGCCTGTAATGAACTTATATGGCTAGGGGTATGCCAATGAGAAAATCACGTGACCAGGGTAGCTGGGTGGAGGGACTACTCACGCCTTGAATGTTGCCAGTACCTTTTATTAATGTCTGGCAAGGTCCTACTGGACCTGCTTCCTCTGAGAGGGGGGATGAAGGGGAAGGGGAAGGGAACAAGCATTTATACTCCATCTGTAATGTGCCAGATATTATGCTAACTGCTTTACAAATATCTCATTTAATCCTCACAACAGCTCTATGTTGTTAGGCTGTTAGCCTCATTTACAGTTGAGAAAACTGAGGCAAACAGGTTAAATGACTTGCCCAGGATCACACAGCCAGCAAATGGTGTGTAGTCTCTGTCAGGCAGTACTCTCCTGGCCTTGTCATGGGTGGGTATAGGATTGTGGGATTTCTTTCTGCTACCAGTTTCTGGGCTTCAACTAGAATCCTCAGCAGAGGGGCTACCTCTTCTCCAAACAGGTTCTGCCAACTCTCACCTAAAAGCCAGAGATTTAAACTTCAGCTCTTTCAATGAAGGAGACAGGCCCTTCACACACCCAGCCAACAGATTAGGGAAAACTCTTCAGCTGTGTTTCTTCCAAAAGACAAGAGATCTCTCCGTCCCTAAAGGCTTAGCTCTGTGATGCTTTTCTCTCCAGAAGAAAAGTGTTCCCATCTAAGATTTCAGTTTTTTGGACTACAGAAGGACAAATTAGTCAATCATTTAGTCTAACTCTGAACCTACTTCTTACTCACCAGGAGCAGTATCTCTGTATTCCAAGCCTCTAGCTGATCTAGGATTAGAAAATCTTTACCTCCCAATTTTTTGCCAATCTATACTCTTTTGAGATCATTTTCAGGTACTGACTTTCAACAAACCAGCCAAGGACTGCCTGGATCTGAATTCCCCCCCCCCCCTTTTTTTTGTTTTTTCAACTTTGTAGGATCCTTTGGATCTCCCATGCAAATGAAAGGGAGGGAGGGAGAGAGGCAAAAAAACCAAACCCAGGCCAAAACAAGTAGAGGGAGACACAGCTTTAAACCTTCATCCTTTGCCCCAGATCCTTGCTGGCACCTAGCTCCCCAGACTTAGAACTGTGCTGTACTTACACTAATACTCTCAAATATGGTTATGTAGAGATGGCATGATATTATTTTTCAGGTGGGGGAAAATGAGGCTCAGAGAGTTGAAGGCATTTGTTCCAGTTCACAGAGTTAGCAAATGTCGGGCTCTGATTCAGACCTACTCTAAATCCCAGCCCCTTTGCACTGGGCCGCTGAAGCCATGTGACCACCAAAGGGCAGATTTCCAAATGAAATTCAGAGAGTCCTAAGTCTGAGTACCAGCCTTGTGACTAATTCCCTATGTTATTTTGGGCAAAACTTTTCTTATTTCAGTACCTCAGTTTCCCCCTCCACAAAATGAGTGGGGGGGGAAGGCATTAGATGACCAATTCATCAGTGTATCCGCATTTATTAAACACCTAGTGTATTCCAGGCAGGCACTGTGCTCTAGAAGTTTCCCTGAGGTTGATTTTAGAGATTACTTTCAGTTCAACATACCATGATCGCAGGAAAGGAGATTAAATTAATATTAATTCAGCAAATTGCCACACAGCCCAGTCAGTCCTGGAGCTACAAAAAACAGCTTCTGCCCCTAAGAACCATATACTCTGCCCAGTGGAAAAAATATGTATTCCAGTAAATAAATAGTAAGTCACACAAAGTAATTTTAAGAGAAAGAACTAATAATAGGTAGGATCAGGAAAAGTCCTTATGGAGTCAGAAATGAATGAGTGAACAAGTGAATGAATGAATGAAGGAATGAATGAATGAATGAAAAAGCATTTAAATGTTCATTACATGCCAACTCCTAGGTAGCACCTAGGGCTGTGTTTTGAAGGAAGCTAAGTATTCTGAGATATGGAGGGGAGGAGGGATGCATTGCAGGGCCAGGGAAATACAGGAGGAAGATGGAATGTAACATTTAAAGAAAAGCTAGCAGATCAATTTGACAGTATTGGAGAGTATGTGTAGGGAGCACTACTAAATGAGACTGTGAAGGTGAGTGGGAGTCAGAGTGGAGAAAGTCTTGAATATTGGAGATATGCATAAAAAGATTGCTCCAACACTGTGTGGCCGAGTGCGAGCTGAGTTTCTGATGCAGGGTATAGGCAGCAAGGGCTCTGGGTGTTCCCAGGAGGGAGAGGTCCCTGAGGGCTGGGGGATCAGGGAATCTTAGGGGAGATAATACTTGATCTGGGACTTAGGAGGATGTGGGATGGAGGTGCAAAGAACCAAAGAAGGAGAAGACAGGGAGGGACTTCTTTGTAGGCAGAGCTGCAAGAGCCAGTTTGTGTTCTGGGTTCCAGGAGGACTCCTAAGTAGACAGAACAATCCAGGGAGGAGAAGAATGGGAGACAAGACTTGGGAGATTGGTTAGGCCAAGCCCAGGAGGACCTTGAATGCCATCCTTCCTGTTTCTGTATTAAAGACTCAAGCCAAGGTGTGCTCTTCTACTGCACCCAATGCCTAGAAGACAATAGTGACATTCAATGATGCAGAATAATATCAGTGCAAGAAAGCACCTTAGAAACCCTCCTCCTCCTCATTATCACTGTAACATCAATATAGAACTTACTATATGCCAGGCACTGGGCTAAGTACTTTACGATTTGATTACGATCTCACTTGATCCTCATCACAATCCTAGGAGGTAAGTACTATTATATCCCCATTTTATGGTTGAGGAAATTAAGGTTAAGTGACTTGCCCAGGGTCACATAGCTAGTACATTGTCTGAGGCCAGTTTTGGATTTAGCTCTTCCTGACTGCAAGCCTGATACTATCTAGCTCTATTTGGCTGTGCATCTTAGTCCATTGAAAAGAGAAGGAAGGGGCAGCTAGGTGGTGCAGCACCAGCCCTGGAGTCAGGAGGACCTGAATTCAAATCCGGCCTCAGACACTTGACGCGTACTAACTGTGTGACCTCCGGCAAGTCGTCTAACCCCAATTGCCTTGCCTTCCCCCCTCCAAAAGAAGAAAAAAGAAAAGAGAAGTACACTGAGGCAGAGAGAAGGGAAGTAATCCAATAGCTGAGCTAGGCCTTGAACCCAGGTCTCCTGATTCCAAATCCTGTGTAGTGTGTGTGTGTGTGTGTGTGTGTGTGTGTGTGTGTGTGTGTGTATGCGCACATATGCACATGTGCATGCAGATGGATCTCTGATCTGGGAAAAGGCTATATAAACCAGGCTGAAATTCAAGGGTGACAAGTACTAGGAGTCATACTTAGGGGACCAAGGATCCGAGGATCCAAAGGCAAGATGACAGAAGGCTGACCAGGCACAGTAGGTGGCACTACAGCATAGCAGGAGTGCTAGGCTCAGCATCACGGTTCGAATACTGCCTCTGACCCTTGCTAGCTATGTGACCATATACAAGTCATTGAATCCCTCTGTGACTCAGTTTCCTCATCTGAGAAATGGGAATAATAACACTTACTGCACCTACCTCCCAGGGTTGTTGTGAAACACAAATGAGATAATGAGATAATAAAAGCACTTTGCCAACTCTCAAGGGCCATATAAATGCCAGTTATCCCTCCTAAAGAGCAAGACTCGGGGTCCTAGTTGGCCACATGTGGTCTATGAGTCAGTGATGTGGTTCCCTTGGGGGGGAAGCCAACATGATTCTGTGATGAAGTAAGAGGTGCTATCCCTCATGTTCTCCATGAGTCAGCCCTTAATCGTCTCTTGGTCACTCGCTGAGCTCTAGAAAGGACTCTGAGGAGCTGGGCGGCTCCAGAGAGGATGAGCCTGGATGATTAAAGGGGCTGAAAATGGGTCTAGGGAGGAAAGTGTAAGAGAACCCTCTGGTTGTTTTGCCTGGAGAAGAGGTGGTGGTGGGGAGAGTGACTCACTGCCTCCCAGCCTCTTAGCTACTCCCTTCATTTGGAAGCCAGTCAGTCCTCAGGCTCACCTAGGGGCCCCCAGGTAGTCCAGGGCCCCAGGAAGGGGCCTACCAGCTGAGGGCTTCCTTAAGGAGGAGGCCAAGCTGTTGCTCCCCCATGGGAAGCCACAGAGAAGGGGAAGTGGGTTTTAATTGAAGACGGTACTAACAAGCCTTTTCTAGGCAGGCCTATCAGAATGGGCCCCTCAGGGACTTCCTGGGATCTCCCTTCCCAGGGCAAACCAATGTGTTATGGTCAGTCTACAAATATTTATTTTTTGAAAGTGACTGGACCAAAAGTCACTTCTCAGCTCCCTGCTATACCCTCTTCTCCCTTCCTCCCTTTACTCTCTGCTTCCACATCCTTGTGTTAGTCCTGAGTTGAAGTCATAGAATGGGAGAGCTGAGATAGAAAGGGCCTTAGAATCTAGAATGTCAGAACTGGGGAGTGGGGTAGAACACAGAACATCAGAGCTGGGAGGGCCCTTAGAACACAGGGTGTCAGAGCTGGGAGGGCCTTAGAACATAGGGTGTCAGAGCTGGGGGGGCTCCTAGAACATAGGATGTCAGAGCTGGGAGGGCCCTTAGAACACAGGGTGTCAGAGCTGGGAGGGCCCTTAGAACACAGGGTGTCAGAGCTGGGGGGGCCCCTAGAACACAGGATGTCAGAGCTGGGGGGGCCCCTAGAACACAGGGTGTCAGAGCCAGGGAGGGCCCTTAGAACACAGGACATGAGAACTGGGTGGAACATTAGAATATGGAAGGTCCAAGATGAGAGGGGTCTTGAAATATAATTTATTTTTATATAATTTATTTTAAAATATTTAATTTATATTTAATCCCATGCTATAATTCATGTGTATATATAATATCTATGTGTGCATGTGTGTGTATATATATATATAATTACACGTATGAAGTGATACAAAACACATTTCTACATTAGCCTGTTGTGAAAAAAAGCAAGAAAAACTAAGAAAGTGAAAACAAGATGTTTCCATCTGCACTCAGAGCAGATCAGTTCTTTCTCCTGAAGTGGGCAGCATTTTTCATCATCAGTCCTTTGGAATGGGCATAGAGCCTCCCACAGACATTTATTAAGCACTTACTATGTGCCTAGCACTGTGCTTAGCATTTGGGATACAAAGAAAGTTAAAAAAAAAAAACACCCAGATTGGCTAAGATGACAAAACAGGAAAATAACAAATGCTGGAGAGGATGTGGAAAAACTGGAACACTAATGCATTGTTGGTGGAGTTGTGATCTGATACAACCATTCTGGAAAGCAATCTGGAACTATGCCCAAAGGGCTATAAATAATTGCAGTAACTTTGACCCAGTAACACCACTGCTATGGTTGTATCCCAAAGAGATCATAGAAGTGGGAGGAAGACCCATATGTACAAAAATATTTATTGTAGCTCTCTTTGTGGTAGCAAAGAATTGGAAATTAAGGGGATGCCCCTCAATTGGGAAATGGCTAAACAAATTGTAGTATACAAATGCAATGGAATACTATTGTGCTATAAGAAATGGGGAGGAGACAGACTTCATAATAACCGGGAGAGGCTTATACGGACTGATGCTAAGTGAGAAGAGCAGAACCAGGAGAAATTTGTACACGGTCACAGACACATCGTATGTGTGACGACCAACTTTGATGAACTGGACTCTTCTCAGCAACGCACAGCTATAAGACAACTCTACAAGTCTCAGGAT
>CM053582.1:117804121-117842648 GCA_028627135.1 Pseudochirops cupreus
TCTACATTCAGAGAAAGATCTAGAAAGACCAGACTTTAAATGGAGACTGAAGCAACCTACATGCTATCGTTCTTTTCCATGTTTGGTTTTGTTTCCTCTTTCCCAGTGTTCACTCCATTGGTTACAACCCTTCTATACAACCAGACTAATGTACAATGTGAAAGTGTTTGTAGATCCTATACTTGATTACATGTCGCCGTGGGGGGCGGGGGTGAAGAGGGAGGGGAGAAAAATTGAAACTCAAGGGATTGTGGAACTGAATCTTGTAAACTAAAAGTAAATAAACAAGTGAATTTAAAAAAAAAACACCACCATGACCCCTGCCCCTCCACGAAGTCACATTCCAGTGGGGGAGACACATGTAGGTTGTCTGCCACATCCATGCATACAAGATATACAATGTCAATGGAGAGCTCTTCTGCTTAAAGACTTGTGATCTCTGCCAAGCTGTTCCCTTCTGTGGCTCTCAGTTTCCCCATTATGAATTAAAACTTTTTTCATTGAATCTGTAAAATGTGGAGATCATACATGATGGTCCCTTAAGATTGCTTCCAGCTCTAAATCCTCTATGTAGGACTTAAGAACAGGGCATCCATCCTGGGAGGTGACCCTTCTCAAAGGTTGAACCAGATGACTTCTCCAGGCCTATTTGTCTTGTGTTTTCCCCATTTTGGTTAAGAAGGAGGAGCAGCCTTCTCCCCAGAGTTGAGTACAGATCAAGAGAGGCTTTGGCTAGAATCCCACTTCTGAGCCAGGCAGGGGACAGGGGTGCTGCCAGGCATAAACCAGAGCCACTAATGAAATACCTGAAGCTTCCCTCACTCTTCAAGGGAGGGAAAGCAGAACTCCCTGATGGGGTCCATGGATTCCCCCAATCCAGAGCTGATAGCGGCCTCAGATACCATCTACACCAATCTTCACCTGCTGGAGAAATCCTCTGAAGAGTGGCCGCCCACTTTCTGACTGAATAACCCTCACCAAGACAGAGAACTCATTATCATACCAGACAGCTCATTCTTTAGTCAGATAGTTCCGATCCTTAAGAAATTTTCCCTTTGCTTCCCTTAAAATTGAGCTGGAATCTGTCCCCTTGTACTTTTCCCTCTTCTCTCTCCCCTCCCCCACTGACATTTCTCCTGCTGCTGCCCTCTGAAACCAAGCAGAATAAACCAAATCCTTCTTCCACTTGGCAACACGCCAGACTGGATGACAGTGGGCATGTCTCCTCTACCCCTCAATGCAAATGAAGCTTATATTCCAGCAGCACAGACTGGGGCTGGGGAGTATTTAAAAGCTCCCAGGAACCAGAAGGCCCATGGCCCATCCAGCTCTGCCCCATCTCCCAAGCTGTAAAAGCAGCCCAGAAAGAGCCAATTTCCCACATAGGCAGAAGGAGACCTGGAAAAGGAGAGCCTAAAAAGCTTCTCTAGGCTGTCCAGGAGTCTAGGCTGAGGGTCCAAAGGAATGAAGACTGGCCTGCCCAGGGGGACCTACATGGCCCTGGGTTGGGCCAGGCCAAGTGTGGAGGAAGAACTTTGGTGTGCTCCCCTCTCTCCCAGCTCCCCTTCAGAGCCCTGTTCCTTCCTCCTGGACTACTCCAGTCATCTCTCAGCTCCCTGCCATACCCTCTTCTCCCTTCCTTCCTTTGCTCTCTGCTTCCACATCCTTGTGTCGGTCCTGAGTTGAAGTCATGGAATGGGAGAGCTGAGGTGGAATAGGCCTTGGAATCTAGAATGTCAAAGCTGGGAGGGGCCTTAGAACAAGAATGTCAGAGCTGGAGGGGTGGGGAGGCAGTGTGACAGGGGGACTTAAAGCACAGAACATCAGAGCTGGGGAGGGCCCTTAGATTGCAGGATGTCAGAAGTGGACGGAACACTAGAACATGGAATGTCCAAGCTGAGAGGGGTCTTGGAACATAAAGTATTAGAGGTTCTGATTTTATGAGAAGGAAACTGAGTCTCAGAAAGATCAACGGATTTTTTTCCAAAGTCTCAAAGCTACTCAGGCAGATTCAAAATGAATCTACGTCTTCTCACTCCAAGTTCAAGGTTCTTCCTAGATTTGCATCAGAACCATAGCTGGTCAGTCAGAGAGGACTTTAAAGCTCCTTTAGCTCAGCTGGACCACTTAAAAACCTGAACGATAAAGCCAGCTCACCACACACTCAGATGACCTGGGTTTGAATCCTGAGTTATCTACTTACAAGCCGTGTGACCTTGGACAAGTACCCTTCTCTCTCTGAGCCTCAGTTTCCTCCTCTGTAAAATAAAGATGTAGGACTGAGGACAGCTCCAGATTCACTTCCAGGAGGCCACTTACCCAAGGTCTCTTAGCTAATTAGAGATGGGAAGGGCGCCAAGACTAAAACTAAAGTCTGGGGCCTCCCAGCTCCCTCTCACCCAGTTGGCCCCAAATTTCTGAGTTTCACTAGTGCCTGAGGTAGGACCCTTCCTTCCTAAGGGTATCTTCATGTTTGAAGTGGAGAGGTAGGTGAGTTGAACCCACCCTCCTGCTCTGCTCTACTCTGAGAGCCAGGAGCTGAACTGGCACCCCCCACCCCTACCTCCAGCCAGGTCTCTGCCCACGAGCTCTGCCAGCCTGCTCTATACCGCATGAGTTGTTAAGGGGCATACGGGTAGGGGTGAGGATAGCCTCAGGCATCCACCACTCTCTTGCACCCCTCCTCCACACCCAAGGAAGAGCCTCCTCCCTCTCCCCACCTCCCCCCAAGGGAGTGAGAAGCAAAACTTGGCAAATAGTCCCTGGCAAGTCTCCAACCTGTCCCCAAGGAAGATTTTCTATGCTATGATTTTCATACAGAAGGGAGGGGAAGAAAGGGGGTCCCTCTTTCTACCTCTGAATACTGATAGGAGTCCCTGGGGACAGTGGAAAGAGAGCTGAGAGGAGCAGCAGCCAGGGGAGCAGAGGCTGTGAAGGCTAGAAGGGACCTGAGAGACTGTTGAACCTGACCCCTTTGTTTTACAGATGGGGAAACTTAAGTGACTTACCCAAGGTCACACAGCAATTTAGTGGCAGAGCAAAGACTAGAAGCCAGAACTCTGGGTTCCCAGGAGTATCATGGCTCCCAAGGGTGTGAACCCCCCAGTCTGGAGCATGCTTTGAGGCTAGGTCTGTGACTAGAGAATTCTGGACCCAGGATTACAGACTCAGAGCAAGAATGAACCTCAGAGGCCGTCCAGTCCAACTTCCTCATTTCACAGATGAGAAAACTGAGACCCAGAGAGGTTAGCTAACTTGCCCAAGGTCACACTGTCAGGAATAGGATCTGAACCCGTGTCTTATATTACTAAAACTAACAGTCTACAAAACTAAAATAGTAACAACTATTTTAAATTCCCACCTCCTCAAGGAAGCCTTCTGTGATTGCCCCAGACCATCTCAGAAAACTCCTTTAGCCCTGGTAGAGGATCCCATTGGAGTTGGTCCTCTTGTTTATTCCATCTGCTTCTGTCCTCTAACTGTGGCCCAGTGGATAGAGCTCCCAGCCTGGAGTCAGCAAATCCAATCTCAGACACTTACTAGCTGTGTGACCCTGGGCAAGTCACTTAACCCTGTTTGCCTCAGTTTCCTTGTCTGTAAAACAAACTGCAGAAGGGAATAGCAAACCCTTTCGTTATCTTTGCCAGTTGTCAATTAGTCATTTTTGGTCATGTCCGATTCTTCATGACTGCATGTAGGATTTTCTTGGCCCTAAGAAGACCTCAAATGGGATCACAAAGAGTCAGTCACTACTAAAATGACCACACAGCCACTCCGTGAAGATGTCTCCTCTCCCTGTTGGCATTGGGAGCTCCGTGGATCCCCCAGTAAGAGTAGCAGCCCTTGAGCACACGAGGGACATCCCCCCCCCCCCCCACACACACACAGTATGTAGGCAAGCAGAGAAGCAAAAGGCCATCCCCTCTGCTCCTGCTTAGGCAGACCCCTCCTCTGTCTCCTCTAAGCAGACAGTCATCCCCTTTGGCCTCCTCACCCTCCACCAGCTAGCCAGAATTTTGAAGGAAATCTTGCCCCTTTTCTGTTCCTCTTCTTAATAGAACTCCCAGGGGTATGAATTAACAAAAAGAACAATTCCCATTTCTAGGACACTGTAAAGTTGTACCTTCCACTTTCCCTCTATTTATCTTGCATGGACCTAGTCATTCACAACTATCTTCCCCACTAGATAGTAAGTTCCTTGAGGCCAGGGACTGTGTTTTTGCCTTTCTCTGTGTCCCGGGGCTTAGCACAATGCCTGGTAGTAGTAGGTGCTTAATAAATGCATGCCAATTGATTGATTGATTGACCAAGTGTTTTCCTTACAGCAATCTTGGGATGGAGGAGGCTGGAGGATTGCCTTCAGCTTTATCTCAGACAGGTCTGCCCCATATCACCCAGCTCTCCAGTGGCTCTGCCCTGATTCCAGTGAGTGCCCCTGCTTGGTCCTGGCTCAGGGCCCTCTGCACTCCACAGGCATGCCTGCGTGCTTGGAAGGGTTAAATTTCTCTGGCTGTTGTAAAACTCTACCAAGCAGGGAGCCCAGCCCAGCAGGCTGGAGGCTACAATCAAAGGCTGATCATCTCTCCTTCCAGGGAGAAGAGCCAGAAGGGGGAATCTGCCTCCATAATGAGGCCCAGAAGGTCTCCCCCAGCCACCCCAGGAACAGGCAGCCAGGCAGGGAGACAGGCACGAGGCCTAATTAATCCCTCCCTGGCTGCATCCCTCCCACCCTGACTGGGAAGTGCTGAGCGATTGGGGCCTGCCAGACAGTGTTCAGGCAGCCTCAGGGTACCAGGCTTGTGCAATGGGCCAGGCCCTCACCAGGCACTTTGCAGGCCCATACTCCTGAGGTCTGTCCAGGCCTCAGGCCAGGCAGCCAAGCAGTTCCATTCTTGGTCAATTAGCCAGTATTTGTCAACATTCTCCCCAACCCCGTGTAGGGCACCCAGGAGGACTCAGAAGGGAGTAGGCAGAGTCCCCTTCCTCAGAGACCTCACAGTCTGCTGAGACTTTGTGTGACTCATGCCCATGGAATTGAATAAAGAATGAGAAGACCTGCCTTCTAATCCCAGCTCTGCTCCTAACCTCCTCTGTGGCCTTGGGCAAGTTAGTTCAGCTCTTTGAGCCTTGGTTTCCCCATCTGTAAAATGGGGGGGGGGGAGGTAGACCTGATGATCTCTAGAGCCCCTCCAGGCTAGAAAGTTCCATGATTTGTTAATGAGAGAACAATCCCAGTCAGGAGAGAATCAAGTGTTGACTTGAGCAGGTCTGGCTGAGAATATTATGAGAGGTCAGGAAGGGAAGAAGACAGTTCAGGCAGGAAGAGTTAGGGAAGGAAGGCTTCACGGATGACCTACGGCCTGGGTCCTGACCAGCTGGGGAGCTGGGGAGGATCAATCGGCTGTGTGTAAGGAAACGAGGAGAACGCTCCAAGCTAGGAGCCCTGAGAGATCCAGTTTATGGAAGGCCTTGCAAAGGCCTTTTTCTAACCTTGATTTTTAACAGAAAGTTTTCTTAAAACTATCCCCCAATCCCCAGCAAAGTAGCAGCATGGAAAGAGCGCTAATCTGGAGTCAAAACAGACCTGGGTTCAAATCCTGGCTCTAACACTTTCTAGGTGATCTTGGGAAATTAAGGTGGAGCAGTGGTCAGAGCATAGGGCCTAGAGTCAAGGTAGACCTGAGTTCAGATGTGATCTCAGACACTTACTAGTTGTGTGACTTTGGATAAGTCATTTAAACTCTGCCTGCCTCAGTTTCCCCAACTGTAAAAAAAAAAGCAAACAACAATGATAATAACATCTAGCTCCCAGAGTTGTGCTGAGGACTAAACGAGCTGCAGTAAGCGTTAATCCATTATGTTCTCATCCCCCTTCCCTTCTCTTTTCTGGGCTGCTTCTGCCTCTGTCACTGTCTATCTCGGTCTCCCTTGTCCTGGCAGTTGTAAGGATGATCTGCATCTGAGCACTTGATCCCTTGCTCTCCCCACTCCCAAATTTTCTCAAACCACAGCAATAAAACTTTGACTTGTGTGAAAAATGACTGTCCCTTAAATCTCCTGAGATTGCTGCAGAGCCTGGGGGCAGAGCTGTCCTGCCAAAGATTTGAGATGAGAGAGGAAAAGGGGGCTCATACCCCCTCAACCCTGGCAGGAGAAGAAAAAAGTACTCTAACATTTGTGATGGAAATAAAAAGACACAAATTCCAGCCTTCCCAACCCTCCTTGGCAGAACAGAGCAACTCTCTGTTTAAAATTAATAGCAATAATCCTTGTACCTTGTGTCTTGAAGTATTGTTGTGAGGGAAGAAATTAGGGAGTGTAGTTGTTATCATTGGTAAGTCCTGTCCATAGATCCTACCTTCATAAAATCTCTTGTCATTCCCTCCCTGCCCTACCCTCACCATCCTCTGTCACCTGGGCTAGTGTAATAACTTCCTAAGCATTTTCTGTGGCTCCAGTTTCTTGCCTTCTCCAAGCCATCCTCCACACAGTTATCAAAATAATCTTCCTAGCAGAGATCTGACTACCTCACGTCTCTACTCAAAAGACTTCATACTACTCTCTAGTCACCCTGCATAATTAACCCTTTCTCTTTTTTTGCACTCAATAGTATTTTATTTTCTCCCCAATTACATGTAAAGATAGTTTTCAACATTCATTTTTCATAAGATTTTGAGTTGCAAATTTTTTCCTCTTCCTCCCCTTCCCACCTCCCCAAGACAGCAAGCAATCTGATATAGGTTATACATGTACAATCATGTTAAACTTATTTCCACATTAGTCATGTTGGGAAAGAAGAATCTGAAAAAAAGGGAAAAACCACTAGAAGACAAAAACAACAAAAAACGTGAAAACAGTATGCTTTAATCTGCATTCAGACTCCATAGTTCTTACTCTGGATGTGGTTATTTTCCTTCATGAGTCTTCTGGAATTGTCTTAGATCATTATATTGCTGAGAAGAGTTAAGTCTATAATAGTTTATCATAACACAATGTTACTATTACTGTGTACAATGTCCCCCTGGTTCTGCTCATTTCACTCAGCATCAGTTCATGCAAGTCTTCACAGGTTTTTCTGAAATCTGCCTGCTCATCATTTCTTATAGGACAGTGGTATTCCACTACATTCATATACTACACAACTTGTTCAGCCATTCCCCAGTTGATGGGCATCCCCTTAATTTCCAATTTTTTGCCACCACAAAAAGAGCTGCTATAAATATGTTTGTATGTAGGGGTCATTTTCCCTTTTTTATGATCTCTTAGGGATACAGATGGAATAGTAGTAGTATTGCTGGATCAAAGGGTATACATAGTTTTATAGCCCTTTGGGCATAGTTCCAAACTCTCCAGAATGTTTGGATTATGATTAACCCTTTCTTAAACTGGTCCTGGGGCCACCAGGTGTTGCAGTGCATAGGGCACCAGGCCTGGAATCAGGAAGATTCATCTTCCTGAGTCCAAATCTGGCCTCAGACATTTACTAGCTGTGTGACCCTGGGCAAGTCACTTAACCCTGTTAGCCTTAGTTTCCTCAACTGTAAAATAGTCTGCAGAAGGAAATGATGAGCCACTCCAGTATCTCTGCCAAGAAAACCGCAAAGGGTCACAAAGAGTCAGACATGACTGAACAACAGCAACAACAATCTGGTCCTGCCCACTCCAGCTTCCATGCATTCACAAATAATGCCTTCTATACTTGGGATGCACCCTCAAACTCAACTGCCTATTGAGATTCTGCCCTTTCTCCAAGTCCCAGCTTGGGGGCTACTCTCCCCATAAAGACGTCTGGGATCCCTCCGGCTGAAAATGAGGCACAACTGCTGGCAGTGGGGTAAGGAGGACCTGAGATTGAATCCTGCCAGTAATGATTACTTACCTGTGTGTCTTGGGCAGAGACACTTCATGTCCCCAGGGCCAGATCTGTTTCTTCAGCTGTAAAATGTGAAAATGAAGTCAGTGACCTCAGAGATACCTTCCAGCTCCTGATCTATGACCCTCTGACTTTCTTTGGACCCCTGGTCCTTCCTTGTCTAACTTCTGGCATCTACATTCACGTACGATATGCTGTGCCACTTACTCCATGTATAACCCAGTGTAAATCACTTCCTGTTTCTGTGAGCCTCGGTTTCCTTGTCTGTTAAACAGAGAGGATAAAGTCTGAGCTCTCTACTTTCCAGCGTGGTTGTGAAGAAAGATAGCAGCTGTTACTGAGACTTGATCTCTATCACAGTTCTTTAATATCCATGTCTCACCTCCGTATGAGGTTGTCGCCTCCTCCAGGGCAGGGACTGCTTCATATCTAAACATGCTTTGCCAACATTTTTGAGTCTACTTTTTATGACTTCAGAGTATGGAGAATTCCAGGCATCAAAACTCCCTCCACCCCTGCAGATTGCCAACTCCTCAAAATAACAATAGTTTATTGGTATGCTTCTTCTGTGGTCTCATTTGACCCTCACAACAACCCTGGAAAGTATGTGTTATTGTTAGACCCATTGTATAGAAGAGGAAACAGATGAAAGGAAATGAAATGAATTTTCAAAGGTCACCCAGTAAATGTCTTGAGGCAGAATCTGAACTCAGGTCTTTCTGACCCCAAGTTTACCACCCTATCACCTATGCCACCCAGAGATTCGCCTGGGGACACCAAGAGGTTTGTATTAGAGACAGGACCTGAACCCAGATCTTCAGGGCTCCTGGGTGAGGTTGTCTCTCCACTACCTTCTTGAACTAATTAGGTGCTTAACAAATGTTTGAGTTGTCCAGAATACCCCTGGATCCAGCTTTCTATTATCCGTGCCTGAGGTAAGATAAATAGGGCAGATCCTCCCCCAGACTTCCAATCTAGACCTCCACTCTCTCTTTACCTTGAACACCAACTTCATCCATGTTCCTTCTTCTCTCCTCCCTAGGGGCCCTGCCTTCCATTCCAGTTGCTGTTTGTCCCACTGCCCAACAAAATTAGCGAGCTGGACCCCCAGCCTCCCTCCTGCCACATTCACACAGTCCTGGACATGGCGCGTCTGCCTGTGCCTGCCTGGGGAGCCCTGTTGTTTGAGCGGTGCATGCACAACGCCCAGCTCCAGGTGTGGGCCTGGGTGTGTGCCCTTCTGTGAGTGCTCATGGAGTGCTGGGGAGTCATCGTGGGGATAAAGGTCCTTATCTGTCTGCCTATCTCAAAGTCAATTAACAACCGGGACCTGCCTGCTACCCCCTGAATCACTTCTGCAGGCCTCCTACTTGCCCTGCCCTCCCCACTTCAGCCCTCCCTCACTTTCATCAGGTCTAGTTTCAGGCTGGCCACTCATTAATCGGGGGCTGACCACTAGGAAGAGTATTTCACTCCTCCCCAGGCAGAGTGGTCAATTCCGGCCCTCACTCCTGAGCCTGACACAAGCCCTCATGGCAGGGTCAGATGAATTCATGGAGACTAGGGCTCCTGCCAGGGGCAATGGCCTTATAAAGGAGAACCTGGGGGGGCGGGGGAAGCAAAAGCCTTACTCCACTGAAGGGAATAAAATTCTAATGGTGGAATTTTAGGCATCCTAACCAGCTGGGATGGTTAGTGAGCCTTGTTCTCATTCTGTCTCTTAGCCAGATGCCAAGCTTGCTGCTGGATGCACAGACTTTTCCCCAAACCCTATAATCCCACTGCTAAACTCCCACCCATGCTTGTACCCCCATTGCGTTCCACGGCTCAACAAAGATCTTGGGAATCTCAGGTAGGGAAGGGACCTCAGAGGTAATTTCCATAGTTCACCAGAAATTACATCTACAACATTCCTACTATATGTTGACCATGTGCCCGGAATACTCCCAGAGAGGGAAAACTCACTGCTTCACGAGGTGGCCCATTCCACTTTGGGATTGCTCCAGTTGTTAGGAATATCTCCCTTCTCTGTACCATCCACTCCCAGTCCTACCCTCTGGGACCAAGCAAACACGGCCAAGCTCTTCTCCATTGAAAGCTAGCCCTTTCAATACTTGAAGGCAGCTGAGCCCCATTTGACATAATCCATGGCCTTGTCCCCATCCTTGAGCCCTTTTCTGTACATGTCCTTTTCTCTTCCAAAAATTAGGTGCCCAGAATTGAATAAAGTTCTCTTGATGACATCTGACCATGGTCCCTACACTTAAAGAATGCATGGCACATTTGACAGATACAAATAGAATCCTAGAACCTCAGAATGTCAGAGGTTAGAGAATATCCCATTCATTGTAAACTGAGGCCCAGTTTGAGGCAGGCCTTTGTCTCATGTCACACTACGAGTTAGTAGCAGGACTAGTTGTAGAATCATGATTTTCTGACTCAGCCAAGTGCTCCAGACTCAGCAATACGGAGAGGATGGCCAAGGGTCCTGGAAGAGCTGGCGCACATCAAGCCCTTCTAGTTTGCTCTCAAGAATCTAACACTTGAGTGCGCAGGCCCTCTTCCAGGAGCAGACCCCAGAGCCCTGTGGCTGGAAATCCCCATTGCATTTTATTGATGAGGAAACCTGACCTATGCAACAGCCAAGATTAGAACCCAGGTCTCCAAGACTTGTTCATGGTACTACATTGACTCCTGTTTCCTCTTCTTCCTCTTCATTGAATCCAAGGAGTTCTCACTGGTCAGCAACCTTGGCACTAAGGGATCTCAGCCTCAAGTGCTACACTCTCCATCCACTTTCCCATCTAAGCCCAACTTAAAATTCAAACAGACTTTTCTCCTTTCACCCACAGTTGTCCCAGGGAAGAAAGTGAAGGGGAGAGCTGACTTAGTGCCCTGATTCCATTCTGTTTCCCTCCCCCCATCCTTTTTCCCAGTCCATCAAGGGCAATAGCGAGACAGCCTCCTACAGGAGCAGATAAGGCGCTCCCCTTAGCACTACCCTTTGACCAGAAGAGGCAATAACCCTCAGCATGAAGCCTTTTAGTCTTAAAGGGACAGAAGATAACAACACCACATGGCATTTCTCCTGCAAATACAGAGAACAGAAACCTTTCCGTGGTGCTTTGCCATCATCCTGGTCTTCACCAGATCCTCACAATACCATTGTGAGGAAAGCAGGATAAAGCAATGTTTCTCCACCTCATCCCTAAGGACATCATAGAACATGGCTAAATAGAATTTGGCAACTTGGCAATAGAACTTTGAGTTCATCAGTAGAAAACAAGGTCCCCCAGACCAGAGACAATTCTGGTTTTGTCTCCACACCTTCTAATGTCTAGTATGGTACCTGGCACATAGTGGACACTTGACAAATGCCTGTTGACTCAAAGAGATCAAAGAAAGAGGAAAAAGACCCACATGTACAAATATTTATAATAATTCCTTATGTGATATCAAAGAACTGGAAACCAAGGGAGTGCCCATCAACTGCGGAGTGGATAAACATGTGATGATACAGAAAAGTGATGGAACACAAGTGTGCTGTAAGAAATTATAAAAATGATGGTTTCAGAGAAACCTAGGGAGACTTGTATGAACTGATGCAGTGTGAAGTGAGCAGAACTAGGAGAAAAAAATGGACAACAATGGACAAACACAATTCCAGAGGACCAATGTCAAAGCATGGTCCACATCTGCTGATGGAGAGTTGATAGACTCTGGATACAGAACAAGGGTACATTTTTGCACAGGGCCAACACGGGAATTTGTTTTGCTTGATTAGACATATTTTTAATAAGAATTTTGTTTTTTCTTTCTCAATTTCAAGGTGGGGAGGAGGTGGAAGGGAGAGAAAATAAAAGTGTATCAATTGGGGGAAAAGGTAATTTAAAAATAAATCTTTGTTAAATTAAATTAAATCAAGCATTTAAGCACAGGTTACATGTAAGGCACTGTGCTATGTCAATGACATTCCTTTGATTCACCAGTTTAGTAATCCTGTTAACAACAAAAAGAGATGAGCTCCATATAGCTTCTTAGTGAACCGATACTGGCTACTACTTTCATTTCTAAGTGCCTAAAAACCACTGTTAAATAATCTTCTCTAGAATTTTCCAGAAATCAACAGCAAGCTTACTAGTTTGCAGGTTTTAGAAGTGGAAGGAATCTTGATCCAATTTCTTCATTTTATAGATGGGGAAACTGAGGCCCAGAAAAATTAAATAATTTACCCTATCATGCAGTTATTAATAAGCAGTACAGCAGGACTCAAACCCATATCTTCAGACTCCAAATCCAGTTGATTTTGAAATGATTACACATCATATATGGTGTAGAAGAGAGACCTTTTCAGGTATAGATTGTACCTCTAGAGCCTTTTCTAAATCTGAGATTCTGTGATTATGGATCATCATTTCTATGTGGGGAAGGAAAGTTGAATCATGGTAACAACTGGCATTTCCATAGTTCTCTAAAGTTTGTAAAGTGCTTTATATTTTATCTCCTTGTTAATTTTTTATTGTATTAATTTAATTTTCTTCCCTCTTTGGCTAAAAGTTTATGATGTCATTAGTCTTTTCAAAGAGAATACTAGTTTCGTCAATCAGGTCTACAAATTTTTAATTTCCAATTTATCTATTGCTCCTTTAATTTTCAAGATTCCTTCTTTTGTGGTTATTTTGGTTCTCTCTTTCTTGGTTTTTGAACTTTAAAACTGCTTCCTCAGTTCATTAATCCTATCTCTTCCATTTTTGTTCATATATTTTTTAGGGATGTAATTTTTGCTTTGAAGACTGCTTTGGGATGCATATCGTAAATTTTGACATACTGTCACATCATTATTATTGTCTTTCACATACTTATTGTCCCTATGATTTGTTCTTTTACTCATTAGTTATTTAGGATGTCACTATTAAAACTTTATTTATGTTCGTGGCATTTGCTTTTGTTCTCTATATTCAATACAATTTTTCTTGAATTATAATCAGTAAGAAAATATGAAAGGCATACCGTATGGAGAATAGAAAACTAGCCTTAAGAGTTGGGAAGACTTGGGTTCAAGTTCTGCTTTTAATACATAGTCGCTGTGTGAACCTGAACAAGTTATTTAAACTCTCAGTGCTCTAGACAACTTTCTAAGAAAATCAGTTGCAGAGAAAATACCAACCTGTGTTGATGGAAGGAGCTTAGTCATCACAGAATTCCCTATTCCCAATGAAATCACAGATCCATTCCATATCCTATGGTTTATAAAGTATGTGTTTATAAATAAATGTAAAAAGTAGAAATGCCAATTTATCCGTGTCATAGTATATATTCTATTTTTTTAAGATGTCATGTGATGCTAAAAAATACACATAATCCATAAGGCTCCTATTCAGAAAATGCCAAAAATCTTTTTGGTCTAAATTTTCCAATAGTTTGTTTAGTTTCATATTTTCACTTTTATATTTCTACTAGATTTGTCCAATTCAGAGAGAAGAATGTTGATCTCTCCTACTAAGTGTTGCTATATGTCTTTTCTCAATTTGACTTTTCATTTTTTCATTTAGATGTTATGCCATTTGGTGAATATATTTTTAATGTTCATATCAGTTTTGCAAAGTGAAGTGAACAGAAGCAGGAGAGAACATTGTCTACAGTAACAGCAATATTGTTCTATGAACTGTGAATGACTTATCCATTCTCAGCAATACCATGATCCACGATAATCCCAAAGGACTAATGACAAAGCATATTATCTGCTTTCAATGAAAGAGCTGATATTGTTTGAATACAGACTGAAGCATGCTATTTTTCACTTTCTTTGATTATTCTTTTTCTTTTATTTGATTTTTCCTGTACAAAATGACTAATATGAAGTGTTTTACATGATTGAACAAGTATAAGCTATATCTGATTGCTTACAGTCTAAGGGAAGGGTGAAGAGAACTACAGAGGAAGGGAGGGATAGAACTTAGAACATAAAACTAAAAAAAAAACAAATGCTAAAAAAAATTGTTTTAACATGTAATTGGTGGGAAATAAAAAATGGAGTTCTGTGTATGAGGAAAAGTTTTTTTTTTTAATTGTTATCAGTTTGCTGTCTATAGATCCTGTAAGCATACTTTAATTTCTTTATAATACATTTCATTCCATTCTTTCCTTTTGAATCTATCTGTTGTTGTTTTTTTAAATGTATTTCTTTTAAGTGACAAATTATAAGGTTTTGTTTTCTTATTCTCTCTATCATGCTTTTATTTTGTTGAATTGTTTAATCCATTCACCTTTACCAGTTATGAGAGTTAGGCCTGGATTTCCCTCAAATTATTTCTTTGATATTTTTAAAGACCTGAAAAAATTTCTTTCTTAATTTAAGACAATGATTTTTCTTTTGTTATTTTTGCCTAAATAGATAAGCAACTTTATTCCCATTGGTTCTTCCCCCCCCCCCCCCATTTCATTTGTCTTCCCCTTCCTTCTTTTTAGGGCCTTACTTAAGTTATGGATTTCTTTTTTTAACTATTTAATTATCTATTTCTTCTCTTCTTTCATCCCTTCTTTTCTCTCTATTCTGTCCACTAAGTGATTATTTCAAAATCTCCTTTTTACTTATCTTCAAGTTTTAGTTCTTCTTTATTGCACCCTTTTTTCTAAGTTTTTCTTTGCTTTGTTCTCTTTATCAGCTCTCTTTCCTTCTAGTCTATTTTGAAATCTTATTGTTCTTATTCATTCCTTCTTTAATCTTTCTATGTTCTTCATGAGATTAAAAATTCTGAAAAACTGGAATTAAGCTCCCACTAAAAAATGCCCAAGTTCTTACCTTAATAGGTAGTGCTCCATCACCCCCTTTTGCCTGCTATGTCTCACTCTTAGAAGTATCAAAGTAGTGTTGTATTGTAGAAATTACCATGTCCCAAATTCCATGGTTCAGTTGGTTCAGTACTATCTCCACCCCCCCACACCCTGCCCCTGATTGTTCTTCCCAATAAGTCCAACTATCATCTCTATGTCAATCTTCTTTCTCTCTTAAAAATAACATTTAAACATGTTACTTTCCCTTATCAATAATACTTTTTTACTTTGCTCTTGTTCCTATTCTGTTATTTGAAGCATTTGCAAGTTGATATTCTGCTTATATCATTCTATTTATGCAGTAATGTCACAAATGTCATTCTATCCTTGAATGTTCATCTTTTTTATTGTTAATTGACTTCAGATTTACAGAATGTAGTATGTCATAATGGGCTGCATCTCGAGTTCCATCACCTTTTCAGATCATACTCTTCCATCTCCTATAGCCTTTTCTCATGGTTGTGTAAAACCAAGCATGAGCAGCTTTCCAGAGGACTGCTGGTATAAAGAGCTTTTAAGGTTCTGATTACATAGTGTAGTGAACTCTCTATTTATTCAATAACAAATCAGACCAAAACATTCACAGAAAATCAAAATACAGCATTCACCATGTCACAACTCAACAACTTATCACTAAAATGGCCACATAGTTTTCACCAAAGTGGTCACATAGTTTTACACAAAGTACAGTCATTTAGTAACTTAATCATTTAGTAACTCAATCATTCAATCATCCTTAAGGAGGCTTAAGGGACACAAAGTACAAAAGTCAAAGTCTTCCACCCATGGGGTGCAATCAAGTTACAATATCATCAGTCACTACTCAGCACCCTCTTAAAGAGTAGTGGAAAATACAAAGGCCATCCACCCCTAGGTCACAAGTAAATTACAATTTCATCAGTTACTACTCAGTACCCACAGAGAGGTCTTTTCATCTTGACTTGAGATGGGCTCTCAGTTTCCATGGTTCCTCTTCCATGGTCCCAGCTCCTGCCCAAATCCACCAAACTGTCACCTGGGTTCAAAAGCAGACAGCTCCCAGTTCCTTTTCTGGCTCTTTGTGTAGTTCCAGTTCCATACTGAAGCTCACAGTGTCCAGTCCACCTTGTTCCTGGGAAGACAAAGCTTAACAAAGCCACAGACAGACAAAGTACTGACACCACAGTCATACTTCCTCTGGCAGCTCCAGCTGGCCCTCAGAAGTCTTCGGCAGCTTGGGCTGGCCTTCTCTCATTCTCAAATCAATCTCCCATTCTTAAAATCAAAATCACTTTGTCCAGCCTCCATGCGGCTTGCTCCAAGAAATTCTGTCTCAGTTCTCAATTTTCATTTTTCTTCTCAGTTCTTCTCAATTCTCAGTTCAGTCTTCAGATGCTTGCTGACAAAAATTCTCTCTCTCTCTCTCTCTCTCTCTCTCTCTCTGGCAGCAGCTGCTCTGCCTCCATGATGCTTATTGCCCCAAGAAATTTCAACTCTCCAAGCTGGGGCTTTTCCTTATATATGGTATTGCTCCTCCCTGTTCAGCCCCTTCCTGTTATGTCAGCAACAGGGGTTCATACCTTCTGTTTCTTTAACAAAGGCTTGATATAATTAGCTTGACACTAAGTGCTAAGTACCTGTTAACTTGTCAGTACAAAGGGATCTTCAAATTTCATTACTATTACATTGTGGAATTATATAGTTATTCAAAATTCCCTCCTTTATCTTTGAAACTTGTCCTAGTTGCTTGCAGGATTTGTTATTAGTCATTGAAATAGTTTAATTTAACCATTATATCTTGGTATTTGATTTTTTTTCTATAGGTAATCAGTGAAGTCTCTCAAATGGTGTTTTGTTTTCTGTATTCAGACATTCTGGATAGTCTTGTACTATTTCCTGCATTATCATGTTCAAATTCTTTTAATTTGATTTCTTCTGGGAGACCTTTGACCCCTTAATTATCTCTGCACATCCTGTTTTCAAAGTCAACTGTTTTACTCTGTATAGAGCTCATATCTTCTTTAAACTTTTTACCTTTAATGTTTTGCCTTTTGATACTCTTCTACAAAATTTCCCTCTACTTCGGTATTATTGTATTCCAAATATATTCATCCCTCACTTCTTTAGAGAAATTTTCCATTATAGATTCATTTTTTTCTCTAATCTACTAATTGAGTTTTAAAATTCTTCATGGAGAGCTCTAAATTTTGATATATATTCCTAAATTCTTCTTTGATGTATTTCATTTCTCTTTTGAACCATTCTGAAATGTCTTAGTCCATGCTCCTTGGGAATCCATAGGATTCTGTATTTCATTAAGTATTGGCTCACTTTCCTTTGTTCTTTAATATTTATTCAGAGAGTTGATGTTCCCTTTGAGGATTTACTACTCATTCTTCCTTCTGATTTTAGGTTCTTTTTTGTTAATTAATTGTTTCTACTCTGGGATTTTATTGCAGGTTCTCTCTTGGAATCTTTGGGGGGTTCAGCCCCTCTTTGTTATATTCTCTCATTTTGGAATTCTCCCTTTTCAATGGTGGGTATACCTCCAAGGTTGGGTTGCCAGGTTGCCTTAGCCTCCTCTATTGGAGGATAACATGTTTACTTCCTGTCTCCTTGCCTTGAGTACCTTCTGGGAGGACACATCTGGCCCCAGCTGGATTTCATGTCCTTCAGTCCTGGGGCAAGTATGAGCATTACTGCCCTCCAGATTCCTCTCTTGGTGATCCTTCTTTCTTTCTCTGGTGCCAAGTTCTGTGTAAAGTGATGGAGATATAAATACAAAAGTTAAGAAAGCCCCTCCTCTTGGAAAATTTGTGTTCCAATGCTGTAGACCACATACAAATGTAGTGGTGGCCAAGGAGGGGTGCTTGAGTCTGGCAAGGTATAAAAAGGGTAAGTGAGGTCATAGGGTAGTAGATTAACATTAGGAATAATGGCAGAGCTGATCTGATCATGGTTCTTGGTTCCAGAACTGGAGGGTTTTTGTGAGGAAATGGTTT
The DNA here is from genome assembly GCA_028627135.1 of Pseudochirops cupreus. Classification (NCBI taxonomy): domain Eukaryota; kingdom Metazoa; phylum Chordata; class Mammalia; order Diprotodontia; family Pseudocheiridae; genus Pseudochirops; species Pseudochirops cupreus. The sequence goes on from CM053582.1 coordinate 117,821,810, forward strand.
TCTAAATTTTAAAATGCCATCGAGATTGGATCCCAGGGTGGTACAGTAGAAAGGGCACTGGAATGGGAGTGGGTTTGAGTCCCAATTCTGCTCAGCTAGTCACTTAACTTCTCTGGCTTCCATTTCTTCATCTATAAAATACAGGGCTTCAGTTAGATACCTTCCAAGGTTCCTTCCAGGTCTAAATCCATGAGCCACAGAAGAATAATTAGGCAGCTTGGGCTGGGGGGCAGGGTCCTGGAGTGGGAAGACCTGCGTCTGCCTCTAACAGGCTCTATCACATTAGGCAAGGCACACCCCCTTCTTAATACCTCAGTTGGCTCTTCTATGAAAGGGGGTATTGAGTAAGAGTCTTCCCAGTCCTCTTAGTCTAATAATGAATCATTAATTGTGATATTTCCAGCTCTAGAAGATAATTTTTGTTAGAGGGGAGAGGAGACTTCCCAATGTCCTTCAGCTCACACTACATGAACTTCTACCCATCCCACTCTGTCTACACTACAGCACTCTGCCCCACTGCAGAGGAGGGGACTAGGACAGCGGCATGTGACAGGTCTCACTAGCCAGCACAGCACAGCTATTCAAACTTACAATGGCATTGAGACTTTTGGGATATCCTGCATACGATCAGAGATTTGCAACTTGAAAGGACCATAGAGGCAACTTAGTCAAATACTTTGATTTTAACAGATGGCGAAACTGATGCCCAGAAAGGTAAAGTGACAATAGTGGTGAGATCATTGGGTCTTCTACTTCAAAGCCAGTGATCTTTCCACTGTGCCTCACTATGTCTATTATTTGGAGGGGGAAGAATGGGAAGAAAATTCTGTTGCCTTGGTCCCAAAGCCTGTTAGTGTCCAGAGCCAGGACAATGGGCAGATGGGCTGGCCTGAACTGGGCTAGGTTGAATCATCCAGGCAAGGAAAAAATCCAGAAACCCTTAGAAGGAACCAACACCATGAGCCACCCTCAAACAGTACTAGCCTGAGATAAGTTCAAAGGAATGAGGAACCTAGAGAGAAATGTCCCCAGGGATGCACCAGAGTTTACAAATTAACCTGGAGCTTAGGATGTGGCCATTAACAGAATTGTGGGAGCAGAAAGCCTTCCCACCCACCACCTAGCGCTACCCTCATTCATAGATATAATGTATGGGACAAGAAGCGGAGCACAGAGAGCCCAGTGGTCCAGCGTGGCTATCTCAGTAGTCCCACAGGGGATCAGAAGCAGTAGGAACAGAAAACTTAGACTAGACCAGAGCTGATAAACTTATGGCCCTTGGGCCCCATGCAATGTGGGGCCAAACCAGATCAAAATATAAGGAAGAAATGTTTAACAGAATAAAAATACAATAAAACATAGATAATGTTTGTTTGTGGTTTTCTAAGTCAATATGTTACAGTTTTGGATCCTATTTGAGTCTGATACCACTGATTTGATGACTTCTAGGATCTCTCCCAACCCTAGATATATGAGTCGATAGTTTTATGACAGGGTGTGTATGAGGTAAGTGGGAATGGCTCTGACCAGCCCAATCTTACTGCCATAAACACATCTCAAAGGATGTGGCTGATTGGCAAAGACTAACAACAACAACTATGTGCCAGGCACTGCAAAGGACTTTAAAAAATATCTCATTTAATGAGCACAACTCTAGGAGATAGGTACTATTATTGTTGTTAAGGAAACTGAAGCAGAAAGCAATTAGATAACTTCCCTGTGGTCATATAGCTAGTAACTCTCTGAGGCCACATCTGATCTTAGGTTTTCCTGCCTCTGTAGACACACAGAGTTCTTTCCACTGGGCCAACTACCTGCCACAGGACTATATCCTCATCATGTCTACATCCGCCTACAACATCTGGTACAATGCGTTGCATGGAATAAATTCTCAAGAAATACCTGTGGACAAATGAACAAAATGAGTGAATAATGTTGCAGAGTCATCAATGTCAGTCCTAGAGGGCCATTTCCAGTCGTCCTGACCTATATCTGGCCACTGGACCCAGCTGGCTCAGGAGAAGAAAGTGAAGCTGGTGACTTTGCACAGCCCTGCCTCACTTAAATCCAATCCACTTGCAAGTCATGGCATCACCTCCCTAAAGTCATGGTCTTCTCTGAGAATGAAGGACAAACAATAACAACCTGCTGGTAGTGAGGGGATTAGCAGAAAGTAATCAAGGAGCAGGGGCTACCTGGGAAGTCTGGTACTGGGGGGAAAGAAAGCATCCCCGGAGGTAGCAAGAGCCTTGGGCTGAGGCAGGAGACCTTGCCAGATCCCTGCCTTGCCACTAACTCCCTCTGTGACTGTGAAGGCGTACCTTTCCCTCCCTGGGCCTACCCATCTGTCAAGTGACTAAACAATTTCTAAAGCCTCTTGTGATTCCAGTAACAGTTCCCATCTCTACTTCACTTTAAGCTTTGCAAAACATTTTCTATATGACCATTATGTGGGTAGGGAATGCAACAATTAGTACTGTATTCAACAAAGAAATAAGCTAAGAGGCAGTATGGTGGAGATCAGGGAATCTGGAATCAGAAGTCATAGGTTCAAATCTCACCTCTTCTACTTACTAACTGTGACATCTTAGACAAATCACTAATTGTTGCTGGGCCTGAGTTTCTTCATCTATAAAATGAGGGAGTTAGACTAGATGAGTTCTTAGATCCCTTCTAGCCCTAAATCTAGGATGATATATAGCAGGTAAAATGACTTGTCCAGGGTCACACATCTGGTAAATAACAAAATCTGGACTTGAACTCAGATTCTTTTTTTTGGAGTCAGTTGGGTTGAAATGACTTGCCCAGGATCACACAGTAAACATCTGAGGCTGGATTTAAACTTAGATGCTCCTGACCCCAGAGCTAGTGATCTATCCACTGCAACACCTAACTGTCCCAAACTCCAATGCTTTCCACTGCACCCATGACCTCTCAATAATGATTTCTATCCGTATAATGCTTTAAGATTTCCAAAGCTCTTACTTTTCTTACCATATTCCTAGAAGGCAAGAATTACATGAATTTTAAAATTCACTTTATGAATAAGTAAACAGGCTCAGAGAGCTTTAGTGTTTTGAGGTAGTAAGTGTTGGAGGTGAGATTTGAATCCAGATGCCCTGGTTCCAAGACCATGAGCCTCTTCACTGTGCTCTGCTGTTTTACATATTATGCAAATAACTTTACTGAGTATGTCCAGCCAGGCTGGGCTATTCTGGGTGGCAGTATCCCTGCCCCTAGGTCATGGGAATGTGATTGCAATATTGAGGACCTGACCCACCTGAGTCATGGCAATAGGGACTCGCTGAAGTCCTGAGCCAGACTGGAAGATGAAGGGTACTCACTAGTAAGCCCTGAGTCCAGTGCAAGGGGAAAGGAATTCCCCATCCCAAACTAAGCCCAAACCTAGCAAACCACTTTGAATTAGAGAAAACAAAAACAAAAAGCAAAAAATTTGTTTGCATTTTAAGGTTTGTAGAGCACTTTATATAAAGAGTACTTGTTCTGGAGCTACTCTCGGAAACCTCACTCCAACTTTCAGGCTGGGTCCCCTGAGGGAGGCCATCACATCCACTGCATGGATTCTAGGTATAGTCTTGAGTGGTTGGGAATGGTCTTTCTAATGTGATAGTTCACAAGCCTCCACCAGTGTGTTTCCCTCATTGTTTATCAACTGACACGAATTAGTCAGTCAAAATTAATTAGCTGTTGGAAAATTGTGTTTGCCAAGTTGGGGGCAGCTAAGTGGTGCAGGAGTCAGGAAGACTCATCTTCATGAAGTCAAATCCAACCTTAGACATTTACTATCTGTGTGACCCTGGGCAAGTCGCTTAACTCTGTTTGCCTCAGTTTCCTCATCTGTAAAACGAACTGGAGAAGGAAATGGCAAAGTGCTCCAGTACCTCTGCCAAGAAAACCCCAAATGTCTCAATAACAACAAACTAAGCTGGTACATTAAGGATGGCTGGTACTAAACGCTTCTCCCCAAGATCTATGACACATTCTCCCACAAATACACAGACTCCAGGGGAAGACATACTCAAGTTTAGAGAGCCCACACATGGCCAGGGGAGTAACTCACAGCTTCTAAAGTCCTTTTGCTGGAATCTTCAAGATGCCCTCCTTAGCTGTGACGTAGCTTGTTTGCTTTGCTTTTCTCAGTCTTTAATCTGCTTTTCGTCACTGAGTCTTATCTGTCCTCAGCTCCCAAGGCAGGCACTTCTAAGACACCAAGCAGGAAGTTCAAAAATCTCAAAGCTCTGCCTGACCACAGGAGGGGTGAAGGAGAACTCAGATGGAAACTGAGGCTAGGGCTAGAGCCAAGGACTGGGAGCTTTTCCTCCTCACCACCCCACCCCCAACTCCTTTTCAGGGGCTTGGTTGGGAAGCTTCTACCCTAAGCTATCAGACTTGGATACAGGCTCCAAACTACCTTACTGATTTTAGACAAGATTCACAGGACATGACCAAGTCTCTCAATCCAAATACACTTCCTGTGTGGTATCATTTCGCTTCATCCAATGGCTTTCAAACCCTTCGGAACTGATCAAAGACTTTTCACACAGTCTAAAACCTGTTTGATGCCTAGAGTTTGTACACTTCTCTCATTGATTGCCCTTACCTGACAAAAGGAGAATAAACGTTTATGAAGTACCTACTATGTGCTGGGCAATATGCTAAGTGCTTTACAAATATCATCCCAAATCCTTTGTCCTGACAACAACTCACGGAGGTAAGTGCTATAATTATCCCTCTTTTTACCTTTGAGGCAGAAGGAGGCTATGATGGCGTATATCTCATGTCACTTGCATTAAGTGGGGCAGGGTAATTGACTTAATTGCTACCTACCCCTATGCTAACATCTGATTTGATTCTCAAAATGACTCTGTTGGATATGTGCTATTATTGTTTTCACTTTGCAGATGAATAGAATGAGGCTTGGAGAGGGTAAGAAGTAGTCTTAACTGTTCTTTATTCATATAAAATTCATAATTATAAAGTCCAATTTTGATTGATATTGCATTAAAACTATAGACTAATGGGGGCAGCTAGGTGGTACAGTGAATAGAGCACCGGCCCTGGAGTCAGGAGGACCTGAGTGCAAATCCGGCCTCAGACACTTAATACAAAAAACTAGCCGTGTGACCTTGAGCAAGTCACTTAACCCCAAATGCCCTACCTTTCCCCCTCCAAAAAGCAAAAAACAAAACAAAACAAAACAAACTATAGACTAATTTGAGCAAAATACTTCCATCTTCATCAAAATCTATCTCATTGCAACATGGAAGTGACCCTGAATTATTGAAGGCAATGCCTGAAAAAATCAAGCCCTGAAAGGTCCTACTAAGCTAAAAAGGTTTTGAGAGAGTGACAGGAGACAAATTTTGGATCAACCCTGAGTGAGGACCAGTTTGGCTAGGTTCAAAGACAGTTATCACCAAGTGAGTCCCAGAAAGATGACTATTTTGGTTACAGCAACTCTCAAGGCTGTATCAAGTCAAGGGATTGCCCTAGAATTATAAAATGCATAGTTGTAAGGATGCCTTGAGGTTGTCCAGTCCATTCAGTTCGTTTTACAGATGAGGAATCTAAGAACCAGAGGATCAGAGCCACATGCTAGCAGACTCGTGCTGACTTATGTTGGTAGAAGGGATATTCTCAATCTTTGAAGTACTGAAATAAATGTTGTCTTTTACCATATTGGCTCTACCCGGTCATGATGCAGAACACCTTCCCAATGAGTTACTTCTTTAGTTACGCAAAAGCTATTTTGTAGTTCTTTAGGTTATATGGATATTGGTAAGTCACTAACCAATAATTGATACATTTTGTTGTTATTGTAAATGGCATTTCTCTTTGTCAATCATACCGTTTCTTCTACCTCAAGTGCCCTTCCTACAAAGAAAAGGCACTCCTGTTAAAATTCTCCCCATCCTTCAAGGCTCAGCTACAAAGCCACCTCTGGGAAGTCTTCCCCTATGCACAGCCCCTGCCCCTGATCCCTCTCTCCTCTGATTGTCTACAGCATTCTTTTATGGACCTTATGATGTTGTACTGTGATTATTCGTGTTTGTATACCTTCAGTCTCACGCACTTCCAAACAACAGAGATGGTTTTAATGCACCTCTATAAGCCCTATAGGACCATGCACATAGTAAGCATCAGCTAAATATTTCTTGAATGAATGGACACCCAACATTCATTTAATCAACATCTATTGCATATGTACTGCTTGGTCTCCCTTCCTCATCTCTTTCTACTCTAGTCCAACCTCCACTCAGCTATCAAATTGATCTTCCTAAAATTCAGGGCTAATCAATTCACTCTCTCATTCAATAAATTTCTGTGGCTCCCTATTACCTCCAGGATTAAACAGAAAGTCCTTTGTTTGGTTTTTAAAGCACTTCATAACTTTCCTCCCTGCTCCCCCCACTCCAATCTCTCCAGTCTTCTAACACCTTGTGCCCATCTCCCATACTCTACAGCCCAGCAGCACTGGCTTTCTCCCATATAACACTTCATATTCCAACTCCAAGCTTTTCCTCTGGCTGATCCCATGCCTGAATTGTCCTCCCTTCTCATCTCTGTCTCCTGGCTTCCCTCATTCACTTCAAGTTTCAGCTGGCTTCCCACTTTCCACAAGAAGAAGACTTTTTTGACTCTCCTTAATCTTAGTGCCTTCCTTCTGAGACTTCTCCCAATTTATCCTGTACATTGTTGTTGTTGATGATGATGATGATGATGATGATGATGATGATGATGATGATGGTGATGGTGATGATGGTGATGTTTGTCCTTCATTCTTGAAGAGGACCATGACATCAGGTAGGTGATGCCATGGCTTTCAAGTGAATTGGATTCTAGTGAGGAAGAGCTGTGCAAGATCACCAGCCTCATCTTCTCCTCCAGAGCCATCTGGGTCCAGTGGCCAGATATAGATCCAGACGACTGGAGATGGCCCCTATTCTGTACGTGTCCTGCTTGTATGTGGTTGTTTACATGTTCTCTCTTCCATTGGGCAGAGGCTGACTTTTGCCTTTCTTTATCTCCTCTGTGCTTAGCATGGTGCCTGTCACATAGTAGGTGCTTAATCAATGTTAGTTGACTGATTGATTAATCAATGACTACATTCACAACCTGTGCTGGAGAAGATTCAAAGTTGAGATTAGTCACAGTCCCTTCCCCCAAAGAGGGATGAACCAGGCCAAGTCAAAAATGAAACAGGCAATAAGTTCTGTGCTTATAAGTAGAGAGAAGGGTCCCATAAGTAGCCCCTTCACTTCCAGCCTGGGTCAGATGGTAAGACTCAGTCTTTAAAAACATGTTTTTAAAAGGCAAAATTTTAGGAGGGGAGAAGGCATTACAGCTGGGAGTGGAGAGGGGATCAGGTAAAGCTTTATGTAGGAGGTGGCTCTTGAGGTGAGCTTTGAAGGAAAGTGGAGATTCTGTGAAGAAGAGACTCGTTTCTCTAAATTGCAACTGCCTATATAAAAAGCCCAAAGATGGGAGATAATGTGGCATGTAAGAGGAACAGCAAATGGGCCAGTTTGGCTAGAACATAGAGTTTGTAAAAAGGAGTAATACATTCTAAGCCTAGAAAATGGAAAGGCTGTAAATACCAAAGAGAAGAGTTGGCATTTGATTCCAGAGGTAATACGGAGCCATGGAACCCTTTGAGCAGGAGAGTGATATGATTATATTCACACTTTAGGAAAATCATTTTGGCAGCTGTGGGAAGAATACATTGGACAGGAGAGAAACTTGAGATACAGAGACCCTTTTAGAGACCATTGGGGTAGTTCAAGGGAGAACCGGTAAAGGCTTGACTTGGGGTAGTAGCCCTGTGAGGGGAGACAAGATATTATGGAGGTAGGAGCAACCAGACTTGGCAACTGATTGGATAAGGAGAATGAGAGGGGGAAGAATTGAGGACAAATCAGGGGTTCTGAACTCAGGTGATCCCAAGGTGGGGCCTTAAGAGAAATGATTAGGCTAGGAAGAAGGATGGGTTTGGGCAAAAAGCTAGTAAGTTCTGTTTTGGAGATCTTGAATTTGCCTACGTAACATGCAGTTGGAAATGTCCAGTATACAGTTGGTGATTTGAAACTAGAGCTCTGGAAAAAACCTACGACTGGGGATGCAAAAGTGTACCATAAGTCTTAGTGCATTTTAAAGTTTTAATCTTTTAAGTCTCAAGTGTTTCAGATTATAAACTGTTAAAGCTTTAAGACTAAGACACGTGGGGTATCCTATATAGAGTTAGCAATTGCATTATGGAGGTGCAAACCAAGTGCTAGGTTAGATTGGAGAGGGGTGGTCCTTCCAGATCAGAGAAGGCTTCCTACACAAGAGAGCATTTATAATGGTCTTGGAAAATGGAAAAGAATAAACGAAAGACCAGGTTCCCTTTCATCTGCTGTTCATCAGCTCCCAAAGTCATTCTGCCTCTCTCTAGAGGAGCCTAAAAGCACAGCTGGTACATTTTTCTGGCTCCCACCTACCTCCCTTGGCTTACTTCATCTTAATGCCTTTTAGCATTTCACACACCCTCAGTCCTAATCCAAACGTCCTGTTTGCTTTCCCCTATACATAACTCACCATTCCAGGTCTTTTCACATATGTCTCCCCCTTCCTTGCATGCCCCTCAAACATACACACACACACACACACACACACACACACACACACACATATTTCCAAAATGGACTGCCTAGTATATACACTTCCACCTCATAGAATCTCTAGCTTTTCAATTTCTTCAAAGCCCAGCTCATTTGCCATCTCCTTCAGAACAGAATCTTAAAACTGGAAGGGACCTTAGAAGCCATGGAGTGTAACCTTCCTCTTTTTACACATGAGGAAACTGAAGCCAAAAGAGGTTAAATGTCTGGCCCATGGATACACAACTGGTAAGTGTCTGAGGCAGGATTTGAATTATCTCCCTCTGGAAATTACTTTGTCTCCCTTTGGATGGTCAGTCCCTGCTTACCCGCTGTATCTAGGTCCCCAGGAGAAGGTCAGCCACAATTTGAGAGTGCTGTTTCATTGTTTCAATCTGGATTCCCAGTCTCTTGCCCAGGTAAACCCTTAATAAATGTGTGCTGACAAGTAAAGCCAATGCAACCAAAATTATAAGGAAAGTAGAAAATTGGAAAAAAAATATTTGAAACAAGTATTTCTGATAAAAGCCCCATTTCTTAAATATATAGAGAACTGAGTCTAATTTATAAAAATATAAGTCATTCCCTAATTGATAAATGATCAAAGGATATGAACAGGTAGTTTTCAGACAAAGAAATCAAAGTTATCTATAGTCATATAAAAATGCTCTAAATCACTATTAACTAGAGGAATGCACATTAAAACAATTCTGAGGTACTATCTCATGTCTATTAGATTGGCTAACATGACAAAAAAGGAAAATGGTAGATGTTGGAGGGGACATGGGAAAACTGGGATAACTAATGCATTGTTGGTGGAGTTGTGGACTGATCTAACCATTCTGGAGAGCAATATCCCAAAGGTCAATAAAACTGTGCATACTCTTTGATCCAGCAATACCACCACTAGGTCTATATCCAAAAGATATCAAAAAGGGAGGGGAGGAGGAAGGACCCTATTTTTACAAAAAAATATTTATAGCAGCTCTTTTTGTAGTGGCTAATAATTGGAATTTGAAGGCGAATTGGGGAATGGTTGAATGGTTGAACAAGTTGTGGTATACTAAGGTGATGGTATACTATTGTACTGTAAGAAATGACAAGCAAGAAGATTTCAGAAAAACCTGGAAAGACTTACATGAACTGATGCAAAATGAAGTAAACAGAACCAGGAGAACATTGTACATGGTAACAGCAATACTTTTTGTTAAAGAAATGTGAATGACTTAGCTATTGGCAGCCATACAATGATCCACGATAATCCCAAAGGACTCATGATGAAGTATACTATCTGCCTTCAGAGAAAGAACTAATATTGTTTTAATACAGACTGAAACAAGCTATTTTTCACTCTTTCATTCATTTTCCTTTTTTTTTTGAGTCTTTTTGTACAAGATGACTAATATGGAAATGTTTTACATGATTGTACATGTATAACCTGCATCTAGTGGCTTACTGTCTCAGGTAGGGGAAAAGAGAGGGAAGGATAGAATTTAGAACTCAAAACTTAAAAAAATAAAAACTTTAAAAATTGGTTTAACATGTAGTTAGGGGAAAAATAAAATATATTTAAAAATAAATGTGTGCTGATGTATATAATCAATAGCAAATTGCTTGCCTTCTCAAGGAGGGGAGAGGAGAGAGGGAGAGAATTTGGAGTTCAAATTTTTTTTTAAATGAGGGTTAAAAATTGTTTTTACATGTAATTGGAAAATGAAATATAAAAATTTTCAAGAAAAAAATAAATGGGTGATGGAATGTAGAGTTCAAGATCTATGTAAACCTCGTAAATTTGCAAGGATCTGCTGAGTTAGCAAGAATTACTTAAGAAAGGAAGCTCCCAGCTTGCAGCCTAGACTGGCCCCGGCCAGCCCTGCACCCCAGGTGAGCGCTCCTCCCAATCTGTTCCCACCCTAACACCACTGCCCCTCCCCCTGCCCCAGCTAAATTGAAGGTGTTTCATGCCTCTTGTCCTAGGTATAAAAGTGACTAGTTCTGAATCCAAGACTGAATGCAGGCAGGGCAGAACTGGGGAAATAGTTCAAGGTCAACAGTCAGGCAGCTAGCCCAACTCTAAGGGCTCTTTTTCAGTTTGAATTGTGAAGGTTTGTTTCCGTGTCTTATCTCCCCTCTCAGATGATGAGTTCCCTAAGGCCAAGGGCCAGCTTATAATCATAGATTCAAAACTGTAAGGGACCTTAGAAGCCAGAGAGTCTAACCCCCTTCTTTTTTACAAATGAGGAAACTGAGGCCAAGAGAGGTGAAATGGTGGCCCAGAATTACATGACTGGTAAGTATCTGGTAAGACAATGGGTAAGTTCCAAGTCCAGGCCCCTAGCCACTTCACCTGCCACCTAGCTTACTCACTTCTGTGTCCTCTGCAACGTAGGGCCCTGTACTTAGTTACAGGTTCTAGTCTTGACTTTCTATTATCTCTATAGGGAATGATAAACATAAAGTGTGTGTTTTCTACTAGAGTGGTTTGCCATTTCCTTCTCATTTTACAGATGGGGAAACTGAGGCACTCAGGGTTAAGTGACTTGTCTAGAATTATACAGCTAGTGAGAGTCTGAGACCAGATTAGAACTCAGGAAGACTCATATTCTTAACTCCAGTCCTGACACTCTATCCACTGTGCCATAGGGAGACACAACAGTTTGGAAGTTAAGGACCTCCCAGCCTGAAATTGGTGATTTTATTTTATGCACACTTCTAATGACCTCCCCCCTTATTATTTTTCAATTAGAGGCTTGATAGGGTAGGGCAAAGAGCACCAGGGTGGAGACATTTCTTCCTCTCTGCTACTTCCTTGCTGTGTTACCTTGGACAAGTGACTAGTTTTTCTGAGTCTTGTTCCACCTCTGTAAAAATACATATGGGATCTAGCTCATGGTATTTCTGTGAGGATTAAAAAAATAGAGTATGCAATGGACTTTGTGGACTTCTTTATAATATGTCAAGGAACTGTGCATGCCTGCTCTGCCCACCCTGGTCAAGATTGCAACACTTCCATGCGTCTAGAGATGCCCTTTGTGAACTGAAGTGGTAATGAGCCTCCCTGTTGAATGAGGCTGGTCTTCAGATGATTGATGACCAATCTGTCACTAGGCTAGGGCTCATGCTAAGGTCCCCTGGAAGAGTCACAGAAAGGGGAGGCGTTAGTTAGAAGGAAGCTTTCATTCTCTGTAAATGAGTTACATTATTATGTATCAGACTGTATCTTCCATTCAAGAAGGGGGCATCCCCAGCTTATTTAAACTTTATATTTCTTTATTCTTCTCCAGGCCTAACTCAGGCCCGTCCAGTGATTCAAGGGTCAGAATGTAAGAGGCGTTTCTGGACGATAAAATGCAATAAAAATAACTTTGCTTATAACAAAGGATAGAAAGGATATGGTCTCTAAGGTTAAAAAGATAGTAAATTCAGATGGAATGGCTACTCCCTTCCACCTAGGGTCAGAAAGGCTTTCTAGCAAGGCAATGGGAATTCCACCAAAACTTCAGACGTCAGTTCTCCCTGGTCGGACCTTTCATGACTCAGGCAGAGAGAAAGCCAAGTGATAGTTACAAGAATGACTCCATTCCCTTAAAGGAAAACCAGCCTGTCTGTAAAGCAGGGATCTCTCTTTCTGCTCTGCTAAGACCTAGTTCACTGGTTTGTACCCCGCAAACATTTAATAACTACTTGCTGGATTAATTTGTATATTTGAAAGTGTATATTCTTTTTGCCCTGGTAACTTCTTTTATTAATTTATTTTAAACTTAAACGCAAAATCAGAAGAGAAAAGGAAAGCATTGCCATGTGCAGAGCAGAGCATCAGAGAGTACTCAAAATATAAAGCAATGAATTTCCATTTCAGGGAAGTCTCTGTAATAAATACTACACACCGTGTTCAGAGCTGTCCATTTTTTCTTGAGTTCCTTGTAGCGTTTCTTTTGTTCTCTGCCGTGAACTTTCAGCTTTGTTCTTTTTCCCCCTTCTTCCTTCCTCTCCTCCAAGAAGGCCAAAATTAAGCACAGATATAGATATACACTCACACACATACGCATACATATACATGCAAATACATATCGCATGCATGCACACGTACATGCATACATTTACACATATACACATACATTTACATATATTACACATAATTATGCTCTTATATAGACATAGACATGCATATGCATCTACATAAGATCACACTATATTTGTTTGTTCTCTGTTTCTCTAAGGGAGAATAACATCTTCCTTCATAAGACCAAATCTTTCCATAGTTTCCTAAGTCCATCAACCCATCATTTCCTACACCATGGCAATATTCCAACCTTGTAGTTCAGGGGTGAGGAACCTGCAGCCCCAAGGCTTTCTAGATCTTCAAGTGCGGCCCTTTGGCTGAATCCATTTTTTAAAAAAAATATTTATTTACTTTTCGTTTACAACATTCAATTCCATAATCTCTTGAGTTCCACATTTTCTTCCCCTTTCTCCTTCTCTCCCCATGGTAGCATGCAATCTGATATAGGTTCTATAAATACTTTAGCATTAAACATTAGTCAAGTTGTAAAGAAGTATTATAACCAATGGAGCGAACAAGAAAGAAGGAACGAAACAAAACAAAACATGAAAGAGAGAAAGCAAGTAGTTTGCTTCGGTCTGCATCCAGACTCTGTAGTTCTTTCTCTGGATGTGGACATCTCTTTCCATCACGAGTCTTTTGGAGTTGTCTTCTATATAACCTTGCATTGTTGAGAGGAGCCCAGTCTATCAAAGTTAGTCTTCACAGATATGATGTGTCTGTAATTGTGTACAAAGTTCTCCTGGTTCTGCTCCCCTCACTCAGCATCGGTTTATATAGATCTCTCCAGGATTTTCTGAAGTCTGTCTGCTCATTATTTCTTAGAGCACAGTGATATTCCGTTACATTCATATACCACTGTATATACCACATACCATTCAGCCATTCCCCAGTTGATGGGCATCCCCTTGATTTCCAATTCTTAGTCACCACAAAAAGAGCTGCTTTAAATATTTTTGTACATACAGGACCTTCTCCCACTCATATGATCTCTTTGGGAGAATCCATTTATTTTAAATAGCCTAAAACAACATTGATTAAAAAGACTAACATACAGTATAGTTGCCCTATTTTTCTCTTCTGATTAAATCTGTTTTAGCTTTAATTTTGTCTGAGATGCCCTGGATTCTTTTAAGCTATTCAAGACTTGTGATTTGATTGGTACAGTCTAGAGAACCCCAATAAGGAAACCCTACCATTGTCCAGTCATCTGTGGTTTTAGAGAATTGCTGGGAGGCACAGAGGTCTTAACCTCTTGGGATCTGCCCAGGGTCATACTGCCAAGATTTATTAGAGGACTAGGCGTGCATATGGGGTGTGCCAGGTGTGCCCAGGCACCATAGTGCGCCAGCAGTCCTGTCGCTTGCTGGAGTTGCCCAGGACCCAGAGCCTGCCAGCAGTAGCAGGCGCTACTTTCCCAGTTTCTACTGCTGAAGCCCCTATCACAGCCACTCCCATCCCTCTGCTTCTATGCTTCTTTTCCCACTTGCTTCCCTTCAGTTCCAAGAGGCTTTGATTTGCAAAGAAGGTGGCTTCTCTAGTGACTGAGGACCCTCTATAACCTTCTTCCAGATATCTCTGTGATATTGCCTCATCTCTCCAGGGGTGCTTTCTCTAGGCAAAGTAAAGTTCATACCAGGGTTAGGCAGACTTTCTGCCTTCCTCCTTCTTGCCCTCAGGAGGACCCCACTCTACCTGGTTGCTATCAGGACAGAGAAAAATCAACTAGACTTTGGTTCCTCCTGCCATTTTGTTTTCTTTGGCTCAGATCATGGTATATGGCCCTGGGTGCTGGTTGGTTCAGACATGAAAGGAAAAAAAACCCAAATTCTTAAATAGTCTAAGAATGTGCTATAGTCTCCAGTCTTTAAATTCCACCATTGGCCTCTCCAATCCCTCCCAGCCCCACCACTGGGGTGAGGGAAGCAAGGTCCGGTTGGAAGGATGCTTTTGTAGCCAAGAAAGCAAGACTCAAAAGGTGGCGTTGCATTTTAGAGGAAGGGGGAGGGTTTACTTAAAAGGAGCTCTTTGCAAAGTTTGTATTTTTTTTAAAGTTTTTGTTTTGAATTCCAAATTCTCTCCCTTCCTCTAGCCCAGTGGTTCTCCACCTTCCTAATGCTACGACTCTTTAATACTCGTATGTGGGAGTATCTGCATGTGGGGCAACCTGCCTGGAGACAGATAGAGGAGCAGGGTCTCGGTTCCTAAGACCATCAGAAATATGTGTTTTCCGATGGTCTTAGGTGACCCCTGTGACCCCTGTGACCCCTGTGAAAGGGTCATTCGACCCCCAAAGGGGTTACGACCTACAAGTTGAGAACTGCTGTTCTAGCCCCTCCCCAACCCACTGAGAAGACAAGAAATACCATAGCCTTTACACAAAATGCGTATTTTCAAAGTAGTTAATTTTTTTTTAGGTTTCAGTTTATTTAGTTAGGTGACTAAAAATAACATTGTTTATGACCAAGTATTTGCTAAATGTTTGCCTAGTACAAAACATTTCCTGGGTGCACACCCTAATGCAATGTTATTCTCACCTATGAACAGAGGAAGGGCTTGAAGTCAGGTCTTCCTCACACTACAGTCACCTCAAGACAACAAGGGTTTATTATGTGCCAGGTCCTGTGCTAAGTCCTGGTGACAGAAAGAAAGGCACAAGCACCCCTGTCCTCACAAGGAGCTCGCAGTCCAATGGGGGAGACCATACACCAATGGTTAGGGACAAATAAGCTCCATGTGGGATAAAACGGAGAAAATGAGCAGAGGAGAAGCATCAGCATGGAGAGCTTTTGTAGAAAATGGGATTTGAGCTGAGATCTGAAGGGAACTAGGAGGCAGTGATGAGAAGGGTGAGAATTCCAACCCCCATGGAGTACAGTCAGGGAAAACTCCTGGAGCATCTCCTTTGAGGAATAGCAAAGCTAGATCATAAAGTACGCAGCAGGGAGGAGGGTGTAAAAAGCCTGGAAAGGTAGGAGGGGGCCAGGTCATGAAGGTCATTAAGAGTCAAGCAGAAGATTTTAAATTTGATCCTGGGGTAATAGGGAGCCCTAGAGGTTATTGTATGGGGAAGAGGGAGGGAGACATGGTTAGAGCATTTCTCTAAGAGTTATGCCACAATACCATACCCTTACAAAGATACTTTAGAAACCTTAGAAAAAGGTTCTTGTGGTCCAGAGAATATGGAGGCAGGGGGTAAGAGGGAGTGATGAAAGTAGGAGAAAAGAAAGGGAAAAGATAATTTAGGGTCAAATATGGTCAAGTTATGAACTCAAGAACTAAGGAAGCTAAAAGGTTGGGAAGGGAGGTGTGTATGTGCCTCTGTGTCTGTGTCCGTGTGTGGAGGGAAGCTCTTATGAGGTTGGGAAGGGATGTGTGTGTCTGTGTCTATGTCTGTGTCTGTGTCCATGTCCATGTGGAAAAGTGCTCTTATTAGGTTGGGAAGGAAAACAGAGATGAGGGAAGGTTTAGAAAGGAGTAAAAGACGGAAGCCCCGAATCTGAGGGTGAAGGTCCCAGGGATCAGCTCCAAAGAGAAGCCAGTACCCAAGAAGAAGATTTGCAGTAAAAAAGATCTAAGACCCAGGCAGGATGAACCTTCTACAGGTTTGATCTGGCCACATATTTCAATATCTTGCTCTGTAGAATAGGGGTGATAATTCCTCTCTATCTTTAATCACGCCTCACTAAGCACTAACCCCAGACTACTTTTACTCTCTGCTTTCTTCAATCTTACAGGAACTGGAAGAATTTACAAAACTGCGCTGACTTGATCTACTATACATTTATGTTATCTAATCTCTACTGGGCCCTCACCTCAGCAAGGTAATCATTCTACTAGGTATCTAGGTGTTGCAATGAAGAGAAGGCTGAACTTGGAGTCAGGAAGATTTGGAGTTTGAATGTGGTTCCAATCAGATGTAGTTCCTATCTGATTATAATGTATTGATATATTAACAAAAAAAAAAGAAAGGCATAAACATGTCTATATTCAGCCTACAGGGATCCTTATGTATGATCTTGTGGCCCTGGTTACTATGTGGGTTTGACACCACTGTCCCAAACCTTCGTCCCCTTCCCAACATCTGCATTACAGTCAAAGGTATCACCCTTCCAGGTACCTCAGCTCAAAACCTTCCTGTCTAATCATCCATTCATTCATCTGCCAAAGTGATTTTCCTAAAGTTTGGGTCTAATATGTCACTCTCTTGCTCAATAAACTCTTGTTCAGTTGGGTTCAACTCTCCCTGACCCCATTGAGATTTTCTTGGCAGAGATACTGGAGTGGTTTGCCATTTCCTTCTCCAGCTCATTTTACAGATAAGAAAACTGGGCTAAACAGGGTTAAGTGACTTGCCCAGGTTCACACAGTTAGTTGGTTAGTGTCTGAGGTCAAATTTGAACTCAGGTTTTCCTAACTCCAGGCCTGGTGCTCTGTGCACTATGGCGCCACATAGCTGCCCAATTAACTCTAGGACTGACTATAAAGCCCTCAGTCTGACATTCAAAGCTCTTTTTAGCTTGACTTCTCCTTGCCTTTCCAGTCTTCTTATACTTTGTACCCCTCCATGATCCCCATGTTCTAGCTATACCAACTTCCTTGCTGTTCTTCACATAAAACAGTTCCATCTCCAGCCTCAGTGCCTTTGCAGTGGCTTTCCTATTGCCTGAATTGCCCTCCCTTCTGACCTGTGTCTTGGTTCTGGCCCCTTCAATCCACCTTCTCCAGGAGAATATTTCTAGCTCTGCCTTTCTGCTCACCACCTCTAGTGTCTTCCCATGCTGAAATTAGCTTCTATCATAAATAGATAGATGGATAGATAGAAACATATACACACACGTGTGTGTATATACAGAGACATGAACACAGAGAGACAGAGACAGAGGGACAGAGACAAATTGGGGAAGCAGAGAGACAGAGAGAGATACAGAAAAGGACAGGTACAGAGAGAAAGAAATAGAGAGACAGAGAGAGACACACAGAGAGACAGAGATAGACAGAGACAGAAACAAGAGAGACAGAAATAGAGAGACAAAGACAGAGATAGAGAGGCAGAAAAAGACAGAGAGCATGTACCTGGTCTTTTGTACTTTGCCTTCCCAGTTAGAATGTGAGCTCTATGAGGGCAGGGACCATGTTTTTTTCCCTTTTTTGTTTTCCTGCACTTATCATAATGCATGCCCCAGAGTAAATGCTTAACCAATGTTTTTCAATTGATTTATCGATCAATAAACTTGTCCTGACTTCTTCCCAGAGAATCACATGAGAAAATGACTTTAAGAGGTACCTTAAGTGGAGGATCAAATTCTTGCCACAGCACTGTGAGAGGTGAGATGACCACAGCCAATATGATCAGTTGCATGGAGCGCTATAACTAGGCTAGTGTGACCAGGTACCAGGCCCAGGATGCTGAAATTTAGAGGACACCAGCAGCATTCCTTCCCTTCATCAGGACAGAAACAAATAAGCTTAGCACCTAGCTGGCAAGATAAGTTAGAATGGGAAGCCAATGGATGACACGTTCTCAACCCAGCAGCCAAGCTCTGGATTCCTTCCCTGCACCCTTGGCAAAGTAGTCTTACTGTGTTGGGGGGGGGGGCTGTCTCTCCTGCCCACCCCAAATAAATTTGTTTGTAAATTGTTTTAAATTATTGATTTGAAACAATGTTTAATGAAGTGAACCATAGACCAGCTCTGTCTCACGAGTTTTCTATCTTTGTCTCTGTCTCTCCCATTTCTCTTTCTCTGTTTGTCTGTCTCTGGCAAACACACACAGGCATACAGGGGCCAAGTAATCACCCACAGTTTTACACTCCTAGGTAACGAGCCACTGCCTTCCCCACAGGCCAAGTGTAGGCTATTCTTCTGCCTAAAGGAATCTGAATCACAGGGTTCTGAAATGTGGTAGACGTTGGACTTTGGACAGAGTCAAGAAAATTTGGGCTCACATCCCACCCCCAGCACTTACTAACCATGTGACCCTGAGCAAGGCACTGTCTCAGCCTCAGTTTCCCCCACTATAATAATAGTCCCTTCCTCCTAGGGTTACTATGTTTCTCAAATGAGATAATGTGTGTAAAGGGTTTCACAAGCCCTTAAATATGAGTGATTACCAGCTGTTTGACTTTGGGCAAGTCACTTGACATGCCTTAGTACATACAGTATCTATATATAGCACTTTAAGCTTTGCAAAGTATTTTCAATACATTTTATATGCATGATGTTAAATCACAGGATTTTCCAACAAGAAAGGAAAGAAATGATTAATGATCTACGTAATCCGTCTTCCTCCTTTTCCTATTTCATAGATTTGAAAACCAAGGACTAGAGAGGGGACTAAAGGGACTTGCCAACTGGTCACATAGGTGGAAGATGCGGGAGACTGGATTTGAACTTGTCTTTCCTCACAAAAGCCAGCATCGCTCCTACTATAGTGCAGTGATTGTCGGCTGCAAACTTCCCTTTCCCATCTGTAAAGTGGGCATGATAAACTCTGCTGTGACTCACTCCTAGGGCTTTTATGAGAAATCATGAAAGAATGCCCTTGAAAGCAAATAGGAAATAGAAAGGCTCTATTATGGCTATGTAAGGGGGTGAGGTCCTAATGAACATTCTCAGACAGTGGGGGAAGAAGTCAGCCCTGGTTCCCAGGGGGTCACAGACCCCTCTGAAGTCATCAAGAAGTCCCGAGATGTGGCCATCCAACTTCTACTCAAACACCTCCTTCCAGGGGGAACTCACTACTTCTGAAGGGGTGGGGCAATGGATAGAGACCTGGGCCTGGAGATAGGGAGATCTGAATTCGAATCCAGCCTTATACCTTACTAGTTGTTTGACCCCGGGAAAGTTTTTTAACTTTTTCTGCCTCAGTTTCCCGCTCTGTAAAGTAGGCATAATCATGGCATCTACATCCCTGAGTTGCTGTAAAGATAAAATAAAAATGTGTAAAGCTCTTTTAAATGCTGTGTAACTTATTATTATTAATTTATTCCGCTTTGGGACAGGCCCGATCGGGCCATTATGATCACCCAGGAGCTGAGTCCAGGCCAAGCCTCTCTCTGACCATGGGGTTCCTCTTGCTAACACGGTGATCCTAAGGAAATCATTTGCCCTCTCGGAGCCTCAGCTTTCTAATCTGTAATATGGGGACAGTAATGCCGTACTGCCCATGTCCCAGGGTTGTGGGAAAGCATTTTGTCACCAAAGAAATAGGAGTTGTTATGATAATACAATAATTATTGTATATGATAATACACGGGGCATCCGGGTGGGAGTGGGCGCTGAGCAGGTACGTGGGGGGCAGGGCGCCCTGTGCCTCCCACCTGGGAGAGCCCCGTAGGCAGTGATCTGGGCTGGGCCCTGCGAGGCTTGCGCAATCCCTCCATCCACACCCCCAACCCACCCACCACCCACCCCCAGCTGGAGCCAAGAGAGAAATCAATTGGTAAATAGAAAACAAAAGCCTGAAGAAACAAATACCTGGTTGACATGTTCCGGCCCATCGGGAGCTGAGATGTCTCTGAGCCCTCCCTCCTCTTCCCCAGGCCTGGAACAGGAGGAGGAGGTGGGCGGCAAGTTCTGCAGGGGGGTCTGTGGCTTCAGGGAAAGAGTGGGAAGAGGAGGGAAGGAGGGGGAAGGGAAAGGAGGTACCAAGGCTGATGGAGAGCCAACCACTGTGCCTGGGAGAGGCTGGTCTCCTCTATTGCCAGGCCACCCTCTGTACGCAGACAGATTCATGACTGCCGATCAGAGGTCTATTATCCTTGGTACAGAATAGCAGAGCAGCCACCTGGTCCAGCCCAGGACAGAGCACTCCCAAGATGCCATCCAACTTTCACCCTAAGCACTCCAGTGAGAGGGAGAGTGTCACCTCCAAAGGAACCTTGAATAGGCTCCAACTGTTCATCTCTTCTTCATATCAAGCCCAAATTGGCCCATCTGCAACTTCTTAATATTTAAAAAAAATTTAATATATTTTAAATTAGTAATCAGTCATTTCTCATATCTATAGCTCCTCCCTATGAAGAAAAGGAAAAAGAACAGAAAAGGAAAGGAGAGGAGGGGAGAGGAGGGGAGGGGAGGGGAGGGGAGGAGAAAGGAGAGGAGGGGAGGAGAG
>CM053582.1:117843148-117858541 GCA_028627135.1 Pseudochirops cupreus
GGGAAGGGAGAGGGGAGGGGAGGGGAGGGGAGAAGGGAGAGGAGGGGAGGGGAAAAGGGAGGGGAGAGTGGAGGGGAGGGTAGGGGAGGGGAGGAGAGAAGAGAAGGCTCTTGTAACAAATATGCAGAGTTAATAAAAACAAGGGGGCCGCTAGTAGATGTGGTGGATGGAGCACTGGGCTTGGAAACTGGAAGACTCACCTTCCTGAGTTCAAATCCAACTTCTGACACTTACTAGCTGTGTGACCCTGTGCAAGTCACTTAACCCTGTTTGCCTCAGTTCCTTATCTGTAAAATGAGCTGGAGAAGGAAAAGGCAAAGCACTCCAGTGTCTTTGCCAAGAAAACCCCAAGTGGGGCTCATGAAGAGTCAGACAAGACTGAGACCACTCAACAATCAAATAAAAGCAAGTCCCTATTTTAGTCATGTCCAAAAACCAAAAGCTGCATTTGGTGTCCTGAGTCCATCCCCTCTCTGTTAGGAGGTAGGGAGCATTCTTCGTCATTGGTCCCCTGGAATCATGGTTGTTCATTGTTGTTATAGGGAACTAGATGGCTAGGTGCCCAGAGTGCTAGATCTGGAGTCAGGAAGACCTGAGTTCAGATTCAGCTTCAGAGACTTCTGTGTATGATAACTGTGGAAAAGTCACTTAACTACCCTGCCTCAGTTTCCTCATCTGCAAAATGGAAGTAACAAAAGCACCTATCTTCCCTGGTTAAAATGGGATAAAATGCAATAATAATTGTAAAGCACTTGGAACAGTGACTGGCACATAAGTAAGTGCTGTAAAAATGTTAGCAATTATTAGAGTCTAAATTGTTCTGTTTCTGCTCACTTTCACTGTAATTTTTACCCACTGTTCCTAGTTTTTTCCTCTGGGGCTAAGCGGAGTAAATCTAATTCCCTTTTCATAGGACAGCATTTTAAATGCTTGAAGACAGGCAGTCTCCTTAGCTCCGGAATTTTCTCTAGCCTAAATATTCCCATTTCCTTCAGCAAATTCTAGTATTCCACGAGCCTGACATCCTATGACATCTTCAGTCCAATAACAGCATTATGCAACTAGGTTGTGCCCTAGATAGAGCATAGAACCTAGAAGATCTGAGCTTAAATTCAGTCACAGAAAGTTATTAGCAGTGTGACCCTAGGCAAGTTCAATTAAATCTGTTTGCCTCAATTTCCCTATTTGTAAAATTGGTATGATAATAGCACCTGCCTTTCTGGGTTGTTGTGAGGCCCAAATGAGATAATCATTGTAAAGCGCTCAGCACGGTGCCCAGCACCTAGCAAGTACTATATCAATGTTATTAAGATTATTATGTTTACCTTCCTTAAAAATCTACTTCTGATTTTGCCTCTTCCCCGACCTCATACCCTTCATGGATCCCTATTGCCCACAGAAGTCACAAACTTGTACAAATCTAGACCTGGAAACTGGAGAAAGTTTTGCAGAACAAATCCTTTTATTAAGGGGGTTTGTTCTGTGAGGTTTGGATTCAGTCAGAGGGCCACACTTGAGGACCTAGAGGTCACAGGTTCCCCACCCCTGGTAGAATACAGAACATAAAATGTCAGAAATGGATAGAATATCAAATGTTGGAAGTGCATAGAATTCAAAGCCAGAAGTGACCTTTGAACAAGGAATGTTAGAACATAAAACTTCAGAACAATAAGGCACCTTAAAGATATATTTTGGGAGGAGAGATGAACCTTCAGTTTCTGTCTATGGGGAGCTTCCAGTATGGAAACGTCTTCCAAAAATGTAGATCAGCAATTTATATATAACTGATATAACAGAGGCTGGCACATGAACAGGGTATCTCTGATGTTCCTTGCCATATGGAAGAGTCTGGGTAGCTTGCTTTCAGGAGAGTCAGTGATGTTGTGTAATGAAGGGGCCTTGGGGAGACCAGCATACCTCCATGTTCTGTCAGTGGTTTCACTCTGCTAACCATGTAGTTAGGAATAGCTCAGATTGGCAGCATAGGCAGAATTGGAGGCCCTTGGTTATTGACCCTTGGTTTGACTCTGAGATCAGTATCTGATGAGAGACAATAAGCTAAAAGGAAAGGCCTTAGGTCCTTCCTACCAAGGCCAATGAGTAGTCTCATGAAATAGGATCTTAGTTCTTTGCCTCTAAATTTTTTCTTTTCCATTTTAGGTGAAGAGATTAGAGACTGAAATCTCGTAAATTTGGAAAGATCAGAAAAACAAGCCTACAAGTGTCCTGGCATCCTGGAATCCCAATGTCCAGGTTTTTAGCCCTGCATCGATGCCTTTATAGAGCAAGGAGGGTCCTTGGGACCAGCCTAGCAACAGCTAGAACAAAGACTAATCCAGAAGTCATGCTGCATCTAGGGGTGAACACAGTGGGACCAATGTTATGTAGAAATCATAGGAAGAGTGAGCCCACTCTCCCCAGAGACTGAGACAGAAGAAGAGAGAGTGTATCCCTGAGGTACTGGGGAAAACATTTGTACTTTTGTAATTAATTGGTCTACCTTTAAAGCAAATATCACTTTATAAAAGCTAATTGCTATTAAGTGGTTAAACAGAACTAAGGTGCTAAATATTTATGCGCAACAGTAGGGGAAATACAGCCAGATGGGGCTTGAGTCAATGGTAGAAAAGATGAAATACTCCAAATCCCTCAGGGTTCCCCTAGAGCCCCAAGGTCCAGGTAGGACCTGCCCAGATCTGGGAGAGTGAGCCCACAGAGTCTTCACTATACACTTATATTCTTTTTTTTTATAGCGAAGTATATGCCATATTTCTTGTACAAGCCATGTTTATTCTTCCTAATAAAAAAGTAAGCAAAATAAAGAACATGTTGATTTGTAAAATAATGAAAATAAAGTCATTTTACAGAATAACCAGCATGGCATAGAAGTGAGTGGATTTTCCATAACTTTGCCAACAGAGCAGAATCCCTGTCAGGTCCTAGCTGGAAAAGCTTCAAGTCAAGGCCCAATATGGGACTGTATGTCTTGTCCAAGAACCAGCCTACTTTGTTTTGTTTTCAATTCTTTAACATTTTTATCTAATATACTTACATTCTTAGAGAATTGCCTGGAACATTTAGAGGTTAAATCACTCACAAAGTCAGTACGTATCAGAGGCAGGACCCGAACCCAACTCTTCCTGAATCCACAGCCTACCCTCTACAAGGTAAACTCATCACAAGGAGGGATCATTTCATTCTTTGCACTTGTAGACACACTGCCTCACATGGTATCTCATAGTAGTAATTTAATAAATACTTGCTGATTGAATGCTTAATACAAAGTGTTTAACATCTAAAGCCCTTCACAAAATCATCCCACTTACCCTTCCAAGCAAAACTATCTACTCATTCTTCTTTTCTCATCGGGGCTGTTCCAGCCTCCACACCTTTGCCCACATTGTAGTTTCCAGTTAGTGTACACTCCTTCTCCTTATATTTGTCCAAATGCAATCTTTCTTCAAGATCCTGCTCAAACCTGTCCTCCTCTAGTCCTTCCTAACTACTGTAAGCCAGAGGGATACGCCCCTTTGGTGATTTCTGTACAGTTACTGCCTGCACCACTCGTATGGCCCTAATCAAAACACTATCTGCAGGGCTTTTTTTTTCCTGTAGCAAGCACTTACACAGCTGTTTCTGTTGTTATTATGGTTGTATTTATGCTCTAAAAATCCAGCTCTAACTTTGTCTCTTCCCTGACCTCAAACCCTTCATGGATCCCCACTGCCCACAAAAGTCACAAAATTGTGGCATAACAAAAATCAAGATCAGGAAACTCTAGACTCTGAAACACAGAATGTAAAATGTCAGAACAGGATCAATCATAAAATGTTGGAAGTGCATAGAATTCAGGGCTAAAAAAGACCTTAGAACAAGCTAGTACATAAAAGTTCAAAACTAGAAGAGACCTTAATGGGAAGCATCTAGGGTCTAGATGGTACATTGAATAGAGTGCCAGGCCTGGGGTTAAGAAGACCAGAGTTCAAATCTGGTCTCAGACACTTACCAGCTGTGTGACCCTGGGTAAGTCACTGATTCCTGTTTTCCTCAGTTTCCACACCTGCAAAATGAACTAGAGAAGGAAATGTCAGACCACCCCAGTAACAAGGCAAGAAAACCCCCCAGAAAAAAAGGAGTTACAAGGAGTAAGACACAGCTGAAACAAATAAATGACAGTAAGGACCTTAAAGATAAGGAGAAGGAATGGACCTTTGATAGTAGGGTGTGGGGGTATATTTATCAATGACTCAGTGAAGCTATCGATATACTTATCAAATTTTCACAATGTATATAACTGGGAAGGATAGTTGATACCTTCAATGACAGGGTCATGATTCAAAAAGAACAAAGTGCTAGAATGATGGGTGGCAACTAATAAGATAAACTTGAATAGGGATAAATGTAAAGCTCCACACCTGGGTTCAAATAGTAAATTGCATAATTACAAAATAGGGAAGGTGTGACCAGATAAAAGTAAATATGAAAGAGTTCTGGGAGGGTTTAGTGGACTCTAAACTCAATATTAGTCAATTGTGTCATGGCAAACAAAAAAGCCAATTTGATGTTAGGCTACAATAACAGAAAGCTATAGTGTCTGTGACTGAGGAGGTGAGATTCCCACTGTCTTCGGTTGGGCCATAGCTAGAGTGTCGTGTTCAGTTCTTGGTGCTGTTTTTTAGGAAACTAGAGCTAGAGAAGGTCCAGAGGAGAATGACTAGGATGGTAAATAAATGGGATAGCATACCTTCCAGGGACCACTTAAAGCAGTGGTTCTCAACCTTCCTAATGCTGTGACCCTTTAGTACAGTTCCTTATGTTGTGGTGACCCCCAACCATAAAATTATTTTTGTTGCTACTTCATAACTATAATTTTGCTACTGTTATGAATTGTAATGTAAATATCTGATATGCAGGATGTATTTTCATTGTTACAAATTGAACATAACCCACAGGTTGAGAATCACTGACTTAAAGAAACAGGGATACGATCACTCTCTTCAAATATTTGAAAGATTCACAGTGTGGAAGAGGGATTAGATTTGTCCACTTGAATAGAAATTGCAGAGTGGTTTGATATGAGAGGAAGATTCTAACAATCATAGCTGTCTAAAAGTGGGATGGGACATCAGCACCAGTCTGGTAGAAGCCCCAAGGGCCATGGCTGTTCTCTCTAATGCCTAGAGAGATAGAGAGGATCTTTTTCTCTCCCCATTCATTGTCTTGTGTATGTGTGGTTGTGCATACATACATGTATGCATGTGACTAAGCTTAGGAGACAGCATAAAGTAGTGAGCCACATAGATAATAAGATCTGGGTTCAAATCCCACTGCTAATAAATGCTGGCCATGTGCCCCTTGAGCATGTCACTCATCTTTTCATTGCCAAAGGCAGCTCTCTAAGACTTTAAGTTTCCAAGCGAGTGCTCTAACAGAGCCAGAAGGAGGTCCCTCACTGGAAACTTGATTGGTTGAAACACTGGGAATTCCCTAGACTGAGTAACTCATATTCAAGAAAAAAAGAGTCTCTTTGTCCATAATAAGACATTTCAACTCACTGGGCTTCAGTTTCCTTACCTGTAATATGAGGATAATTGTGCCCATATCCCCTTTCTCACAAGGTCATTGTGAGGAAAGTGCTTTCATTATTCCCTCAATATTAAATACAACATTTCTGGACACCTTCAGAAAAGTACAGCTGTATCAGGTCCTACCAAGTTGGAAAGATTTCAGAGATGGATGTAGCAACAAGCTATGTCTATGGCCTGAGGACCAGCACAGGTGAATGTACAAAGGTCCACCTCCAGTGTCTTGGCCACCAGGGGCTGGATTTAGTCACTAAATACCAAGAAAGCTCCTAGGACCTATAAGGGGTAAGGTACCAAAGGGAGCGTTTTTGCTGATCTTAATGTTCTTAGCTTATCACACTCCATCTCCCAACTTGGTGCCCGCATATTGGTGATCCTCCATGCCTGGCAGACTCTTCCTCCTCCCCTCTTCCTCTTAGTTTTCATTGCTTCTTCCCAGACCTGATTCAAATCCTACCTTCTACAGGAAGTCTTTCCTAGTCATCCATTCTGACTCTTCCCTCCTCCTCCCTTTCCCCATGCTTTCCTTCTGAGATTATCTTATATTTAGTGTGTGTGTGTGTGTGTGTGTGTGTGTGTGTGTGATGCGCACACGTGTGTACATACACACACACACACACTCCTTCGAGGTCCAATAGAATTAAGGCTAAATGACCAATGTGACCTTGGAATATCAGCAGGAAACCATACCTGTGGCACAGCTGTTACTATCTTTCAGAACTTTAAATATGTCTGAGGCAGCTAGATGGCACAGCAGATAGAGCACGGGGCCTAAGTCAAGAGGAACTGAGTTCAAATACAGCCTCAAACACTTACTAGCTGTGTGACCCTGGGCAAGTCCCTTAACCCGTTTGCCTCAATTTCCTCATCTGTAAGATGAGCTGGGAGAAGGAAATGGCAAACCGTTCCAGTATCTCTGCCAAGAAAGCCCCAAATGGGGTCACAAAGAGCCAGACACAACTGTACAATAACAAGCTAGCTATCTTGTAGATGCATAGTAGTTTGAGCTGAGATATTTGTAAAGCACTTCACAAAGTGCCTGGCACATAGTAGGCAATTAATCAATGCTCTCTCCCCTTCCCTTACTCATTTATTGTCTTCTTCCACAAGACTGTGAGCTGCTTGAGAGCAGGGACCGTGTGTTCCGCCTTTCTTTGTTTCCCTAGCATTTACTACAGACAGGGCCTGGCACATAGTAAGCTGCTTCCTAATAATAAACACTTGTTGAATGACTGACTAACTGCCCTGAGGAAATCTCAGATCCAAGAAACATTGCAAGATGATGATTTTTTTTTTAATTACACATTACCGCTTACAAAGGACTTTCACATGCATTAGCTAACTGATCCTCACAACAACCCCAAGAAGGAGGCAGGGCATGGGCTAGCATCCTCTTGTGATGTGTCAGAGAAGAGAAGCGGCCTACCAGGGGTCACACAGCAAGGGCATCGTGGTGGAACCGAGACTCCTGAGGCCCAGGCCTATGTAACTTCTGGTTTTCCTGCATAGCCCTGAATGTCAGAACTAGAGAAGGGGCTAAGGATGCTCAGCGTTGGTTTTCTAGCCACCTCTTAAGACTCTCTGTTAGCCGGTCCCCCAGGCTCTGCTTGGACCCTGTCAGTGATCAGGAGTTCACTATTTCCCATGGCAGTCCATGCCATCCATTAGAGGCAGCTCGAAGAGCTGGTGCCCAATAAATATCTGCTGATTGACTGATCTTCCCCAGAGGAAGGAGGCATTGTTCCATGTACAAGAAATCTCCCTAATTACTCCCCCCTCCAATATGCTCTCTCAGGCACGAGCCTGTTTGACTTCGAATTCAGAGTTGGAAGGAACCTTCTTTAACATCCAGTTCTCATTAGTTGAAGTATAACAGCCGGCTCTGCCAGTTCCTTCAGAAGCTGCTGCAGAAACAGAAATTTCTTAAAGTTACAGAAGCATATATAGTCTGTGTCTAAGAGAAATGAGATATCAGAACTGAAAGAGACCTGGGAAGTGTCAGGTGTGGAAGGGTCCCTAAGTCAGTTTTAGATTGTTGAATACAGTCTGCCAGAGCTCAAAGGACCATCAGAGTTTAGGGGTACCTTAGAACACAGAATGTCAGAACTGGGAAGGAACCTTAGAACACAGGATGTCAGAGCTGGGAGTGCTCTTAGAACACAGAATGTCAGAGCTGGGAGAGCCCTTAGAGCACAGAATGTCAGAGCTGGGAGAGCCTTTAGAACACAAGATGTCAGAGTTGGGAGGACCCTTAAAAATAGAATGGCTAAGCTGGGAGGGACCTTAGAACACAGTGTCAGAGCTGAGAAAACCTTAGATCATAAAAGGTCAGAGCTGAGAAGGGTCTTAGAACACAGAAATCAGGTTTAGGAGGGACTTAAGCTCA
Source organism: Pseudochirops cupreus (assembly GCA_028627135.1). NCBI lineage: Eukaryota > Metazoa > Chordata > Mammalia > Diprotodontia > Pseudocheiridae > Pseudochirops > Pseudochirops cupreus. Next base: position 117,851,120 of record CM053582.1, read on the forward strand.
TAGAATATCCTAAGAGGGGCCTTAGAACAAAAATGTCAGAACTAGAAATAACTCATGAAAATAGATTAAAAGGCTAAGTAGAACCTTAGAATATAGAGCACAAGATGTCAGAGAGAACTTAGAACATAATACACAGAATGACCTAGCTGGGAGGACTTCAGAATATGGAATTTCAGGTCTGAGAAGGAACTTAGAACAGAGAGCAATGAATGTCAAAGCTGGGAGGGAACTTAGAACAAAATGTCCAGGTGAGTGGGATGTTAGAACATAGAATATTAAAACTAAAAGACACCTTAGACAGAGCAAAGAATGTTCAAGCTAGGAGTAAACTTAGTCAGTAGCAAGCCTTTATTAAGCCCATTACCATGAGCCTGTGCTAAGTTCTAATGATACAAAGAAAGGCAGAAATACAATTTGGGCTCTCAAAAAGCTCACAGTCTAATGCAGTGGTTCTCAACCTGTGGGTCGAAGCCCCTTTGGGGGTCGAACAGGGTCTCCTAATACCATCGGAAAGCACATATTTCCAATGGTCTTAGGAACTGAGACCCCGCTCCTCTATCCATCTTTAGGCGGGTCTGCCCACATGCAGATACACCCACATTCGAGTATTAAAGGGTCGCGGCATTAGGAAGGTTGAGAACCACTGGAAGTGGGAGACCCAACATATAAGCAACTCCATACAGCTAAGAGTTATACAGAGAAAATGGAAAGTCATGTCAGAGGGAAGGCACTGAGTGAGGGGACCAGGAAAGGACTCCTTTAGGAGAGATCTGAGCTGAATCTTGAACCGAAGGGAGTCAGAGAAGCCAGGAGGCAGAGGTACAGAGGGAGAGCATTCCAGGCATGGGGGACAATCAGTAGAAAGGCACAGGGTCAGGAGATGGGTCTGACAGGAGGAGAAGTGAGCAGGCAGATGTTGCTGTACAGTATGTGGTGGGGAGAAGGCTAGATGGATAGGAAGGAGCAAGGCTGTGAAGGGCTTTAGAGGCCAAACAGAAGACACGAATCCAGGGTGTCAAAGCTGGTAAGGCTCTTAGAATAGAGAATCTCTGAACTGAGAGAGATAGCATCTAGTACAGTCTCTTCATTTGACAGATGGAAAAATCAATTTAGCAGTCCATCAATCAATCAACAAGCGCTTATTAAGCACCTACCACATGCCAAGCACTAAGCATTAGGGCACTGGGGACATACAGAAACAAGAAATGAAACAATCCTGCTCCCCAGTGCATTGGGGGAGATTAAGGACCAGGAAGAGGAAGATTCACCCGAAGTTCTCATGCCACTCACTTGCGGTTACTCGTATCAGGGGCACTGCAGGGCAGACTTGGTACCCCTCCAGACATGGCCTTTGCCCCTCAGCAGTTCTATGGTGCCAATGGCTGCCAGGTTGTAAAGTTGCTCATCCACCAGCTCCCATCCCTTCACTAAGACCCAGTAGAATCCAAGCTAAATGACCTTTGCAATCCTTGAATATTGGCAGGAGAAAGCCAAAGTGGCCTAGCCATCACTGTCTTCTAGAATCTTAAAGAGAGGCCACCACCAGTTTCACCAGCTCCCTGCAGTTCCTGTCCCTCTTCCCCCATCCTTGGACTTTGAAGATCAAAATCAGAGAAGCCCAGAGATGAAAAGGACCTCATAAATCATTTAGCTCAGTCCTTACCTGAAGTAAGTAGCACCTACTACAATGTCCCTGACAAGTCATCAGTCAGCTTCCAAGGGACACTGTCCAGGAAAGGGGATGCCCCTCCTGGGGCATCTCATTCCTCTTCAATGTAGCTTTGGACAGGTGCCATTTCCTTATATTGAGCCAAAATCTACCTTTCTCCAGCCTCTCCCTAGATCACCTAAGAGAGAATCACAGAATTTGGGAAGAACATCAGAGGTCTCATACATGGGCAGACACCCCACCCATGACGTACCCAACAAAGAGTTACCCAGCCTCTGCTTGAAGCCCTACAGCCTCCAGAGGTGGTGCAAATCCCTTTGGGGAAGCTCTAAATGTCAGAAAGCTTTTTCTTCCATCAAGGAGAAATTTGACTACAGCTTGTACCCATTTTTCCTCATCTGTCTTCTGATACCAGACAGAAAAAGTCTAACCCCTCTCCCATTGGACAGCTTTGAATGATGAGCTGCAGAAGTCAATGAGAAGCATTTTAGGCATCTCAGCTCCCAGACTCCAGGTTCTTAGAATCCTGGTGGTCACTGGGTTCCCTTTCATCCGCAACATAGGAACAAGCTGAGCCACAAGGAATGAGCAGGAAGAGGTTCAAAGAATATCAGGAAGGACCAGACCTTAGACCTCAGGTCACAAAGATCTATGAGGGGAGATACTTCAGGACAACATGAGGCTGCTGCTAGAAAGGCTACCAGGGAGGGAGTAAAATGGGACTGGGGAGGAGCTTGTCTGGAGTATGAGCCAACAGCTAGACAAAGCTCAGCCAACTGATAATGGCCTATTTTTAACTTACTATTATTGTTACTTGGTTGTTGCGGCAACTAGGTGTCACAGTGGTTAGAGCACCTGCCCTGGAGTCAGGAGGATCTGAGTTCAAATCTGGCCTTAGACACGCAATAGCTGTGTGACCCTAGGCAAGTCACTTAACCCTGTTTGCCTCAGTTTCCTCATCTGTAAAATAAGCTGGAGAAGGACATGGAAAACCACTCAAATATTTCTATCAAGAAAAACCCAAATAGGCTCACAAAGAGTCAGACATGACTGAAAGGACCGAACAACCACAACCACAAGCACCAGAACAATCTTAGTTGTTGAGTTCAGTTGTTTCCCCCCTGCCAAAAGAGTGCAAACCTGGTCAGTGACTTCTAAATGTCAGTATCTTGGGGCAACCTTGTTGTCTCTCCTTGGTTAAGGGAGGCAGATTCTCAGTGTGAAGAGCTCTCCAACAATGAGGGCTGGCCAGTGAGGGAGCGGGCTGCTTTGAGTAGCCAACTTTCCTTAAAGCAGGGAGGGAGATGCTGGAGCCTGCTCTAAACAGCTGATTGTTAAATTTCCAGTGTAAGCATTCACACCTCAAGAATCAACAACTGCTACAAACCAGGGCTCAGTTTATTGTCTTGTTGATTGACTCGACCTCAGAAGGTGTTCATTATGCAAATTACACTTAAAAGTATGTGTGTATGCTTTTTTCTCCCAAAGAGCCCAGCACACTCCTGCCTTGAAGGTTCAAATGCTGGCTCCTCTGGGAAGACTCCACTTTCCCCCCTCAAACTGTGGGATCTTTCCCTATTCAGTCCTCCTCCCCCACCCCATATCTCTGTATTTATATCACTTTTACCTCAGAAAATGGGCACCTTTTAAATTATCAGGGCACGTGCTCATCTCTTCCCTCCACTAGACTCTGAGCCCCACGGAGGCAAGAATTATCCCATCTCAGGATATATTTAGAGCTGAGAGGGACCTTCCAGGACATCTAGTCCAACTCTTCATTCTGCAAATGAGGAAACTGAGGCTCATAAGTTAATTGATTAACCCAGAGTGGCATAACTAGTAAATATCTAAGGAAGAATTTGAACTCGGGTCTTCCTGACTCCAAATCCAGAACTTTTTCATTGTGCCACCTACCTATAGAACTGTGTCCTAGGCGTCTGCTTCCCCCAAAAGCCTGAGCACAGGGCACCACACAAAGAAAGCAGCAGGGAAATATGGAACAGGGAATTAAGGCAAAGGCTGGGCCACTCCTTGTCAGGAGCCCCATGGGGCTTACAGCCCAGCCGAAGGATAAGAAATGGGTTTCGGGGCAGCTGGGTAGCACAGGGGACTTGGAATCAAGCAGACTTGATTTAAAAATCCTTCAGACACTTCCTACTAGCTGTGTCACCCTGGGCATGTCACTTAATCACTGTCTGCCTCAGTTTCTCATCTGTAAAATGGGGATAATGATGGCACACAGTTACTGTGAGGATCAAATGATACAACATAGGCAAGGAATTTTTTAAACCTTAAAGCTCTGTATCACTACTAGCTATTATGTCAAAACACCTGGCTCTGCTTTTTATGGCATGTATGATCTTAGAGGAGTCACATTACTTCCACAGGCCTTGGTTTCCTCATCTATAAAGTAAGGGGGTTAGGCTAGATGGTCTCCAAGATCCTTTTCCAACCTAATATTTATTCTAAGATACTCTGATCTGCCAGGGACCCAGCTGAAAGAGAAAAGGAATAGGCCCAGGGAAGAGGTGGGTTGGTGAGTTGCCAAGGAGATTATCAGAAGCCAAGATCTCCCACAGATGCCTTCTTGGGCTCTGAGGGTGATTGGAGCCCCTTGGCGGGGTCTGCCACTACTTGTTCATCCCTTAGCATGGCTGGAAATGCTCAGTCTTCCTGGCCAGTGCCCGACTGGATAATTACTCACAAAAATGTAGAGTTGGGGCGTTGGCAACGGATGTACCCAATTACTGAACTAAGGGAGTCCCAGCTGAGGGGTTCGGGTGTCCAAGAGGGCAGGAGCTTAGGAGGGAGGTGTTGAGGGCCCAGACAGTGGACACCAGGACCCTGTAGTCAAGAATCCTCAGGACTGCAACCTGACTTCTCTAGGTATAGCCAGAGGGTCCAGAACTCTGTCCTACACTCAGTACAGAGACAGGAACTGGGGAATGGGAAGGAATAGGAAGACCAAGGCCTTGGCCTCAGGGAGCACTCCATCCACTCACACCCAGGAAAAAACAGGGAGCTGAAAGATACTGATAATAGTGGGGAATAATTTGTTTGGTTTCATAACTTCCAAAAACTTTCCACAGTCTTTATCTCGCCCTATCACAACACCCTTGTGGGCGAAGGAAGAAACCGATTATTATCCTCATTGGAGTAGCTGAGCAAGGGAAGGCTCAGAGAACTTAGTTAATTTGCCCAAAGTGACACAGCCAGGTAGTGAGTGGCAGGGCCAAACAGGAACCCATGTTACTCAACTCCTAATCCAGAGTTCTTTTTGCAAGAATTGAGAAATGTCCTGTGTGCCACAGGACAGAAAGGAAGGAGGACATTAGTGTAAGGGAGACAGCAGAGTTGGTCCAGAAAAAATATTGGAAAACACTCGTGGCCGCCCTAGGATGAAGGATGGACTACACCCTAGCTCCTGGAGGGGTGAGGTCAGGGCTGGTCACTGTGTACTTTCAGGGTGGAGTCATATTCTATTTTTGAGGTAGGAAGGAAAACACTTTAATTCTATGTGACAGCTTGCGCTCTACTTTTCTTCTTTGAAAGATGTCTAGTTAACTCAGCAATTCAAAAGCAGCATAGTCTTGCCCCACCCCAAGACAAAGGAGCTTTTGATTGGCTGCGAATGAGTATGGGATTGTAGAATAGACCAATGAGCTCAATCCTAGCTGAATCCTAAATCAACAAGGGGAATATTCTAGATGAGAGTCTCCATTTCACAGTAGGAGCCTGGAGGCAGTCTGGTGCTTCTTGTCTAGAGACTATCGTGGGCCAAGTTGGCCTGGTTTAGTGACAAGGGTACTAGATTGGAGTCAATTGACCTGAGGGTCATCCTTGGTTCTGCTACTTCCTTCCTGTGTGACCTGGGCAAATCTTTGAGAGTCAGTTTCCTCATATGTAAAATGAGGGAATAGGACTAGAGGTTGCTTCCAACTCTCTATGGACGATCCTATGAATTATAAAAAAGATGAATTTGCTTAGAGAGATTAAGGTCCAACCAGCTAGGATCAGAATCATTTTCTTCTAATTCCTTATTCTTCTTCAACCTCCACTTGTCTGGATTCATAATCAAATGCCCACTATATACCAAGCAGTGTGTTGGGGCTTTTAAATACAAAGAATGAAACAATCCCCAATTACCTGGAACTCACATTGTAGTTAGTGGGGGCGGGGGAGAGCAAAGATATACATATAGACACAATAATTTATAATGAGAATCAAAATAAATAAATACAAAGTTATTAAATATAAAACGGCTTGGGGAGAAGGGCACTAGCAGTTGAGAAGGGGGATCAGGAAAGGTTTCCAGCAGAAGGTAGTTTTGCAGCTACATCTTGAAGGAAGAAAGGAATTCTCTGATCCAATGGCCAGCACAAAAACATAGAAATAAGAGATGTAAGGAACATAGAGAAAGTGAATATGTTTGGATCTTAGAGGGCAGGAGGTAAAGCAACCTGAGGCTAGAATATGAGGCTAAGACAAGGCTAGAAAATGGGTTGGGACAGGTTGAGAGTCTATTTAAAAGCTAAACAGAGGAGTTTATATTTGATCCTCAAGTTGTTAATATTATAAAATCATTAACTTAGAGTTAGAAGGGACTTTCGAGGTCACCTAATCCAGCTGCTTCATTTTCAAGTTGAAGAACTGAGGCCTAGAGAGGTGTCATGACTTGCCGGATGTCACAAAGATAGGAAGTGGCAGATAGGATTTGAACACATTTACATTGACTTTAAGAGGCTGCAGCAGGGTTAGAATCTCTGGCTTTGCCACCAGATGGCACACCGAGCTTGAGCTGCTCTAGCTCCTTTCCTCAGCAATCCCGCATTTTCCCCATCATACTGTACTATATTGTCCTGCCATTTCCAGATCAGAGAAAAATCAGAAAATGTATGAGATGCTGCCTATCTACCTTTAAAGCAGCAGCCTGGGGTCATTACAATAATGTCAGGCTGGGAGGGGAGCATTTGAAAAGAAAGCCCTCTGTACTTTCAGGAGGATGCTATGGAAAACAAATGGGAAATTTAGATTTCTAGATAGAGCCTGACCAGTCTGTGAGGTAACCAGCAAGGTTTTACCTGCCTGCCAATTAGAAGGGCACTGAATGGCAGTCACTTCACTTCAGGTCAAGGTGAGAGAGTGGGAGGGTCTGAATTGAAGCAAACATGCCAACCTACATCCATAAAGGGAAGTTTGCTCACCTGAGGGCTCATTATGCCAAAAATATCACTACTCCAATCCCTCTAGCAGCTCCCTGTCCCTATGAACATGAGGCCACTTACTACCCCTCACCAATAGAGTATAAGGTCCTTGAGGGCAGGGATCAGAGCATTTCTTGTATTTGTGTCTTTAGCACCTGAAAGTTTTAGTTCTGGTAGGTAGGTACTTAATAAATGCTTGTTCATGGTTTAATTGATATGAATGAATCATCTCTTTGAGTCTCTAGAGGGGTTTATGATGGCTCAAGTCAGTCTTTCCTGAGAGATTACTGCTACACAGAGCTTCAGAATTGGAAGATAAGAAGGAGTACAAGTCAAATAAGTTATGCATTATTGTTGAGACTGTATTCAGTCAGTCAATAAACATTTATTAAGCAATTACTATATACCAGTGTAACGATACTGGGATTTGAAGATCTTCCACGCCCCTTGAGCTTGCTGATGTAGCAGGAAGGGGTGGAGCAAGAGAACGCCGGAACCAAGCTAGTCTCCGTGCGGTGCTGACTGGAAGCGGCGGCAGAGGCAGTGGCT
>CM053582.1:117859041-117875273 GCA_028627135.1 Pseudochirops cupreus
AAAAAAAAAAGAAAAAGAAAAAGAAAAGAGAGCCAATGGCTTGCCACTTTTAAAGATGCAGGTACCAATCAAAGGAAGGAACTCCACCCATATAGTAGGGGATGAAGCAGGCTCCGTGTTAGGTAAACTGCATATGTTCAAAACATGTCCAGAAAAGCCCAGGTTACACAAATTTGAGTTATTATTATTTTCTCTCCCAGATTCCTAAGATCTAGAGAACAGATCCTCTGTCTCTGTCCCTCCCCTCTCTCTCCCAACCTTCTCTTTTCCTTTTTCTGTCTCCCTCTCCTTCTCTCTTTCTCTCTCTCTCTCTTCCTTTCCCCCCCTTTCCTCCTTTCTCCTACATAATAGCCAGCACCCTGTGCGCAGTAGGTACCAAATAAATCGTTTGTTCAGTGGACAAGATGACTTTACCTTTTGACTGACATGGAAGAACCAGGCCATCCAGAAAGTCGCCCTCCCCCAAATCTTTCTTTCTTCCTACCTCAAAGCCCCTCAGAGTCCTTCCCATCCTCTCCTCCTCCCCTCTGGTCACAGAGGCTGATGTGTTCCTCTTCCTTGCCAAAATTAAGGCCATTTTCCTTTACCTTTCTTGGATCTCAGTCTTTTCAATTTCCTTTGGGACTTTCTTCCATCATTTCTCATCTTCAGATCTATCCCCATTCACTTCTTCCTTTCTCCCAGTCTACAAATATGCTCCCTAAAACTTTAGCTTTTCCTTGACCTTCAACTGTCATCTCTCAATATCATCATTGTCTTTCCTAGATATCTTCACTTCTTCAGCCACTCTTCCATCTTTTGTAGCCTACGTACTATTCTCACCAGAAACCCTCTGTATTTACTTTGTGATCTTGGATCACTACGTTAACTTTTTCCCCTCAGTCCTCAACCATGTTGGACTTTTTTATTTTTATTTTTGCTTTTTGGAGGGGAGGGCTGGGCAGTTGGGGTTAAGTGACTTGCCCAAGGTCTCATGGCTAGTAAGTTTTAAGTGTCTGAGTTCGGATTTGAACTCAGGTCCTCCTGACTCCAGGCCTGGTGCCCTATTCACTGTACCACCTAGTCACCTCAGTGTTGAACTTTCTTAAGCAGCTGAAACTATTGACCACCCCTCCCCTGCTGCCAACCTTGATTCTCTCTGTCTCTTTGTCTCTCTGTGTCCCTCCCTCCCTTCTCTCTGTCTCTCCCTCTCTGTCTGTCTGTCTCTCTTGCCAATGTTTCTCTCTGTCTCTGTCTCTCTCTCCTTCTAGGACACTAGTTTTCTGACTAGTACTTCTTGGCTTCCTAAATGTCAGTACCACCCCCCTTCCCCTCCCCACCTGGAAGCTCTAGCCTTGTCGTTCTGCTTTTCTCTCTCTATCACACTCCCTCTTGGTGTGCCCATATCACATCCATCTTGGTATCCCCCAAACAAAGCAGACAGCTAGTTGGAGTTTAGTCAATGCTGAATTAATGAAATGAGTGAAAGTGAGTACAAATACATTTTCATTCATTGAACTAAAATGAACTTAATTATCTCCCGTATCCTGATAACTCCCAAATCTTTCTCTCATCTCGAATTCTCTTCCCTTGTCCTGTATCTCCTGGACCCTTCTATCTGGATATTTTTGCCGGTCCCTCAAACCCAACATATTCAAAACAAACTCCTTGCCTTCCTTGCCAAATATTCTCTTCCTTCAAATTCCACACCTCTGTGGATGGCACCATCATCCTCCCAGTTGAGAAGGTCAAAACCTTAAGTCATCCTTACCCCCACCCCCACACATACATTTAATTAGTTGATCAATCCTGCCCATCCTAGTCCCACAATGTCTTTTAAAAAATTTTTTTTCCCTTTCAGAGGGGGAAGGGAGGGCAATTGGGGCTAAGTGACTTGCCCAAGGTCACATGGCTAGTAAGTGTTAAGTGTCTGAGGCTATATTTGAACTCAGGTCCTCCTGACTCCAGGGACAGTGCCCTATTCACTGCAACACCTAGCCACCCTGCTCCCCCATATCTTTTGAATCTAGCCCATTGATGAGGCCGCTAACTTAGTCCAGGCCTTCATCACCTCTTCCCTAAATTCTTTTTTTTCTTAATCACCTACATAGCAATGCAAGACTTACAAAGCACTTTCCTCACAACTCATCATCCTGGACCTTTGCAATCTGGCTCTAGTCTACCTATCCAGCATACTCAGGACTGTGGTCAAACTGTCCTAGTAGTTATGCCCCAATCTCCTACTGTTGTTCAGTTCTATCTTTTCCCACAAACTATCCTTTGACATATCTACCTCTTGAAAATTTCTTCCTCTAAGATCCAGGAAGTGTGGCTTCTTCCATGAAATCTTGCAGGAATTCTTCCAGATAGAAGCCACATTTCTTCTGCTATCTCTCACCCCTCATTGACTTCTACTATACATTTATCTCTTCCAGGTCTTAGGTAACCCTGTGAGGCTTAGGATGTGTGTTGTGTCCAGGGTGTGGTGACCTGAACATCAATCTCCACTTCTCACTGCTACTGGCTCATTTCCTCACTAAGTCTTCTTATGGGTTCAAATTTGTCTAGTGGGTATGGATATTTCAGATTATCGAAATTACAGAAATTCTTTTTAATCGGTTCACTTTATCATAATCCAAGCTGAGGAAAAACTGTTCTCCCTTTTGGTTTAGCTTTTTTCTATTTCAATCTTAAATCAAATTTATTGGCTTAAAATAAAAATCATTGCAAAGGCTTATATACTTTAATAACAATTTCAAATAGCACACGGGCATAAATAAGCATTAATATAAAGTGTAGCAAGCTGAATTATAAATGGCAGTGGGGTAGAGTGCAAAGGAACTATGGACTGGACTCTGCTGCATGTGCTGGTTCCTGGCCAGCTCCCTAGTCTGGAGTCTAGTCAACTCTTGCTGGCCCACTCAATCATGTCTCTACCCACTGTCATGCATGCTCTGCCAAACCACATGTGCAGACATACTTCCAGCCTACCATGCTTCCCTGACAATGTTTCTGGGGGAGGGATTACATGTAGTTCAGTTATTTGTATGTATATGTATATATGTATGCCTATACATTTGTGTGAATATATGTATATATGTATGCATAATATGTGTGTGTATGCACACATACACAATCTACTTCTGTGTAGTGCAGATGGGGCAATGGTGACAGGTGATGGAGAGGATTACTGCTGAATTCCTATTTTATTTCTGTTTTCCTTACCAAGAGTCCTTAAGCTGGGAAGGAGAAAATAAAAATTATTAATAGGTAGTTGGGACCCAAACTAAGTGTTAAGTTCATCATAGATGATTGAACTATCTTCATTGAGTTTAAATTAAAAATCCATGTGAACTACTCAGCAGAGTACTGAAATGATTTACAAAGCCATTTGACAATCATCTTTTAAAAATCATGTAGACTTTGAAAGGTGTTGCAGGACTAGAAAAGGGAGACTATTCAAAAAGATGGTGCTGAACACTTTAATTGTTGGCTGGTAAACTTGACTTTGATTCCAAGCAAAAGTCTAGAACAAATTATTAAAGAGATGGTTTCTGAGCATTTAGAAAGGGAAGCAGTGATTATTAAAAAGCAGAATGGTTTCATTGAGAAAAAGTCATCCTAGACTAACCTCATTTCTATTTTTTGACCCAGGTATCAGTCAGTTATCAGGAGAGTGTTATAGATATAGTAATATGTCTGCATTTCAGGAAGGAATTTGACAAAAGCATCTGATAATATACATGTGGATGGGGATAGAAATGTAGGTGGCATGATGGCACAGTTAAGTTGATTTTAAACTGGTCAGATGTCCAAACCTAAACAATGATAATGATAGGAAGGATTTTCTAGCAGAATGACTGAAGTATCTGGCTTATTTTTTTTATATTATCGTCCTCCTCTTCCTTCTCCTCCTCATCTTCCTCTTTGTCCTCTTCCTCCTCCTCGTTATCCAGCAGGAACTCAAGACCTTTCCCCATTCTGCTTGCCCTCCTCCAGCCCCTCTCTAGCTTGTCAGTGTACTCAGGACATCTGGATTGCAGAGTCTAAGGTTGTTGAGGAAGCCAGGAATTGTTGATTTATATTATTTTATAAGTGACTTGCCCAGGATCACACTGCTAGGAAGTGTTCTGAGATTAGATTTGAACTCAGGGCCTCCTAACTCCAGGGCTAATGCTCTATGCACTGCACCACCTAGCTGATCCCTGAGGTATCTGTTCTTGGACCACTTCATAGAATCGCAGCATTACAGAATTTCATGTAGAAGTGATATTGTTTCATGTAGTCCAGTGAATATCGAAAAAATAAACCCTATAATCTCTGGTGGCTCCCTATTGCCTCCAGGCTCAAATATAAAGTTCTCTATTTGGTATTTAAAGCTCTTCATAGCCTGTCTCCTTCCTATCTTTCCACTCTTCTCATACTTTACTCCCCTCCATGCACTCTATGATTCAGCTACTGACCACTTTGATGTTCCTCACATGCCACCTTTATTCTCCTTTGCATAAGTTCCTGGAGGGTAGGGTTGATGTTTTCTCATTCCCATCCCTTAACACAGTGCCTGGCTGTAATGAGAATGGGAATTTGAAGATCTTCCCTGCCCCTTAATAGACCTAGCAGGGAGTTTGAAGACCTCCCCTGCTTTGAAATTAAACGCTGCCCCCTGATAGGCTGAATGTAGTCACATAGAGCCTGTGGTGGGAGGAGTTTGCTGAAGGAAAGCAGAGTCCACAGGAAGCTGGTCTGAGCTAGTGAGATGATGGGGGAAAGAGGAGGCTCTTTTAAGGAGATAGAGAGGTTTGTGAGTAGGTACTTATCTTGTGTTGGTTTGTGGGAAGGCTGAAGGATGCTGTGGCTCTCAGCGTTATTATGGCTTCTGAATATCTTTGGTATTATGATGGAATGGGCTTACTGGTTTTGGGATTCGGTTTTCTGGTAACTAAATAAATGCTTCAGTTCTGTCCTCTATCTGGAGAGTTTGGTATATTTTGCGATCAAATGTCATGAGATATTTATAGTCACGGTCTTTATCATGATCATGGGCACTGTAAATATTGCATTGGCGCTATACTGGCACATAGCAAATGCCTAATAAAGGTTTGTTGACTGACTGACTAGACAAGAATCTCCTCTGTACCACGTCAAGGAATCCAGCCATGACTTGAAAATGTCCAGTGAAGGGGAATCCACCCCCACCTATGGTAGCCCATGTTTCACTTCTGGACAACTTTCATTGTTGGACATTTTCCTCTGATATGGAGCCTAAATTCGCCTCTGCTACTTTCACTCTGTCCTACTTCTTCTCTCTGGGACCCGGCTGAACAAAGCTCATACCTCTTCCTTACGATTGTCATTCAAATACCTAAAGATAGTAATTGTACTTTATACCCCAAGTCTTCTCTTCTTCAGGTTGAACATCTCTCGTTTCTTCAACCATCCTCTTCCCTTTCTTCTCATCTTCCTCCTTGTCTTCATCCTCCTCTTCCTCATTATCCAGCAGGAACTCAAGACTTTTCCCCATTCTGCTTGCCCTTCTCCAGCCCCTCTCTAGATTATCAATGTCATCAGGACATCTGGATAGGAGAGTCTAGAGTTCTGCTAGATTGTAAGCTCCCTGAGGCCAAGAGTTGTTGATTTTCTTCCTGGCATTCCAGGTTTCCAGCACATGTTCCATGTTTATCAAGTAGGATTGAGTCTACTGAAGGAATCAGTGGTTCGGTTGCCTTCTTGGTCTGAATCCTCAGACTCAGGAAGCCACCTCAAGGGAGGTATTGTCTGGCTGTGGTAAGCATACCAGGGACTGGCCTGCAGGCCCTGGAGCATGACCTGGCAGGAAGATTCAGAGGGCAAAGAGCTGGGTTATCTTGTTTGCAGTTGGCTAAACTATTTCATCAGCTGCCTTGGGTCTGGCAACAAGATGCTGTCATGCCTGCCTCTGGGCAGGATCTGGGCAGGATTCAGGCAGGATCTAGAGCTAATGAGATGCTAATAAGGGCTGACACAGGGCCCTTTGACTCATGACACTCCCTCCAGGCTTTTCCCTAAACCTCAGAAAGACAACGCAGGGAATAAGTCTGGGTTCAGGCATCCCTGGGCCCAAGTGGGGAAAACAAATGTTAAAAGGGAGGCTTAGAATAGGAGTCTCAGGCTTCCGAACACCCACCTGCTATTGATCAGCCATCATTACTATAACCCAAGGGTTCAGCCTTTCTTCCTTCCACCCCAGCCATAGCCAGACTAGGGTCCTGTTCAAAGAAGGAAAAGAGGGAGAAGGGAAAGAAAGAACCCTGGAGTCTGGTCATCTTGTTTCCCAAAAAGTTAGATTCTTTCCATCTCATCCTGGCTGAAGTTGTCGTTTTGATCTCATTCTGACAAAATTTTCAATCCCTGCATCAAGGATTGTGTCTGGGGAGGTGGGTGTCCCCAAACCAGGGAAAAAGCTTAAGTATTCAGTATGGGGCCTGCATCATGACACAGATTCTCACCTCCTTGGGGTGGGTAGCAAAAACATGGGTGTTTCCATCTAGAGCTGCCCTTCTTGCTATGTGCTGAAGACCCTCCAGGAAGCTGGCAGGTTCAACCCTTTGGTAGCTAGACACCAGCCCTGGTGAGGCAGCTCGGGTATAATGGAAAGAAAATGAAATTTAGTGTCTAGGGAACTGAGTTCAAATCCTTAGCCAGCTGAAAATAATACTGGTGTGACCCGGGCAATTCCCCTTACCTCTCTGGGCTTCTGCTTCTTTTATCAGTTAATTAGAAAGGTTGGCTAAATGATCTTTCCAGTCTCTTGCAGAACCAGCTCCATCTTCCTCTACATATACTTCTATGGACCTATAGTCCCCTCAACATAGGCATTCCCTCCACCAGTGTAGCTCACAGCCCACCCATGCCTTCTCACCTTGGTGTTCTTTTTCCCCAGATTCCTAAAAGCCTCACCAACAGAGGATGGCAGAGCATACCTCAGAGGACTATAAAGGCCTTAGGGCTCTAGGCTGAACATGAAAGGGCCATCCTGGCCTGAATCCTTCCTCTCACCCCCTCCACTCAGAAAATCCTAGACTGTCAAAGCCAAAAGGAGCATTGGACATGACATGGTAGAGATGGAAGGGACTGGAAGGGACCTCAGAACATGAATATTAGGGCTGGAACATTTCTTAGAACATAGAATATAAAAGATACAAAGGCCTTTGTAACAAAGATTGTAAGAGCTGGACGAGGCATTAGAACATTATATGTTAGGGCTAAAGAGAATTTTGAATGTAATCACAAGAGGAGTGTTATATATTATTTAGTCCAAATCTTCATTTTATCAAATGGGGAAATTAAAGCCTAGACAAGAGAAATGCCTCAAAAGTTACTGTCAGAGACAGAATTTAGATTCTCAGGCTTATGGTTTTTTTTTTCCCATCCTTTCCTATCATCTCTCCTTAAGCTCAATGCTCTCTGTCTCTGTCTGTCTCTGTCCTTCTCTCTCTCTCTCTCTCTCTTTTTGTGTCTCTGTGTCTCTCTGTCTATTCTGTCGGTCTGTCTGTCTCCCAACCTTCAGCTTGCCCTCCTAGCACTGACCCTGCATGCTCTCAGCCCTCTGCACTGAGGACTGGGAGGGTGTGTGTGATTCAGACAGACCTCCATGCCTCTTTGATTTTAGGCTTTGGTCAAGGCTTCTGGAATAATGTCCCATGGCTGGCTCATGACCCTGGGTCCCTCTCCTACTAGGGGCTACCCACCCTCTCTGCTCCAAAGTGAAATTAACAGTCACTGCTGCCTTATGCAGTGGGGTGAAGATAGCATTCCATAGAATGGTGGGGAGGGAGTCAGTGAATCCTTAAACCAATCCCCTCCTGCCTTGTTCTTTTCCCTGACACAGAAGCCCCAGAGACCTTGAGCTGTCTTTCTGCAGAATCGGCGACCTTCAGGCTGCATTAACTGGCTCCTTTCTGCTCTCTTGTAATTAGTCCCCTGATTAGCATTCTGGCTGTTGTGAGATTATTACACATTGTCATGTTAATGAGCACCCCCTGCCCTCACCCCCCCTCCACACACTTCAGCTGCTCCTTCAGCATAAAGACTTCACTCTCCCCTGGCTTCCTCTCATCCTTCCCACTACATCAATCACCCAGGGAAATACTCCCCACATAGAGAAAACTCCACCCAATAACCCCCCCTCCCCACCTACTGGCCAACGACAGGGTCCAGTCTGGACAGAGATCCAGAGGCCACCAGGGACCTCTCCCTGCCTTAGTCTGTGGAGACTCTGGACCCCATTGTTTCTGTGGAAAGATATTCCAGGAATGGCTGAACAGATTGTGGTACAGGAATAGTATGGAATAATATTGTGTTGTGAGAGCTGATGAAAGAGACAATTTCAGAGATTATTGAGTATCAAGGGCAGATACAAAGTGAATGTGAACAGAACCTGGAGAACAATGTATAATGAGAGCAACACTGTAAAGACAAAGAAATCCAATCAGTGCTCCAGAAGCCAGCTGATGGAGCATGAGACCACTCTCCTGGTGGGCTCGGGGCGCAGAAAGAGACATTGTTGAATGTGGCCATTGGGTGGATTCCTTCTGCTGGCCTACACCCACCCATTGGTTACAAAGGGTTTTTCTTTTCTTCTTTCTTTCTCTTGGTTTTTACTGGGTATGTATGGGGGGGGGTGGCATTAGCAATAATGATACTAGGAGAAAAAAAGAAGTCCACTGTGGCATTTTAAAGGATGATAATAGAAAGAAGTTCAAAAGGGAGCACAGACAAACAGGACAGCTTTGAAAGTAATGTGTGAAAATTATACATACATATATTTTTAAAAGCAAGTAGTGTGGAATGGATATTCATGATTTCATAGAGGATCTTTTTGCCTTCTTCATGTATGTAAATATTCTTTTTTGGTCTTTAAGTTAGGAATAAATTTTTTTTTTAACAGAAAGGCATAAGGAAGATACTTCAAATCTAGCTGGAGCCCAGGACCCTAGGACTTAGGACAGGAAGGAAGACCTTAGAGGTCATCTAGTCCAAATCTCTCATTTTACAGATATGGAAACTGAGGCCCAGAGAGGTGAGGTTACTTACCCAAAGCCATACAAGTTAGTAAGTAACAAAGCCCAGACCCAATTCCAGGCCTTCTGACTCCAAATCCATTGCTATTTGTACTGAATGGGGCTGCTCAGAAGACTTGTGTCACTCAAGGACCCTTCAGGTTTTTCTCTACCTTTTTGAGGCCTACCAACTTGATCCAACTGAGTCCTGTGTGGAATGAGGCATTCAGGGCTTTCCACAATCTGACTCTAACCCACTTTTCTAGGTTCGTTTCACACGGCTCCCCTTACTGCCTTCTACTGCTGTCTGACTTTTCACTGATTAACATTTGTTCTATCTCCTGTTTCTGTGCACAGCCCGTCTTTTCACAGGGTCCTCAGTCTGTAGCAGGAGGGGCCTCAGATGCCATCTAGTCCATGTTACAGATGAGGAAGCTGAGACCCTGGGAGGTTAAGTGATTGCCCAAGGTCTCATCTGGAGGATTTAGCATTCCAGGTGGGATTTGAAGCAGGAGCTTCTGAATTTTCTCCATAGCTCCATACGACTTGCTTTTGTCACATTCTGCCTTGTGTCACACTGATTACGAATTGTTTCCCCTACTAGACTGTAAGTTCCTTGGGAATAAAGCCTATGATGCTTCTTTTGGTCATCTTTGTATCTCTAGAGCAGGGGTGGGGAACCTGTGACTTTAAGGCCACATGTGGCCTTTTAAATCCTTAAGTGTAGCCTTTTGACTGAACCCAAATTTTACAGAAGGGACTTTTTCTGTAGGCCACATGTGGCCTTAAAGCCACAGGTTCCCAACCCTACTCTGGAGCCACCCCACCGTGCCTGGCACATAGAGAGTGGGGTCCTGGACTGGGACAAGAGTTAGAGAAAATATAGCGAAAAGAGAACAGGTTTTGCAATCAGAGGATCTGGGTTTGAATCCTCATGGTTACCTGTGTTACATTGGTTGTTACTCAATCTCTGTAGGCCTCAGTTTCCCTCATATGCCAAATGAAGGTCATAGATGAGCTCTAAGGTCCCTTTCTTAATTAAGGTACTCAAGTGATTCAGGGAAAGAGGTGTGGATTTGGAAGTCAGAAGTCCTAGAGAAGGCAGACCGTGATTGAGGTAGGGGGAAAGACAATGCCCAAGCCAGATGATTCCCACACCTTTGTCTCTGGATCTCCACCCTGGCTGGGCCACCTGACCTGGGTAAGTGACTTGTACTGGAGTGCTTGGCTCCACTGTGGCCCCAGGCTCTCCTACCACCCAAGCATCGAGACTGGGGGCCACCTCTTTCACTCTCTCCCTCCCTTTCCCCCCCTCTTCCCCCACCCAACCTTCTGCACTGTGTTGAGGTTCCCAAGGGAAGGACGAGCATTCAGAGGGAACCAGACGCTGGCTTGGTAGATGTCGTCACCACCCCAGACACCAGGGCTCCCCCACCAAGCCGATGCTGTACCTAGGGCCTGGGGATTGCTGGTTCTGGGTGTTTTCTTTTTGTTCCCAGAAACTTTATCTAGTCTGGGATCTGCAAGTCTGGCTTTGCTCTGACTTTACCGTTCCTGGCGCTAATTTCCCATCCCCCTCCCAGGCTTTCTTTCTCCTGTGTTCTCCCCTAGAGGCAAGGACACAGGGCTGGTGCTCAGGTTTTAGTATCTGCTTTGCCACTGACTTGTTGGAGTGGGACTCTGAGCCATAGATTTTTCCTCTGTAAAATTAGGGGAGTTACCTGGAGGGGCTCTAAGGGCCCTCTTTTAAGGTCCCCTCTGCCTGATGTAGCAGGAAAGAGCACTGAATTTGGAGTCAGGTAATTTGAATTAAAATCTTGAGCTGTGTGACCTTGGGTAAGTCAACTCTCTGGGCCTCACTTTCCATATATATAAAACAGAAGGGTTTGGTTAAATGGTCTCCAGAATATGGACAGCTGAGCTTCTGTAAGTTCCCTGAATTTTTCCCTTCCCTTCAATCCTATTCTATTGAAACACAAGACAATACAAACCTTTCAAAACATGGTCCAGTCTTACAATTGCATGCCAGTGCTGAAGGCAGCATCACTTTGGCTAAACACTTCTTAGAGGCCTACCTAGCACACAGTAGGTGCTTAATAGATAATTGTTGATAGATTGGTTAACTGATTGAATACTATCTCTTCCCTAGTGAAGGTGTGGGTAGAACCTGGGAAGGTCATCTCTGACTGCCTCAGATGTGTTCCTCTGTCTGACCCTTCTTGCCCTCTCCCAAACCTGCTGCTAACAAGTCATCTATATGTATCCCCTTCTTGGTGAAGAGAGAGAAGCAGAGAGAGAAGAGAAAGAAAGAGAGAGACCAGAAAATAGCACAACTCTCTCATGCCATAGCAGCTTTTTGCACCCTGGACATCCACTCTGCTTCTGCCACCTCTTTGTCCCTGCTGTGGCATGGTAGAGAAAGTCTGGAGAGTCAAGAGTGGAGTCTGAAGAGGCAGGCTACATCAGGGCAAGATGTTTGAGCCCATGGCTGGCTGGCTGGCTGAATGGATGAGCACAGGAGATGTTTCCAGATGTAGGTGGAGGCAGGTAAGCATTTGCCAAGGGGTGCTGAAGAGAAACTGGGCCAGGGTTGGGCTGGCCCATGGGCATCTCTTTAGGGGAACTGTTGTGTTCTCCTTCCCCCCACAGCTTCTCTTCTCCCACCATTGAGGTCCTGATGGGTTGTATGACAAAAGTTAGACTTAGGGACAGAGAAGATCATAGGAACATTGAAGTTAGGAGTGGCAGGGTCCCTGAGAGAGGAGGACTTCAGGAGGAGGTCTGGGGGGACAGATGAGGACAGATGAGTTTGCATGTCTTGAGTTTGAGATATTCAGCACATGACATTCAGGTGAACTTGCCCAATTGGGAATTAGAGATGGGACTATGATTGTTTTTTTTTTTTTAAAGTAATCCCTCATAGACTAGATGGCCTCTGAGCTACAGGAGTCAGGTAATCTGAATTAAAATCTCTAACCTGCTAGTTACTAACTGTGTGGCCTTGGGTAAGTCACCTTTCTGAGTGACTTTCTTAATTCTAGCTCTAATTATGTGATAGGCTCACAGAGGTCTTTGCAACTCTTAGATTCGATGATTTTTATCATTATATGAGATAATCAGAGACTGCAGCAAATTAGAAATGCAAAGGGACTTCTCTCAAAGTGAAGCTGCTAAGGGTTTCCTAGCTCCCATTCCTGGAGGGAAGGTCATTGGGGAAAAGCCTGGAGTCAAGATGACAAGGAAGAAGTCTATTTGTCTCTAGGAGGTACCAGAGGCTACCAAAGGGGGCTGAGACTCTGAGAGGAAGCCAGAGGAAGATGAGAGAATGAGAGAGGGTGGCCTTCAACAGCCTTCCCTACAGAGTGGAGACGAAGGTAGACAAAGTCAAGACTAAAACAAAATTAAAAGCCGCAGCATATAAAAAGGAACCAGCTTCTAGACTAGAATGTTCACATGTCACCAATCCAAGCTGGAATCTTGGGTCTATGGAGGTACAGAGTTAGGAAAAGCGTACCCCAGACCAAGGCACAGTGAGTTCCTGCCATCCACCAGAAGGGGGAAGCCAACAGCAGAAGGGCTGCAGGACAGAATACCAACTCCCCAACCTGGAATTCAAGGCGTTCTAAAACTTTCTCCCAGGACCTCCCCAATCTTATCTTACCTCAATCCCCAAAGCTAGTAACTTCAGTTCTGAATGGGAATTCTCTCCCTGACAGGGTCAACTTGTTGTTATTCAGCTGTTTTTCAGTCCTGTCTGACCCTTTGTGACCCCATTTGGGGTTTTCTTGGCAAAGATACTGGGGTGGTTTAGCCTGTGCTCAAAGACCTCCAGTGTTAGTGAACCTACCTTTGGATAGTGTTAACCTGTTCTTGCCCTGACCTCAGTGGAGCGAGAGATGAACCAGGAGCCCTCCTTCAGGCAAGGGAAGCTGTAGTCTAAAAGACTGATCTATAACAGCCCTGTCTACTCTCTCAGAGTTGATAATCGATGCTGCTTTGACCTTTGGCCCCTGCCAAAGGTTCTTGCCATTGATAATCCTGATAATTACATCAGCTTCCCTCTCCTAGTATTTAACCACAGAGGAAGCAGAGCAGGGATTACAGAATCAAGTTTGCAGAGGGGGAAATTGAAGCGAAGATTGGCCAAGTGACCTGCTTGAGGTCCCATAGCAAACTAAATGGCCCAGACAAGTCTGCTAACTCCCAATCTATGGGTATTTCCACATTTTTTTTTAGTTTAGACCTGCAATTTTATTAGTGTATCAAACTCCTTATGTGAAATCTAGCAATACAGATGGTAACTTGCAACCTCTGAGAGCTACCTGCATCACAGAAAGGTTTGTGAGTAGCTTTCATCACACAGCTAGTATGTGTTGGAGGTAGGGCTTGAACTCAGGTCTAGGCCAGACTGCCCGGATGAATAAAATCTTTCAGGTCAATTCGGCAAACATTTATTGAATCCAAACAAACGTTTCTATGGTCTTTCAGAGTTTGCAAAGTGCTCTCTTCACAACAACGCAGTGTGACAAGGTGTTCAAGTGGTATTGTCCCCATTTGGCAGGAAACTGAGGCCCCAGGAGGTCACCTGACTTGTCTGGCCCATTAAGCAAGTCCTCAGGCTCTGGAGGAGACTGAGCTGAACACAGCGGTCCTCATGGAGCTCCTCCTCTGAGAGGGGAAAGAGGCTGTGGTCTGAAACACCTAGACACGAGGCTGGCTTTTTTTGTTCAGACTTGCCGTTTTTGAAAAATATTTATATGAATTTAATCATCAACAAACACGAACATTTCAATACGCAAAAGAATGCCAACAGGAAAAGGATTCTGCCTGAAACTATAAAGTTCTGTTACATGAAATTTAACAGGGTAGTGAAATAATTACCCTTGTTCGTGTCCCGTTTTCCGTTTTATTCCACTACATGCTGTCTCTGGCACAAAGAAAGCACTTAACAAATATGTTTTTTTGACTGTTGTTGACCAACCTTATTTTTAATGCTCTTTCCTCCTTTTTCATTTTTGTTCATTCCTCTCTCCCACTCAATTCACCTCTCTTCCCGACTCAGTAACAACTTTCTCTTCCTCCCTCCTTTTTCTCTTTCTTTGCTTTCTTTCTTTTCTCTCTCTCTCTTCCTTCTTTCTTGCTTTCTTCCTTCCTTCCTTCTTCCTTCCTTCCTTCATTCCTTCCTTTCTTCTTTCTTCCTTCCTTCTTTCTTTCTTTCTTTCTTTCTTCCTTCCTTCCTTCCTTCCTTCCTTTCTTCTTTCTTCCTTCCTTCTTTCTTTCTTTCTTTCTTCCTTCCTTCCTTCTCATAGATCACTGCTAACTCACGGTTTACCCTTTCTTGAAACAATTAAATATAGTCAAGGAAAAACAAGTTATCTCATTTGCTACATCTGAAAAAGTATGTTTCATTCTGTACTCTAGTTTATCACTTCTCTGTCAAGAAGCGAGAGGCAGATTTCATCCTGTGGCTTCTAACGTCAGGATTAGTCACTGAGTAGATTAGAGATCTTAAATCTTTCAAAGTTGTTTTCCTTTACATCATTGTGGTCATTGTGTAAATTGTTCTGGTTCTAGTCACTTCACTCTGCATCAGTTCATCTACATCTTTCAAGTTTCTCTGAATCCTTTATATACGCAGTTTCTTACAGCAAATCATACTTCACTATATTCACATACTACATTTTGTTCAGTCAGTCTGTCCCTGATTGATGCTTAACCACATTGTTTCCAGTTCTTTACTCAAAACAAAAAGTTCTGCTACATCCTAGTAATTGCCATGAGAAATTTCCCCATACTTTGAGGATTTAAGTGTTTCCACCATTGCTGGTTCTATAGGAAAATGTGACAATGCCTAGAACAAGTCACTTCTTTTCTTTCTCTCAGTCTGGGGACTCCAGACACAGAAATTCCTGCTCAGCTCTGGACTCTGTATCTTGGCTGTAAAACTTCTGGCTCTGGTGTGGTAGGAAGAAGATTGGGTTTGAAGTCACAGGCCCTGGGTTCAAATCTAGACTCTACCACTTACTGCTAGTGTGGTATAACTTTAGACAAATCACTTTATCTCTCTGGGTCTTTATTTCCTAATCTTTGAGGTTGAACTAGACGGTCTCTGAGGCCTTCCAACTCTAAAGCTATGATCTTATGACCAAGTGACTCCAGGAAAGTCAAATACCTCTTTGGATCTCAGTTTCCTTATCTTTAAAAAGAAGGAACTAGAATAGATGACCTCCAACATCTCTCTCCCAGCTCTAAAGGTTATGAGTTTGTGACTATGGCTTGTCTTTATCAACTTTCAAGGATATCTTCTTATAGGAGAGTAGGGGGAACCCTTAACATGGCTTTTTCCTTTCACAACCTTCTAAACTACCTTTGGGTACAGGCCCCCAAGTCCATAAGCCTAGTACTTTTTAGGTCTGTAGTTTGGCTTAGTTCCCTAGGCTCAGAGCTCATAATCATATAGGGCTATCAAATTAAAGAAGAGACTTTTAAGTCCATTCACAATCCAATCCCCTCATTTTACAAATGAAGAAACTAATCTACTGTCCCTGATCCCTAGCCACCTTTCTCTTTGTCCCACCCAGGACACCATAGCTGAATGTCCAATTCTAGTACCCTCTTTCTTCCCTACCTCACTCCAACCCCTATTCCAGATCACAGGAGTTCATCCTTAAGGTTGATTCACAAGGGAAAATGGAATGTGCAAAGTCAGGAATAATACATTGTAGTTATGGTGATTCTCTCACTAAAATCCTTCTCATCTGCTTTGCCTCACCTTTGAGTAGAAATGGTCTGATTTGGGAAGTAGAAGTTCTCTCTCTCTCATTTTTTAAATTTAAATTGATTTGTTTATTTACTTTTAGTTTATAAGATTCAGTTCCACAATCCCTTGAATTTCACATTTTTCTCCCCTCCCTCTGCCCCCCACTTCTGCCCATGGCAGCATGAAATCAAGTTATAGGATTTGCAAATACTTTCACATTGGACATTAGTCTGGTTGTATAGAAGGGTTGTAATCAATGGAGTGAACAATGGAAAAGAACGATAGCATGTAGATTGCTTCAGTCTCCATTTAAACTCTGGTCTTTCTAGATCTTTCTCTGAATGTAGACATCTCCTTCCATCCTGAGACTTGTAGAGTTGTCTTGTACCTGTGCATGGCTGAGAAGAGTCCAGTTTATCAAAGCTGGTTGTCTCACATATGATGTGTCTGTGATT
>CM053582.1:117875773-117901926 GCA_028627135.1 Pseudochirops cupreus
ATTTTTTTTTAAATCTCTGTGGGGCTCTGCTTCCAGAAGGGAAAGCTCTGTCCCAAATCGCTGGGGTCCTCCTGGCTGCTGTAGCTCTCAGGAAGATGCTGGGAGTCTTCCTAAATACTTCCGGCTGACTGGATAATGAGGACTCCAAGACGGGGGCCCAAGACAGCGATCTGGATCCAGGCTGCTCAACACGAGAGCACTGGCCTGAGAACAATTGCTAAGTCCCTCTGCTGTCTGCAGGCCGTGGGCGGGAAGCTACAACATGGAGGCGGGTGCAAAACCTCTGCCTTTTGCTTTTCCACTCTGGAGGCCTTTCGCCAGACTGCTTATCTCCCCCTTTCGCAATCCCCACTTGCAGCTGCTGCTAATCTGCTCACCTGAGAGGCTCCTCCTGTCCAGCCTCCCCCGGGGCACAGCCACGGCTTGAGGGCAGGCTGGTTTCGGTTTGCAGTGCTGATATGGATCCTTGCAGCCAAGCTGACTTTAGTGGGAAGTATCTTTGTGTGCGTTTTGGAGTTCTAGGACTGGTTTAGAGTCCTGTTTTATGGGTATTTTGGGGTGGCTATGTGAGAGCTGTGATATGTTGCTGCTGCTACGCTGCCATCTTGGCTCTGCCCCTCCATTGGCTCTCTTTTCTGCCATACATTGGCAGCTATCTTGTCAGAATCCTCATGGCATCACCCACTGTGGCCCCCATGAACCAACTCAGTGAAAGGGGAAGGACTTCCCTTCCCCCACTTTCCTTTCACCCCAGCTCTGAGCAACGGGCCTTGGGGCGTTTGTTCTTCTTCTGCATTGTTTGTCCTCCTCTGTCTCAGGTGCTGGAGTTTAGGTCACAGTAACTTTGGAGCCATGATTCCAGGTGGGGTGCTGCAGTCAGCCAATCAAAGCAGGACCGCCCACCCACATTGCAGGGGATGAAGCAGGCTCCATGTTAGGCAACAAACTGGGCACGTTCAAAATAAGCCCAAAGAAGCCTGGGTTACATTTTTGTGTAGTGCTTTATGGTTTACTGAATGCTTTCCTCATGCCAAACCTTTGAGGCAGATTTTGGTGGTATTATTATCCCCATTTTACAGATGAGGAAATAAAACTGAGCCTCAGAGAGGATGAATTATTTGACAGTGGCCGCACAGATAGTAAGTGCTTGTGACTGCATTCAAATGCAGATCTTCTGACCCCAAACCCAAGGCTTTTGTGAAAGATATGAGGGTCAGAAGATCCAAACATCAGCTCTCACAGGTCCTAGCAACGTAATGTCGGGCAAACCCTTTCCTCTTTCTGAGCCGACTCCCTCTGTAAAATGAAAGAGACTCCAAATCACTGATTGTACAGTCAGAGCTGGAAAGGGTCTTCAAAGGTAGAATTCAATCCTCTCATTTTACAGATGAGAACAGTGAGGCCCATAGAGGCCCCTGGTCCCAAGAGCTATACTGATGTATCCAAACCAAGATTTAAACAGGTCTATCCTACCTTGAGGTCCAGTGCTCTAGCAACTACACCTGGCTGCCCATGGCCCTATGACCACAGGCAGACAAAGGTACAGACAAAGCACTCATTGCATCCTGGAACTGTTTCATTGTGGTCTCTGCTAGTATTGACCAACACTGTGGTATAGGATGTTCAAAGTGAGGGAGGAGTGGGGCAAGGGGACTGATTATAGATCATAGGATTTACTGTGTTGCCAGAAGGGACCATAGAGATAATTTAACTCAACCCCTTCATTTTACAGATGGTATCTTGAGGCATCAAGCCCGGAGGGGATCTGTCCAAGGTCACACAGAAAGTAGATGATCCAGCATTCAAAGCCAAGCCTCCTGACTCCAAACCCAAAGTTCTTTCCAGGGCACCTATTTTATTCCTTTCAAAGGGGTGATGTAATGAATAATACTTGATGTTCCTGGTCTAAATCAGGACCTAATCCCACTGTGACTGCCGAACACACTTAGGGAAATGAATTTACTCCATGTGTATCCAGAGCTCACCTCCTCTGTTCACTAGGGGTCACCCTTGAGCCCCAGACCAGACACCAAGACATTGATTACCTCTTGCTCCAGGGTGTTGGTAGTGGAAAGGATGGGAGAGATTGGGGCAGGAAGGAGATGGTGCTTGGGGCTACAGAGCAAGGGGGTGGAGGGATACTGTGGTCAGGGCTAAGGAAGGGAGAGGAGGACAGTCAATAGCAGTGTCTTAGCCTCAAACTGGGGGCTCCAGAGGGATAGAATGTCCAGGACTGTGGAATGGAAAGAGGGTGGGCTGTAGGAAAAGTAATCAGAAGAAAGAGGAGGAAAAGGAGCAGGGAGAAGGCAAGAGGAGAAAGGGAAGGACAGTGCTCAACTTATAGATACAGAAATTAATTAGGACCAAGCGGCCCCTGAGCCAAAGGAACCCAAACTGTCTAAGGATCCTAGGATTCTTGCTGGGCACTTTTAATACTGGGAGCTCTGAATTTCCAAGATGGAGCACTCTGGGTGCTAAGCATCTGGAGCCAGGTAGATTTGGAGATGGTAGGGTTGGGGATAAAGATAATGTGGGGCCCGGGGCTATGGAATAGGGTGATGTAAGGGGGAGGGAAGGAGACAGGAGCCAGATTGCAAGGGATTAAGAAATACTGAGTGGTGAGTAGGAAGGAACTGAGATTGCAGACCATTCTTTTTTAGGCATTTAGCAGCAAAGGAGACCATGTAGTATAGTGGATAGAAGTCTGGCCTTAAAGACCTGTGTTCAAGTCCCCTCTAACACATCCTGACTGTGTAACCCTGGGTAATTTATTTCCCTTCCAAAGACTCTAGACAACTCTCTAAGATTATAGTTGCAGAAAAATTGACAGTCTAAACTGATAGAAAGAATGTTGTCATTCAAGAGTTCTTGCACTAATTAAATCAAAAGTCCTATCTCTTATTAGTAAAGGAGAGAGATAGGAAGGTAGTTAAATGCATATGGCTAAGGAGTACTCACAGGATCCCATAACTATTTGGTCTCAGGGCTGGAAGGGACTCCAGAGTCTGACCCCCTACCTGAACAGAGATGTTCTGTACTATGTCCCTAGCAAGGGGTCATCCAATTCCTTCCCAAAGTCTTGCAGTGGTGGGGAATTTGGTACTCTTCCATTTCTCCATGCAGTCTATTCCTATTTTCTAGCCCCTTCATCCCTCCCCTAGAAACCTGAAAGTGGCCTAAGTGAACCTCCAGATGGAATAGAGGAATCACTGTGCCAGGTGGGAGTCCTATGTCCATGCAGGAGAGCTGAGCAGAGAGGAAGGCACTAAGAAGAGAGAGATGATGGAAGCACGGTCTCTACGGACCTCCAGTAATTCCCAGAGTTGTCAGTGACATAAGACATCTTGTCACTTCCCCTGTCTCCATCAAGGACTAAGGTAAGTTGCCCCAGTAGATGGGGTATCTATCCTACCCCCACCCCTACCCTCACCAGCCTATCCCTCCTGGATCACTCCTTCCACTCATGACTTCCATTGTCACTGAGTTCTATCTTTTATCTAACTTAAATCCTTCCTATGGCAATTTATGGGCCTATTCTCTCCTGGGACAATTCTCAGATCTATACCTTTCTTCTCACCCCTATTCTCCCTCTATGCTCAAAGAAATTTAGAAGTAGTCTCTTTGATAAGCTAAATTTTCTCCCTGCTACCTCTCCCTCTCCCTCTCCCTCCTACCACCCTCCACATGCACTGCCTCCTCTTCCCCACCCATATTCCTCTCTCCTACTCCCAATACATACTCATGGGTCTATGGGAACCCAGCCCTGACAGTCAAGACTGGGGCCACTGACAGATTCACTCTTTCCAATCAGAGTCACTCTCCAGTCCTGGGGGGAGATGGCAGTGGGTGCTGAGACCTGCAGCTGCAGGCCCAGCCCCAACCCAGCCCAAATCCCCAGCCCAGCCCAGCCCTGCCCAGGGGCTTTGTGGCTGAGGAGGGGAGATGGCTAGGGAATAGGGGGAGAGAAGAGGAGGGAGGATGTAGGAAGGGAAGGTTTCAGGGGAAATTAGCAAGGGAAAAAGGAAAGGAAGAAAACAAGGAGAAACAGAAATAAGAGGGAAGGGAAGGAGAAGGAGGGGAGAAGAGAAGAGACTTTACAAAATCCAGAAATGGATTGGGACCAACTAACTCATTCCTGCCCCTGAACAGCCTGAATTGTCTAAGGACCCTAGTCCTCTTCCTGGGCCTTGTTCTTGCCTCTGGATTCCACATTCTGAGCTCAGCACCCCAGACTTTGGGCTCTGGGGTCCAGGTTCTGAACTCTGGGTTCTAAGCTTCTAGGCTCCTGGTTTTGGATTCTAGGCATTGATGTTTAGGCTCTGGGATCCAAGTTCTGAATTCTAAGTTCTAAGCTCTGAGCTTTGGGCTGCAGGCATTTAAGGTCTATGTCCTAGGATCTTGGTTCTGGGCTGCCAAGTTCTAGATTCCAGGCTCTGGGTTATACTTGACACTGGCTCCAGAGTGTAAGGCCAGATCTCTCGTTAGACTAGCCCAGAAAGGAACAGTAGAAGCCTGGAACACTCAACCTGTCTCTGTCCTAAGTTCAGACAGGGCAAGCTTCCTCTTTGCTTTGGGTACACTGTGCCCCTCCTTAGAGGGCAAAGACACCCTCCACGCTAATTTTCCTCTCTCACAGAGAAGGCTTCTGTAACAAAATAATGCCTTCCCCCATCAGCGGCAGGTGGAGTGCCCAGAGGTTCTGAGGCCAGAGGATGAAGCCATAGTTGTGCTGATGTCCCAGGAGGAGGCAGTGACCTCCCAGCAGGTAGCTCCTCAACATGAGGTGTTCAAGAAAGCACCAGATTTTATAGGATTTGAGAGCTAGAAGGAACCTTAGACATCATGTAGTCTCATTTTACAGACCAGGTAACTGAAGGTCAGAGAAGTTAATTGATTTGTTCTAAGTCACTGAGATAATGAGTGGCGGAGTTGAGATCCAAACCTGGACCCTGTGATTCCAGGTACCCTGCTCCTACCACTACCCCACGCTGCCTTGAGGCAGTCAGAGGGATCCTGTTCAGGTAAGGGCTGGACTAGGAGATCTTCTAAGGTCTGGGTCACCTCTATGTCATGAGTACTGGCTGATTTTCTGATGAGGCAAGGGCCTGAGGACAGCACTCTCGGGGAAGGGGATTCCCAGGGGAGACTCTCTAGGGACCAGAAATTATCTTCGACTCCCAGATGGAGAATTAATTGGAAGCCACAGATGGTGTTGCACGAGGTTGGAATTGTGAAGAAGCAGAGAGCTTTGAGGAAAACTGTAGAATGAAGAGAGGAAGCACTGTCATAGTTTATTGGATACGGGATCTAGGGTCAGGAAGGTTTGGGTTCAAATCCTGCCTCAGACACTTACAGCTGTGTAACTCTGGGCAATTTACTTAACCTCTGCAGATCTCACTTCCTCATCTGTAAAGTGAAGGAGATGCCCTCCAAGGCCTATTCCAGCCCAAAATTGATTTTCTATTCATTGCTTGATCCAGTTGAATCCAGAGTAAGAGAAGCCCCTTCCTGCGCCCAGAGCCCTAGAAAGGAGAAAGGGCCCATAGGATATGGGTTTCCAATCATCTCTGCTTCAGCCCTCTATAAAGAATAGAGAGGAACTGAAGGCAAAGGAGAACCAGGCCTTCTGGACCAAGACTTCCAAGATGAAGTTTAGGAAAAGAGAGCTCATTGAAAGGACAGCTGAAGTCAGAATGTCACAAAGTGGGAAAAAGAGGGTGTCAGGAAAGGGACTGCTATGGGTTTCATGACTGAGGTTGGTGGGAGAGGTCTGATTCCCTCTGTTTCCTCACCAAGTTTCTCCCAAACCACATTCTCTTCAGCAAACACACTTGAGTGAAGAATACCACCAGTGTGACCAGTGATGGGCACAGGGAAGGGAAGAGAAGGAGATGAGATATTTGTCCTTGCTCTAGCCCCAGGAGGGCTGGAGAGTGTCAACAGCTCTCTTCCCATTTTTTCAGTCAATGCTGAATGTCAGTGAGACATAACAGACACGGGTCAAGTCAGGTCCTGGAAGAGGTCCTTCTAGGGATGGCAATAAGAGCTGGGGCACCTACAAGTCCTTATTCTCCTCTCACCTGAACCATTGCACCAGCCTTCTGGTTGAGCCATCCCACTTTAAGCCATTCCACTCATGTGCCAAGGTGATTTTTCTGCTCCCCTGATCAAAGAGCTTCAGTGACCCTCTGTTACCTCAAAGATCCAGTGTCATTTCCTCTATTCTAAAGTTACTGATAGCCTGCCCCCTTCCTACCTTTCCAGGCTCCGTACACTCCCCTCCCCTCTATGGCACTCTACAATCCATCTGTACTCTCCCTCTTGCAGTCTTACCTCTGACAGTCCTTTCCTCCATCACTCAACTCCTTGCCTTTGTCACCACCATCCCCCCCTACAGCCTCCTAAGTCTGGAAGGCTTTGCCATCTCTCAGTTTCCCTGGCTTCCTTCAAACTCCGCTCAAATACCACCATCAGCACATGGCCTTTCCCAGTGTCCTGATCACTACTGCCTTCTTCTCTCAGATTTCCTCACTTCTAGTCCATCTAGATCTTCTCTCCTCTGACACTGCTACTCCCCTGGTGCAGGCCCTCATCACCTGGACTATTACAATAGTCACGGCCTGCCACAAGTCTCTCCTCACTCCAATCTCTCCTCTATTTAGCCGTGAAATTGTTCTTCCTAAAGAGCAAGCCTTATTCAAAAAAGTCCATTGGTTCCCTATCACTTCCTTTGGTTGTTGAGTCATTTCTGTCATGCCCAACTCTTCGTGACCCCGTTTGGGGTTTTCTTGACAAAAGACACTGGGGTGGTTTGCCATTTCCTTCTCCAGCTCATTTTACAGACGAGAAAACTGAGGCAAACAGAGTGAAGTGACTTGCCCAGGGTCACACAACTAGCACGTGTCTGAAGCTGGATTTGAACTCATGAGGATGTCTTTCTGATTCTAAACTCAGCGCTCTATACAGAGCCACCTAGCTGCCTCCTATCACCTCCGGGACCAGACACAAAATCCTGTTTGGCCTTTAAAACCCTTCATACTGGACCTTCCTTCCTGCCTTTCCTTTCTGCTCATACCTTTCTTCCAGCACACTCTATGAGTTGCTGCTGTTGGCCTCTCATACATCACTCCATCTCCTGATTCAGGGAGTCTTTGCTGACTGAACCCCATGCCTGCCGCTCTCTCCCTCCTCACATCCGCCTCCTGGCTTCCTTTGAGTCTCAGCAAAATTCCCACCTTCTATAAGAAGCCTTTCCCAGTCCTACTTAAGGCCCTCCCTCTGAGTCTACCCCCAATTTATCCTACAACTATCTATCTATCTATATGTAGTGGTTTGCATGATGTCACCCCCGTTAGACTGTGAACTCCTTGAGGGCAGACATATACTGTGCCTTTCTTCATATCTCCAGCACACATCTCCGTAACATGCTTGTCGACTGACTGATGATATGTTATTATGGGAAAAGCTCTGGATTTGAAGTCGGATGACCCAGTTTTGAATACTGGCTTCTTATAGGTTACATGGTAGATAGAGTTGGACCTGGAATCAGGAAGACCTGAATTCAAATCCAGCCTCCAACACTTACTAGCTGTGAGACCCTGGGTAAGTCACTTAACATCTGTCTGCCTCAGTTTCCTAATCTGTAAAGATGAGGATAATTATTATTATTATTATTATAGGATATTATGAGTGTCAAATGAGATAATGTTTGTAAAGTGCTTTTCCAACCTTAAGATACCATAGAAATGATAGCTCTTATTGTCTATGGGATCTTGACTAAGCCTCACCCTATAATTCAATGACAGGGCCAAGGGACAGGATAGGGACAAGAGTAGAGTTAGAGAGAGGGATGAAAATGCGGATAGGTCTGGAAACAAACAAGGTGGCAGGGATGAGCTAAGCCATTGAGTAAGAGCCTGCTGAAAGTCCGGCTGTGTCTAGACAGGGCTCTATAAGAGTCAGTCCCTAGCTAAGATGGGGACACCAGGGACCACAGGGAGGAAGGCCAGAGTCCCCCTGCTGCTGTGGGCTGAAATAATCCCTCTTCTGCTAATGGGGAAAACCATGTATCAGGGCCTCTGTGCTCTGCCCTGGCCAGACCACAGCCGGAAGATTGTGTCCAGTTTGAGGAGACACATTAGAGGAAGGAAATCGGCAACCTGGAGAGGGTCCAGAGGAAAGCAAGAGGAGGGTGTCCTGACATGTCTCAGTGGGAAGGGGGTAGCTCCTACAGCCAGGTCCCTGAAGCCTGGCTAGGGAAGGTTTTCTTGCTTCTGAGGGGGCTGTAGCCATGATTTCCTGGGGTCTCTCAGTCTCCAGTTCCCTGAAGCACTGCCTGGCCTCCAGGATCCCCCAGACTCCACTCTCCATCCCCACTGAGCTCTACTGGCCCAAGGGAGGATGTCTGAGTTTCAAGCAAAACATTACCAAGGAATTATAGCGAGGAAAAAGCTGTATAAATGTGATTTATTGTTGTAATTATTATTATTAAGGGAGAAAGTCATGTAAATGAGAGTTACAAAGCTTGTGTGGTCATGTTTCCTAAGTTCTTTAACTTGCCTGACCCTGCCTGACTTTCCTGACCTTTCTCAGACCCTACCTGGCTTTCATACACAGAGCCATGGGCCCTGAGCCCCAGGGGAAGGGGACAAGCTTCTGGGAATGATTCCTCGGAAATGCAAATCTCCATAGACTTGTTTGAGCCTCATGGATCAACGACTTCAGCCTCCCTCCTACCCTGACCCCATGTACTCTCTGTCCCTATCTCACCCTGTTTGAGCCTGCCTGACCAAAGCGTCACCTTGTATGAACTCCTCTGAATCTTCTCTACCCCTGCCTGACCTTGGTGTCCCCTTTCTGACCCTGTAGGATCTCAGGCTCTGTTTAATATTGCCTGACCTCTCTGACCCTACGTGACCTTCCCAGACCCTTCCTTTCTCTGACCTCTCTCTTACCCCTTTCTGACCCTTCATAGACCTCTCTGGCCTCTCTATGACCCTTCCTGACCAAGCTTGATCCTGCCCAACCTCTCACTGACCCTGTCTCACCCTGTCTGACCCAATCTGATCCTGCTTGACCCAAGGGTCTGATCCCCTTCATTTAAACAGTAGAAATTTGTTGAGAGGGGACACACAGTATAATGGAGTGAGAGAAGCTTGTGCATCCTGACAGATCCTCCAGAAAACTACACACATTAAAAAAAATAATAACACCAAATGGAAACATGGACTGACCAGAGTTGGAGACGTGAAATAATACAGAGTTAGAAACATGGGATGATTCAGAGAAACTGACCACTAGGGAGAGACAGACAGAAAGACACTCACACTCATTCTCTCTCTGTTTCTCTCTGTCTCTCTCTGTCTCTCTCTGTCTCTCTCTCCCTCTCTCTCCCCCCACACACACAATCTCTCTCACGCACACAATTTCTTTCTCACACACACACACACACACACACACACACACACATCAGCTCAAGAAAGACCTGCACAACACATGTGTCTTTAGAATACCACCAAACAGATGCAGAAAGAGAGATGAAACTTTGGTGTGGATTCAGAGATGGAGCTGCCCTCAAGATTACTCAGACCTCAAGAGAGGCCTGTGGGCCAGACCATCTAAGCATCCCTGAAGGAGAGCAGGAAGGCACAATAAGGAAGAGCAGCACATGCCAATCCTTTCTCTGGTAAAGCTTGCACTCATTGATAAAGGATTTTTCTCTCTAAGATTATGAAGTCTTGGTCAAGAGGCTGAGACCCTAAAGGGTACAGATGGTAATTTTTCTCATGGAAGGCAAAGACTTCAAAAGAGAAAATAAGATTTGGAAAGCGAACATCTGGTTAAGAAAATGGTATCCAAGAAGGAGATTTGGATTTATGGACCTCTGCTTAAAAAATGACCAGCTCCTGGTCAGGGATGAGATACACTTAATGATGACTGCTGAGAACCTAATGAAAAGATTTTAAACTGAAGAGGAAGGGGGAGGAAGAAGACTATCAATGAATATTCACCATTGAGAGCTGTTATAATGGAGGAGGAAAAATAGCGATAGACTCACAGAAATCTATAGGAGACAAAAATCTAATAGCCCCAATAAAATCTATGCTCTCGCTTATCACTACACAAATATACAAAGCATAGGTGAACTAGAGCTCCAAATTCAAGGAGGAAAATGTGACTTGGTATGTATTATTGAGACTTGGTGGGAATTATGATATGTTATTGGATTATGTCTTCAGGGATATAGCTTATTCAAAAGGTAGATATTACAATGGATAAAGTATTGGACCTGGGGCCAGGAAGACCTGAGTTCAAATCTCATCTCAGTAAGTCATTTAACCTCTGTTTGCATCCGTTTCCTCACCTGTAAAATAGTGATTAATAATATCTACCTCCCAGGGTTGAGAGGAGGTGGGGGCGTGGAGGGGAATGAAATATTTGTACAGAGTTTTGTAAACCTTAAAACACTACATAAATGCTAAACTATCATCATCATTATTATTATTGTTGCTGTTGTTGTAGTTATTGTTAACCAGAAAGATAAAAGGGATGGGGAGGTCATTAAGCAGCATTGTATATTAAAATATATTCTTGTCAAAAAACAAAACAAGAGGCTTCAGAGTGGGAGGAGGGAGGTCAGACGGGGTGGTGAATGTATGGGGCAGAGCTGCCCACCACTTGAACAGAAAGAGGAGTTTGGGGAATAGACCCTCAGCTTGCTGTGGAGGCAGACTATGGTAGCAATGAGAGACTTCAATTATCTGCTAAAGCAAGCTCTCCCTCTTCTGAGAGCAAAACAACTATTTATCTACCTTAGTGATGATTTCATCCTTCAAATGGTAGAGGAAGCAGCATCGGAAAATTCTATTCTAAACCTGGCTCTCACCAACAAGGAGAAGCTGGCTGCCAGAAATAATGGGCACCTTGAGGGGAAGTGTCCACTCTATCTTTAGAGTTTGTGATAGAGGAAGAGAGGAAAGATAGGGCCGGTATAATAAGCACCCTGGATTTTAAGAGAGCAAACTTCAAAGATTTCAGAGAAAGGATAGGCAGGTCCCCATAGCTTCCCAAAATGATACACTCTCAAGAGAGAACTTCTGCAGAAAGAAAGAGGAAACCATTCCAGTGGGGGAGGAAAAGAGAGCTTGTCTAAAGAAACAAATGTGGATTTCCCAGGAAATAAGCAAGCAACTTAGATTTTTAGAAGCCACGGACTTAAGATAGAAGTAACGGAGGACTGAATACAAACTCGTAGTGTGGTCGTGTAAGCATGATATCAGGAACACTACAGATCACAGTGAGATGAGTCTGACTTAGGACAGCAAAGTGACTTTTTAAAAGCTACATAGTAATGGCTCATTGTACAGTGAATGACTTTATTAGACTTAGTTCTTCTCAGCAATGCAATGATCTAAGATAATTCCAAAAGACTCATGGTGGAAAACGCCATCCACATCCCGAGAAAGAACTATGGAGCTTGAATCCAGATGGAAGCAGACCATTTTCTCATTCTTTTATTGGTTTTTTGTTTTGTTTTGTTTTTTCTTTCCCTTTTGTTCTGATTCTTCTTTCACAACATGACTAATGTGGAAATGTGTTTAATATGATTGTACATGTGTAGCCTATATCAGATTGCATGTCATCTTGGGAAGGGGGATGGAGAAGGAGGGGGGAAATTTAGAACTCAAAATCTTATAAAAGCGAATGTGGAAAACCAAAAATAATTTTTAAAAAAAGTCATATAGAGGCAAAAAGAAGTGGACTGACCCATCAATTAATAGCCATTCATTAAGCAACTACTCCCTGCCCGGCACTGGGGATGTAAAGACAAAAGTAAAAGCAGTCCCTGCCCGCAAGGAATTTAGAGTTTAGCTGGAGATGTGTTCACATATGGCTATATTTAAGATATACGCGAAATAGGTACACTGTAAGATGCAAGGCAGGAAGGAAAGGAATTAAGTATGTGTATAGCCCTTACTATGTGCCAGGCACTGGGCTAAGTGCTTTATAATTTTTATCTCATTTGATCCTTATAACCTCGGGAGGTAGGTGTTGTTATCTCCAGTAGAGAGAAGGTAAGTGACTTGCCCAAGGTCACACAGCTAGTAAGTATCTGAGGTTGGATTTGAGTCTAGGTCTTACTGACACCAGTCCCCCAAGACACCATGCCTCAGTGGCTGGGGTACTGGCACGAGTGGGGGGGACCAGAAAAGGATTCATGTGGGAGGTGGTGCTTGAAACAGGGTTTTCAGGAAGTAAGGGCTTATGAGAGAGAGAATCAAAGAGGGAGTGCGCTCCAGGACCAGAGAAGGGATAGGTCTGCTGCTCAGATGAGTGGAATGATGGAGAGAAAGCATGACTGTTCCACTCATTTCTGTGGAATGAGAGACTGGCCAATGGGAGCCTGGTCCTTGGAAACAAATACAGCATACTACTCAGCATGATATCCAGCATAATACAGAGCAAATACTCTGCCTGATGCAGTCCCCTACAAGGGGACTGAATGAGCCTTTTTCTGGAAGTTCCCGGGGATGATGAGAAGGAGGAGGATGATGATGATGAGGATGATGATGATGAAGATGAAGGGACCCAACGCTCTTCTTTAGGGCATGCACAAGTATTCTGTGGTTGTTCCTGCCTGATTACTTTGGACTGAAGAGGAAACTTTAGATGGCTGTTGAGGTGGAACTGAGAGTGCATGCCAAAGGCTCTAATGAAGAAATAGAAGTATAAAGACAACTGTGAGTTCTGGAGGCCTGGCAGGTGTGGGAGGGGGAGAAGAGGTGTCTTCTGAGCCAGCCAGGGAGTACGCGGCCTCCTAATCAAGTTTGTGCTTGGAATTGGGCCACCCCCTGTTTGTGGTTTCTTTCCTTTGGTACAGGGCCTTGTGAGATTTTGAAGGGCCAGAGGAGCAAGAGGTTCAGTGATGTGTGTGTCCACACCAGTAACTGGGAGCCAAGCCCAGAGAAGTGACCTGCTTGACCCAGCCCAGCAGTAGTAGCTAGGCATCAAGATGCTATATTCTATGACAAAGGAATAATTTGTCCAGTTGCTATGCCACATTTGGAAAGGAGTTTGGTGGGGAGAATGCTTTGAAGTACTTTAAACTGGAGCCCACTCTACTCAAGGCAGAACAGGAGAAAGTGTGTCCCAGGTTCTGGGGGATGTTTTTGTATCGTGGTTCTTTTCAGCAAATATCCCTCTGTAAAAATTAACTAGTGTTCATTGGTTAATCAATGTTGAATAAAAACTACTTGGCAATTAATTTTGGAGGAAACACATTGGAATAGGGATTGAAGAAGGTAGCACCAGAAAGGGTCCCCATTCCCTCAAAGGAAGGATAACTGATGGTGCTTGACTCCTAGAACTCTGAAGGGAAAATGTGGCTAGTCATACTCTAGGGACCTGAGCTGTAAGTGTACATGGGGGCTAGGAGAGGAAGTAAAGAGCCTTGCTACCCTTCCACAGAGACTTTTGTGCTGGAAAGGATGACCCCAAAAAAACCTGATGGGGATTTTATACCCAAGATAAGTAAAGAAATAGGGATAAAGGACTTAGCTGCCCTTGATGAGCTCAAAGCATCAGACCCAGACAAATTATATCCTCGGGCACTAAGAGTCCTGGCAGAAGTGGTTGCTGAGTCACTGTCTTGGAAAGATCATGGAAAAATGGAAAAGGTACCACGGGTTTTGAGAAGGGCAAATGTCCCAATTTCAGGGAAAAGGAAAAGAATGGAGTTTACAACTGGCAATAATAGTCTACATTAAGAGAAGTCTAGTAACCAGGATTAAGTCTGTCATAAACTTGCTGTGCAAACCCATCTAGACTTTTGGATTCAGTTTTAGGTGTTAAGGAAGGATGTTGCTAAGTGGAGCTTATCCAGAGAAGGGCAGCCAGGTAGGTGAATGGCCTCAAATGTATGTCTCATGAGGATCCATTCCAGCTATTTAACCTGGTACACCCAGCTTTATTTGTCGCAGAGGAGAGAGGGTGTTCAGGATAGCTGTACTCTAACATTTGAAGGGCTACCATGTGGCAGAGGGATTAACCCCATTCTACATTTCTCCAGAAGGTAGAATTAGGAGTAATGGGTGGAAGTTACAAAAAGACACATTGAGGTGAATGTCAGGAAAAATTCCCTGGTAACTGAAGATGCCCAACAGTGGAACAGGCTGATTTGAGATAAAGCAGTTTCTCTCTCAGTAGAGGTATTGAGCAAGAGTTAGGATGAAAGGGCACAGATGGTGTTTTCATTACTGTTACTCACCCAAGGCAAAGATTTTTTAAAAGAGAGCCAGATTTGAAAAGTGAACAATTCCTTAAGAAGACAAGATGGCTACTTGTTGGGATGGTGTAGAAAGGGATTATTATTCAGGTATTGATTGTTCTAGACCAGCTTCTGATTCTGTGATTCTGCAAATTTCTAAGCACTACCAAGGTGGAAGGCCCACCTTGGGAAACAATGAGAATGTAAAAATAAAAAAATTAAGCAGTTCCTGCCTTCAAGATGCTTACATTCTTTTTTTTTCCTGCCCCCTCCAACCTGCCCTCCCCTCCATCATCCCCCCTCTCATCCCCTTCCCTTCTACTCTCCTGCAGGGCAAGATACCCAATTTAGAGTGTATGTCATTCCCTCTCTAAACCAAATTCAATGAGAGTAAGGTCGACCCATTCCCTTTTGCCCTCCTGTTCTTCCCCTCCATTGTAACAGTTATCCTTTGCCTCTTCTATATGAGATAACCCCATTCTGTCTCTCCCCATCTCCTCTCATTCTATTCCTCTCTCACCTCTCAATTTCACCTTTTAAATATCATCCCTTCCTATTCAATTGATCCTGTGCCCTCTATCTATGAATAAAAGATGCTTACATTCTACTGTGGGAGGAAGAGAGTTGGGGTTCAGGGTATACATAAGAATAACACAAAGTAGCAGATGACAGAGGCAAAGAAAAGATCCACATAAAGGATTCTAAGAAAATTTCAGTTGGTGGGCATCAGGGGAAAAAAAGAAAACATGGAGTGAGTGGCACCTGAGTCAACCCTCAAAAGAAGATAAAGATTCTTCTAAAATGCAGAGAGGAGAAAGTACATCTCAGACATGAAGACAGGACTTGTGTGAATACATGGAGGAGGAGGATGGAATGTTGGATTTGGGAAATAGTTTGACTAAAACAGGGTATATGAATCACTCGTTAAAACAATAAGCATTTAATACACACCTACTACGTGCCAGAGACCATGTTAGCCACTTGGAGATCTAGAAAAGGAACAAGGTATGTATAGTTTACAAGATTTAAGCAAAGCATCTGACAGTCTTCAATTTTATGAATCAAGTGAAAAATGTCAGCTAGAATACAGTACATTTTTAATTTTAAAAAACATTGATATCTTTTCTTTTTTCATCCTTTACAAACATATCCCACCTGCTTCCAAGAGAACCTTTATTTTTAATAACAAGTAATAAAAAG
This sequence comes from Pseudochirops cupreus, assembly GCA_028627135.1. Classification (NCBI taxonomy): domain Eukaryota; kingdom Metazoa; phylum Chordata; class Mammalia; order Diprotodontia; family Pseudocheiridae; genus Pseudochirops; species Pseudochirops cupreus. Next base: position 117,891,240 of record CM053582.1, read on the forward strand.
AGGGGATGGAGGAAAGTAACTCAGTAAAAACTAATGAACTCATGAACCAAGTCTGACAATATGAACAATTTCTTACCCTTCTAGTCCCCTACTTCTGAAACGAAGGAAGGGAGGTACAGTTTGTCTTCTCTTATTTGGGGTCAAGCTCAATTATTATTAAATTTTTTTTCTCTTTTGGAGACTATCAGAGTTAAGTGACTTGCCCAAGGTCACACAGCTAGTAAGTGTGCGAGTCCAGATTTGAACTCAGGTTCTCCTGACTCCAGGGCTGGTGCTCTATACACTGCTCCACCTACTTGCCCCTAATTTAATTAGTATAATTTCATAATGAGTGTAGTGTTCCATTTCATTTTTGTTGTTCCTGTTCTTTAATTTACGTTGTAGTAGTCATTGTACATATCTTTTCCTAGTTTTGTTTGCTTCACTTTGTATTTGTTCACTCAAATTTTCCCATGCTTCTTTATATCCTATATCTATCTATCATCTATCTATCTATCTATCTATCTATCTATCTATCTATCTATCTACCTACCTATCTATCTATCTATCTATCTGTCTGTCTGTCTATCCATCTATCTATCCATCTATCTATCTATCTACCTATCTATATACCTATCTATCTATCTATCCACTTATCATTTCTCAGGGTACAGTGATATTCCATTATGTTCACGCAGTACAATTTGCTTAGCCATTCCCCAATCAATGGACGTCTATCTACTTAGACCATAGTGTAATTAAATTTGAAATTGATTGAATGAATAGATCCAAAGAGTTGTATGTCAATGTCAACATGGAGGGAGGTCTCTGTGGAGTGTCCCAAGGTTTTCTCCTTGGCTGTGTGCAGGTCAGCATTTTTTTAAATCAAAGATTTAAATGCTTATCACATTTCCAAATGACACAAAGCTGGGAGAGATAGATAACATATTGCATGGCAGGGTAAGAATTAAAAAAAAAACACAACTTGATAGGTTAGAATGATGGGCCAAATCTAATTAGATGAAATTTAATAGAGATAAATCTAACATCCTAAAATTGGGCTTAAAAAATTGACTCCACAAGACAAGATGGGGGAGGTATAGCAGTTCATGTAAAAAAGATTGGGGCATTTAGTGGAAGTAAGCTCATTATGAGTCATCTGGAAGATATGGCAACCAAAAACGCTAATTTGATTTTAGGCTGCATTGAGAGGCGCAGTATTCAGACTTGAGAGTTAACAGAAATCCTGGATGCTGCTCTAGTCAGATCACACCTAGAAATAATACTTTACTTTATCTTCATAACAACCCTAAGGGATAGGTACTATTGCTATCTTTATTGACAGATGAGGAAACTGAGGCAGACAATGATTAAGTGACTGCCTATGGTCACAGCTAGTGTCTGAGCACAGATTTGAACTCAGGTTATTCTGATTCCCAAATTCAGCACTCTATCCACTGCAAGTGGATAGGTTCTTCATTTAGGAAGGACATTGATAGGCTGGGATATACCCAGAAAGGGGATTAGACTTTGCTTTGATTGGTCCAAGAGAATAGAACTAGAACCAATAACTAGAACTTCCATAAAGATAGATTCAGACTCACTCTAAAGAAAGAAAAAAAAACAACTCCCAAATAGTGAGGGCTATCCAAAAGTAGAATGGTCTTCTTCATTGGGTTCCTTGGTCCCTGGAGATCTTCAAGTGGAAGCTGGGTACCCACTTGTTGGCGCTATTGTAGAGGGAATCCCTGTGCCCATGGGGGTTGGACTAGAGGTCCCTGAGATTTCTTCCACCTCTGAGATGTTGTGAGCCTGATTTAGTTGTATGTTACTGTGTGTTGTTGGATGGAGGGGAAGGTGGGAGATTTATAAAATTTAGCAATCATCATGGCAATCAGAATCAGGACTCCTAGAGTTTCAGGAATTTTTAATTAATCAGGTTTTCTTATTCATTTCAATCAGTCAATCATATTTACTATGTGGCAGGCCCTGTGTTAAGCTCTGGGGATATAAATACAAGCAAAGTAATAATAATAATAATAGTAACAACAATGCCTGCCCTCAAGGAGCTTATAGTCTAGTAGGGGAAATTAACTCTTCAAAAGGAGCTGAAAAGTGGAAGGGGAGGAAGACATCTGTGAGGGGAGCCGGTGGTAAAGTGTAGGGTCACAAATGGAACCAGAAGAGGAATGAAAGATGGCTGGCGGTGCTGTCCTCAAAATGGAGAACGTGGGAGGAATTAACCAGCAGGAAGAGAGGAGTGCAGGCTGGAGGGAATCTCCCCAGGGCAAGAAGGGAAAGTACAGAGACTCAGAAGCAGAGCCAGTAGAGGAAGAAAATTTGGAAGCAAACGTGTTTCTGAGTGAGTGATTGTGTAGGAACTCAGGTATCCATACTACGGGAGAGAAAAGGAAGGCCACACACGACACTTGTGAACACAAAAGAGTCTTATTGGAGAGGAGAAGAGGATGCTGTGGGCTTCCAAAGCTGTGTCCGGATTGGAGCAATGGCGTGGAGGGTCCCTGGATTGGGACGGTAAGACAGCTCCGAAGATGGCCGTCCACGGGCGCAAGGCAAGGCCCACCTCCACTGTGTGCCAAAGACGCTCCTGCCTTCAGAGGGGACTCCAGGGCAGTGCCTGCTGTACAGCAAGGTGTTACCGGCTGCCTCCCCTTCCAGAGCTGGTCTTTGGGCTCTTGGAGAGCCTTGGTTGTTGGAGGGGCATGGGAGTAAGGAACAGGATTGCTCCTAGATTTATTTGAGGTTAGCTAAGGGTATACAGAGGGTCCGATTTATGGTGCTAGTGCTATGGGGCCATCCAAGCTTGAATGGAAACTTATAGTTATCATTAAGGAAACAGGGGAAGACCTTCTCAGCTGGATTTAGGAGCAAAAGCAAGGAGCTTCAAGAAGCAGTGAGCCTATTGATATGAACATGAATCTTCAGGCAGTTTTGCCTCTTAAATGACTTGGCAAGGGCTGAAGCCAGTAACCTTGGGTCCTTCTCTCCACTGAGCATCAAAGGCCTCTGATAGGGAAATGTTTATGGATTTTTTTTTCCTTTGGGATTCTACATATGAAATTCCAACTCAGATTCTAGGGGGAAGATGGAGGGGCGGGGGAGGTAAAACAAACTCCCAATACCTAGAGCTCCAGACAAGAGGGCCGAGGCCTTTCTTATTAATATAGCTGTGTATAAATCATGTGTCATTTAACTGTTTGTCTCAGTTCCCTCATCTATAAAATGGGAATGATGATTATAGCTCCCACCTTCAGGGGGGCTTGTGGGGGTCAGATGAGATAATTTGTGAAGTGCCCAGCACAGAGTCTGGCACATCGTAGGGTCTCTAAAAATGTCAGCTAGGACTTGCTAGTAGTAACTATTATCATCTCCACCATCATCTTTTCTACAGTGAGCATCATGGGTTCATTTACTTGGCTCAAAGTGAGAAAAGACTGTAATTGTAGTTGGAATGATGTAAAAAACAAAGCCATGTCCTTTCATGCCATCAAAGATGGACCATGAAACAACAGACACCAGACGTTACAGAAAGCATTGTGGTGCCTCAAATTTCACTGGCCCCGCCACAAAACTGTAGGCAGGCTTCTGAATGGGCCAAAGGATCGATGGTGTTAGAACAGCAGGGAGCCAGGAGTAGGTCTGGGACACACGTGAAGGGTTCTTTGGGCAAGGGGTGTGTCATTCCTCTCAGCCCAAAGAGAAGCCTGTGCCTTTAAGAAACACTAAGAGCCTTCTAGGAGATAGAACAAAGTCAGGGAAGGGGCTAGAGCTGTTTTTCAGTGGTGGCCAACTCTTCATGACCCCATTTGGGGTATTCTTGGCAAAGACACTGGAGTGGTTCTCCATTTCCTTCTCCAGCTCATTTTATAGATGAGGAAATCAAGGCAAATAGGGTTAAGTGACTTGGCCAGGATCACAGTACAGTCTTCCTGACTCCAGGTCCGGTACTCTATCCACTGTACTACCTACAGAAAGGATGTTAAATCAACTTTTGGTGCTGTTTGGGGACAGCCCTGCCCACACCATCCCCATGGACCATGGCATGAGCCATCTGGTGAGGACCCTGAGCAGGAGGTGGAAGAAGCATTTCCCCCAAAGGGCACAGGGATTAGAGAGGAGGTGGGAACAGGGATGGGACTAGAGACATTCTCTCTTTTCTCTTTCTGTACCCATTCTTAAAGATTCAGGACCCAGATTCTCAAACTCCAAACATTAAGAACACTTACAGTTCTGCCAAGTCCTCATCTGATTGCTCAAGGTATCACCTTCCTCTTGGCACTCCTTATCTAGCTCCTGATCTACTCATGCAAGAGCCTCCCCGGCCTCTCCTGACCTCCATTCTCTGCTGTCTAGACCACTTCTGTGGCTCACAAGTTCTATGTTTAATTATCCTATTCTTATTGGTACATTTTGTTTTTGCATTGCATTCACTTCTGAATATATCCCCCCTCCCCTACTCAGTGAGCCACTCCTTGTAGATTTATAAAACATTTTATAAAATATATATATATATATATATATATAAATAATGTTTTATAAAACAAAGATTTATAAAACAAGACTGAAAAAAATGAGTCAGCAAAAATAACTAACATATTGTCCGATTCTGACCATATGTACAAGATTCTGCATCCATGGTCTCCCACCTCTACAATGAAGAAAAAGAAGCGCCTTGTCTTCATTCCCCTTTAGGGCAAAGCTTAGTCGTTATAATTATAGTCATTGTCATTCTTTTTGTTTTTTCCATTTACATTGTTGTATAATTTTTTTTTTCCTTTCTGGAGAGGGAAAGACAGGGCAATTGGGGTTAAGTGACTTGCCCAAGGTCACATGGCTAGTAAGTAGGTCCATCAAGTGTCTGCAGCCGGATTTGAACTCAGGTCCTCCTGACTCCAGGGCCAGTGCTCTATTTAATATGCCACCTAGCTGCCCCCTCATTGTTACATAATTGCGGACATTAGAATGATAGCCAGTATTTATATATTGCTTAAGTTTTGCAAAGTACTTTACATATATTATCTCATTTAATCCCCCCCCCCCCAACAATTCTTAGAGGTAATACTACTATTATCCCCATTTTACAGATTAGGAAGTCAAGGTTAAGAGGTGAAATGACTTGCCTATGGTCTCACAGTGTCTGAAGCTGAATTTGAACTCGTGTCTTCCTGAGTACAAGTCCATTACTCTATCCACTGTGCAATCTCACTACATTGTTTTCCTAGTTATGCTTACTTCACTCTGGGTCAGTTCATATGTCTTCCCAGGATTCTCTGAATTCTTCATATCCTTTGTTCATCCCAATCAATGGGCATTTTCTTTGTTTCTAGTTCTTTGATACAACAAAAATTGCTACACAAAATATTTTTGTGTAAACAGCACCTTTCTCTCTTTGACCTACTTGAGGTATATTCCCAGTATTGGGATCTCTGGGTTAAAGGATATGGACATTTTAGTCACTTTTTTAATAGCATAATTCCAAATTGTTTCCTAGAATAGCTGGACCAATTCACTGCTCAAACAACAACATATTACGTGCCTATCTTCCCATGGCCCTCCCAATATCTATTCCCATAGTCTGTCATCTTGACCAGTTTTCTGGATATGATATGAAGCCTCAGTTTTTGATTTGCATTTCTTTTGTTCTTCGTGATTTGGAGCCCTCTTTTGTGTGGTCGTTAATGGTTTACAATTCTTCTGAGAACAGCTGGCTCATATCCCTTGTTTACTTACCCATTGGGGAATGGTTCTCTCAAGCTGATTTCATCAATGTGGAGACTTCCCTTCACTGGTGCTGTTCAAAACTCCTCTGACTTAGCGAATGATCTTTGAGGTTTGCTGTGGCCAAAAAAATTCCTAACCCTGTGGCTAATCTGGTGGTGAGCCAGGCTGAGGGAGGTTGGTTTGGATGGCAGACTTATAGTCCTTGGATGGCAGACAGACCAAGCCTGTACTCATAGCCTTGGCAATGTGCTAGAGCCTGCCAGAGGACATTGTGTGCTGGCGTGACTCTCTGGAACCCAGGATCACCTCCATGCCCCAGTGAAGCATCAGAAGAGGATTTCAGGGCATACTCTGTACCTCCCATTTCTCTGCTATTCTAGGACCTGCAATGACTACCTATCATATGAAATCAAAATTTCTAAAACAAGGATTCAGGATTCAACCTGAGTGGTGTCTGTCCACACACCTCATTATTTCTCATCTCTCATCACTTCCTTCCTCATATGTTTGACTTGTTCCTACCTCTGTGTCTTTGATAGCACCGTGTTTAGCACTGTGCTAGGTCCAAAGGGGCAGAATGTGGTGGACGATAGTACATTTTCTATCGTTGCGGATTCTTTGAGCAAAGGCTGGTTGTCCATTTATCAGCAATGTTCTAGTTCAAATTTGGGCTGGACTAGATGGCCTCTGAGGTCCCTTCTACCTCTGAAATTCTGGGATTTCATAATGCCCTTCTCTCTCTCCCTTATCTCCCACACCCTTAGGGTCCCAAGCCTGGTGGCTCTGCACTGTCCTCTACCGGGGGCTCCTAGGATGGGTGGGGCCATGGCAACAGGCAAGAGGCTCTTCAGGGATATATTCTAAGTACCCCAGGTGCCAGGGGCCCTTCACAGCTGGATGTGCTTCTCTGTCTTGGGACATAGTGCCCACATTCTAAGAGATGGACCATTGTTCTGTGAGTCCCTGGCATTTGTAACAGGCACGGGCACCCCAGTATCCTAGTGTTTTCAAGTTTACTAATAACATGCTACCTGATTCTCTGAGCCTTCCCCCATGATACCAGGCAGAGGTGGAATTCTTTTTTCTATGTCATGTTCTGAGACCACCCACCCAGGCCTATATTTACATGGTAGAAGCCAAGTGTACTTCTCTTCCATTGATGCCCTTTCAATCAATCAATAATTTATTAAGCATCTATTACAGGCCATGCATTGTGCCCGTGCTATGTGCTAGGGATACAAAAAGGGGCCAAAAAATAGGCCCTGCCCTCAGGGACTTGAAAATCTAATGGGGGAGCCCACATGCAAACAAATGCGTAGAAAGCAAGCTATAGGCAGGATACATAGGAGACAATTATCAGAGAGGAGGCATTATCCATTATTCCATTTCAGCAGATGGGGTGTGGGAGTGGATGGCAATGCTTCAAAGAGAAGAGGCAAAATCTGATACTGGTGATCGGGAAATGATGCCAGGATCTAGCTCGGAGCCTTTGGCCTCACTGACCTGCCAGCCTCTCCTCCTCTCGTGGCTAGTCCCTGAGGACCTGGACTCAGCCCCAAGGCTCCTTCACCAGGCATCAGCTCATAAAACTCCCTTGACCTCTGATCTCTCCCCCTCCCCCAGGGCTCCCAACTTCCCTACCTCCCAAGGCTTAAATACTTGCCATCTCTCCCATCGCTAATGACCCTCCTCTTCCCTTCTCTGGTTCTGCCATTGCCACCAGGGATCTGTCCCCAGCACATAGTTTCCTCTTTTCCTCGTCCCCACCCACCCACCTGATCCCCAAGTCCAGACTCCACTAACACATCTTCCAGTGTTTATTCACTAGGCCACAAGGAGGCATCAGGACATGGTGGGTAGACATCTCTTAGGAGAATCAGCCCCAGGTACCGCTTTTCCTCTTCTGCTCCCCGGGCCTATGTCAACACCCTGGAATGCCAGCATATGTATGAACCTGCGTGCTTATGTTTTCATGTGTGTGCATGTCTTTGCATCTGTGTATGTATGTTTTAGTTGTGAATGTGACTCCTTGTGTGTGTGAATAAATATGTGATGGTAGGGAATGCATGGGAATGTGTGTTTGAAGAAGTGTGTGTTCAAAGGAACATTACCAGGCAGTGTCAGACCTCAGAGGGATCTTAGAACAGAGAAGGTCAGAGATAGGAAGGGTCTTAGAACATAGAACATTGGAACTGGAAGAGACTTTCGAGACCGTCTAATCCAACCACTTGGTTTTACTGATGGGAAATCTGAGGATCAGAAAGGTGACTTCCCTCCAGTACAAGCCCCTTCTTTGTATTTGGGACACCTGACGTTCAGTAGGCACTTAAGAAAGGCCCATTCATTGATTGACTGATTGCTCAAGGTCACACAGGTAGCAAGGGGCCGGCAGGGATGGGATTTGAAGCCACATGCCCTAAACCAAAACCAAGCATTCTTTCCACTGTATGAAAGGGGAAACTGAGGCTTAGAAAAGTCCCACAAGAAGTTAGTGGCAGAGTTGGAACTTAAAGCTGGGTTTCTTGATTCTCATTCCCAGGGTTCTACATACAACCTTAGGTTTCCATGCACTGATGTGTGTGTGTGTGTGTGTGTGTGTGTGTGTGTGTGTGTGTGTGTGTGTGTGTTAATGGATGTTGATTCTGCTCAGGGGCCACCCAAGGACTGCATCTCCTCCCCCTCCACTCTTCTCTTGGCAAGGGAAGGTTGGAGGTAGACAAGCTCAGGGTGAAGAGGTCCATCATCTTCTCTCCCAGGCCCCCAGTGCCTGGAGTTAGATGTCTCTCTTTGCTCTGAAGAAGGTCAGAAGGAGCTGTCTCCACAGCTTCTCAAATTCTACTCCTGGCTGGACTCAAATCTTGGAGTTCCTGACCCAGGCCTTGGCTGAGCAAGAGTTGGTGAGAGAACAGGTTCACTGAACCGTTCAATTAACAAATGACCTCTTTCCCGAAGTTCTCCACCCTCACCCCATCAGCCTCCCTATCAGCCTTCAAACCTCCCCCCGTATTTGGTGCCCCCCCTCCTTTTCTCCTTTCCCCTCCCATCAGACCTCTTCTCTCCCAGGACATGACCTCAAGAAACAGCCAGTTGTGGCAGCAAGAGAAATTTCTGTGGACTCTAAACTTCACCCTGAGAACTTTCTGACAAGGAGGAGTGCTGAGGGAAGGGTCACCCAGGAGGCATGATTGAGGGAGACCACACAAGCCTTGCCTTTGCTTCCCAGAAAACCACAGAGACTGCCTCCTATGAACCAGAGCTACCAGAAATCAGGGGATAGGTGCCTTCCTTCCAGCACTCAGCACTGCGCTTGGCCCTCTTAAGCATTGCAAAAATTCATTTCCATCCATTCATTCGTTTATTCAGTCTGTCAGTCATGCATTCATTCACTCGTTCATTGCCATAACAGAAAAGACACAGACTTGGCCTTCAATTCAATACACATTTATTACCTGTGTTTAAGGTATCAAGTTAGGTATTGGAGCAACTAGGTGGTTCACTGAACAGAGTGCTAGGCCCGAAGTCAGGAAAACCTAGGCTCAAATTCTGTCTTGGACATTTACTAGCTAGCATGATGATCCTGGACCTCTGCCTGCCTCAGTTTTCTCAGCTGCATAATGGGGATAATATTAGCACCTAGCTCTCAGGGTTGTTATGAGGATCAAACGAGATAATATTTGCACAGTGCTTAACACAGTGCCTGGCACATAGTAGGCACTTAATGCTTCCTCCATTATTTTGTTCCTTTCTTCCCTCCCTCCCTCCTTCCTATCTTTCCTCCTCCTTTCCTTCCTCCCTCCTTCCTTCTTTCCTTCCCTTCCTCCCTCCTTCCTTTCTTTCTTCCTCTTTTCTTTCCTTCCCTCCCTCCCTCCTTCTTTCCTTCCTTCTTCCTTCCCTTCTTCCTTCCCTCCCTCCCTCCTTTCTTTCTTTCCTCCTCCTTTCCTTCCTCCCTCCTTCACTCTCTTTCCCTTTTCCCCTTCCTCCTTCCTTCCTTCCCTCCTTCCTTCTTTCCTTTCCTTCCTCCCTCCTTCCTTTCTTTCCTCCTCTTTTCTTTCTTTCCCTCCCTCCTTCTTTCCTTCCTTCTTTCCTTCCTTCCTTCCTTCCTTCCTTCCTTCCTTCCTTCCTTCCTCCCCTCAAAGGCAACAATAAGAAAGCAGTGCCTAACCTCAGGAAGTTCACATTCTCCTTGGAGTAAAAGCCCCAGCACCGACAAGCAAACAGAAGTCTATCCAGAGTCATTTCTGGGGCAGGGGAGATCACTGTGGGGTAGACTTGGGCTCTCACGCTAGTCCTGCCCTCATCATTGGGAATGGGGATTCAATCCATGGTTTTGTTGGCTTGGGGAGTCCAGGTGAGGAAACTCCATTTGGCCTTGCAGGTTGGCACCTGATAGCCCTAGAGGATGGCCCGGGGGCACTGGGAGATTGTTGTTGGCCCAGGATCCCGGGGCCAGTGTGTGTCAGAGGTAAGCCTTGGACCCTCACCTTCCTGGTTTCAAGCCTAGCTTTCTATCCCCTATTCCACGCAGCCTCCTGCATTGTTATAACTCCTATCATTTCCAGTAATAACTCCCACTCTGATATTGTTCTAAAGGTTACTGAGCACTTTCCTTACAGACCTTTCAGGTAAGGAGTGCAAGTGTCAGGGTTCCCATTTCACAGATGACCAAACGGTGGCTAAGGTAACTTGCCTGAGACCTCACCGCTAAGCATCAGGGCCCAGGACTAGCGCTTCCTGCTCCAAGCCCAGTGTTCTTCATTGAGTACCCAGCTGTTCACTGTGTGATCTTAGCCAAACTCACCTGCTTCTCTGGGCCTCCTTATGGCATAATGCTTTATTTCAAATCAGGAAGACCTGAGTTCAAATCCTGAGACCAACAATAATAATAATAACAACTTAGCATTTATAGAGCATTTTAGGGTTGATAAAGCACTTTACATTTGCTATCTCATTTGACCCTTGGAAAAAT
>CM053582.1:117902026-117919862 GCA_028627135.1 Pseudochirops cupreus
GGTGGGGTGGGGTGGGTCAGACCACCCTGCCGGCAGCCCCTCCCTCCCCTGAGCCAGAGTCCCGGCACCCCTGCCCTGGTGGCCCCGAGCTGGGCGGCCTGGGGAGGTGTTGGCAGATGGTGCCGGAAACTCTGGAGGGAAAGTGGGTGCAGGGAGTAGGGGGCCGTGCCAGGGCCCCTATGGGGGGGCTGGGGCAGCAGGGGCGGGACTTCTGTTTACCTCCTATTTTAGTCTGGAGAGACAATTGTAGCTGGAGTCATTAAAGAAGCCAATCCAGTCTGACCCTCTCATTTGATAGATGAGGAAACTGAGTCCCAGAGAAGGAGTGACATGTTTAAGGTCTCACTGGGAGTGAGTGGCAGTGGTGAGATTCAAACCCAGGTCCTCTGACTCCATGTCCAGTAGTCTTCACACTGTGCTTATTATCATTTATTATTATTGTTAGTATTATTATTATTATCCCCAGTTGTGCTTATTATCTGTGTGATCTTGAACAAGTCGAGTTCTCTCCTCTGGGCCTCAGTTTCCTCTTCTGTAAAAGGGAGTTGGATTAGAAAATGATTAGAACCGATTTACAAAGCACTTTGCAGGTCTTATCTCATCTGATCCCCACAACTACCCTATGGAGTAAGGGCGGCAGGTGTCATAGCTCCCATTTCACAGCTGAGGAAACAGGCCCAGGGAGGTGGCCGGCCTGGGTGTGCATACCTCGCAGGTAGAACAGCAGTGGGTGTGGTGGAGAGCATGCTGGCTCTGGAAGCCTAAGTCCTGTGTTCAAATCCCTGTGAAATTTTGGACAAGACACCCAGTGCGTGGGACCTCAGGATTCTCACCTGTAAAATGAAAGAGCTAGCCTAGAGAAGCCCTGCTCTTCCAGGGCTTAGATACCTGAGGGGGGACTCGAGCTCAGGACACCCTGCCCCAAGTCCAGACCCCCCCGGGGTACCTTCCAGCTCCAGAATGCTCCAGCGCAGCACTAGCCTTGCCTCTTCCTTCACTCTCTTGGCCTGCAAGAGCATGGCAGAGGACTAAGAAATTATTTAGTGCAGACCCCACAGGAGAAAGAGGGGAACAAGCTTATCTAGCACCTCCTGTGGGCCAGGCACTGGGCTGAGTCTCAGTCTTGCAGATATTACCCCATTTGATCTTCACAACAACCCTGGGAGGTAGGTGCTATGATTAGCCCCATTTTACAGATGGGGAAACTGAGGCAAACAGAAGTGAAATGACCCAGAGCTCTATCTACTAAACCATCTAGCTGCCAATTTAGAGAACTGGGGGCCAAAGAGAAGGAGAGACTTGACCAAGGTCACATAACGAGTGGCTGAGCTCATGACTCCCAGTCAACAATCGACTCCTTCCATGACTCTTCCCTTGAACCTCAGTCTCTTCATCTGTAAAATGGGTGGAGGTGGGCAGGATGGGGTGGTGGGAGAGGTTAAGGGCTCACCTGAATAATTGTGAGAATCAAATCAGCTAAAGCCTGGGAAAAACCTTCGTACATTGCTTTGAGGAAACATCAAAGATCAGCTTCTACAAGAAGCATTCCCAGATTCCCCCACCCTCACCTTGCTGTTAGTTCTCTCTCTTTCCATAGTAACTGCTGATGTCTTGTGTTGGAGATACAATCATTCAAGGCTCTTTCCTCTCATCTGTCCATTCTTTCCACTGATGCAGAGAGCTACCCACTACACCCTGGTATATAGCTGGCGTCATGACTTGCTTTGGCCAAACACACATACATGTGCATATACATACATATACACATACATATGCATATACAACATACATACATATACATACATACATATATATATTCATTTGTTGGCTAATCAATCAGTGAGAATTTATGAAATGCCTACTGTGTGTCAAACTCTTGAGACAGGCATTAAACATACAAAGACCAGAAATGGATCTACCTCTGCTCTCAAGGAGCTCCCATTTCCTTTATAAGATGATCATCAAGGTGCAATGGAGAGAAAGCCAGAATTGGGATCAGAGGATCTGGCTTCAAATCCTAAAAATTGAATCTCTCTGAGTTTCAGTTTCCACATCTATAAAATGGAAGGGTTTGGATTAAAAGAATTCTCAGGTCTCTTTCAGCTCTAAATCAATGATCTATGATATTGCCTTCCCTAGTCCATAATAAAGTATTTATTAAGCAGTTGTGCTGTGTGTCAGGCTAAGAAGAAAGTGAGGGTGCTCCCTGTCTTCTAAGGGTTTCCATTCTAACAGACAAAATATATACATAAGTAAGTATATCTATAGCTTATGAGAATGAAGACAAAGGGCACACCTTCCCCCCCCATTAAAATGTAAGTTCTTTGGGGTCAGGGACAGCACCATCTTTGCCCTTGTATCTCACACAATACAGGGCAAACAGTAGGCACTTTATAAACATTGCTAAATTGAATCGATCTGACTTTGGCCACTTCTCACTTTCTCACAGTGATCTCACTTTGGCCCTATGGATGTCAGAGCTGTTGTTGAGAGAGAAGGGGAAGAAGCCAAGAGATGCCCAGGGCCTTCTGGGTGCCAGGAATAGGGAAGGGGCGCCTGGAGCAGCATTGGCTGTTCTGTGAGCCAGCTAATCTACGCTCATTTGCATCCCAGCTGATAGCTTCATCAGAAGGGAATTATTGGGCTTGGTACCCGGCCAGGCAGGAGAGGAGTAGCCTATGCCACAGAGGCCTCAAATGCTTCTTTTACAGTCAAAGGGGCAACACTGAGCTCCAGGGGAGGGCTCCTCTCCCCTCAGCGTGCCAGCCCCAAAGGCCCCCCCATTTCACAGAGTGTAAACATAAGGAAACCGAAACCGACCTCGTCCCTTCTGCTCGCTGGGCCGAGGGGCCTGCCTCTTCCACTCCTCTTCCACGTAGCGCAGACCCAGTCTGGTCTTCTGCTGCCATATTGGAGACCTTGAGTTTCTTCCAGCCATAATGTAGAGCTAGGCTCCCTCTCTCCAGAGCTAGGGTCCTGGCCCCCGCCTCCATGACAGAGACCCTAGCCTTCTCCCACTCTGCTTGCTATGTGATAATCACTTAGACATAATAAGCTTATGGTGTAATAGGGGAAGATAACTGGTCATCTCCCACACCGGGAATGCTCTTCCCTCCTCTGCCATGACTTCCATGTATTTATATATATGACCTTTAAGTCCCAACTAAAATCGCACCTCCTACAGGAAGTCCTCCCTGACCCCGCTTACTTCTAGTGCCTTACCTCTGTTGGTTATTTCCTGTCAATCCTGTACATAATCTGCTTTTATTTGTTGGCATGTCTTTGTTTCCTCTATTAGGCTGTAAGCTCCTCGACGGCAGAGGCTGTCTTTTGCCTCCTTTTGTATCCCCAACACTTAGCACAGTGCCTGGCATACAGTTGGTGCTTAACAAATGTTTATTGATTGTTTGAACATACAAAAGCAAACTCAAGAGGAATGAGGGGAGGGGTACCACAACTGAGGCATGATGTTGGCGATCAGAGACAGCCAGGAAGGGAATAAAGGACTGCCAACCTGGAGTCCTCCTCAAAATGGAGGCCCCAGAGGAACTCAGTTCATGGAGACTCCAGATGACTTTGGCAGTGAGAAAGATGTGCTGAAGTACCTGGAAAGAGCACTAGACTTGAAGCCAAGGAACCTGAGATCAAATAAAGCCTTTATATGAAGATCAATTACCTCCCAAGGTTCTTCCATTTATTCAGCCTTTCCCTAATGCCTTCCTTGGGCAGATGATTTTTTGAACCCAAGTGTAGAATTTTGTATTTAACCCCAGGAATTTCATCTTATTCAAGGAAGCTAACTGGTTTAGAAAGACAGGGCTTGCCAACTATTTGGATAAGGAAAAGGGTAAGAAAGAGGAAAGAGGAGTCAAAGATGATGACAATGTTTTGGGTAGAGATGATGAGAGGAAGGTGATGCCATTCATAGAAATACTCAGGAAGAAGGGCAGATTTGGTGAGCTTGGCTAAAGGTGTGGATAATGGACCATCTGAGCAATCAGAGGCAATGACAGGTACAAACCAACCAAAAATGGGTACAGGACAACAAGGAGGTCAACTACAGAAAGGTCCCACATATACCAAAATATTCGTAGCTACCCTTTTCATGGCAGCAAAAACTGGATACAAAGTAGGGGCCTGTGTGGCATTGGAAGAGGATGAATGTTATTGCACAACCAAAAACCAGCAAATCTGAGGAATTCGGAGAAACCTTGGAAGACTTATATGAACTGATGCAGAGTGACAGAAGGAGATCTAGGAGAACAGTACACATAATGACTATAAATAAACCAAAATGAAGCGCAATGAGGAATTAAAATGAATAATCTTGACCCTGGAATTAAGAAAACACGTTCTTTTTTTCCAGAGAGAGGTAGGAAAAAATGGGTGAGGAAAATTGCTTATACTGTAAGATGAAGTCACTGGTTTTGCTTAATTGATTCTCATGATTACAAATTAAAGAGAGGTTTCACTTGGTGGGGACCAAGGGTGGGGTTGACATTCTGAAATGATTGATGTAAAAACCAAAGGCACCAGAAAAACTTATTTTAAAAAAAACACAACAAAACAAAACACCAACACCTTATGGGACCTCCTTCACCACTTATACAGACTGAAATGTTCTTTTACTGTCTCCCCATTGAGTTTGGCCTACAATCCTCTTTTTACTATTTATTTTATTCCACTCTTTCCTCCTTAGCCAGATATTCAAGACCTTCTACAATCTGACCCCATCCCAGTTATTCATCATTATTTCCACAGCTGTCCTGCACACACTCTCTGATCCAGGATGAGCTTGTAGGCAAGTGACCCCACTGTTGTTTTCTGCTCTGGTCAGATCACATCTAGGGAGATGCATTTGGTCCTGGGTCCTGAATTTTAGAGACAACACTGCTTAACTGCAAAGCATCTTAAGGAAATCCTCCAGAATGTTGACAAGGTCTCAAGATCATTTCCTATGGAAATCAATTAAAACGATTCGGGATATTTAGTGTGGAGGGGAGAAGATTTAGCCTGGGCTGAATGGAGAGAGGCAGCAAAGAGAATGAAGGGAGGACAAGAAGGGAGAACTTACCTTCAAGTAAGAGTAACGACAGCTAGCATTTGTAGAACGCTCCAAGGTTTGCATTTTACAAACATTTTCTCATTTTATCCTTACAACAGCCCTGAGCTAGTATTATCTCCTTTTTTACATATTACATATTTATGTTCATTTCACACATGAGGAAACTGAGGCAAAGAGAATGTAAGTAATAATAATATCTTTCATTTATATCATGCCTACTATGTGCCAGACACTGTGCTAAGTACTTCTTAATAACTATCATCTCATTTGATCCTCCCAACAATGCTGGGACCATGTACTACCATTATTCCTTTTTTTCACAGATGAGATAACAGGGGCATAGGTTAAGTGACTTGTTCAGGGTCACACGGCTAGTATCTAAGGTCACATTTGACTCAGGTCTTTCTGACTCCCAGCCTGACCCTCTATCCACTGCTTGATCTCACTGCCTCAGTATTTGATGGGTTTTCACAAGGAAGAGGGATTTGACTTCTTGATCCTACAAGGGGGAAGGAAGAACAATGGATTGGAACAAAGAAGATTGAGGGTCCATAAGAAAAAAAAATTCCTAACAATGAGAGCTGGGACACTCTGAGTTCATCACCACTAGAGGGTTTCAAGAATGGAAGAATAATTGTAAGCTAGGGGCTTGTCTCAGAACTATTTCAATCTGACATTCATCGTGGTGAAATGGATAATTTTTGTATAATTATTATTTTCTATATGATTTTTCTGTGATTATGTTCTGTAATTTTTATATTTCTATTTCTATAATTCTATTTTCTGTAATTCTGTAAATAATAATTTTATTAATAATAAATTCATTTCTAATAATAATTTCATTTCTAAAGAGCTTCAAATTTTACAAAGTATTTTCTTCCCAACAAGCTTGTGAGGTAGAGAATTTAAGTCTTATTAACCTCATTTCCTAAATGTAGGAACCCAGATTCAGAGAGGAGAAAAGTGTTGTCCATTGCCACAGAGAAAGTGTCAGAGCCCAAATTCAACGCCAGGTCTTTAGACTCTCCGTTATTCTGGGACTTCCTCATGTGCTTGCTCAAGCCTGGGCCTGACCCTGCAGCAGGGAAGTGCAGAAGGGGATACCTGTGAAGGCTTCCAGTTGGACTAGGAGCTTTCTGAGGCCCCATCCAGCTCTGAGGAACTGTGATCCTGTCTGAGATGCCAGCTCAAAGTCACTTCCCACCAGACATTCTTAGACCCCATCCCCATAGATCCAGCAGGATTTAGATCAGAGGTCCCAGGAAGCAAATGACAATCCAGGTGGTATAGAAAAGGGAAGGCCCAGATCTGGAGTTGGGATACAGGGACTAGATCTGAGATGGGATGCTAGGCTTATCCCACCAGCTGGTGAGTGTCACGGGTCTGGCAGTGCCCATGGAACACCCACTCATGTGAGCAGCTGGTTTCCGGTACTGCCGAGTCTGTGCCCACAGGCTGGCAGGAGCCACCGTGCCCTGGGATGACCCCAAGCATGGGCCTGCCAGGAAGAAACAGCCTCCTGCTGGATAGCAAAATGTTCCCATACAAGCTAGGCCCCAGCTACTAGGGAGAGGATAGGAATGGTGCCCACCAGCCCTCAGGAAGATGCTGGTTTTTACTAACCCCCTGGAGAGAAGACTGGACAGTTCCCTAATCCTAGGTCTCTGTTGGATGTGTCCAGAGAAGGCAGAGGTCAGAACCACTCCAAGGACCTCAGGGCATTTGTTGGTATAGCTGAAACCAGGGGCAGAAGGTCAAGAACTAAGCCAATGCCTCTGGTCTCTGAGCAGTCCTGGAGTGTTTCCTTTCCACATCTCCATCCTAGGGACATGACAGGTCACAGGCTTGGTCTCTAGGGTGGGGTAAGAGATGAGTCAAGCATCTTACCAGGGCCAAGGACATAGGAGAATGACATCCAGGCTGCCAGAGTTCTTTGTGGTCTCTTGTCTGTATGCTCAGTGACTCTTTGAAACACACACACAAGCACACACACATATAGGCACAGGCACAGGCACACACACCACACAGCTACACTGTGGACTCAGGAACATCTTGTGGTACGCTCTGACCATCAGAGTCTCTTCCTCCAGCATATGGTTCTCAAATCATGTGTATGGGTTGTGTTCTGTGTTGTAAGTGTATAATAATAGCACTGATTTCCCTGGGTTATTGTGAAAATCATAAGAGATAATATTTTAAAAGCATTTAGCATAGTGCCTGGCACATAGTTTAATGAATGCTTCATCTCTCCCTCCCTCCCTCCTTCCTTCCTTCCTTTCTTCCTTCCTTCCTTCCTTCCTTCCTTCCTTCCTCCCTCCCTTCCTTCCTTCCTTCTTTCCTTCCTTCCTTTCTTCTTTCCTTCTTTCCTCCCTTCCTCCCTTCTTCCCCCTCACCATACCCTCAAGATATTATGCTAAGATATCTCTTCTCCCATTTACAATCCACTCCTAGAAAGGGTCTACACCAGACTCTTCATTTCCATTGTCTCAACGCCACTCTGCTATCAAGGTCTTATGATCACCTCTGACCTCATCCCTAGAATGAAGCTGTCCCTTCCATGGTAACCTCTTACCTGCTCAGTCCAATGACCTTTTCTCAGCCCTTGTTCCACGTGACCAATCTTCAGCATTTGACACTGTCAGCGACTTCTTTCTCCTGGCCACTGCCCCCTCTTAACTTTGCCACACCGCCGTCCCCACTGTCACCTGGTTCTTCTCCTACCTCTCTGACTGCTTGGGATTTGGGGGGTCTCCTTTTTTACATCATAATCTTCCTTCATCAGTTCCCATGGACTTATTTATCATGTCTATGCAAATGCCTCCCCAAATCTATATACTCAGCACTCATCTCTCTCCTGAGCTCATTTCATATCACCAATAACTAAAAAATTTTTTTAATCATTCATATAGTAATTACTATGTGCATTGTGCTAAATACTTTACAATTATTATCTCATTTGATCCTCCTGACAAGCCTAGGGGATAGGTGATATTAGTATACCCATTTTACAGATGAGAAAATCGAGACAGCAATAAAGTGATTTGCCCCAAATCCAGCTAGGCTGGATTTGAACTCAGGTCTCCCTGACTCCAGACAAGGCAGTCTAATCGCTATGCCACCCAGTGGCCCATACCTGCTGGACAAGTCTACCTCGTACCTCAAACTCAATAAATAGAATTCCTTATATTTTCTCCCAAACCCCTCCGTCTTCCAAATCTCTCTATTTCTCTTTGGGCACCATCATCCATCTAGGAACCCAGGCCGACAGCTTTGGAGCCATCTCCCCTGATGCTCTCGGCTTTTCATGCTCCCCTCACCTCGATCATGGAGTGTTATTTTTCATATGTCCTGTATTAATTTGTCTGTAAACATCTCGTATCTCCTTTCCTCCCCCCCTCCTTGAGGGCAGGGAGGGTCCCACTTTGTATTTGCATTTCCAGTGCCTAGTACACTGCCCTCCTATTGTAGACGCTTATTGACTAAATGGTCTATCAATTGATATTTATTTCTGTGTCCTACCTCTCTCCCCCAGACCTGCCATAACCCATCAGCTCCTAAGTCTTGTCACCACTTCTCCCTTCACAGTATCTCCCTCATCTGTCCCCTTCTCCCTACTTACTCCCTGGTTCAGGCCTTCATGGTCTCTAGCCTGGACTTTTCTAAAGAGAACACTTCCTAATCGGCCTCCCTGCCTCCAGTCTTTTCCATCTCTGATCCATCCCTCACACAGCGGTCAAATTGATGATTTCAGATCACAGGCTTGACCGAGTCACTCCCCAAGTAAAAACACACATGCACACACACACACACACACACACACACACACACACACACACACACACTCACACTCACACACACACACACACACTCACACTCACACACACACACACACACACACACACACACAATGCAGTGATTTCCTGTCACTTAAAGGATAAAGTACAAAATCCTCAATTTGGTATTAAAAAGCCCAGGGCAGCTAGGTGTCGAAGTGAATAGAGCACCAGCCTTGGAGTCAGGAGGACCTGAGTTCAAATGCGACCTCAGACACTTGAGACACTTACTAGCCGTGTGACTTTGGGCAAGTCACTTAACCCCAATTGCCCTCCAAAAAGCAAAAAAAAAAAAAGGTATTAAAAAGCCTCCATGATATGTCTATAACCAGTATCCCTTTGCATTATTATTGAATGTGACTTTCTTTTAATATACTCCCTGTTCCAGTTGGACACATCTGCTAAATTCTCCCACATCCATGGCATTCCATCCCTGCCTCCATCCAGGCTTTGGTCAGGTATGTGGCATGCATACCCTCTTTGCCCTCACCTCTTAGGATCCCGAACTTCCTTAAAGCAGATCTTGGATCCCACCTTTTACATAAGACTCTAACTGGTTCCCTGACTCCACACTTAGGGTCTTTCCCTCCACAAATTACTTCATATAACTTTGATTATTCCTTCTATTTACTTACCCCTTACACTTCCCTTCAGGAAGACATAGGCTCTTTCAGAACATGGTTTCGCCTTTCATTCCCAGCATTCAGCACAGTGCCTTGCTCAGCATAGAATGTTCAACATATTATTGTGAAAAACTGAATTGAATTGAAATCCAAGCTCTATGGGGGAAGAGAGGGCCCTGGGCTAAATGGCAACCTTCTGGCCAAGACAACACTGAGTCTCTGTGGGATCTCCCACCAATGTTCAAGGAGCCTAATGAGTGATTGTCTGCTTGGCTTTTTCTCCCTGTCTTTGGGTATCTCTCTAAGGATCTTTCTATTCACAGTAGCCCTTCTCTAGGGAGGAGAGCCCCATTGCTCCATTATCAAGCACCCTGTACTACAGATGAAGGTCTAGGGGTCAGAGTGGATCACAAGCTGACCCAGATTTAACAATGTCCTACTGATTTTAAGCAAAACACTTAACAACCTCTCTGGGCCTCAGTTTCCCCCACTGTAAAATGAAGGAGTTAGACTCAGTAGCCTCCAAGCTCCCTTCTAGCTCCAGCTCAAGGATCTGGGAAACCTGTGTGGGTCACATCTGCTTCTTGGCACCAGCAGCTCATCCTGAGCTCATTCAGCCCTTCCTAATTTACACCTCTAGTCTATTTTTCAAATCTTCTCCCCCTCGTTCAGTGCTGATGACTCTGAACCAGGGAAGCAGCTGGAGCGGAACTAATATTGAAAGCCCTGAGTTACCTAGATATCAATCAGTAAGTCAGTCAATCAATCAAGAAGCATTTATTAAGCACCCGTTAAATGCCAAGTTCTAGAGGAAGGGGACACCAAGAATGAAACAACTCCTGCACGTAAGGACTTCTCATTCTAACAACCATATCCCAGCCCCAACCCTTTCACTAGGGATTGGCCCCCTCCCATCATAAACCTTCCAACTCTCAGGCTGCCCCTAATATTGGGGACATGATGGGAAGGGGGGAAGAGCAAAGATGAAAGGAGAAAGGAGATGGGAACCTTGGGACAAATTATTTAACTTTCCTGTGCCTCTGTTTCCTCCTCTGTAAAATTAGAGGGGTTGGACAAGACAGCCCTTGAGGTCCTTTTGACCCTATGGCTCCTACTCTCCAAACCTTTCAGTTAATCAGTCAGTCGATAAGCACCTATTAAGCATCAATTGTATATCTGGCCCTGTGCTAAGCACTGAGGCTACAAAGAAAGACAAAAATTGTCCCGATTCCCCAGGAAATCACAGCCTGATGGAGGGAGGGGGGGAAACGTTGTGCAAATAATTCAGGACAGACAAGCTATTCTAAGTACTTGTTTTTGAATGAATGTCTTCTGAGAGAGGATGTCAAATACTTCAAAGACATAAGGGTAGTGTTGAGCAAGAGTGACCTCAGCTTGGAGCCCAGCTCTCAGTCTGGGCATCGTTTGACTCAGAATGTCTCTTTCCACTACAAGAGGAGGATTCAGAGAAAAGTCCACAAGCAGAAGGTCAGTACATTTAGCAGTGGGAGTGACCTTCAGTCAGCTAGTCCAAGCAGGGCTATACCTAGGGATTGTTGCACCAAGGGCAAGTGCTGCAAACCACTCCAGGCAGGCAACTTACAGTACACCAACAGCTGGGAGCCACAGAACACCACCCTGGTCCAATGGGACCAAGGCTTAAGCATCCTCTCCGGAGATGGGGAATCCAGGGGATAGGGGAGGGAAAAGGGGGAGCTCAGCTAAAATGGCTTCCCATTTTAACTAATTATTCTTGCTCCTTTGGTGCTCAGTGCTACGATTACAAAGGTGCCCCTCCTCCCAACTTGCACCATCCCTCACTCTGTCTACCATGTTCAAAATATCGGTAAATGTCAATTGGCTCTTCATGCTCCTTCATTGCTCATCTTCAATGAGCAGAGCCCCAACTAGGACTAGGTAACCAGGACTTTTTCCTAGGGCACTCACTTTACAAGTCACTGACATAAGCACAGGAAACAAACAAACCACGAAACTTGAATCCAGTTAGTAAGAATAATTAGTTAAAATAGGGTGAGTTCCTCTTTCACCCCAGCCTCAACCTCCCCAGTAACTGCCGTTGTTAGAGGTTCTCTGAATCCTCATCACAAAGGAGGGCCCTGACCCTGTACCTTATCATCTCATTCCATTTAGGGGGCCTCTCATGCCACTTAAGCCAGACATGGTTTGTAGGGTTTGTCCAAGCACAACAAAGTCCAAGTTAGGGCTCTGCAGTCAGTTGCTATCACTTCCACCTCCACAACATCTCTCCCATCTAGTTCTTCTGCTCTCTCTTCCCCCACCTGTAGTACATCCCCCCACCCCATTCCCACATATCTGGACTACTGCAACAACTTCTTAATAGTTTTTCCCACTTCCAGTCTGTGCCCTCTCCAAACATCCAGAATAATCCTTGAGTTTACACCACTCTTCTGCTCAAAAATCTGCAATGGCTCCCTATTGCTTCCCAAGTCAAGTTTTTTAATCTGAGACCCCCCCCCTCCCCAGAACAATCTCATAGAATTTCACTCTTAAATGTACTCTAGCTACACTGAATGATCCTTGGTCTTGAACTCTCCCACCTGTATAGCTTTACTCAGATGGTCCCCTATGTCTGAATGCCCTCCCCTCTTCACCTGTTGAATTCTTCCTCATTCTTAACATGCCATCTCCTCCAGGGGACCTTCCCTGATTCCCCAGGACACCAGTGACTTTCCCCCTTGGTCTTCACACAGTACTGTCTGCCCTTCTCCAATGTACTATCCCATCATACTCTGTATTTCTGTTAGCTAGTCCCCCTACCTGACTGTGGGCACTGGCTCATAGGCTCATGGCTTTAGAAATCTTAGAGGTCACTGGGTCCAGCACCCTCATTTTACAGATTTTTTCCCTTTGTTATTTCACAGATAAGGAAGGTGAGTCCCAGAAAAGCTTATCAGCTGTTGCAGAGTCACACAGCTAGTTTGTGTGGTTGGTGGGATTTGAACCCAAATCAGACGTGACTCCGTATCTAACACTATCCACTACGGCACAGATAAATGTTTGCTGACCTGGACTGAGTTGAATTGTTGGCTCTGATTTTATTAGAGATTGTTGAGTCTCTCTTTGGCCTTCTTCTTTTGAGAGTGGGAGAAAGTCACCCCAAGGCCCTCATCAACAACTTTGGGGTTGGTTTCCCAGGGCTGTAGGTCTAACTGCCTAAGACGGTCGTTGAGGCACAAGGCATGATACTGAACAATGACCACTAGAGGGAGCTCAGACAATGCTCAGCATGGCATCCCTGCCCATCTCCTGGGAGGTTCCATTGGCTTTAAATCCACATAAAGATTTACATAGTCCACAAATTTAGGGCTGGAAAGGACTCCAAAGGCCATCTGGTCCAATCCAACCCCCTTATTTTACAGATGAGGCCATTGAGACCCAGAGGGGTAGACTTATGTAAGGTCACACCAGGGGTAAGTGATAGCAGAGTTCTGCCCACCAGGGTACAGTGGGCAAGGCCCAGAGTACCTGGGTCCAAGTTTGCTATCACTTTGTGACTTTGGGAAAGTCCCTTCAGCTTCCTGGGTCATTGTCTCCTCATCTGTTCAATGAGGGCATGGGGAGTTTTCTAATCCCATCCCCATGTACAGATAGGGAAACTGAGGCCAGGAGGGGGCTGACTTGTCTAAGATCACATATGTAGCAAGTGGTACAGTTGTACAGTTGTAATCTGAACTCAGATCTGTCATAGACATAAGGGGCTTGTTGGTCGGTGTGTCCAACTCTTCATGACCTCACTTGGGGTTTTCTTGGCAAAGATACTGGAGTGGTTTGCCGTTTCCTTCTCCGGTTCATTTTACAGATGAGAAAACTGAAGTAAACAGGATGGAGTGACTTGCCCAGGGTCACATAGCTAGTAAGTGTCTGAAGCCAGATTTGAACTCAAGAAGATGATTCTTCCTGATTCCAAGCCTGGCATTCTATCCATTCACTGTACCACCTAGCTGCCCAGGGTAGGAGTGGGGGACTTAAAGACTCACTTTATAATTGGGAAAAGGAAATCAGGAGAGAAAAAGTAAGTTATCCTAGGATGTTAGACCCATTTTTTGATTCCTGGGACAGTCCCTTCCCTGCCCAATTCCAGTTCTTCGTCCTTTCTCTACCCCCAGTTCCCTTGATCTTCTTCCCCACCCTTCTCCATCCCACCTTAGTAAAGGATTCTTCATCCTATTTCACATGGGGAGCATCTCGAGGTCCCATAAGCAACCTGGCCCCATGTCTAACCTGCCAGGGAATTAAAGCCAGGTCCCCCCACCTTCCCCTCCAAACTGGACAGTCTCCTCCCTGTCTCTTGCCCATGACCAACACAATTCCTCGTTTTTTCTTCCTTACATCCCAATACCCTCGCCGCTCCTCTTTCTCCATAAGAATCCTACTCTAAGGCATAGGACTTATGTTTTGAAGAGATTTGGAGATCATCTATAGGGCAAGAGTGTCAGCTGGTTGCATTCAGCCCACAACACGCTGGGTGAGACTGAACCAGATCAAAATGTAACTGAGAAATATTGCAAAAAACAAGTAAAAAATACCACGAAGTACAAATAATGTGAACATGTGACTTTCTAAGTTGATATGTGGCCCTCTGGGATGTATATTTTTGACTCAGCAGTCCCCTGTTTCTACCTAAGTTTGACACCACTGATCTAATCCAATCCCCTAATTTTACATAGGGGAAAACCAAGAACCAGAGAAGGATAGGGACTTACCCAAAGTTAATAGCAAGTCAGTAAACAGAGGCTTCTTTTACTTCCTAGGTAGAGGAAGGGGCAATCATAGCTTAAGCCCCTGGACATTTTGTGAGTGGACGTGGGGGAGAGCTCAGAATGAGCTCTGATCTGGGCCATACAGCTGTCCCTCTGTAAGAAAGAGGACTGGAGACAATAATAACACTTGCCTCCCGACGTTGTTGGAAGGATCAAATGAGATAATAGTTACAAAGTGCTTGGTGAACCTTAAAGCACCATATAAGTGCTATCATCACCATCACCATCATCATCATCACCACCATCACCATGATCATCACCATCATCATCACCATCACCATCATCATCATCATCACCATCACCATCACCATCATCATCATCACCACCATCATCATCATCACCATCACCATCACCATCACCACCATCACCATCACCATCATCATCATCATCACCATCACCATCATCACCATCACCATCACCATCATCATCATCACCATCATCACCATCATCACCATCATCACCATCACCATCATAATCACTATCATCACCATCACCATCATCATCATCATCATCACCACCATCATCATCATCACCATCACCATCACCATCATCATCGTCATCATCATTATATATGTACTTTTAGAACTCTTTGCAAGTAGGGATTATTTCATTCTTTGCTAGAACCTACAACATAGTAGGAACCTAATAAATGCCAATCTCCACCTGTCTACTTGCTAAGGATGTCAGAGAAGGGCTTCTTGTCCTGGCACCATTTGGAGGACATTGAGGCTTCCTCCAGCTGAGATCCTGTGACTTCTAGGGTCCCTTTCAGCTCTGAATCCCATGAGCCTATGATCTCATAATTCCTCCTTTTTTATCTTCTTACCCCTGAAGCCCTTGAGGTCTGGGCAGTTCCCTCCCTCTGAAATGGGGAAAGCGCTAGAGTAAGGGTCCTGAAGTCAGGAAAACTCATCTTCCTGAGTTCAAATCTGGCATTAGACACTAGCTGTGTGACACTAGGCATGTCCCCAAACCCTGTTTGCCTCAGTTTCCTCATCTATAAAATGAGCTGGAGAAGGAAATGGCAAACCACTCCAGTGTCATTGTCAGGAAAACCCCAAGTGGGGTCACCAAGAATTGGACACGACTGAAACGAATGAACAACAATCTCCCCCTATTGAAATCTTACTTATCTTTCCTGACCCAGCTAAAAGGCTGCCTCTTTCATTCTAGTACTCCAGCCCCTCCTGGCCCCCACACCATGCCCCCATAACCCATCACTTTGCCCCTTTGCTGTCCTCCTGGACCCAGCTGCTCAGGGTTCTACTGTCTGAAGGCAGAAGCTCTCCTACCTCATCTCCATTTTAACACCAGAGGTGCTGGTGCAGCATCGTGCTGTGAGGCAATGACTATGGGGCCTAGGGCATGACCAGGCCTCCCAACTTGTTAGTAGCATCACTGAGCATTGCTCAGCTTGGGCAGGCAGGAAAGAAAAAGGGGGCTGCTGCTTCCTTGGCCAGGTCTTCCTGCCTGGCACCAAAGCTTGGTGTAAGCTGCCCAAAGGATTGCATCAGCATTGTAGAGAGGCCCAGGGCATTCAAGTCCCTAGTCCTTGGATAGGCAAGCCAATTGGCTGGCATAGACCCTCTTCTGCTGTCTCCAAGTCATGAGCGGACACTAAAACAAAACAACAAAGGTCAGAACAGAGCCTAGAACCCAAGGAGCCTAGAACCCACATCCCAGGGACATACCCTGGCACCTATATCCCAGTTCAGAACCCCAAGGTTCTAGGAATCCCAAGAAACAGAAGATTCTTGGATCTTCTGGGAACCCAAAGCTCAGACACTAAAGGCCAGCAACTAGAAGCCAGCACAGAGCCTGGAGCCCAACCTAAAACTCAGCCTATCCCAGAACCCAACAGTTCTGGGAGCTCAAAGATTCCAGAGCCTACAGTTTGGGGAGCTAAGATCCAGGGGTCCAGAGCCCATCCCAGAATCAAAGAAAGCAAAACCAGGTTTAGTTCAGACCCCAGAGGCCAGTGCAGAACTCAAAAGAATCTAGGGAGCCCAGAGCTGAAAGTCTGAAGGCCGACAGAAAGTTCAGAAAACCCAAGGAAGGCAATGGGAGTGTACTGGAGAGAACACTGGACCTGGGTTCAAGTTCTGCCTTCACACCAGCTGTGTGACTATGAGGGTGCCACTTAATTTGTTTCAGCCTCAGTTTCCTAATGTGTAAATGGACTTAGACCCCTCCAACATCCATTCTAGCTCTAAGCCTATCATCCTATAAGTCAAGACTCAAGAGGCAGAGCAGGCTGTGCGACATTGGGTAAGTTCCTTCCCTTCTCTGAAGCCCCAGCTCTGAGGTTCTGTGACTCTGGGATCTTGGACTGCATGGCACCAAGAAGCAGAAGGGAAAGACGAAAGGAAAGATGCCAGAGCCAGGGACCAAGACACAGCTGGTCATGGTAAGAGGACAGGAGCAGATAATTGAAGATCGAAGGCATCAGAGTTAGATGAGCCTGAGATCTTGTGTCAGGGGTTTGGGCTCAGCAGAGTTTCTAACTGGGCAAGGTCACCTCCAGTCCATGGGC
This sequence comes from Pseudochirops cupreus, assembly GCA_028627135.1. Lineage (NCBI taxonomy): Eukaryota > Metazoa > Chordata > Mammalia > Diprotodontia > Pseudocheiridae > Pseudochirops > Pseudochirops cupreus. Next base: position 117,918,883 of record CM053582.1, read on the forward strand.
TTATATCCTCTGGGCCATGTCCAAGTTGATGCTGATGCCCCAAGAAGCTTCCATGCTCCCCCAAGCATCAGCACACTTTACAGACCCCATGGACATCTTGACCTTAGGCACCGAGCCCCAAGTGGGGGAGGGGGAGGGTATCATTCTATAAGTCCCAGGTTCGGAGAGTTAAGAAAAACCTTTTAGTCCAAAATAGGAGGAAACCGAGGCTCAGATATGTTGCCGATCAATAAGCTGTTATTAAGTGTCTACCATATGACAGGCTCTCTCCTAAGCTGTACAGTTCCAAAGGCAGAAGTGAAAGCTGTCTCCACCTTCAAAGATCTTACGTGTGTGCTTGGAGGAGGTGTCAGGAAAGGCCTTCTGAGCCATTCAGATGGTCTCTGAGGTCCTTTCCCACTCTACACCTGTAAGCCTATGCTTGACTTGGCCAGGTAGTGGCGAGCTGCTGGGCCATTTGGGGTCATGGTTGCCTACCTGGGGTCTGGGTGTGGGGAGGCCCCTCATGGGGCCCACTGAGACCTCAGGTAGGGATGGTTGTTGGGCAGGGAATGGGTCAACTGTCCACACCTCTACCCACTTCACTTTGGGAAGTCTGCCCCAGCTCCCTCCTGCTACAAGGCTGCTCAGAGTGTCTGGCAGCTCCAGAGGCTTGGCAGCTAGGGTGGGTGGGAGGTGGTTCCAGGGTGTTTTTGTGATTGAATTTGCACTGAGTTGGACTGAATTGAATAGGAGGGTGTTAATCATCATGATAGTTCTCACTTCCAAAATGCTTTAAGGTTTGCTAAGCTCTTTCCCTCCCATGCATTTTCCTGGTTCTCTACCCTAGGGAGATTTCCTTTGGTAGTGACCCCCACACCAGGCTTCACTCTCCATTCCATTCTGTTCCTTGACTGGGCGCCCTCTCTCTCTTTCTCTCTTCTCTCTCTCTCTCTCTCTCTCTCTCTCTCTCTGTGTGTGTGTGTGTGTGTGTGTGTGTG
>CM053582.1:117920362-118048583 GCA_028627135.1 Pseudochirops cupreus
TGTGTGTGTGTGTGTGTGTGTGTGTGTGAGAGAGAGAGAGAGAGAGAGAGACAGAGAGAGAGAGAGAGACAGAGAGAGAAACAGAGAGAGAGACAGAGAGAGAGAGAGGAGGAAGAGGAGGAGGAGGAAGAAGAAGAAAAAGAAAGAGTGAGGGAAAGAAAAAGGAAAGGAGGAAGAGAAAGGAAAGAGTGATATAAAGAGAGAGAAGGAGAAAGAAGAGAGGAAGGAAGGAAGAAGAACAGGGAGGGAGAGGGTGAGAAGAAGGAAGAAAGGAAGGTGAGAGGGAGAGAGGAAAGAGAGAGGAGGAAGGAAGGAAAAGGAACAGGGAGGAAGGGAGAGGGAGACAGAAGAGAAGAGAGAGAAGAGGAAAGGTGGAAGGAGAGAGGAAAGAAGAGGGTGAGGGAGACAGGGAGGAAGAGGAGACAAAGAAAGGAGGAGAGAAAATACAGAGAGAGAGAAAGAAAGAGATGGAAGAAGAGAGGGAGAGAAGAAAAAAGGAAGAGAGGGAGAAGGGGATAGGGAAGAAAGGAAGAAGCAAGGCAGAAAAAGAGAGGGAGGGAGAAAATGGTAGAAGGAGGGAGGGAAGAAGGACTGGAGGGGAGATGTAGAAAAAAGAAAGAACGAGAAAGAAAGAAAGGAGATGAGGAAGAGAGGAATGGGGGAGAAAGAGATAAAAGAAGAGGGAGAGGAAGTGAGGAAGATAAGAGCAAGAAAGAAGAAGAAGCAATACAGAGAGCAAGAAGAGAGAAGGAAAAAGGAGGGAGGAAGAGAGAGAGAGAGAAAGAGAGAGCAAAGTAGCAGAGTCTGGAGGTAGAAGGTTTAAATCCCACCTTTGAGATTTTAAAGAAGCCACAACTTCTCTGGTCTCATTCTCCTTAACTATAAAATGAGGGATGTTAGACTAACTGGCCTCTGTGGTCCCTTCCAGATCCAGAATTATGACTCATAACTATGAGAAAGAGACAGAGACAGAGATAGATACAAAAACTCAGGGAGAAAGTAGAGTGAGGGAAAGGAGAGAAGCGGAGAAGGGGGGAGGAAGGCAACTAGAGAGGGGATGAAGTTGAGAAGGGAAAGAGGGAGAAAGGAGAAGGGAGGGAGGGAAAGAAGAAGGGAGGGGAGAGGAAGGAGGAGAGAACTTCTCAGTGACAAACAAAATGACAGAGAAATAGAGGCAGGAATAGGAAAGAGATATGTTGTTGGTGTGTTGAACTGAGCATTCCACTGAGAAAGCATGAATGAGTGTGTGAGGGGAAGTAATTGGAGTAGATGTCAGTGTGTGAGAGTGGGGGCATCTAAGGGCATAGCTGTGGGTCAAGGTCAGGACCAGGGTCAGAGTCACTTTGTGACTAACTTGTGTATCTCCACCAGGACTTAACCTTCTGCAGGGGCATCTTCTCACTGTTATCTCCCCCTCCTCCCCATCAGAGCCTCACTTCTTGCCAGAGTTCCCCCTCACTTCCTCCTCCAGGTTTTCTCCCCACAGGTTCCAGGGGCCAATTCTCCTCTGGTGCCACTAGTAGGGTCAGCTGCCTGCCTCCCTCTTGGCCTTGGTCACTTTCCTTTGTCCTATGTCCCATGTCCAGAATAAGACCTTCCTGTCCCACAGGAGACTTTCCACAAGGTCTAGATTTGGACTTGAACTTCTATTTCATGTAAGATGATGAGAGTTTGAGGGGGTCCTCACCCACTTACTTTTCTTACTACATCGTGGTAAGGGGTCAAGGTCCTGGATTTGAGATCAGAGGAGCTAAGGTCAAATCTGATTTAGCAGCTGTGTAACTTTGGGCAAGTCACTTCACCTCTCTAAGACCTCAGTTTCCTCATCTGTAATGTGAGAGGTTGGATCACAGGTGCTTTCTAGCTCTAAATCTATGATCTGATTACCTATTATAAAGCGCTTAGCTATATGACCTCAGACAAGTCCTTCTGCCCTCTCTAAGTCAATTTTTTTTTGTCTAGAAAATGAAAGGTAGACAGACATTAATGTCCTTCCCAGCTGTGGCATTCTCTGTTCTATATTGCCTCCCAGAAATGACTTTCTATGTTCTAAGGTCCCTTCCTGATCTCCCAGATCCCCTTAACCTCCATAGCTCCCTCTGGACCTCATGATTTGGGGGTGGGGTGGGGGCAGGGTATAGGGCTGGCCCCCAGTACAGTGACCTCAGATCCAGTCCTTCCTTCTTTTGTAAATCTGCCCTAAGTGCTAGGGGAAAGAAGATAAAGCTTGGTGACCTCAGGAGGTTGGGGAAAAAGAAAATCCCAACCTGGGGAATGTATAACTCTGTGTAGGGGGAAGGGAGACAGGGAATGTGGCCATGGTTACATGATCCAGAGCCTGGACCTTCCTCCCCTCTGTCCAGACGAGGGGAGACGTGGGGAAAATCTCTCCCCCACCCCCCACCCCGAAATACACTGTGATTCCCACTGTGATGGAGAGAGGAACCCGCTGTCTCCATGGCAACCGAGCCATCCCTGTTTCCCAGCCTGGTCCGTGCTCCTGGCTGTGAGGGGAGCTGGCAGCCCCTCCTCAACCACTGGGCTCTCCCCTCCCCTTTCCTCCTCATCTGTCTTCTCCTCTTCCTTCTCCCTACTCCCTTCCCCTCCCCCCCACCTCTCTTTCCTCACTGGAGTGGGGGATGGGGACAGCACAGGAGTAGTTCTTGTTCATCCAGGGTTAATCATCTCTAAACACTTTCCTTCTGCCCCTCTCTTGCTCCAGAACTGCCTTGGCTCCCTATTTCCTGCTGTACCAGGTGCAGACTCCCCCACCCAGCATTTGAAGCCCTCCCAAATCCATCCCCACCTCTACCTAGTCAGGTTTTTTTCCTGATTGTTTTCCCAGGATATGCTATACAATTCAGACAGGAATGGTCCCTTAGGAGCCTTACTGGTGCCTGGCCCAGGATGTCTCTCTGTGCTTCAACCTTTCTGCCATCTGATATTTTCAACTTTCACCACTGGTCAGTTACAGACCCTGTGACCAAGGGAGCAGACTCTTTTGGACAAGGGTCTGGCTGCAGGGGAGAGGGACATGGAATGCTGACCAAATTCCAAAATGTTTGAGGCCAGGGCCTCAAAGGCACAGACAGAGGTAGCCTAAGGAAGAGTGTGGGGTTTGAGCCCATTTCAGATCAATGGCTCTGTCATCAAGCTACTATTTCCATTCTCTTCTGATGAGGACTGCATGCTAAACACTCAAATCACACGTAACTAATGTGTGTGTGTATGTATATGTATATGTGTATGTGTGTATGTGTATATGTATGTGTATGTGTAGTATGTATGTGTGCATCAGCAAGTATTCATAGCTCCTGCTGTCCAGAGTGAGGCAGGTGAGTGTGTGAGGTGGCTTCTCCTCTGCCTTGGTCAGACCCCAGCTGCTGTCTTTCACTCAGGGGTCACATTCTAGGAAGCCCATTAATGAGCTCTCGTGTGTGTCCAGAGGAAGGCAGCCAGGCTCACAAAGGAATTAGAGACCAGGCCACATAAGAGTCGATTGAAAAGGCCAGGGGGGAGGGGAGAGTTAGCTAGAGAAGACTTAGGGTGGGACATGACCCAAGACATCTGGCTAAGTATTTGAAAGGCTCTCCATCCAAGGGTAGGGGGCTTAGCTTTGTTCTGCTTGGCCCCAGAGGGAGAAACAAGGCCCAAAGGGGCAAAGTCTCACTCAGAGAGGCAGCTCTGGGTCCTATAGAAGGGAAAGCTTCCTAACGCTGAGAGCTATCTCCAAATAGAATAGAAGGTTTCAGGAGCGAGCGAGTTCTGTAGCCCGAGGGCTTACAGAGAAGCGTGGAGGATAACTTGTTAAAGATATGGAGAGGTTTCCCAGGCAAGTCACCAGTCGAATTCAGCTTGGAAATTATGTGATTCCTCACCTTACTAGTAGTGAGACAGCACCAGTCACCACAAAAGGCTCTAGGTGCTTGGGCAAAAGTGCCAATGACGCCTCCCTCTCACCCCAGCTGGGTCCATCTCTTCCTTGGCTATTTTCTAAAAAGAGGTTGAGCATCTGTTGTTTCATATATCTCTTCTAAAGTCTGCCATAATTAACAATGTATTCATGTCTACTCAACCCTGGTGTAATTTGTGGGGCAGCTAGGTGGCATAGTGGATAGGGCACTGGGCCTGAAGGCAGGAAGACCTGAGTTCAAATTGGGTCTCAAACACTTATCATCCATGTGACCTTGGGCAAGTCACTTAACCCTGTTTGCCTCAGTTTCCTCATTTGTAAAATGAGCTGGAGAAGGAAATAGTGAATCACTGCAGTATCTTTGTCAAAAAAACCCCAAAATGGGGTCATGAAGAATCAAACATGACTCAACAACAATGCAATGTGTAACAAAACTATGGGGATGGTCTAAGGGTGTCTTACGAAAGGATGACTTCACCTGTATGCAGATGTCATACATCTTTACTTGTGTAAGCAGGGACACATGCACATGCATACATGTGGCAGGTGTCCCTACTTGAGTGCCAGCATGTATACACAAAGAATGGCGTAGTCACACCCCTGAGCCATGTAGATGCATGCACAGCCCCCAAGATCCCACCCATCCCTGAATGTAGTTCTGTGATCCCAGAGGGAGAGGGAGGTGCCCTCCTCCAGGAGACCCCTTTGCTGAATGGACCTGCTGCTGCCTGAAACTAAGGTCAGTGGGGATCAGTGCATTTGCAGCCATCCCTGAAGTCTTTGCAAGAAAGACCAAAACCAGTGATATCCTTCACTCCTTAATGCCATCCCTGCCCCCCCTTTGAGGAAGGGTAGCAGGAAGGAAAGCTGGATTCTGAGGCAGAGGATGGGGCTCAAAGCCTACCTCTGCCACTTCCCAGCTGTGGGACCTGGTGTCTCTCTGGGCCTCAGTTTCATTCTCTGTAGAAGGAGAGGGTCAGATAGATGACCTCTAAAGCCTCTTCTAACTCTAAATTGGTCCTATAAGCCTAAGAATACTCTTTCCCCAGGTTCCTAAGATGATTCTAAGGGATGAGCCCCTGGGACGAGGGAGGGAAGATCTGGGCTGACTGCCATCCATGGATCTGGAGGGAGTGGACAATTTGGGTAGGGAAGGATAGGGGGAGGAGGCGGGAGCGGGTGGAGGAGGCGTGTCTAGATGACAGAGCTCATTGACTCCTCCCCCATCCCTAAATGTTCCTGCTCCTCCTCCCCCACCCTCTCCCTTGCTTTCCCAGCCCCTGGCCAGCAGCCAGTTTGGCTTTTCCACCCCCGCCCCCCCATCCCCCGCCAGCCCGGGACTGAGCCACGGATGAGGCTCCGGGTGGCGGCAAACCCCGGGTCACCATTTAGCAGCGGCAACAATGGATTCATTAGCTCGGATTAGTCTCGGCCCTGGCTCTCTGTTCCCCCGGCAATTACTCACTCACTTCATTAACAGGACAAGCTGGGCTGCCTCGGCCTCAAGTGCAGCAGCAGAGGGGATAGAGGCCAGACTGAGCTCGGCCTTGTCCCGTCCCGACCGCCCCATCTCGGGCCCCCTCCCCTGGCCAGCACAGAGGCGCCCCGATCGCTTTCTCTGTCTCTCGGCATCTCTATCTGTCTTGCGCTCTGTTCCTTCTCTGCGCCGTCTGCGCACGGACATTTGTCTGTCTTGGGACTTTCATCTCTGCTGACTCTGTATCTCTGTCTGTCTCTGCATTTCCGTCTCTGTCCCTGCCTCCATATTTCTGATTCTGTGTCTCTCTCTCTCTGATATCTCTGTATCTCTGGCTCTGGATTTTTGTAGGTCTCAATATCTCTGTCCCTATATCTCTTCTCTGTTGTCCCTGTATCTCTGCCAGTCTCTGCATCTCTATCTTTGTTCAGTCTATGTATCTTTTCTTCCTCTCTCTCCAGACATTTCTGGCAGTGGCCTCATCTCTGCATTTCTGCCCTTCTTTCTGTCTGGGCTCTCTGGCACATAGGGATACTCTCCAAAGCCAGTCTCTCATTCCCAAGTGTCCTCTGTTTGAAGTCTGAAATCAGTGATTTCTGTGGTTTGGGTTTCAAATCCCATCCCCAACTCTGGTCTAGAGCATTTGGGGAGGGATTGACACTTTTCATTCAACATTCATTCATTCAACCGACAGCTGGAGGGGGGAGAGGGGAGTAGAGACAAACAGGAAGAGATTCATGATTTGCCATTTGGAAGCTTGCTTTCTGAGACTCACAAAATGATAATGCCAGGCAGGGGGAAATGAGAGAAATCAGAACAATGTACCAGAGGAGTCAGAGGTGGGAGAATGGCCATCTTATATGGTGGACTTCCAGGAGAAGAGCATTTGAGCTGATGGCTCAGATTTCCAGTAGGTGCTGAAGAAGGGGCAGGTGAGGAGAGCAGAATGAACCAAGGTAGGGAAAGCAGAGGACATGTTCATAGGTGAGTTGCCCAGTTGAATTTTCTTCCTGGATACTTACCTTCTCTGTTCTCATGAAGTTGTTCTCTCTTGGTTCTCTATCTAGCTGCCTGACCCTTGCCTCAGTCTCTTGCTGCATCATCACCCATATCCCCCATCCCCAACTGTGAATATAAATAACCTAAAGATCTGTCCTGGACCCTCTTCTCTTCACTCAAAACATCCTCCTCCCATCAGCTCCTGTGGGCTCCATTATCATCTCTCTGCCATTAATTCCCACATCTATACATCCAGCCCTCATCTCTCTCCTGAGCTCTAGTCCCATGTTGACCACTACCTATTGCTCATTTCCCCCAGGATGTTCTGTAGGCACTTCGAACTCAATGCCCTTTTTGAATTTGTAATCTCTGTCCAAGGTACCATCTTCCTTTCTTCAGGTCACCCAGATTTGAAACCTTTGTCATCATCTCCTCTTCACTTTCTCTCCTCCAAGTAACTCTAAAGTCTGGTCAATTCTCTCATAAGTATCAGGAGCATCTGTCCCCTTCTTTGCTTTATTCACATAATCACCACCCTAGTCCAGGTTTATATCACCCTCACCTATACTACTTGCAATAACTTCATAATTGGCTTCCCTGCCTCAAGTATCTCCCACCTCTAATTCAGGCTCCACGTAGCTGCTAGAGAGATACTCCAAAAGCACAAGTCTGATTATATAACTGCCCTGCTCAACATGACCTTTATGATCAAATCAAACTCTTATGCTTGAATTTAAAGCCCTTCACAGCCTCTCTCCAACCTAAAAGGACACCTGGTGCTGCAGTGCATAGAAAGCCGGGCATGGAGCCAGGTAGACCTGAGTTCAAATCCAGCCTCAGACACTTACTAGCAGTGTGACCTTAGGCTAGTCACTTAAAGTTTGCCTCAGTTCCTCATCTGTAAAATGGAGATGATAAAAGTAGCACCTACCTCCTGGGGTTGCTGTGAGGATCATTTAAGATAATATTTGTAAAGCCCTCAGCATATTACCCAACACACAGTAGGTATTTTGTAAATGCTTGTCCCTCTTGCCTCTTCTAGGGTTATTATGCATGATTCCCTTTCCCTTCACTGCTTTCCAGCCTTCTGGCTGCTCCTCACAAATGGTATTCCATTTCTTATCTCCATGCTTTTGTTCCTGGAATGTATGGCCTCCTCTCTGTCACCTCTCACGATTCCTTCAAAACTAGCTCCTAGTTCCCTTCAAAACTCAAGTGCTGCCTCTCATATGAGAGCTTTCATGGTCCTCCCAGCTATGAGCATCCTTCTAAAAGTGCTTTGTAAATACTTTCCATATATTTTGTATTTATTTATTTAGAGAGACATCTTTGTTTCCCCCATGGAATGTAACTTCCTTGAGGGCAGGCCCTGTTCCATGTCCCTGGTCCAGTCCCTGGCCCATAGTAAGTGCTTAATAAATGCTGAAATGGCTCTTGATGGGTTGGTTGAATGATTGGACTGGAATATAAGGAGCTGGGAGACAAGGCTAGAGAACGGGAGGTGGGAAGACAATGCCCTCCAGTGAAGGTGGGAGATGCTCCTGAGCCCTAGTCCCATGTTGACCACTACCTATTGGACATTTCCCCCAGGATGTTCTGTAGGCACTTCAAACTCAATGCCCTTTTTGAATTTGTAATCTCTGTCCAAAGAACTCCAACTGGTCATCCAGCCTTTCCTTGAAGACCTCCAATGACTTCTATGGAAATCCTCTACTTCCTGAGGCTGCTAGTTCTCATTATAAAGCCTCTAATTATTAGGAAGTTTTCCTCCAGATCAGACCTACATTTGCCTCTTTGCAATTTCTTCCCATTCTGTCCTCAGGGACCAGGCAGAACAAATCTCATTTCTCTTCACTGTGACAGCCTTTCAAATAATTGAAGACAGCTATTATGTACCTCCTAAACCTTCTGAGTTCTGAACTATACATTAATTCAACAAGCATTTATTAAACTCCTATGTGCCAAATATTGTGTTAGGCATTTGGAATACAGAGACACACACAAAAAAAAACAACCTCAGACCTCATGGAGATTATAGTCTATAGGGGAAAGTAACCAATCTATTCACAGATAAGAATTAATAGCAGCAGCAGCAGCAGCAGTAGTAGTAGTAGTAGTAGTGGTGGTGGTGGTGGTGGTGGTAGTAGTGGTAGTAGTGGTAGTAGTAGTAGTAGTAGTAGTAATGGTAGTGGTAGTAGTGGTAGTAGTAGTGATGGTAGTGGTGGTAGTGATAGTAGTGGTGATAGTAGTAGTAGTAGTAGAAATAGTAGTAGTAGTGGTAGGGGGTGTAGGTGGGTGTGGGGTAGTGCTGGTAGTGGTAATGGTGCTGGTAGTGGTAATGGTGGTGGTGATGGTGGCAGTAGTAGCAGTAGCATTTATACAGCACTTTAAGGTATGTTATGTCATTTGTTCCTCACAACTACCTTCCATGTATGAGCTAGGTACTACTTTGAAGCCCATTTTACAGATGAGGAAACTTGACAGGTCAGGTTAGGAATTCTAAGAGACAAAAGTGAGGAGGGTGCCCCCTCCAGGCATGGAGGGACAACAAAGGCACAGAGAAAGGAGATGGATTTTGGTACACAGGGAGTAGCAAGTAAGCTAGTTTGACTGGAAAATAGGATACATATAGGAAAGTAATATACATAGCCTGGAAAGGTATGATGATTTTAATGATAGAGACATTTGTATTTTATCCTAAAAGCAATAGGGAGCCACCCAAGCTTCTTGAGCAGGAGAGTAATGGTGTCAGACCTATACCTTCATAATAGCAATTTGCTGGCTATATGGAAAATGGATTAGAGAAAGGAGAGACAGAGGTAAGGAGACCATTAATACTGATTAAACATTCCCAGGTCCTTCAATGGATCCTCACATAGCATAGATTCAAAGCCCTTCACCATCCTGATTGCCCTTCTCTCAGCTCCCAGAACTGAACTCCAGACAAGTTCAAAGCACAGTAGGACCATCACCTCCTAATTCCTGAATGCTTTGCCTCTCACTGCAGCCAGCCAGCCATCCACACCACTCCCCATCAGATTCCTCCAGTTTCCTCCTTTCCTTATTTTTTCCCTCCAGCTCTCTGAATTTTCTGTCTTGAGACAATTTCATATATGAATTCAATGATGCTCAGATGGATGCAGGACTGGTTGGATGACCAGGTAGTTTTTAATGGTTCAATGTCCCTGGGGCAGGAAATCTCCAGTGGAATGCTTTAGGGATCTGTTCCGAGTCCTATACTACTGAACATTTGTATCAATGGTCTGGATAAAGGCATAAATGTGTATGCTTAAAAAAAATTGCAAGTGATGCAAAGCTGAGAAGGAGAGTCACCTAATGCAGTAAATGGTGCTCAGGATACAAAATTTTCTTTATAGGCTAGAGCATCGGGCTGAATTGAATGAGATGAGATTCAATGGGGATCAATATATGAGGTTTTTCACCTGGATACAAAAAGTCAACTTCACAGCCAGATGGGGGACACCTGAATAGGCAGCAACAACCCTGAAAAGGATCTGGGCATCTTAAAGGACTACAAGTTTAACATGAGGCAGCATATGGTGATGTGGCAGGCAAAATGCTGCTTAGACCTTAGGCTTCATTAGGTAGAATGGACCTTCCAGGAACAGGGAGGTGGTAGGTTCATTGTTCTCTGGTCACAACAGACCTCCTCCGAAGTGTTGCGTTCACCTTTGACAGCCACAGTTAAAGAAAATTTAGAGAATGTCCAGAGGAAGGCAAGCAGGATGAAGGACCTTGAGTACGTGACATGTGACAACTGGTGAAGGAACTGGGTGTCTTTAGCCTGGAAAAGACTAAAGGGAACTGTGGTAGAATTCATGCTAGCTGTCCTCATGCATTTGAAAAATGACATGCAAAAGGGATTAAGCTTGTTCTGTTTTTCCCCTGATCACAGAATGGAACGCAATGGGTAGATGTTGCAATAGGGAAAATCTAGGCTTAATGTCAGGAAAGACACTCCTTGGAGGTCTTCAAGCCGAGGGTGGGCCACCAGCTGCCATGAGGATTCCTGTCATGGATGGATGGAAGGTCCTTTCAAATCTTCCAGTTTTTTAAAATTCTGTAGCAGAAGCTGGGTGTGGGAATAGGGAAACTGGGTACAAGTTCCATTGGTGGGCCAGAAGCAGGCTAAAAGGTGAGAGATGAAACAGCAAGCCTCTGCCTCCCTTTGCTGAAAATGGAACCCTTCTGTATATTTCATGTAAATGTCAACTCTTGTCCATAGGAACTCAGAATGAGTCAGAGATGGTCTGAGAAGAGTCAGGGGGGAGCAAGTTGTTGCTAGGTGTAAGAGGAGGGATGAAGGGCGAGGGAAGTATGAAGAAAGGACAAATAATTCTGAAAGAATCACAGGATTAGTGATGGGGAACTCACTACCTCTTGGAGCAACCCACTGACCAGTTCTTACTGTAAGAAGTGCTACATTGAACCAACAAGGCCTTCTTGCATTTTCTGCCACTGATCTTAGTTCTGACCTCTGGAGCCCAGCAGAAAAAGACTAATCTTTTGTAGAGGAAAAGGTGCAGGTTTTGAAATTAAGATGATCTAGGTTCCAGTTCTGCTTCTGACACTTAATAGCCATAAGCAATTTGTGTATATATGCATACCTTTTATGAGCCTCAGTCTCTTTATCTATGAAATGGGGTAAATAGCACCTACCTCCGATGGTTGTGGTGAAGAATAGAGATAGTGCATACAAAATGCTTTGCAAACCTTAAAGTCGTTATAAATATCACTGGTTGTTCTTCCCCATGACAGTGTTTCAGATACATAAAGGCAATTATCTTGTCCTCTTAAACATTCTTTCTACATTAAACATTGCCAATTCTTTCAGCTCATTCCTGGTGTCCATGCTCATGGAGTTGCTAATCCCTTCATCATCTCAGTCTCCCTATGCTGGCCACTCTCCAACTTGTTACTGTCCTTCCTAAAATGTCATGCTCAACACTAAACACAGAAGGCGTCTGAGCAGGGCAGAGAACCTGTGTAACTCTAGCCTCCCTTTTTGGACACAGGCTAAGCATGTTATATTTAGCATTTATAGAACTCTTTGAAGATTGCAAAGCCCATTACAGATGTTATCTTATTTGAGCCTCATAAGAACTCTCAGACATAGGTGCTATTTTACAGATGAGAGGTTAAATCACTTGCTCAGGGTCTCATAGGTAGGGAGTATATGAGGCAGGATTTGAACTCAGGTCTTCCTGCCTCCCACTCTACCCACTGAGCCAACTAGTTTACTTTTTTATGCATCACAAAACTGCCATTAAAAAAATGTGGCTATGGGGCAGCTAGGTGGTCCAGTGGATAGAACACTGGGCTTGGAATAAGGAAGACTTGCCTTCATGAGTCCAAATTTGGCTTTAGATACTTAGTTGTGTGACCCCGGGTGAGTCACTTAACCCTATTTGACTCATTTTCCTTATCTAAAAAATGAACTGGAGGACATAGCAAACCATTCCAATATCTTTGCCAAGAAAACCCCAGATAGCGTCATGAAGAGTTGGGCATGACCGAAATGACACAGTAACAATGTTTCCCTTGTTTTTATAAGGGAAAGGAGTAGAGGTTTGAAGGTAGAGTTTTGACTCTGATTCATAGTATTGTGGAAAGAGCATTGAACTGGGAGGCATAGGCCTGGGTTCAAATCCCAGTTCTGCCTCTTACTACTTGTAGGACCATGGACAAGTCACTTAACCTCTCTAGATGTCAGTTTCCTTATCTGTAAAATAGGAGGATTGGAATAGGGATGTATGAGATCCCTTTCAGCCTATACCTACAATCCTATGATACTAGAAAAATTATAAGGCATATTATTAAGAGGATGGTTTGTAAGCATTTAGATGGTGAACTCCTTGAGGGTGGGGACTGTCTTTTGCTCCTTTTTAGTATCCCCTCTTCCCTTTGACTCCCAAATTTAGCACAGTGCCTGGCACATAGTAGGTACTTACTAAATATTTACTGATTGATTTAGAAAGGGAAGCAGTGATGACAAAGAGGCGGCATGGCTTCATCAAGGACAAACTAATATTTTTACCTTTTTTCTCAGGGTTATTAGCCTGGTCCGTGACGGGAATACTAGAGATCTGTAGATATAGCTTGTCTAGATTTGAGCAAAACATTAAATAAAGCCTCTCCTGCAATTCTCATGAAAGAGATAAGGAGATGGGGGCCTTGATAGCCAGACAGGCTGAATGATGAAACTTGGAGAGGCATCATGAATAGGTCAATGTCAGCTCAGGAAAAGGTCTCTGATGGAATATTCCAGGAATCGAGTTTTGGCCACGTGTTGTAATTCAGACTTTATCAATGATGTGGGTGAAGGAATGAATGGTAGGCAGGTTTGCAAATGGCATGAAACTGGGAAGGAACACATTTGAAGACAGAGTTGAGATCCAAAAATCTCAATCCAACAAGCTAGAAATGTGGGCCAAACCTAATAAGATTTAATTCAGCAAACATTTTAATTCCTTAATATATTCAAGATATTGCGCTAGGTGATAAGGATACAAAGATAGTGCTTGTCTTCAAAGAGTTTACATTCTACCAGATGAAATGAGATAAAAGGGCAGCTAGGTAGGTGCAGTAGATGGAGTGCTGGGACTGGGGTCAGGAAGACTCATCTTCATGAGTTCAGATCCTGCCTCAGATACATACTAGATGTATGATCCTGGGCAAGTCATTTCACCCTGTTTGCCTCAGTTTCCTCAAGCTGGAGAAGGAAATGGCAAACCCCTCCAGTATCTCTGCCAAGAAAACCCCAAATGGGGTCATAAAAATGTCAGACACAACTGAAACAACTCAACAAGATGAAATAAGTGAAGGAGTAGTAGTCATGGACACACGAAAACCCTTATCCTCCGACTCTTCATAATAGATTTAGATTGGGAGGCTCCCTCATTTAATAGATGAGGAAATTGAAACAGAGACGGGAGAGTCGTCCAAGGTCCCAAATCTAGTATCTGAGGTAAGATCTGAATTCAGGTCTTCCTGACTCCAGCCCTAACACTTCATCCACTGTAACAAATAGTCAGATCATTTTATACTTTCTCACAGTGTGTTCTTTTTTTTTTTTCTGCGAAGGAAAATACTCGGAGTTTAGACCTGTGGCATTCAGATATAAAATTTGAGGGTTCTTCAATTACTGTGCTAGAAGTTCCATATATTAGACATGTTCTGCGGGGGCATACACCTAGACTTATTAATTGGACCCACAAGCTTAGGTAGCCTACCATTGAATACTGGCTTAAATTTGGCCAAATTTCCTTCCCACAATCACTAAACCAGAACTTGTCCAGGGGAAACCCTAGGATCTTTACCCAGATACAATCTCAGACCAATGAACTGACAAGGAATCTGAACCCAGGCACATTCACAACCTCCTCCCATAGCCAGCTTCCCCATAGCCAGGTCACTCACTCATCACACTTTCTCTTGTCACAGACACTCAGACTATGAGTCACTCTTTAAAAGCCTCTCACTCCTACTCTCTGCAGGCTCTCAAAGTTTGTAGCAGCAATACCCAGGGGCTGATCTCCTAACTATACCTCCTTCACTAATTACCAGTGTCAGGAAAATGTCTTTACCATTCTTTTATTTCCCAGCGGATAATCAATAACTACAGACAGCTGTGCTTCCTATTCTGTTCACAGCTGATACCTCTTCTGAGACCATCAGCCGCTAGAGGGTAAGATGATGTGAAAAAGATCTAGAGGTTCCAGTGGACTGCAAGTTTGCCAGAGTGAGTACTGAAGGCTTCTAACACAGACAATGCCATCCTAGGCTGCCCCAGCCTTCTGTCCTGGGCAGAGGACACCTGAAGTACTGAGCCCAGTTCTGGGCATTACTGCATTTTAGAAAGCACACTGAGAAGCTAGTGTTCCCAGAGATGCTGGTGTCCTGGGTTCAGTCTCCTTGTGGAAAATTACTGATCCCCCAACGCAGACTGATTCCCAGTCCTAGCCACAGGCATAGCATGTGTGCTGCCCTGGGTGTGTATGTGTGTTTGTTTGGCTAGGTGAGTTTGCATTGCTCTTTGTGTGTGTGTGTTGGGCTAGGTGTGTTCGCATTGCTCTGTGTGTGAGCGTGTGAGTGTGTGTGTTGGGCTAGGTGAGTTTGCATTGCTCTGAGTGTGTGTGTGTGTGTGTGTGTGTGTGTGTGTGTTGGGCTGGGGGAGTTTGCATTGCTCTGAGTGTGTGTATGTGTCTGTGTGTGTGTGTTGGGCTAGGTGAGTTTGCATTGCTCTGGGTGTGAATATGTGTGTATTGTCCTGGTTGTGAGGCAGTATATAAAGCACACTTGCTGTGACTGAGGCTAGGTGTGTTATTGACTGAATTTGTGGGCACCTGTGATTGTATAGGCATCTGTCTGGAACAGCAACTGTGTGACCTGTGTATGTGTGAGCACGAGCCTGTGACTTGTGCAAATGTGTGTGAAAGTGAGTGTCTGGGAGTGAAGCTGTGCATGTATCTGTCATGTGTAAATGTGTGTGTTCTGCGAGTGAAACTTTGGACATGTGTGTGACAGCCTGTAGTGTTCTGGGGGTGTGTCTGTGGTGGTATGCAAGTGTGTGTCAGCAACACATGAGTGTGTGACTATCTGGAGGCTTTGACTTCATGTGTGTACAGGGATGTGTAACCGGCTCTTCATATCTGCTTAGGGTTGCAGTTTGCATCACTCTATGACTATGTGTAAGTGTCTGTTATTGGAACTGTCAGCCTTACAGTTAGTCTGTGTGTAAGTGTACCGTGCTAGACGGTTTCATTTGTGTGTGTGTGTGTGCGTGTGTGCTGAGTTCTGCACGTCTGAAACAAATCGTGACTCTGTGTGTACGTGTGTATTGCCTTGAGTGTGTGTGTATGTGTGTGGGTGTTCGGCGTTCCGAATGTCTGAATCAAATCGTGACTGTGTGTATGTGCTTGTGTATTGTGTGTGTGCGGGGGGGGGGGGGGTGCGTGTGTGCGTGAGTGCGCGAGTGCGTGCGTATTGTACTGGATGTGTGTGTGTTGCGCGGGATATGTGGGCGCCTGTGTGCGTGTGTGTACGCCCGCGTGTGTGTGTGTGTGTGTGTGTGTGTGTGTGTGTGTGTGCGTGTTGCCCGGCATGTGCATGCACCCCGGGCAGATGCTGGCCTGAGCATTCTGGGGCCAGGGTTGCGTTGGGCCCAGAGAGAAGCTGAGGGCGGGGTTGGGGGGAAAGGAGCGAAGCTAGGTCCCTGGGAAAGGGCTCCTCGCGCCATCTTAATGGGGAACGAAGGACCAGCTGTGGTGGGGCTGGAGGCGGCCCCGCTGCAGACGTCTTCATCTGCGCGCTTGGCGCTTTCCGGGCAGCGCGGCGGCGGCGGCGGCGGCGGCGCTGGCTGAGATCACTCATCCCTGGCTGGGCCTCCTCGTCTCAAGTGCTCCCATTATTGCTCTAATGCTGCCTATTAAGATCGCGCGGCTGCGCAGCGGGCGGGGGAAGTGCGGACTCCTCTGGTGCGGGCAGCACCCGCACACCACGGACTGACGGACGATCCCGGGCCACGGCGATTCACTGAAGGAAAAGAAGGCGTGTAAATCGAGAGCCAACCTAGTGGCGGGGGTAGAACCTAATTGCACCTGGCGCTGTCCTCTGCCCCAGTTAGCGCTACTCAGGAAGCGCGAGGGGAGAACCCCGGGCTGCTCCAAACCGGTCTCCTGGGGCTGCCCCTGTCCTGTCGTTGTTCATTACCTGGTGACGGTGTGAGAGGGGTGGAACCCAAACTAGAGAATTCGGAGCCCTCTGAATGGGGCCCGGGGACCCCAAGGGAAGTGAAGGCGAATCCCCATACTGGGAAGGAGACCTCTAAGCTCTCCCACGGTGCCAGGAACTGGTAGAGAAGCAGCTTGGTGTGGTGCATAGAATCTGGGACTGCTCTCTTTCTGACTCTAAGTGTGACCCTGGGCAAGTTTCTTCCCCTCTTGGTGCCTGCCTTGGTTTCTCCGTCTGTAAAATGAGAGAGTTGAATTAGATGATCTCTAAAAAGCCCCTCCTAGCTCTGACCGTGCTCCATTCTAAGATCCCTCGCAGCATCGATCTCAGTTCTAAAGGGTCTCTCAACTTTGATGTTCTCTATTCTAAGGTCCCTTCCCACTCTGGCATTCTATATTCTGTGACCCCTATCAGTTCTGATGTTTTATTTTCCTAAAATTGTAAGTCATAAGAGATGTTTTTAAATACAAAAATTATTGCACTACTTTGTCCCCAAGGGTAATTCTTAAGCGAATTCCCGACACCCCCCCCCCCCCGTGTGGTTTTGGATTGCTGCTTCCGTGCCCTAAGGACTGATGAGATCGGGAATCTGGGCCAAGGCCGTTTCCTTTCCCCCTTGTAATGCTCTCTCTTCCTCCATTTCTAAAAAGACCCATCCTTCCAGACCCAACTCGTCATTCAGCCAGTCCATAATAAGTGTTTACTGTGTTCCTAGGTCCCTCTCTCCTCTAGGGTAGAACCTTCCTCGTCCCTACCTTTCAAGACTTCATTTAAATTGAAATGTAAATAGTAGCATGAGTATAAATTCTATCCACCTGAGAGGATACTACTGTCTTCCCTCAGTTGCTGTCCCTTGAGAGTAAAAACATGGGAAATCTCATAGTTGTACCGTCAGGCTAGTTGGTTAGGAGCAAATTCTTACCACTGGACACCATCCCTAGCAGATCACCTCTGGTCTACTTTCTGCTTCCTCTCTGCTACCCAGAGACAGAGACCTGCAGAGTTGTCATCTGAGAGTTCTTGCTCACCTGGAATACCAAAAATGAGATACTATTTCCCTTGTGCCAGTCACAAAGGAGACACACAAACTCATATAATAGCCCAGCTCAAGGAGGGCTACAGACATTGCAAGGAGGGGAATTCCCCAGAGCACATTATGTATGACCAATCTAGCCAAGAAATTACATGGTTCTTGCTCCACAAAATCCCTTCCAGCAAGGTTGAAAAAGGCAGCCAGATCAGATGGCCAGTATCAGAGGTGTCTGTGACACTGGTTGTTATGGACTCTGGCTAGCAGCCTATGAGTATGTTCCAACCAACCAACCATGGTACCATGGGATATGTACCACGGTACATTAACCATGTACTACTAACATGTTCCTTTTTTTTTTTTACCTCTGCAACTCAGCTGCATTGCCTGCCCCTGTAGTGCTAACAGTAACTTAGAGTGGTCAGGACAGGTCAGTGGCTTCCTGCTGCCAGGTCATTTAAGCAGAAGAGACAATACAGTCTTATATTGACTTATAATTTTACCAAAGCAAGGTGAGCACATGCAAGAAGAAAGGGGAGAAAGCAGTCCAGAAGAACTGGGTAGTGGTGGTAAGAGAGACAATGTCAGGTCCCTGGTTGTGTGTGTGTGTGTGTGTGTGTGTGTGTGTTTATGTTCTGCTGATGGGCTGACAGAGATGGGAAGGTAGCTAGGAGACTGGATGATTCCCAGGCATTCCTCAGGCTGTCTCAGGTGCCTGTGATGGAGCTGACAGGCTGCAAGGGAGGAGAAGTCACTGAAGAGAACATGCCTTCACCCTCAGCAAAAGTTGTTAAGGCCACTCTACTTCTCATTGTCAGTGCAGTCCTGGTACATGGTAATAGTAGGACAGTGACCCACCCCCACTCCGGGAGGTGGTGAAATAGAGTGGAAAGAATATTAGACTTGGAAGAAGATGGTAACTTCAAGTCTTAGCTCCCCTTCTTACTAGTTAGGTGATCAGTCTTTTAATTGCTCAATTTCCTCATCTGGAAAATGGTGATACAAATGTGTTATCTGTCTCATAGCATTATTACGTGAAAATTACTTTCTAAACCTTAAAATGCTATAGAAATATGAGTTATTATTGTTGCTGTTGATTTTATATTTAGCTTCTGGCTACTCTGAGTAGATGCTGGTGATTAAAAGGGTTTGTTTGGCACAGCTCAGTGGATAGAGCACCAGACCTGGAAGACCTGGGTTCAAATCTGGCCTCCACCACTTACTAACTGTGTGTCCCTGGGCAAGTCACTTAACCCTGTTTGTCTCAAAGTTTCTTTACCTATAAAATGAGCTGGAGGAGGAAATGGAAAACCAGTCCAATATTCTTGCCAAAAAACCCAAATGGGGTCACAAAGTGTGGACACAACTGAACAGAAACAAAAAAGATTTGTTCATTTGTCTTCCTAAGTCTTTGTCCTGAAACCAATCTACTTTTAGCCTGTATTACCTTAGATAAAGCATCGAGTTTGGAATCAGAGGATCTGGGTTCGAATCCCACTTCTACTACTCACTATATGGCCTTGAGCAAGTCCCTTCACCTCTCTGGGCCTCAGTTTCCTAACCTGCAAAGTAGACTAGGTGACCTCTAAGTTCCAAGTCCCAAATTATGAATATAGACATTGATAAGTTCCAAGCTGTTTCTCCTTTAGGCTTTTCAGTCCTGCAGTATGAATAGAGAGCCAGGCTCTCTTCCTGCTTAAGCCACAGCATTAAGAAGCTGAAGGTGGTGAGGAAAGGAATGTTATTTGACCTCAAAGCCAAACCTCAAGAAGGCATGGAGATCACCTTCTTAAGTACAAGAGTATGTCTGTATCCAGCTCCAGTCCTCCAGTCTGACCCACTCCTCTAGGCTGAGGGGAAGGGTAGGAGGGGAAAGTGATCTCATCTCATCCCCAAAGGGCCAGATCATTAGGTCTCCTTCTAGAGAAGCCTATGAAAGAATCTGGGCAGCTAGGTGGTGCAGTGGATACCATGCCAGGCCTGGAGTCAGGAAAACTCATCTTCCTGAGTTCAAATCCAACCTTAGAAGCACTCTGTATGACCCTGGATAAATCACTTAACCTCGTTTGCCTCAGTTTCCTCATCTGTAAAATGATCTAGAGAAGATAATGACACACCACTCAAGTATCTCTACCAAGAAAACCCTAAACAGGGTCATGAAGAGTCAGACATGACTGAATGACAACAATATGAAAGAATTTGGACCTAGGGGCTGGAGACCTAGGTTCAAATCTCGGCTTTGCTATTTATAAGCTGTGTGACATTGGACAAGTCACTCGCCTTCTCTAGCCCCTGATTTCCAATCTGTAAAATGACGAAATTGGTTTCAATAATTTCTAGGATCTCTTCCAGCTTTAAATACTGTGGTACTATGATTTTCCCTGTTGTCTTCCATGATAGATTTACACAGCTGACACCATCTTTTCAAGGCCCAATCCTAAGGGTCTAAATTACCAAACAAGGGGAAAGAAACTAGAAAGTTAGTTCAACTAAAATGCCCCAACCTTCACTGCTCTTTCCCTTTCTTCTTCTTCTGAGAAAATCAGAGTTAAGTGGGTCCTACAACTAGTATGTATCTGAGGTTGGATTTGAACTCCGGTCCTCCTAACTCCAGGGCTGATGCTCTATCCACTGCACCACCTAACTGCTCCTACCTTACTTCTTATATATAGCAGTATAGCCTTTGTCCTTACCCACTTATTCAGGAGAGCACCTGGCACCCAAGAGGAATTTCCCATGCATCGAATGAAGGACCATGCTCGGCCCTCTACTCTCCTCCCTTTGTATTTTTCACTTGGCAGTTAAATCAACTCCCATGGATTCAGTTATCATCTTTATACTGATGATTCTCAAATTGACTTATCCAGCCCTGACCTTTCTTTTGACATCTAGACCCACATTCCCAGCTGCCTATTAGATGCCCCGTAGACATCTTAAACTCAACATGTCCAAAATGGTACTCATTATCTTTCCTCACCAAACCCTCTTCCTGACTTCTCCATCACCACCATCCTCCCAGGCACCTGGACTCACAACCTTCCCTCTCCCCATTTCTCTGGTCTACATCCCTTCTCTCTTTTAATACTACCACCACCCCAGTGTAGAACTTCTTTGGACTCTGCCAGGACCACAGCAATAGCCTGCTACCTGGTCTGCCTGCCACAGGTCTCTCCCCAATCTAATCTATTCCTCCACTCAGCTGCCAAAGTGATCCTCCTAAAGCACAAGTTGACCGTGTCACTCCCCCTCCTCAATAAACTCCAGTGGCTCCCTATTGCCTCCAGGTCAAATATCAAATCCTCTCTGTGTTGTGTTTAAAGTCTTTCATAATATGCTTCCCTCCCCCAAAAACCCCACTTTCCCAGTCTTGTGACATTTTACTTACCTCCAGCCCTCCTCCCCTGCCCCCTTAACATGCCCTTCCATCTGCTGACATTGATCTTCTAGCTGTTCCTTGAAAAAGACCCTCCATCTCCTCACTCAGGCATTTTCTCTGGCTGTCCCCCATGCCTGGAATGCTCTCCTTCCTCATATCCACCCCCTGGCTTCCTTCAAATCCCAGCTTAAATCCCACTTTCTACAAGAAGCCTCCCCTGATCCTCCTTAATACTAGTGCCTCCCCTCTTAAATGTCCAATTTATCCTGTCTGTATCTTGTTTGTACATAATTGTTTTCATGTTGTCTCCCCCATCAGTCTTCCCACCACCTCGAGGGCAAGCACTGTATTTTGCTTTTCTTTGTAACCCCAGGGCTTAGCATAGTGCCTGACATATAAGTAGACACTTAATAAATTCTTATTGACTGAATGAATGGAAGATTTAATGATTAATCATTAAATGAATGATTGAAAGAATGAATTTATTTTTAAAAAAGAATGAACTTATTAAACAAATAGATTGAATGGTGATTAAATGAATGTGTGAATGATTGAAT
This sequence comes from Pseudochirops cupreus, assembly GCA_028627135.1. Classification (NCBI taxonomy): domain Eukaryota; kingdom Metazoa; phylum Chordata; class Mammalia; order Diprotodontia; family Pseudocheiridae; genus Pseudochirops; species Pseudochirops cupreus. Next base: position 117,941,468 of record CM053582.1, read on the forward strand.
AAATGAATGGCTGAATGAATGAATGAGTACATTAATGAATGAATAGTTCCATGAAGCAATAAATAGGGTATTGTTAGTTAATTACTCCAAGTGTATGTATGTAGTGGACAACTGGATTGTAAGCTCTGGAACAAAAGAACATTGTAATTTACTTGGGCAGGGCCATAGAAGGGACCTGAGATGTTCTGTAACCCAAGTCCTTCATTATAAAGCAACACTTCCATCACAGTGCCTGAAATTAGTGAGCCTTTGGGTTTGGAAGTTTTCCAGGCTTTCAGAATCCATGATTAAAATGAAATACTCTAGAAACCTTGATCTTCCAAGAAAAGACGTTGGTCATCCTCTAATTTAAACACCTCACTTTATAGCTGTGTAAACAGAGTCCCAACTGGGAAGAGTGTCTTGCCCGGGGTTACAGAATGAGTTAAGTGAGGGAACTGGGACTAGGTTCCCCCACACCATACACATGAGAGGAGAGCACTTAAGTCAGTCAAATGAGAAAAAGGCTTCATAGGAAAGGGACAGGGGAAATCTTGGAAAGGGAGAGAGAAGGGAAGGTGCCAAACACAAAGCTTGTCAAGAAATGGTCCCAGGAACAACAAACTCCTGCAGTGCGGTCTCTGACCAATTCCTGATGTTGGCCTTCATGTAAATTACACTGGATTATGAATGCCCCCCCTTCCCCTAAGTTGACAGGCCATTCATTGACAGCTGGAAACTAAGGATAAACCTCAATCAAAGGGCTCCTGGGTGGGCGGCAGTTTGTCCAGATGAAGTGGGTGCCCTCCAGGACTAGGAGGCTGGAAGCAGCTCTGGAGCCCTAAATAGAACATGAAATATCAGCTCCCAACCCAGGGCTGCCAGCTGCCTCAAACACCGAGCAGAGAAATTCCCCCTTTCTGCGGATTGGATCAGTCACTCCCAGAATTGATGGCAACAGCTTCATCAAGAAGATATAATGTTTTAATTATGTTGTGACACGGCCTGACACGGGGGTGGCGTGTGATAGATTCTTGCATGTCACCCAGGGGCCCTGACACATGGTAGGGGGGTGGAGGGGGGAATGATTCTCATAATGTACCTTCTGGGAGACAGTGAGGGCAGCAGAGGAACAGTGGGATCTGGAGCATGGGCTTTGGGGGCTGGAGAGGCAGAGCTGGACACAGCAGGCAGGTGGGGAAAACCTGGTATCTTGGGGAATAGTGGGTTGGGCAGCCACCAGAAGGCCCTGGTCAGGGGTGGGGTGGGGGTGGGGTGTTCTTTTTCTGTCTCCTTGTGTCCTCTGATCCTTTTAAGAGGAACATGTATAAAGCAGATCATATTTGGAGCAGGGGTTCTTAACTTTGGGGGGCATGAACCCCTTTAGCAATCCACTGGATCCCTTCTAAGAATAAAGTTTTTAAATGCATAAAATAAAATACATGAGAATAGAAAGGGAAACAATTGTATTGAAATACAGTTATCAAAAGATTTTTTCAAAGTCAAGTTCATGGACCTCATGGACCTGATTTAGAGGAAGTGACTAGTATGAGGACCACAACATACAAAAAGCCATGGAAAAAACAGAGGTATTCAGCCTCTAGAAGAGAAGACTTAGGAGAAAATGTGGATTTCCAGCAAGACATGACCTCACAGGTCACCTAGTGCAATCCCTTCTTCATTTTACAGATGAGTAAATGGAGTGCCAGAGAAGGGAAGAGACCTGTCCAAGGTCACAGGGTAATAGGTGGGAAAGCTGGGACTTGAAGGAGGCCCTTTGTGTAGCTGATATTTTGCCTATACATCTCCCAGTTGAGCTGTTGGTGTCTTCACCCTCACCCTCCACCCTTAGGATGAAAAGGTTTCCCCCTGCTCTCCTTTCTGCAGTCCCTTGACTCGGACCTCCTCATCTTCACCCAGTGACTGACCCCAGGATCAGAATAATTGATATAGAAATCTCTCCCTCCCCCATCCCATAAAGCTCCTCGAGAACAAGCAGGTCTGCACCAAAGCTTTGTACCCCAAAAAGGGCTCACTTAATAACCATTTGTTGAATTAAATCTAGTTATTTCAAGAGTTACCATGGGGTAGAGGGGTTATGATTGTTCTGCTTGACCCAAGAGGGCAAAACCAGGATGAATGGGGGTAAGGGAAGTGAGGATATAGAATTTAGCTTGATAGAAGGAAGATCCTCCTAACAACTGGTGACACCCAAAAATGGAACTGGGTGCCTTGTAGGTAGTGAGCTTCCCATTATTTAAGGTATCCAACAGAGAACTATCTAGGACCACTGACAGACTCTAGAAGGGGGTCTTGCACCAAGAGAAAGGTTGGAACAAATGCCTTCTAAGAGGTCCCTTTCACCTCTCTCATCACAGGATTCTATGTGCACATATATGATCCTTCTCTGGACCCAACACATGAGTGCATATCTAGCATTCCTTGTGCATGTAGAGTCTGTGACCTGAGTAGGTCCATTTCCCTGGAAAGACTCTGGACTAGTTTCCATAGTGGCTTATCTTTGCTTTTTACCAGGGGGTGGAGGTGGGAGTGGGGCTGGATGGCTTCTAACAGACTTTCCACCTGTTGTCTGTTTCTACACAGGCAGGGGCTAGGCCAGTCTGGTCTGGGGAGAAAGGGTGTGGATGGCGTCCATGAGGCTGAGACTAAGGTCTTCCAGTCCAGCCTGATCTGCATTCTCCTCTTTCACTCTGCTTCCCACCCCAATTGTTCCTGAGACATCGTGTCTCCTATATCACCCCCTCGTATGGAGTCTGAACCTGGGTTCCTCCCAGGGGGCTTTAATCAAAGAGAAGACTCTAGGAAATGGGGATGGAGGGTGAGGAAAAGAGAAAGGGATAAAGATCAGGAGTAGACTGTCCTTTGAGAGGGGCAGGGAGAAAGGGATGATATATCCTCTCCAAATCCGAGGGCTGAATCCTGAACCTGGGCTGGGGTTCTCTCCAGCATCTTAGAACGGGAAGATGTTTAAGCAACACAACTCCAATGCCTAGGCATTAAGCCAGCTTAGCCCCAACAATGAATGATCCCCTCAACCACTGAGCCAAACACCAGCGTCCTCCCTGGATAAGCTCCCATTCCCCCAACTCAGCCCTTTGTCAGTTTCACCCTCAGCTAGTCTGTTCACAAGACTGTCAATCAGGGCATCCGTCAGTCTGTCATCTGTCAGTCTATCTGTAAGTCCATCTATTCATGGGTTGTGCAGCCCCTGCACCAGCCTGTCAGTCAGCCCCCTCCCCCCACCCCGTCTGTAGGTGAGCCTGTCAATCAGGCCATCTGCTTGTCAGTCTGTCAGACCTCTTTCACATTCACCACTCAGCCTGTCATTCACAAGCCATCAGTCTGTTGTCAGTCAGTCCCTCCATCAGCCTGTCTGTCCATCAGGAATCTATTCCCCTCACTTGCTGCTGATTATCCTGGGGATGTGGCCCAGCCTGGATACCTTTGCCTGTGCTGTACCTTCCGAATTTAGACGGTGATTTGCATATAATTTACCCAGAAAGCTGCACTGTGAGAAATATAATCACTTTTTTAATATTCCCCATTCTGATTTGGATGTGAGAAGCCCTTGTAATGAATTGCTCGGCTAATGAAGATGAACTTGAATGAGGATGGAGATGGAGGGTCATTAAATCCTAGGCGGAGTTGCTGCTGTTCACGTCAGAAATGGATACTCTTCTCCCCCATGGCTTGAATTAACCATAAATTCCCAGGAAATTCACTGTTCTCCCCAGCCAAGCCCCACCAGGGGCATTCCTTGGCTGGAGTGTTGAGGAAGAACCAAAGAGCAGGAAGTGAGATAGCTCAAGATCAGGTGGATGGCAGGGCTTTGCTCCCTCCCCACAGGCAGGCAGGGTACTAGAAACTCCAGGGGCCATCATCCTCAATGGGAGGCCAGTCTCAAAGCCAGCCACTGAGTATTGCCCAACTCAGAAAGAGGGAGTGAGGAGGGGGAAAGTCCAGAGGAGAAAGGGGAGGGAATCCTGCACTCCCAAGTGTGGCAGTGAGGAAAGGCTAATGGAAAGGCTTCAGGAATAGAGGCTGGATATCTGGAGTTGCACAGCCCTCGGTGCTCCTGGCCACTGACCCTTCATCTCAAGCTGTCTTTGCCATGGTCTCTTCCCGGCCCCTCCAGGATTGGTTCTGCATCTCATGGAATCTCACAACAGAAAAATGTTGTTTCTTTTTGTACTTCTGCTCCCTATGATACATGGTCCCAAAGTGACAATCTCATTGAATAGAAAGGCAGGATGGATCCCTGTGGCACTCCATTACAGACCCCGTGACATCAGGCCGGGCATCAGAGGAAAGAACACTTGATTTCCACCCAGATCCCTTGAATGTGAGTCCTGGCTTTTCTATATGGCACGTAATCTTGAAAAAGTCACTTCAAACTCTCTGTCTCACTTTCTTGGTCTGTAAAATGAAAGGAATGAATGAAATGACTTCTAAGAACCCTCCTGCCTCTAACTCCTAAAATCCTATGATCCAGAGCCATGTAGCTGTCTCCAACTATGTGTTCCAAATGGGCCAGGAGTTTGTGCTGCAAGGTTTTCTATTCTTGGCACCTGACATGGCCCTGAGAACCCATAGGTGCTGGGTAACTGCTCTGGGGTGCCAGTAATAACACTGCTGCTGACCAGGCTGCTGGAGCCCTAAGGCTGCTGGGGAGCTCCCCTGTTAAAGCCCTCAGCAGGAGAACACAAGGCAGAAACACCAACATCATCCGTAAGGAATTGGAGGGGATGGAGCAGAACGATAAGAGGCGGAGCCAGCCTGAACCTCGTGCCTCTCTGGGCTCCTCAGGCTCAGACAGGGCCACGGAAGAGCCTCCAGGCCCTGAGAGGGCCTCAGTGCCTGGGAACAGTAACTGGAGAGGGAGGGGGAGCTGGTGGCTGGTGAGGGAGAAGAAGACAAGCTAATGAGGCCCCAGAGAGCCCTTAATCCTTCACCTCCCGCCCTGCCTGTGAATCGCAGCCACTTGCTACCGTCTCTCCCAGGCTCCCACCCGTCTGCCTGCTGGGCTTATGCCATTTTCCCAGGAGGGCCCCAACAGCCCCCAGGGCCGAGGAGCCGGGCAGCCCCCCTCTCTTCTCCTACCTTCCCTTCTATCACTTACACAGTGCCTGTCCCCCTCCCAGTTGTTTCTTTTCCTCCCGAGGCAGCAGCTGCAAGGGGGAGAGTGGTCTTAGCCCAGGCACCTTGGCACATGCAGGGGCACATGCTCACCAGCAGGGAGGACAGTTCCCCTCTTTGCTCTACCCTAGGGGTGACAGCCCCAGGAGAAGCCCCTGAAGCCAAGAACTGGGGAAAGGACCCAAGCAAGGTCTCCTGTATCTGGGGCAAATTCTCAGATGCCCTTGGCTAAGACAGGGACAGAAATGCCACAGGAAAGGAAGCAGGGGCCAAGCCCACCTGCACATGGAAAGGAGCACCTACACCCTGGAAATCACACAAGAAGCCAAGACGGTGGGTGGGAAAGAGCTCTCTGCCCATGGAGGGAGTTGGGGAACCTGCTTCTGAGCCCTGGCTCTGCTCCTTTGAATCATAATAATAGCTGGCATTTCTGTAGAGCTTGAACATGCACAAACGCCTTATTTCCATTATCTCACTGAAGCCTCACAGCCCCATGGGGCAGGCACTACAGACTGCACTGTATCATCCTGCTTCACAGATGAGGAGACTGAGGCTTAGCAAGGTTAAAATCACTGGTCCAGGGTCACAGAGTGAAGAAGAGTCAGGATCTGAACCCAGATTAATCCAAGCCCATTGTTGTGCTATTCCCCACTTTGCGGATGAGAAAACTGAGTCTTAGCAAGGTTGAAGTGACTGGTCCAGGGTCACAAAGCTAGAAAATGTTAGGACCTGGGCTCAAATCTCTCCAACACTTACTAGCTTTGTGACCCTGGACAAGTCACTTTAGCCTCTCTGGGCCTCAGTTTCCTCATCTGTAAAGTGGGGAATAACACAATGGATTTAGAGGTTAAGAGACTTACCCAGGCTCACACAGCTAATAAACAATCTCAGGCAGGATTTGAATGCAAGTGTCTTTGGGTCCAAGTTCAGCAGTATCTCCCCTTCTGCAGTCTCTGTGTGAAGCCAGATCTAGTTCATGCCTGATTCATGCCAGCTGATCTTGTGCCCAGTTCCTGGCCCCAAAGCAGGAAGTCAGTGGCAGCATTAACACTGGTTCTTGGTAGTTCCTGGCCATTCATAGTATGGCTTCATCTCTATGTGTGGTTCTGAGCCTCTCAGCCACCAGGCCCTGGCCTCTTTCTTCTTTTGCCTCCCCTCAGAGTACCTGTACTGGCCCAATCAATGTTTGTCAGACGCCCTCGGGGCATTGGGTTGTTGGGGAGAAGACTTTCCCCTCTGACCCTGGTAAGCTAGCCCACAGCTGGGGCGAGCTGGGATGATCACACTAAGAACCCGAATAACAAACAGCTAGCTTTCATTTGGTACCTCACATCTATTACGTGGCTGTATCCTCCTAACAACCCTGGGAGGCAGGAGCTCTTATTATCCCCATTTTACAGGTGAGGGAAGTGGGACCAAGAGGAGTTAAGCACCTTGCTCAGAGTTACACAGCTATTAAGTGGCTGGGGCAGGATTTGAACTCAGCTCTTCTGGGCAGCAAGCCCAACACATTCTCTACTGTACTACCTACCTGCCACAGATAAGCAATGAGTATTCTACCATTTACCAGCTGGGTGAACCTGGGAAAGTTGCTGCCCAGCCCTGGGCCTCAGTTTTCACGTCTGTAAAATGAGATTATAAGGACATCTGACCTGCTTCCCTCACAGGGTTGTTCTAAGCACTTTGTAAGATAATAGAGTACATAGAATCCCACAGCTGGAAAGGGCCTCAGAGGGCAGCTGATCTACCCTGAACTGAAGAGGAATCCCTTGTCCATCACCCATAACAGATGCTTGTCCATCCTCTAGAGGGATGGGGATGCAGTGATGAGGAGCATGCTCTCTCCTGGTTCTATTCTGGGACAGTCATAACTCTTACAGGCAGTTAATATTATTCAATCTTATGTAAATTACACAGGTACATAAAGATGTGCTTTTGTAACCTTGGGCAAGAATCTTCCATTCTCTCAGCCACAATTTCCTCCTTACAGTCTCTGGGCAGCCTACAGGCTTTGTGCATCTGTTACAATGGGGAAGCCTGGCTAAAGAGGGAAGGATAGCCATTAACCAAATGCCGGCATTGTCTGAGTTCAATAGAGAGAACAGACAAAGGTGGGTGGGGAAGTGCTCCCCAATTCCTAGCCCTGGAATTGTGAATGGAAGCTCTGGGTCTCCCAGAGGGGCTGTGGCCAGGGATGATGGGGACCTAGAATGTCTCTGAGAAAGTCCAATTTCAGAAAGGACAAGGACTTTTAAGACAGACACCTTTTGGGGGTGAGGGGACCGAGGCCAGGGTACAGGTGACTTCAGGACAGAAGCATTCTGTGAGAGGAGCCCAGTGAGGGCTGGGATGAAGACTAGAGGCAGCCTGGTGAGCTGTGAGACCTCTGATAACCTGGTGAGCTGTGACATCTCAGACAGTTTTCTGAGTTACAAAGTCTCAGTATGGTGAGCTGTATATGGGGCAGGATCAATCCTGGGCTGCCAAGACTTATTTCAGAGACTATCACATTCCCAGAGTTGATTCAGTGAAGCATCTTTAAAAACTGGTGCATGGAATCAGTCATATAACCATCATTCCCGTTTTGAAAGAACAACAGTAACAACAATAATAATAATTCACATTTACAAAGTTCTTTAGGAAGACGATTTAATTAGGAAATCAGAGAATATTAGACCTGGAAGGGACCTCACAGTTTTAGTCCAGTCCATACCTGATAGGAAATCTCTTCTACAATGTCTCAAAAAAGGTGGGCATATAAGCTCCCACTGTGATGGAGGATTGGCTAGCTCCTAACATCAACCATTCCATTGTTGAACAGCTCCATGTGGTCTTCATGAACCTGTGTTGACTCTCAGTGATCACCATTTATTTCCCTGTCTGAATGCCCATAAACCCTCCCTTTAACAACTTCTCCTAGAATTTTCCCCAGGAATTAAATTTAAGTTTAGTAGCCTATTATTTAAGAATAATCTACCTTCTCCTTTTTTTGATATTTAGGACGTTTGCCCACCTCTGGTCCCAAGTCAATTTCCCCATTTTCTGTGAATTTTAAAAAATTGATAACAGTGGCTCACCAGTCATATCTACCAATTCGAACTGTCCTGGGATCTACTTCATCTTAACCCATTGAAGTCATCCGGCTCCCTTCTTGCCATCTTATCTTAGGATCCAATGTCCTGTTCCCCTTTTTTTCCTACTCTTGCTAGTCTGAAGACCATTATTCCAAGGGCCATCATGGTGTATTGGATGGATTGGTGGATTGGAAGTCAGGGAGACCTGGGCTCTCATTCTATCTTTGACAATAGCTCTGTGACCCTAGGCAAGTCATTTTATGGTGGAGGGGATAGAAAGGGAATGGAGAGAAAGACAGACAGACAGAGAGAAACAGAGACAGAAACAGAGAGAGACAGAGAGATAGAGAATTTATTAAGCATTTACTTTGTACCAGACACTGGGCTAAGAACTGTTTGTAAATCCAAACAAAATAATAGTCCCTACCCTCAAGGATCTTTTCTCCATTCTAATGGGGAAAGACAACATATAAAAAGGAGAAGAAAAGTTTGGGGGAATGTGGAAGAAGGGTATCTGGGAAGAAGGTCAAGGCTACTGGGGTGGAGGTGGAGAAGTCAGGAGCTGTGTGACCTGTGTAGAGTTCCTGGAGGGTGGTGCCAGCACCACACAGCCATCATCTTTCCTAGGCTTAATTTGTAGCAACAAAAATGGCTCAGTGATTCAGTGGTATCTGACTCTTCATGACCCCATTAACTATACTGTCCATGAGGTCTTCTTGGCAGAGATACTGGAATGGTTTACCATTTCCTTTTCCAATGGATTAAGGCAAACAGAAGTTAAGTGACTTGCCCAGGGTCACACAGCTAGTGAATGTCTGAGGCTGGATTTGAACTCAGTTCTTCCGGACTCCAGGCCCAGAGCTCTATCCACCTAACTGTCTCCTAATGATAATAGAGTCCATTTCTGTAGTTCTTTAAGATTTAAAAAGCACCAGCCTTACAAGGGATAGGGCTCCAACTTTAAGTCAGAGAACCTTGGTTCTAGCCCTGGAACCTTGGGCAAGTTATTTTTATCTCCAGTTCCTCTGTTTCCTCAGCTGTAAGATGGTGGCGGCCCTTCCAGCTTGAGGTCTATGCTCCTATGAACCTGGTCAGTGCAGCTATTATTATCCACATTTCCAGCTGAGGAAGCAGAGGCTGTTAGATACCTTCCCTCCAGAGCTCTCCAGCTCCCAAGGCTCTAAGTGCCAGAGCTGGCATTCACAGGTCTCTCCTGATTCCACATCCACCCCCTCTTCTTTCCCTTATACTACCTGTGAGGCAGTAAGAGGAGCCCAAGTCAAATAAAATAGGGCCAGGTTCTGGTTACTGCCAACAGGAAGGTGGCTCCTGCCCTGTCATAGGGGCAGAGCACAGGAATGGTCAATGGGACAGGGCATGAGGTGGTTGTTCATTCTTCCTTAGGGAAAGCCAGTGGTCAGGAGAAGGTCTGCATAGAGTGAAGGCAGGAGTAGAAACATCTAGGCAGAAGAGAATTGTCCTGTATCTGAGAGAGGTCAGGTGCAGGGCCCAGAGAGCCTGGACAAACAGGAGAAACACACTGAAGCAGGCTTTTGAGCCAGAGATTTGAGGAGTTCAAATCTTGATTCTCTCACTTATCACTATGACTGTGGGCAAGTCCCTTTCCCATCTTTGTGAGTTTCAGTTTTCTTATCTGTGAAATGATCTTTAAAGTCCCTTTGAGCTCTGAATCCTGTGATTTGATGGACTGGAGTGAAGAGGGGAGGGGTAGAGCACTGGAGGAAGGTGTGGGCCCACCCAAGGGCAACCTGGAGACAGGATCCTGGGCCCTGTAGTGGATTCCCACATCCAAAGGCAACCCTTGCCTGGGCACAGGGAGCTGGTGCGTGGGTGAGAAGCTGCAGGACAGCTAGCTCCCAGGTCCTCCTCAGGGACTAAGCCAGCAGGCAGGCTCTCTGTCGATGGGAGATCCTTTAAATACCTCTCAGGGCTGGGCTCTGGCTTCTCAGCAGCCTGGAGAAAAGTGACACCTCCCTATTTTGTAAACTGTTTCTCACAGCTTGTTTGTTCTGGGTTAGAGCTCCAACGGGCTCCGTATGGAAGTGTGACTCATTGTTTAATGTGTCAGCTCATTAGCGAAGCTTGTTGCTGCCTTCCATTCCTCTGCTCCCACTAATTGGAGAGCCCACTGTGGCCCCCACTCCCGGGCCAGAGCTCGGGGCACAGCCAGGGCACTGCCTGGCCTCAGCTTCCCTGAGTGGGTGCTGACCTCCACCCCTGCCCTGCTGGGTTAGGCTCCAGAAGGCAGGGCCCTGCCATGACTGGACACTGAATTTTCCCTGGGATGTAGACTCACAGCTGCCACCCCCTGGACCCAGTCAAGCTCACCCCCCTCATGGGCCCAGTGCCACGACAGTGGCTACCAGGCAAGTGCCTGCCTCAGGCATGCAAAAACTGAAGAACTCAGGAAATTCCATTGCAGATGTAGCCGCGATAGCAGAGTTGGCCATGTCATTAGGATATACCCATGTTCTCATCTTGGGTGGAACATGAAGGATGAAGAGACCTCCAAGGCCATCTAGTCCATCTCCCTCTTTTAACAGATAAGGAAACTGAGGTCCAGAGAGAGTCACACAGGAAGTAGGTGACAGATAGGATCTTCTGATGCTAAAGCCAGGGCATTCTTCATTCTGCCACCCTCTCTCTCTCCCCAGGCTGTGTGGTATATATGGCAAGCCACCAGAATCATGGAACTCATTGGGCTTTCAGTCCATTGGTCAGGATTGAGGAAGGAGTCTCCCCCTGCAGATGTGGAAGTCAGACGATAAGGTTATGGGGGTAAAGTGGAAAGATGATGAGACTAGATATGAGGACTAGATGCTACACAATTGTCAGCTATTATTATTTGGTTAGACGTCCAGGCAATGTCTAGGAAGCAGTTATAACAACAACAGCAACTACTACTACTACTTCTACTACTACTACCATTACCACTACCACTACCACTACCACTACTACCACTACCACTACCACTACTACTACTACTACTACTACTACTACTACTACTACTCAGATTTCTAAAAAACACTTTAAATAAAACATATTCTTAAGATTTCTGTAAAAATGAGCACTGATATTTCTGTAACACTTTAAGGCTAGCATGTGCCTTAGCTCTATGTGCTTTGTTTCCTTGGAGCCTCACAACAACCATGGGAAGGATTATTGTTGTTGTTTCTGTTGCTGTTGTTGCTCTGGACATGTGATTTCATCAGTGCATGTGCTCATAGACTCAATTCATCTGTAGTTTATGGCCTTAGAGAGTCATCCAGGGGCACTGAGCTGAAGTAACTAACCTTGGCCACACAATTGGTACGTTGGAGGTAGGACCTGAAACCAGATCATCCTGACTGGCATCAATTCTCCATTATTTGTTATGCCAGGCTGCCCCCAACTAACCGCTATTATCGCCTCCATTTTATAGATTCAGAGAGGCTAAATAACTTTCCCAGGGTCACATGGTAAAGGGCAAAGGGCACTTTGAATCCAGGTCTTCCTGAGTATTATCCCCACTTTACAAATGAGGAAACTGAAGTTCAGAGTTATTAAAAATGACTTGTCCCAGGTCATACAGCTAGCAAATCAAAGAATCAGGAAGCATCAAAGTTGGAAGGCCATCTAGTCCCACCTGCTCATTTCAAAGAGGAAAAGTGACTTACCCAAGGTGACAAGGCTAGCTAATGGCAGAGCTGGGACTCAAACCCAGGTCTCCTTACTCCCAGTTCAGTGTTCTCTCCATTACTCCATTCTTCATGGGAGCTTGAACTGGTCAAAAGACCAGTGTGCTCTACAGTGGAAGGGAAACTCAAGAGAAAAATCAGGACAATGGACAGAGATTTAGGAGTCACCCTCATGGGGAAGTCACCCTAGGCTTAAAGTTAGCACTCATCTAGTCTAACCCCATCCTTTTTTTCAACTGAGGTTTAGGGTGACTTGCCCAAAGTTACAGAGGCAGTAATAGGAGAATAAGGGCTTAAGCCCTGATCTTTTATTTTTTAAGATTTCATTTTCTTTATTGTTTGTTAATTTTTAACCACCATTTTGAGTGCCAAATTTTCTCCCTCCCTCTAGCCCTTCCCCCATCCATTAAGAAGGCAAGCAATATGTTACCCATTATGCAGGTGAAGCCATGCAAAGCATACTTCTATATTAGCCATGTTGCCAAAAAAAGCAAGAAAAATAAATTTTTTAAAAATATGCTTCAATCTGTACTTGGAGTTCATTAGTTCTCTCTCTGTAGGTAGCGAGTATTTTTCATCATGAGTCCCTTGAAATTGCTGCAGGTCATTGTATTGATCAGAATAGCTAAATCACAATTGATCATTGTTACAATTATGCTATTACTGTGTTTGATGGTCTTCTGGTTCTGCTCACTTCACTCAGCATCAGTTCATACAAGTCTTCCCAGGTTTTTCTGAAACCATCCTCGCCATCATTTCTTATAGCACAATAGTATTCCATCACAATCATATACCACAACTTGTCCAGCCATTTCCCAAATTGATGGGCATCCCCTCCATTTCCAATTCTTTGTCACCACAAAAAGAGCTGCTATAAATATTTTTGCATATATAGTTCCTTTTCCCTTTTCTTCAGTCTCCTTGAGTTGCAGACCTAGCAGTGCTATTGCTGCATCAAAAAAGTATGCACGCTTTTATAGCCCTTTCAGAATGGTTTCAAATTCTTCCCCAGAATGGTTAGATTGGTTCACAACACCACCAACAGTATATTTGTGTCCCAGTTTTTCTGCATCCCTTCTGATATTTATCATTTTCCCTTTCTGTCATTTTAACCAGTCTGATAGCTGTGATGTGGTCCCTCAGAGCTGTTTTGATGTGCATTTCTCTAATCAATAGTGACTTAAGGCATTTTTTCATACGGCTATAGATAGTTTTGATTTCTTCTGAAAACTATCTTTTCCTAACCTTTGACCATTTTTCAACATAGGAATGTGAACTTTGATCTAAGGAGCCTTCATGGTGAAGTGAATAGAGTCAGAATCAGACCTGGAGGCAGGAAGAGGTGATCGTGGTGCCCTGGAGAGTTGGTTTTGAGGTCAGAAGATCTGTGTTTGAGTCCAGGCTTTGCCACTTTGGTTACCTGTGTGACTCTAGAATGAGTTCCTTCATGCTGGTGTGGTGGCAAGAGCAGACTTTGGAGTTGGAAGATCTGAGTTTGAATCACATCTCTATCACTAACTACCTGGGTAATAAACATTTCACTCGTATGGGCCTCAGTGCCCTCATCTATAAAACAAAAGAGATTGATATCAATGTTGTCCCATCTCCCTTTTACTCCTAGATGTCAGAGGCAGCCCAGTGGTAGAATGGATTGAATGCTAGACCTATAGTCAGGAAGACCTGAGTTCAAATTCAACCTCTAAACAAACAAACAAATAAATGAATAGATAGGTGGATAAATGAATGAATGAATGAATGACTAGATGGATGAATAAATAAAAAATAAATTCAGCCTCAAACACTTAGTATCTGTGTGACTCTGGGCAAGCTACTTAACATCTCAGACTCAGTTTCTTCATCTGTAGAATGGGGACAATAATAGCACCTATCTCCAAGAATAGTTGTGAGGTTAAAAGGAAATAACATTTGTAAAGTGCTGTGCAAACCTTAAAGAGTTTATATGAATGCTAGCTATCCTCATTATACATAATAAAAGGCTAAGACTTCCATCCATATCCTGGTCCTAACACTTATTAGCTGTGTGGCCAAAAGCAAGTCATTTCACCTCTATGAGACACAGTTTCCTCATCTGTAAAATGGGAGTGCTAATAATTGTCCAGTACCTACCTCCGAGGGCTGCTGTGAAACTCAGATGAGATAATGGTTGTAAAGTATTTCATTCACTGAGAAGTGCTATGTAATAGCAATTATTTTCATTGTGACTCTCAATCCAAAGATCTTTCTCACTATGCATGCTTCCAGAACCACTTTGGGGAGGATAGCAAAGAGCAAGGGATTGGGGATGGAGCCTGGAGAGATGATTCTGTTGGAGGAGGAGAAGGAGGAGGGGAAGAGGGAGAGGAAGGAGAGAAGGACATAGAGATAGAGGAGGAGAAGAAAAAAGGAGGGGAGGGGGAGAAGAAAGAAAAGGAGAAGGGGGAGAAAGGAAGGAGGGGAGGGAGAGAAGAAGGGGGAAGGAGGGGAAAGTAAAGGAGGGGGAGAAGAGAGGAAGGAGGAAGGAGGGGAAAGAAAGGGAGATGAGAGAGGAAAGCAGAAGGAGGGGAGGAAGAGAGGAAGAATGAAGGAGAGGAAAAGGAAAGAAGGGAAGAGAAAGGAGGGGAAAGGAAAAAAGGAGGAAGGGGATGGAAAGGAAGATGAAAAATCAGTTAAGAAGACAGAAAGGGAGTAGTAACTGGAGAGAAGAGTGTTCAGAAAGTGAGGGTGGTCAGTAGTGGCAAACACTGCAGAGAAATAAAGGAAGATAAGAACCAAGAAGTCACTGGGGTGGGATAAGGAACTCACAGATGCTCTTGGAGAGAGCAGTGTCGGTGTGGTACTTGGCATGGGAGCTGGACTTGGACTTGGGGGAGCAGGGACAGAGCAGAGGAAGGGAAGATGGGAGGAAGGAGCAGGAGAGCTAATCTAATGCAACTTGGCCCAGACCGGAGGCCTTGGAAGAGAGAAGAGTCCAAGGTTTTCTCAGCCAAGAATGTAGGAGAGAAAACAAGCAATGACAATGCCAGGTGGGTGCTGGTGAGAACACTTCCAGCTAATCAGAGAATGTCAGTGTTGGAAAAGACCCTTAGAGGCAGGAATAATCATAACAACAACAACTCCCATGCCTGTAGTGCTCTAAGGTTTACAAAGCAGCAGCCCTGGACCAGAGAATGAGCAAATATCACCACCTCATCTTGAAGGTGTGGAAACTGGGGCTCAGAGAAGTTAAGAGAATTATGCACGCTTGTGGTTAAGTGTTAGAAGCCAGAACGCAGGTCCTCTGACTCCAGACCCCTCTCTCCTATCATGCTGTTTCTTGGTGTTAGATGCAGAGCTCAGCCATAAAGGCCTTGCTATCCCCAAGGCTGAGGCTAGAGAGTCAGCCATCCCTGGGAATTAAAAGAGGTTGGAATATGAAATCAGATATCTGTGTCTAGCCATGGCAGGCTGAGTTCAGTAGCTAAGCTGAGTGCCCATAATTTACCTATGTGACAAAATCACTGTACATGTTTAGTTTTATAGCGGTTTTACATTAGCCTTGTTCTATTTAATTTAATGGTCTTAAAATGAAGGGTATACCTCCTGTAAGAAATGTATTAAGGCTGTAAAATTCAGGGGAATTACAAACATCAGAAGACATCCATTCGTTCTTTAACACACTACAATGGAAGAGATACAGAGATGAAACAAGACCCAGTGCCTGCCCTCAAGAGGCCTACAGTTTAGTTGCAGAGATGACCCAAAGTGTGTCAAGTACAAATTGAATATAAGTGTATGATTAATGCTTTGAGAATAGATAAGAGAGAGAAATCATTTCTAATTGGGAGATCATGACTTCAGTGCTATTTGAATTGGGCCTTAAAGGACAAATAGTTGATCAGCAAGCAGTGATGGAAGGGAAGGGGGGATTGCAGGTATAAGGAAGAGTGTGAACAAAGGCTTGAAAATGGAAGTAACAGGGTATGTTCCATAGTGAGCCAGTTTGACTCTAGCATAAAGTTTGTGAAGGGGGCAGTAGGATGTAAAAGTGCAAATATTGATAAGAGACAGATAGCTTGAATACTGGGATATAGAATGATTTTAACAGAATCTCAGAGTTTGAAGGGACCTTCAGAAGTCTGTGCCTTCAATACCTGAGCACACAGCTCCTCTACAGCATAAAGTACTTGAAAGTTTGTAAAGCATTTTCTTCACTATAACCTTGTGAGGTAGGTCCTAGTCAAGTATCATGTTGCAGATTAGGAAACTGTGAGAGGTTAAATGAATTTTCCCATGATCACATAGTGTCTAGGGAAAGATTTGAACCTAAGTTGACTCTACTCTAGCTTCCCCAAGGGGATCATCTCCAGTTGTCCTAATCTATATCTGGTCACTGGCCCCAGATGGCTCTGGAGGAGAAAGTGAGGCTGGCAACTTTGCACAGCCCTTCCTCACTGTAATCCAATTCACTCAAAAGTCATGGCATCAGCTTCCTGATGGCATGGTCCTCTTTGGAATGAAGGAAGAAGAATAGCAATAGCCTCCCCAAGAAATGGGCATCAAGTCTCTGCTGGAAGCCCTCCAGTGAAGGGAAACCTATCACCTCTCCCCAGACAATCCATCTAAAGTGTCTCCTTCCTGCAAGCCCAAATCTGGCTTTCTCCAGCTCCCACTCATTGGTTATATTTCTGCCTTTTACAACCAGTTCAAAGGAGCCAAATCCTTCTCCTACTTGATGGCCTTTCACTTACTTGAACACAGCTGTTATGTCCCTTATAAGTCTTCTTTTGTCCGGGCAAAATAGACCCGGTTCCTCCAGCCATTCCTTCTATAGCATGATCTACAGTCCTCATCATCCCACCTACCCTCCTCTGGACCTGCTCCAATTTGTCATTGTCTTCCCTAAAATGTTATACACATAACTGAACACCATACTCCAAACAATCAAGACAAAGGGATAGGGGAATTATGACTCCTCCCCTCCCCATCCACCATGAACTCTGGACCTCCATCTTTTTTGGCCACCATACCATACTATTAACTCAGAATAATCTTGTAGTCCACTAAAACTTCCAGATCTTTTTTTATGCAAACCATCATCAAACTATGCCTCCTCCATCATATGCACATGTAGCTGATTTTTTTTAAACCCAAGAGTAAGACTTTGTGCTATTCTATATGAAAATGAATCTTGTTAATTAAGAGGGAAGTGGAAAATTGGGAAAGAATTTTTACAACCAGTATCTCTGATAAAGGCCTCATTTCTAAACTACACAAAGAACTGAGTCAAATCTATAAGAATACAAGTCATTCCCCAATTGATAAATGGTCAAAGGATATGAACAGGCAGTTTTCAGAGGAAGAAATTAAAGATATCTATAAGCATATGAAAAAATGCTCCAAATCACTATTGATTAGAGAAATCCGAATCAAAACAACTCTGAGGCACCACATCTCACCTGTCAGATTAGCTAACATGACAAAACAGGAAAATGATAAATGCTGGAGAGGATGTGGAAAAAATTGGAACACTAATGCATTGTTGGTGGAGTTGTAAATTAATTCAACCACCCTGAAGAGCAATCTGGAACTATACACAAAGGGCTATAATAAGTGCATACACTTTGACCCAGCAATACCACTTCTAGGGTTGTATCCCAAAGAGATTATAGAAGTAGAAAGAGGCCCAGTATGTACAAAAATATTTATAGCAGCTCTTTTTGTGGTGGCAAAGAATTGGAAATCAAGGGGATGCCCATCAGTTGGGGAATGGCTAAACAAGTTGTGGTATATGAATGTAATGGAATACTATTGTGCTATAAGAAATGAGGAGCAGAGGGACTTCATAATAACCTGGAGAGATTTATACAAACTGATGTTGAGTGAGAAGAGCAGAACCAGGAGAAATTTGTACACAATTACAGACACAACTTGGATAGACTGAGCTCCTCTCAGCAATGCAAGGTTAGAAGACAACTCCAAAGGACTCATGATGGAAGGAAATATCCACATCCAGAGAAAGAATGACAGAGTATGGATGCAGATTGAAGCAAACTACCGGCTCTCTTTCTTGTTTTGTTTGGTTTCCTCTTTCCCATTGTTTATTCCATTGGTTATAATCTTTCTTTACAACCTGACTAATGGTCAATGTGAAGGTATTTTCAGATCCTATATTTGATTGCATGCCTCCATGGCGGGGAGGGGAGGAGGAGAGGGAGGGAGAGAAAATTTGAAACTCAAGGGAATGTGGAACTGAATCTTGTAAACTAAAAGTAAACAAATAAATTAATACAAATTTTTTTTAATGAATCTTGTTAGATTGAGACTCACCCTTCCAGCATGTTGAGATCTTTTTAGAACCTGACTCTTACCCAATAAGTTATCCCTCCTGAATTTAAGTTTGGAGACTAGGTCATCTATGCCTTCATTGAAAGATTAATAGAAATTATGAACAGTAGAAGCAAAGAACAAGAGCCCTAAGTCACTCCAATGGAGACTTCTCTTTCAGTTGATATTGAACCATTAATGACTTTCTCATATCTAGTCACTAAGGACATCTAGGCGACTCAGTGGCTAGAGCATTGGGCTTGGAATCAGGAAGACTCATCTGCCCGAGTTCAAATCCAGCCTCAGACACTTACTAGCTGTGTGACCCTGGGCAAGTCACTTCGCCTTATTTGCCTCAGTTTCCTCACCTGAAAAATGAGCTGGAGAAGGAAATGGCAAACCACTCCAGTATCTTTGACAAGAAAATCCTAAATGGAGTCACAAAGAATAGAACATGACTGAAATGAGTGAGCAAAAACAAAAAAGTCACTAAACCAATTCTAAATTCATCTACTTTTATCTGACCCATATCTTCCCACATTTTCCGATGAAGATATAATGACTTTGTCAAGTGTCTTTATTTGGTTAGCATCGAGAGACTATCTGCAAAGACAGTGTCTAGAATTCCCATTCCCCTTCACCTTAGTCCCTGTCATAAAAGGGTAGATAGGTGCCAGGAGATATCAGAGTCATAACCAGCAATTTTGGTGCCTGGGGCAAATAACATGAAATGGGCTCTCATATCAGCTTTTCAAGACAAATTCCATTGAGTGGGATGGAAAGGAGGGAGAGATGCCAGAACTCACCTGGGGGTGCAGCTACAGGGAAGAGGAAGTGTGCTATGCCATCTGGTAGCTTCTTACTTTTTATATTCTTACTAACTGGGTGCTTAGCTCCCCAGTCTATGATGCTGAAGGAATACAAGTGTACCCTCCAAATGCTGATGCCTTGGGAATAAACTCTATTGCACCACCTTAGTTATGACACTATGCAGCCAGTAGAGAAAAGAGATCGAACCAGCAGCCTAAGGCCAGCCTTGGTTTGGAGAAACTAATTGCAATACCAGGCAGAGAGGACCTGCAGAGCAATAAGTGTACTAAATATATCACCTCCTATACAGAGCCTTTACTGATCCCTCCCCACCAGCTGCGGGTGCGCTCCCTCCCAGACTAGCTTGTGTTTGTTGTGTTCTGCATATGCTTATAGACACCGAAATCGACTCCCTCAATAAACGGATCCATTGTTGGATCTGCATCCCCAGTGCCTAACACAGTGCCCATAGTACATAACACATAGCGCATAGTAGGTACTTAATACATGCTTGTCAATTAATTGATTAAAAGAAGCACTAAAGGGGTAATTTTCATTGATGAAGTGAGAACAGAATGGAGCAAAGGGACCAGGGAACTATGCAAAGAACCTGGGATGGACTGAGGGGAAGTGGGGAGAGCTGCAGGGACAATCAGCAGAGCTTAGTGCATACACACACATACATATATACCTACACATATATATAAACATACATATCACTATATATTATATACTATTAGTATATTATACTTATTATTATCCTGTTATACTTATTATTATTACAGAGGCAGCTGGTGGTACAACAGATAAGAGTATTGGGCCTAGAATCAGGAATATCTGAGTTCAAATCCAACTTCAGACAATTTTTAGCTAAGTGCTAAGAGACTTTCAAGGTCTTCTTGTCCAGCTCCTCCATTTTATGGATGGAGAAACTGAGGCTCAAAGAAGTTAAGGTCTGATTAGCGCAAGATCTCCAAGCTAGCCTGACCCAGATCCTCTGTGAGGATAAAATAATATTTGTAAGCTGCTTTGTGCATCTTAAAGTAAATAAATAAATAAATTTATTTAAAGTAAATAAATGCCAGCCATTGTATGTTTATGTATAAATATATCTATACATGCACAAAAATAATATTTTATATATACATATATATATACATCTGTGTATATACATACATATATATGTATTTTTCTCTAGAGGCATATATATACATACACACATGTGTATATGTATATATGTATGTGTGTATATGGGTATATATGAGTGTGCATGTGTGTGTGTATTACAACTATGACATGGAAGTTGATTTTTATTCTGGAAAAAGTAGAAATTAAGAGGCATGTGCTTCCAAAAAAGTGAATATATTTCATTTAGGGTAAAAAGTGCAAATTAGAAAGAGGCACTCACTCAAGCAGCTGGGGCTCCCCTAAGACCAATCATATCTGCTGACAAGTACTAGTCTATATCCAGCATGGTGCAACACAAAGATCCCTGGGTCTGAATCCTGGCTCCCATACTTCTTCATGGTGTGATCCTGGGCAAGTCAATTCCTGAGCCTCAGTTTCCTCCCCTGAAAAATTAGGATAACAACGTTTTCCTACTTACCCTCACAGAGCTGTTGTGAACAAAGTCCTAGAGTAAATCTTAAGTAAATCAAAGTATAGAGTAAATCTTAAGATTCTATAGAAACGAGAGCTAATTTTCATTCACCAGTCAGTGAGAGATATGGCATTTTTGACCTACACAGAGGTTCTACCTGAGACTCCTCACGGGATGTGAAAGTGAACCTGGAACTGGAAGAACATGACAGTGAGATGTCATCCTGGAGCCTGGTTTTGGTTATGTTGAGTTTAAAGTACCTTTGGGATGTCCAGATGGAGATGCTTAGTAGGCAGCTGGGAATGTGGGAGAGGAGCTCAGAAGAAAGGTTAGGGCTGAACAGATAGATATGGGAATCATCTGTCCAGAGATGATTACTCAGCTCACAGTACCTGATGACATTACCAAGTGAGATATTGTAGAGGAAAAAAGGAGATGGATCAGGACAGAGCTTTGGAGAATTCTCATAGTTAATGGGCTTGACATGGATGAAGATCCAAGAAAGACCAAGAAGCAGTCAGATAGGAAGAGGACCAAGAGGGGAGAGTAGGTTCAGGGGGAAAGGATGGTCAAGACCACTAAAGCTGCTAAGAGGTCAAGAACATCAAGAACTGTGAAAAAGGATTGAATTTAGTAGTTGAGATCATTGGTTATCTCCAGTGGAGTGCCACAGGGCTCTGTTTTCCGTCTTCTGATCAACGTTTTTTTTATCAATCATTTGGACAAAGCCATAGATGAATCGTGAAATGATAGATTTTGAATTGAAAAGGACTTTAGATGTTAACAGGTCCAACTCCTTCATTTTATACATAGGGAAACTGAGGTCCCAGAAAAGTTGAGAAATTTGCCCAAGATCACAGAGCTAGTAAGTGGCAGAGCCCAAACTGGAACCCAGAACCTCTGACTTAGAATTCAGCAGCACACTTTTCATGATAGTTTACTACCCACCCCCATGACATGCTTATCAAATTTATGGATGATAGTAAGTTCACAGGGATGGCTAACAGAATTGATATGAAAAAAAGCCATGATGGGTTAAAAGAACAACAAGAATCTAAGGTTAAAATGTCATAGCTCAGAACTGGAAGAGACTTTCAAGGTCTTCTTGTCCAGCTCACCCATTTTATGGATGAGGAAACTGAGGCTCAAAGAAGTTAAGGTCTGATTAGTGCAAGATCTCCAAGCTAGCCTGACCCAGACCCGCTGTAGGCTGATCTACTTTCTGACCATCTTCATGTCCTGCTACTGTTCAACTACCCTGCATTCCCCACACCCTTTCGCCTTCCCCCTCTATAATTTAATTAATATTATATAATATATAATAACATGTTAGTATGGTATATATTAGCATAATATATTATAGCATATATTACATACAATATATAATAGTGATCTAATTAATATTAATATTCCTGAAAGATTCATGTCAATCAATTTTGTCCTATGCCTTCAGTCACTAACCCTGACCTCCCTGCCCAAAACACCTTTCCCTGGCCACTCCCTAATACATGTTATCTTTCTGTTATTAGTAATAATAACAGCTAACTAAACTAACCAACCTAGCACTTATAATTATCATCTCATTTGATCCCCATAGCAACCCTGGGAGGTGAGTGCTATTATGATCTCTACTTTTGCATATGAGGAAACTGAGGAAAACAGAAGTTTGTGAGTTCCCCAGTATCACACTGCTAGAAATTGTCTAAGGCTAGATTTAAACCCACCTCTTCTTAACTCAAGGCCTTGAGTTCAAATCCAGTCTCAGATACTAGCTATGTGACCTTGGACATGTCACTTAACCTCTGTTTGTATCTGTTTCCTCATCTGTATAATGGATCATAATAGTACCTGCCTACCTACCTACCTCTCAGGGTTGTTGTGAGGATAAAATGAGATAATAACTGTAAAGCTCTTGGCACAGTACTTGACTCATATTAAGTGCTATATAAAACTTATCATCATCACCATCACCATCATCACCATCATCATCATCACCATCATCACCATCACCATCATCATCATCACCATCACCATCATCACCATCACCATCATCACTATCACCATCATCACTATCACCATCATCACTATCATCACTATCACCATCATCACTATCACCATCATCACTATCACCATCACCACCATGATTACCCCCATCCCCATCATCATCACCTTCATCATCCCCATCATTGTATCCACTATACTCCTAATGGCCCCAAACTTGAGGAGCTTAAGATGGAAGTTTCTTGAAGGAGGGATTGTCTCTTCGTATCACTAGCACCTAGCACAGTAGTAGCACTGAATAAGTGGTTTTTTTCATTCATTCATTCATCCATTTGGACATGGGGAGGGGATTTGAACCCAGGTCCTGTGACTGCAAAGCTAGCCTTCTTTCTTTCATTTCACCAATTTTATATTGATGTCAGGAAATTTTTCCCAACAATTCAAGCTGTTCAAAAGTGAAATGGGCTGCCTCTTAAAGGGGTTGGATTCTGATCCTTAGAGGTCCTCAAGTAGAGGCTGGATGACTACTGCTAGAGTGAGAATATCTTTCTTAGGTTGGACTGGACATCCACTAAGGTGGGTCCCTTCCACTTCTAAGATTCTGTGACTCTGTAATTCAACCACCATTTACTTGTTGGATGCCTGTGTATGAGGTGGGGCAGCTGGGTGGCCTACAGTGGATAGAGCACTAGGTTTGGAATATAGAAGACTCATCTTCCTGAGAGTTCAAATCTGGCCTCAGACACTAGCAGTATGACCCTGGGTAAGTCGCTGAATTCTATTTGCCTCAGTTTCCTCATCTGTAAAATGAGCTGGAGAAGGAAATGGCCAATCACTCCAGTATCTTTGTGAAAAAAAATCCCAAATGGGGTCATGAAGAGTCAGACGTGACTGAAATGACACAACAACAACACATGTATGAGGCCCAATGTTTGGTATGGAGAACACAAAAATGAAAGACAGCATAGCCTCTGCTTTCAGGGAGCTTCTGATTTGGTAGGGGAAAATAACATCTATGCAACTAAGTATGAGATAAGGCAGAATATGATAGCAACAAACGAAAGGACCATCCAAGATGCTCTGGGGACATTTGAGGATAGGGAGAATACTGAAGTGGGAGAGTCAGGGAGGGTTTGACGGAGAAGCTGGCACCTGGAACAACCCTTAAAGGAAGAGGGAAGTGAGTATAGTCCCACTGTCCCCGCTGCCCTGGTCAGACCACATCTCTAGTACCACATTCAGTTCTGGGGCCATATTCCAGGAAGGACATTGATATATCAGGACAGGGCATGGCATCCAGAGGAGGGTGCCTGGATGGTGAAGGCAGAGCCACAGAAGTACTATTGGCTAGAACTCAAGGTGATTGGCCTGGAGAATATGATTCCAGGGAGGACATGAGAGCTGTTTTCAAGCATGTGATGGGCTGTAAGATGGAAAAAAGGGTCACACATGCTCTACTAGGCCCCAGAGGGGAAAATTGGGAGAAAACGGCAAAAGGTAGCAGAGAGCTGGCAGATCTGAGCTTCATGAAAGGCAAAATTAAAGCTGTCCCAGAGTGAAATGAGCTGCCGTAGGAGGAAGTACAGGCATCCTCTTGTAAGCAGTCTTCAGGCAGAGGGTGACTGGCCATTGGCTGGGGACATGGTAGAGAGAACTCCTGTTCAAGAACAGGTTGTGCCAGGGGCCCTCAGAAGTGCCTTCTAACTCTGAGCTTCTGTGAAGGGAAGAGGTGAGAAGATAGAGAGTTCTCCATCACTGGAATCTTCAATCAAAGATTCTCAGTTTGTATTTTTGCAGGGAATCCTGCTCAGGCAAGGATAAAACATCTTCTGAATTCTCCCTTCCAAATCTGAGATCCTATAACTCTGAGGATTCTCCTGGGAATCCTCTTCAGACTCAGACTTTTAATATCATCCGAAATCAAACCAGCACTTTCTCCTGAAGGCCAGGGACGGAATGAGGTTGGGGCAGAAAGAATGAAGGAGGTATGGAGAGGAGAAAGAGGAAAGGATAAGGGCTGAGAATGGTGTAGGAACAAGAATGAGAAGGAGCAGAAACTAGGGTACACAGATACGTACATAGAGGGGGTGCAGGAATAAGGCTGGAGAAGGGACAAAAGTCAGGACAGGAATACACACAGAAATGGACAGAAATAGGACCCTAGGTCTATTGCTCAATCCCAGATTAAAACTGCTCTCTTCACAGTTCCCAGAATCCCAACTCTCTGGGATCCTTGGGTTCTGCCCATAGAAATCCTCCACCTTAAATTCCTTTCCTGGATGTCTGGTACCTAAGATCAGCTGTCACGAGTTCCGTCAGGCAGCTGTCTTAAATGACTGTGATTGACAGGTCCTGACTGACATTCAGCAGCTAGATGGCAGACAGAGAGAGAGAGAGAGAGAGAGAGAGAGAGAGAGAGAGAGAGAGAGAGAGCTCTGGAGTCAGGCCAACCTGAGCTCCAATCCTAACACTGACACTTCCCAGCTGGGGGACCCTGGGAAAGTCCTTTAAATCCTATCTGCCTTAAAATATTCATCTGCAAAATGGAGATAATGGTATCTTCTAATTCAATTCAATCCCAAGAGCATGCATTAAGCTCCTACTGTGTGCTGGGTCCATGCTATAGGTGCTAAGGATTTAAAAGCAAAAGAGAAAAAAAGCCCCTCCCCAGCTTGTATTCTTCTGGAATATGTTCATTGTCATCATTCTACTTCCCTTTGGATAGTTCATTACCAGCCCCGTTACACCTGAGGTTCTCAAGCTCCACAGGAAGTGTTTCTCTGCCAGTATTGTAGGAATTTAGAGAGGAGAGAGGAGGCAAGAGCTGGGTGGGACAGATCCTAAGAGGTAGGGGACAGGAGGGGTACAACTCAGTATGGATGCTACTGGGACTTAGCTCTATTTGCTTTAGGGAGTAAATTGACTTCCTGCCTGTCCCAAACTTGGCCCTGGGATTCTCCCTACACTTGACCTCTGCCTCAGACCCTGTCCTTTCCAATCTCCTGCCCCTGCCATTACATCTATCTTTGCCCCCTTCATCTTCATCTCCATCCCCGTCCCAGCCTCTCTCTTTCTCTGTCCTTACTCTTGTCCTTCTCTCTGCTCCGAGATGGTGTTTGGGGAAACCTCTTTGAGAAGTAGCTACAGTTCAGATACAATTTAGAACGATAAAATTTAGAACAATTCAGCCCCATGGCCAGTGGGCCCCCAGTCCAAGGTTCTGCCAGGCCTGTACCCTGAGGAAGTCCCCAAGGATAAAGGCCAGGGACCACACAGCATTGACTCCTAAGTCTGTAACTGAGAGTAGCTGCTATTCTGGGAGCAGGGAGGAGCCAGAAACAGAGTCTGGAGGAGGGAAGGGAAGGGGGGGCAGAGAGATGGTCTTTGAGCCAACAAACATGAATGTGCACGTGTGTGAGCCAGGCTGCGTGTACACAGCGTGCCCGTACCACTGTTGATGTCTATGTGCCTGTGGTGTGTTTGCATGCCAAGGTGCAGAAAGGCACAGAAGTCAGGAGTTGTGGACCCTTTGGTGGATCTGGAGCCCTTTGGAAGTCTGCTGAAGCCTATGAACTCAGAATCATGTTTTTAAATGCATCAACTAAAAATCAGATTACAAAGGAAACCAAAGGTTATTAAAATTAAAATGGAATTGTTTTTCCATTTAAGTTCACAGACCCACTGAAATCTATGGACCCCCATGGGGTGAACAGATTCCAGGTTAATAACCCCGGCTCTAGAAAAAGGAACTCCAAAGATCATCTACCTACTTTGAACCTTTCTTGACCAGGAATCCCCTCTCTGACATTCCTGATAAGGAGTCATCCAATGTGTATGCATGTATCTCCATGTGTACGTGTGTGCTACCGTGAATTTGTGAGCCTGTGTCAGCACATGTATGTGCTAGCATGTGCTCCTATGAGGGACAATCCACCATGGTGTACCTCTCACCTGGCCACATAGTCAGTCTGGGTATGGCATGTCAGTGACTAGCCATGGGCATGTGTGGGATCCAGCATTGTGACCCAGACTATATGTGTGCATATGTATGCACACACACACACATATGTGTATATATATGTATATATATAATTGGATGGGTAATACAGCCTGTGTGGGGTACCATGAAGGTGAGGGGGCATTGACTACTCTGATTTGGATCCTGATAGACAGCCCCTCAGGAGGCCTGAGTCTTTCAGATTTCAGATTCCAGGTAAGGTGGCAGATAGGGGATGCAGTAGGATAAGCTCCCAGCTTCCAACTGAGTTCCTGCTCCTTAGCCCTCATGCCCCATCCCCACTTTACCCTGACTCTCAAGGCAGCACTATCCTCACCACTTCATTAGATTTCTCTCACTGGACCCTTCACAGAAAAATCTACTTAATACTCTGGGTGTCCATGGAAGGAATACCCATGGTCTCAGGTCCAGTGGTGAGGTTCACAGAATGGCAGGCTACAAGTGACCTCAAAGATACCAGAGTCTAACCCATACCTAAACAAGACTCCATAACATCCATAATAATTGGTCATCTAGCCTCTGTTGGAAGATCTCCAGAAAGGGGGAACTCAATTCCTCCCATAGGCTCCTGAGATAGCTTCTCAAGGCTCTGCCATGGTCCTCCTTTCCTCAGCCCTACCACCAGCCTTTCTTCTCCCCTTCTCCCATACCAGAGATGTGCCATCCAAACCCAAGCAACCATAAAACCCTAGCACTGAACATTTCAAACTGGAAGGCACCTCAAGAGATCACTAGTGAGAGGGGAAAAGAGAAGGGGAGACTCTTGCCCAACTAAATACCCAGCAGAGCTGGGATCTATGTGTCCAGGTCTAAGTGTATACATGTGTATTTATGAGTCTCTATATATTGTATGTATATTTGTAAATAGTTGCGTATCTGGGCATTGTCTATGAATTAAGCATAGTTAGCACTTTAAGGTTTGCAAAGCACTTTCAGTCAGTCAATAAGTATTAATTAAGTGCCTGCTGTGTACCAGGCACCATGCTAAGTACCACAGATGCAAAAAGAAGCAAAGACAGTCCTTGCTGTCAAGGAGCTCATGATCTAACAGTGGAGATGACAAGTAAATATATAGAAAGGAGCTATAGACAGGATAAAATATGTATGCACACACACACACATATGTGTATATATATGTATATATATAATTGGATGGGGAAGGCAGTAGGTGGGGATGAGGAGGGAGAGCATTCCAGGCATGGCAGACAGCCAGAGAACATGGAGCATCTAATTCCCGGAACAGCCAAGAGGTCAGTGTCACTAGGTCAGAGTATGAGAAGGGAGTAAGGCATGAGAAGACTAGAAAGGTAGGAGGGGGTTAGGTTATGAAGAGCTTTGAATTCCAAGTGGAGTTTGTATCTTATCCTAGAGGTGACAAGGAGCCACTGGAGTTTATTGAGTATGGGCAGAGTGACATAGTCAGACTTGCACTTTCAGAAAATTATGTTAGTGACTGAATGAAGAATAAGTTGGAGCGGGGAGAGGCTATGTTATCTCATTTGATCCTCATAATAACACTGGACATTATGATTATTCCCATTTTACAGATGAGGAAACTGAGCCTGAGAGAAGTGGTATGACTTGCTCACACATGGCTAGGATGTGTCTGAGGTCAGATTTGAACTCTGTTCTTCCCAACTCCAAATCCAGTGCTCTATCCACTGAGCCACCTATCTGCCTATGACTTGGATGACTGTGTTGTATATCTGTATCTTGTTCATATTGGAGGTGTTTATGTATTTTTAATTTATATGTATTTATGCCTGGCATGTATGTGTTACAGAAGGCAACTGGACCATAGTGGCTAAAGAGACAATCTGGGAGTCAAAAAGGTCTGGGTTCAAGTTCCAACTTGACACATATTGTCTGTGGTGTCTTGGACAAATTATTTATCACCTCAGGGAACTAAGGCTGTCAAGCTGTAGAATGGGTGCCTCTTCACATCATCAGGGAGAGTTTCCCCATACTGGGAGTCCTCAACACCAATAAAGCCACAGACATGTGGCAAAAAAGTGGGGAACAGGGTTCTGCACTTTGTGTGTCTTAATCCCTCTATATTATATGTCTGTATAGTGTGGGTCTGTGCATGAGCGTCGGGTCCCTTTGTATGCCTGTGGGAGGAGGAGGTGGAGTGGAGAATGAGGCCAACAGTGAGTTACTGGCCCAGACCTGACCTGACCTTAATGAGAACCACATGGATGAGGGAGGGCATTTGGGAGGTGAATGCAGGACCTTCTGGTGCAGTACTCTGACTCAGGCAGATGCTATGTGAGCCATCCCAGTAATGGAGCCAGGCTTCCTCCTCACCCCCTCCCTTCTCCTCTCCCAAAGGACAGGGGCAAGCAGGAGCTCTGGAGTTGCTGGGACTTGGGAGGAGGGTTCTTCACACCTGAGACTTTCCCTGGGGGAGTTCCTGAGAGCTCCCCAATCTCTCTCCCTGCTCTCCATGTGCCCCACCCTCGTCCTGGGACTCCAGGAAGGAGGGGGAGGGTGAACTCCTCTTTATCTTTCCTCTCCCCAGGCCTGGTAGCTCTCTGGCCACTTTCTCCAGGGCCTATATGGGCAGAGGGAGCAGAGGGTCCCAGGCAGCCAGGGTACTAGTAAGAATGGGGTTCTGAGGGGTGGTGGAAAGAGTTCTAGGACTACCCTCCGACCCTGGGCAAGAGGCTATAGTGGAAGGAGCTGGACCAGGATTCAAATCTCATTGCTACTTACTACCCAAGTGACCTAGAGTAAAACCCCTCATTTCTCTGGATCTCTGTTTCCTGATTTGTAAAATGCGGGAGTTAGACCAGACCAGAGGTTAGCAACCTTTTTTGAACCATGGACTTCCTTTAGCAGTCTGCTGGGACTCTACTTAGAAAATTTTTAAATGTGCAATTTAATGGGATAAGAAATCCCATACTATTACAAAATTCACAGAATTACAAAGGAAACCAATTATGTTGAAATAAACATGCAACTTTTCCCCCTGGAAGTTCATAGACTCCTTGAAGTCTATCTATGGATAATTTAATAATAATTTAATAATTTAATAATAATAAACCCTGGACTCAATCTCTAACCTCTCTTCCATGTTTAATCCAATAATAAATGCTAGGTGACTAACTGACTGATCCCAAGTCATTTGACCTCTTGAAGCCTGTGTTCTCATTTGTAAAATATCTGAACTGCTATCACACAGAAAGAAAGAGTTATCTAGAGCAGGAGTGGGGAACCTGTGGTCTCCAGGTCACATGTGGCCCTCTAGGTCTTCAAGTGTGGCCCTTTGAATCCAAACTTCACAGAACAAATGAAGTTTGGATTTAGGCGCTTGAAGACCTAAGAGAGACACAGGTGGCCTCAAGGTGGCAGGTTCCCCACCCCTGATCTAGAAGGAAAGTATAAGCTGCAAAAAATAGTGGGAAAAAATAATTCTGTTTGAATGCTGCCTTTTCACTTAGTAGCTGCACGACCTCAGGAAAGTCCTCCCCGCCTCCCCCCCCCCCCCAGGGTTCTGGTCTACACCATTAGGGAGGTCAAAGGGATCTGTACAAAATGACCTGGCCTTGGCACTTTTCTTTCCCTGTGCCTCAGTTTCCCTGTCTGTAATGACAGGATTGGACTAGATAGTGTTTGAGGTCACACCACCAAATCTATGATCTTATATTCCTTGCAATCTGACTTCTGAACTCATCTCTCAACTGAATTTACTCTCTCTATGCCAGTAAGAACTTGACTACTAAATCCCAGGGCTTTTCCTTAGTTCTTAGCCTACTTGTCCCCTCTTCAGGATACTCTACTCCTAGACAAGCTCTCTGATTGCTGTGACTCAGCTTCTCCTCTTATCTGTTTGATCCTGACCTCAGCCTCCTCTGCTATATCATCATCAATTTCTCACCCAGTAAGCTTTCATAGCTCTGAGGCTGTCTTGGGTCCTCTTCTTTTCTCTCTCTGTGTCCCTTTGTCTCTATATTTCTGCCTGTGTCTCTGTGTCTGTATCTCTTGTCCCTGTTTCTGGCTCTTTGTGTCTCTGTTTCTGTATCTATCTTTTTCTCTCTCTTTGTCTTTCTGTTTCTTTGTATCTCTGTGTCTTCATGTCTGCCTCTTTTTCTCTCTCTCTGATTCTCTGTGTCTATCTCTGTATGTCTCTGTTGGTATCTCTGTATCTTTCTCGGCATCTCTGTATTTCTGTGTCTGTCTTTCTGTATCTTTGTGTCTGTGTCTTTCTGTCTCTATCTCTCTGTTTCTCTATGTGTATCTCTGTGTCTTTCTGTTTCTCTGTATCTATCTCTCTGTCTCTGTCTCTCCCTATCTCTGTCTCTATCCCTGTCTCTCTCTCTCTCTCTCTCTCTCTCTCTCTCTCTCTCTCTCTCTCTCTCTCTCTCTCTGTTGGCATCTCTGTATCTGTCTCTGTGTCGGTATCTCTGTGTCTGTGTCTCTTTCTTTCTGTCTCTATCTCTCTGTTTTC
This sequence comes from Pseudochirops cupreus, assembly GCA_028627135.1. NCBI lineage: Eukaryota > Metazoa > Chordata > Mammalia > Diprotodontia > Pseudocheiridae > Pseudochirops > Pseudochirops cupreus. The sequence continues at coordinate 117,972,558 of CM053582.1, forward strand.
TCTCTGTTTTTCTCTATTCCTTTGTGTCTCTCTGTCTATCTCTGTCTCTGTATCTGTCTCTTTCAGATCTCGTTAGCTCCCATGGCTCCAATTATCACCTGTATAAAGAAAACTCCCAAACCTATACATACATCCAGCCTTTGCCTCTCTGGAGCGCCAGCTCTGCATTGCCAACTGCTTGTGGGACACCTCTACCCATATGTCTAACTGGCATCTCAAAAGTCCAAAAGCTCCTACATCCCTCCTACCCCATCCCTTCCCTCTTCCTTCCCTTTATCTGTTCAGGGCTTCACTATCCTTCTAGTCAGTCAGGTTCAAAGCCTCCATGTCATCCTTGGCCCTACCTAGTCCCTCTCCACCACCTTCCAAGGCACTGCCCAGCCAGTCTTGGTATTTCTATCTCCCCAACCTCCTCTGTCTCTTCCACTTCCCCCATTTCTCTATCCATGACAATCTAAACACTCATCTTTTTCTTGTCTCAACTATTGTCTGGGGCCTCTGTCTTTGCTTCCAGGCTGTCCCCTCCTCAATGCATTGCCTGATGTTCCTATGACACAAGTCTGATTATGGCACTCATAAATCTTCACTGCCTTCCTATTGCCTCTAGAATGAAATCCAAACCCCTCAGCCTGATCTCTAAAACCTTCCCCAATCTGGATTCCCATCTCCCTTTTCCAGACATTTCTTGTTACTCCCCTTCACATACTTGACATTCTAGCCAAACCACCCTGGCCTCCTAGCTATTCTGTGAAATCAATGTGCCATCTCTTCATTCTCAAGTCTTTGCACAGGCAGTTTCCTCAATCCCAGAATGCATTCCCTTCCCATGTCCCCAGTATTAGAATCCTATCTCCTTGGAAGCTCATCTCAGGCACTGTGTCCTGTCCAATGTCCATCCTGCTCTGTCCTGTGGTTGGGATTCTTTTCATCATGATCTATGCATAGCTAGGTGAGACAGCCAGGTGGATCGATGAATAGAGTGCTCAGCCTAGAGTCTGAGACCCGAGTTGAAATTCTACCTCAGACCACTAGCCGTGTGACCCTGGGCAAGTCACTTAATCTTTGTCTGCCTCAGTTCCCTCAACTGTAAAATGGGGATAATAATAATTTCTACCTCCCAGGGCTGTTGATGGGATCAAATGAGATAATCATTATAAAGTGCTTAGCACAGTGCCTGGCACATTGTAGATAATAAATGCTTCCTTTTTTTCCCCCTCTCTCCCTTCCCTTTCCCCTACAAATAATACTCTCATAAGCCAAATATAAATTTTTTGTGACGGCTTTGTATTTTTGCCTTTATATCCCCAGGGCCTAACAGCACCTTACACATTCTTTTTGGTAGTTTTTTTAAATACATAATTTCAATTATGTAGGGAATTGCTAACGAGGAAACTGCCCACCACCACTGCTACTGAATCTGCTCAGTAACTTACTATCTGAGAGAGCTGTCTAGGGCACTGAGAAGTGACTTGCCCAGGGTCACAAAGCTAGTAAATGTTTGTGGCAGAATTCAAACCCATGTTCTCCTGTCTCCAAGACCAGCTCTCCAGCCATCACCACCACCATCATCATCATTAATAGCACATTTACATATATAATTTCTTCTGATTACATAGTATATTTTTCCTGTAATGAACAACTTCCTTAATTGACCACAAGCTCCTTGAAAATAGAGAAGCGCATAGGACCACAGGATTTAGGGCTAGAACCTTCCAGGTGGGCTAGTCCAACGCTCTCTCACAGTATTTATTTTTGTACACCCAGTCCCTAGGACATAATGGTTAAGGTAAAGTGCCTAGCACATAGTAGGTGTTTAATAAATGTTTATCAACTTGACATAACAAGCATTTAAAACTTATGAGAACTGAATTGTTATTAAATATTCTTATTCAAGCCTCACAAGCCTGTGAGAGAAACAGGAAAAGAACATTTCCTCCCATTTTGTAGATGGGAAAACTGAAGTTTCAGTGGCTGTTAGCCAAGGTCATATAATGAGCTAGCAGGCAAAGTTTAGCTATGAAAGCCTGGTCTTTCTGACTCTTACACGGAGTTTGTGGCTTATTTTTATCCCCATTTTACAGATGAAGAAACTGAATTTCAATCTCTTCCCATGGTGACATAACCAATGACTGGAATTCAAGTCATGTGACTCTGAGATCGGTGCTATCCATCCACGAAACAGTACTGCTGTTCCCTGGTACCCTTTGCCTTGTTTGGGGGAGAGCTTCTCTACTTGGGTGGATCTCTATGACATTAGCACTGACTCCCATCACTGTCCTCTAGGCTATGGATTAGGGAGTGAGAATGAAGTTGGGCTAGTGATTCCCACGTCCAAGACTTGTGCACTGGCTGTGTGCCACGACAAATTCTTATGCTGTTTAACTTATACAGAAAAAAAAAAGATCAAGCCTATAAACTAAAGGGAGGAGGGTAAAGAGGGGAAGGAAGGGAGGTTTCAACCTACAGCTAAGCAAGAGGGTGGCAGAAAGATTTGTTCCAACATAAAGTGCTTAACACGATTTTTTCATTAATTCACCAAATATTTGCAAAGCACCCACTGTGTGCCGACTGTTGTTTGGTTTTGTGAGAGCTATAATTGAGACAAGAAGTGGTCTCTACCTTCTTGGAGTTTCCAGGAGAATGATACAAAGGCAAAATTATACTCTGTACTATTCTTATTGGAGTAAATTCTATATGAGAACCAAGAGGAAAGGTTGTTTTTGACAGGAGATAGGGATCTGTAAAAGTTTTTGGAAGTGATCTTTGAGTATGGCTTCTAAGAATGGGTAAGAAGGCAGTGAGTAGAACTGGTGAAGGGAGAAGGCATCCCTGGCATTGGGAACAGCATGGGCAAAGGTGTGGAGGCAGAAGTGCCCAGAATAAATTAAGAAGGCAGAGAATCTTCCAGGTTTAGTTCAAGCTTAGAATGCATGTTAGGAAATAATATAAGGGAGGAAGGAGAGTGGCAGATCCTGGAGGGTCTCGAATGCCAAACAAAGCAGTCTGATCCTTTTGTGGCAGGCAATGGGAAGCCAAAGATGATTTTTCAGCAGGGTCGTGACATAACAAGATCAATTCAATTCCCACCTCCCATTCAATTCTTCCTTGATGGATAGAAGTAAACAGACAAACTGTGGGATGAAGGACTATGGTTAGATTTGTGGAAGAACTTCCCACCAATAAATATTATTGAGGGAGGCAGTGATGCTATCCTAGGAGGTAGCTAGCTGCCTCGGAACAGTCATCACTGGATTCGATGTCCGAGGACTAACATTCCAATCTCGGCTCTTTGTCAATTTCAAGCTCTGGGACCTTTGGCTACGTTACTTAGCCCCTCAATAAACCAGTCTTAAATATTCAAATACACCTACGATCTCAAAGGTTAGGTGCTCCTTCTGAGCATCTTATACTCATTGGCACATAGGATTTAAAGCCCGAAGGAATCTGGAAGGCAACGCCCCCCCCCCCCCCCCATCTCCCCATCACCGCCCTTTACGGCTGAGAGGTTAAGGGAGCTGCCCCGGGGTCCAGCACTTTACTCAATCTATGAAAAGTCGTGTCCATGTCCTCCCAATAAGTTCATCACAGGGCGTCCACCCTACTTTTGGTGAGATTTCCTTCTTGATATTTCAATGAAATGAAAGAGTTGGACTAGGTGTCTTCCAAAGTTCCTTCCAGCCGTAAATTTATAATCCTATGAACTGTGGTTTGGCTGGCAGCAGAAGCCAGCACAGCCCGGCCTAGCCTTGGGCACTTCTGCTGAAATAGCCACTGGAAATTGGGGGGAGGGCCTGGGACTGGAGGGGTGGGGGCTCGGAATTTTGGAAACTTGGAATTTCAATTTCTTCTCCTGGGCCCATACCTTGTCAGGCCTCCTGGAGGTGGACCACCCCGAAAGTACAGTATAAAAGAAAAGAGTCTATCCCAGCTCCGCCCCCAGCCCTAGGGCCCCCTACTTCTTTTTTTGCATCGGTCCTCACCAAGCCTCCCCCCCTCCCAAAGCTGGCTGCAGGGGTCCGGAGGGCGGAGCTTCTGGCATCAGACCCGCCCCTGGTTGCCCCGGGAAACCCTTGGTTGTAACAATGAGGGGGTGAAGCTAGGCAATGCTCAGGGGCCCGGGAGGGGTAGGGGTGAGTAGGGATTCTCCTGTGCCCACGAGGCGTGTCAGCCCTGCCTCTGGCCAATGGGAGCAGGCCGGCCTTTCTCCACACCCCCGCCCCGAGCGGCCGCGCGCCCCAAGTTCGCGCGCTGTCTTCCAGTTCGGGGCGGGGGGGCGCTGTGAGGCTAGGGTGGCCACGTGGGGAGCAGGACACTCGGTTCAGGGAGAGCTCGGGGTCACCCCGGGCCGTAGGGGCTGCCACAGTGCACGCCCCGCTCCCCTCAGCCCCCACAACTCTCTCGGGCGTGGCTGGCAGCCTCCTTTCCCAAACCCGGTCTCCAGGTACGGGTTCTCCCTGGGGCGCGCCCGCCCCGCCCCGCCCCTCCTAGGCTGCGTTCCCGGCCCTGTGGGGCGCTGCAACCCCGACTCCGACTCTCGAGAACGCCGCGCCCGGCGGGACAGGGAAGGGGGGAGGTGCCCGCGGCGCCGGGAGCGTGCACGCCCCCGCCCCCCGCTCCCCCTTCCCGGCTCCCCGCTCCCCCTTTCCTCCCCGCGTCGCGCCGGGCCCGCCCCCTCCCCAACTCCCCCTCCCTTTCCTTTCCCTTCCCTCCCCTCCTCTCCCCAGCTCCCCTCCCTCCCGGAGGTGCAGCCGGCGCTGAGCGCGGCGGGCGCGGGAGGAGCAGGAGCAGGAGCCGGAGCGGCGGTGGCGGCTGCCTTGGCAGAGCGCGGGGTGCAGGGGGCGGCGGCGGCCGCAGCAGCAGCGGCCGCAGCAGGAGCGGTAGCTCCAGCTCCGGCTCCGACTCCGACTCCGGCTCCGGCTCCGGCTCCGACTCCGGCTCCGGCTCCGGCTCCGACTCCGGCTCCAGCATGGTGCAGCCCGGCCCCATCCCGGGGGAACGGAGGCGGCGCGCGGGGCCAGCGCCCGGGGAGCGGCGGCGACGGCGGCGGGAGCAGCAGCAGCAGCGGCAGTGGCGGCAGCGAGAGCAGGAGGCTCGAGCTCCAGCTCCAGTGGGCTGCAGGTGCTAGAGCGGGCCGGCCAAGGTGTGCGCCCACCTGGCCCGAGGCACCGGGCTCCGTCGCAGCCGCCGCTCCCGATTTCTCCATCGCTTTCCTCTTCCCTGCTACCGCCCTACCACCCGAATCAGAGAGGGAGCTGCCCCTAGTCCCAGACGTCTAGGAGCTGTGGAGTGCCCGGGGGGAGAGCAGCCCTAGGCCAGCGCTGCCTGCGGACCCAAACGCCCCTTGCCCTGCCTTCTGCTGCCCCGCCCCGCCCGGTGCCCGGAGCTGCGCCCAGTGACCATGGCTCTTCTCAGCCGGTGTGCCTGAACCCCAACCCCACCCGGAACCTGAACTGCGGGAACTCCCTGGGCCTCCCCGTCTTCCCTGGGGGGTGCCCTGTGGCCCGCCCCCCAACGGGGGCGCATGCCGCCCGGAGGGCTTCCCCTTCCCCCTCCCCTGTGAGCGCGCCGTCGCCACCGCTGGGTTCCCTGGTGCCACCCGTTCTGTTCCCTCCGTCGGGTGGCCGGTCTCATCCGCCCAGTGCTTTCCTCTCTGCTGCCAGAATCTCTCCTGTGCCCACTGCTCCGGGGCGGGAATCACCTGCCCCGTGGCCGCCTTCAGGGGCCCCCGGGCCGGGATCATGGCCGAGAAGCTACGAGGAGCGCATCAGGTGGACATCGACCCGGACTTCGAGCCGCAGAGCCGGCCGCGCTCGTGCACCTGGCCGCTACCGCAACCCGACTTTGCGGGCGGTGGGGACGAAGAGGATGGAGCGGCCGGGCCCGGTGGTGGCAGAGGTGGCAGCGAGAGCACCGAGAACGGAGGGTCTGGGGCGGGCACTGGGGAGCGCAAGGCGGTGGTGGTGACTGGGGCCCCAGCTCCCGGGACGGCGGCTCTACCGGTGCTGGGTGGGGACGCTGGACAGCTCCGGAAGGCTAAGACCTCTCGGCGAAACGCCTGGGGCAACCTGTCCTATGCTGACCTCATCACCAAAGCCATTGAGAGCGCCCCGGACAAGCGGCTCACGCTCTCCCAGATCTATGACTGGATGGTTCGATACGTGCCCTATTTCAAGGATAAGGGTGATAGTAACAGCTCAGCTGGCTGGAAGGTGAGAGCCCCGGCGTGCTTGGGCTACAGTAAAGGATGCCTGGGGTGGGTCTGAGGTGGGAAAGCTAGCTGGCAGTGGGCACTGGCAGTCCTAGTGCGTGTGTCTGTAGGGGGAGGAGGGGATTGTACTCAGCTAGCCAGTGCATGGAGGAATGTGACTGGAGACTCAGGCTGGGGAAGGGGGGGGTGGTAAAAGCCTGGGTTCAGGACAAGTTCACAACCCCAGAGCTTATCCCCAGTTCGATGAAAGGTAGGGGTGGGTCAGGCCCCAGGTGGTCCTTAGATGGGTGTCCAGGTTCCTTGCCTGAAGGGGGGGAGGTGGCAATGGGGAGAATTGGGGACCCTACTTCCTAGTAGACCAGATAGGTCTTTTTTCCCTTGACTGAGGTAAGGGAAACCAGGCACTGCCATTGACACCCTCCTACTTCTCAGCCTTGTGCCTAGGAGTGTGTGTATATGGATTATTGTTTCGTTTCGTTTTGTTTTTGAAGGGGGGGGAGGTGGGGGTGTCTCCTTGGGGGGAGGGGCAGGATCCAAGGCCTAGGTATAAGGAAGACACAGTGTTAGAGCACAGAAGTGGCACTTCCCAAATTGGGGGGGGGGGGGGGAGGGAAAGGACAGGTTTGAGAGGAAAAGGAAGAAGTTGACCCTGTAAGAAAGGGTTCCCTCCTATCTGCCTCTGTAAGAGCTTTGAGTGTCCAGTTGCCTGCCAGCAGGTGGCATAGTTAAGAAGAGAAGCAGAGAAACTGAGGCACGGGGAAAATCAAAGGTTTTCACAGAGGATTGGAGCTGGCACCTCACCTCATTCCAATTCTCTCTGATAGCCATATTGCCCCTGCTTCTCTTAGACTCAACATGTTATTTGGGGGATTAGAAAGTGCTTACAAGTATATAGGGCTGCATCATTAAGGCAGAAAGGCCCTGAGTTTATTTGCAGGAGCCCCCTCTAGGAGTTCTGAGGTCTGTGAGGAGGGGCAAGGAGTTCTTCATGCTTTTTCAGGTCTGGTCATAAGCACTTCCTTGCAGAAGCCTTAGGCCCTAATCTGTTTGGGAACAGTGGTCACTGACCCTCCCCCAGACACTAGAGCATTGGTAGACTCACTTCCTGTCTTCCTCTCAAAATCTGGCACTGGACCAGACCTTTCCCCTTGGTCATGCCACTGGTTCTTGGACTTCAGAAAGAGAAGGACAAGGTCATGGAAAGGACTCTGGGTATGCACAGAATAAGCAGGGGCAAGTGCATTTGGTGGTGGTGGTATAATGTGTGTGTGTGTGTGTGTGTGTGTGTGTGTGTGTGTGTGTGTGTGTGTGTGTGTGTGTACATAATGGCTCTCATTTCTATAGTGATTTAAGGTTTGCAAATTGATTTCCCCATTATGTAGGTGAGGTATAGGTTGTGAGTATCATTATTCCCATTTCACACGTGAGGAAACTAAGGCTTGGACAATCATTGACTTGTCCATGTTCCCACACTAAGCATAGGAACCAGGACATGAACCCAGAGCCCAGAGCCTGTGTACCCTGTGTTGGCTCCCACAGCAAAGGCGCTCCATGTACCACTCAGTCAGCAGCTTTTGTGCTGAAGCTTGCCAGGGCCCCGGCCCTGAGCTAGACACCTCAGAGAATCGGAGAAGGAAAGAACAGTCCCTACCTTCTGGGACCTTACGATTGAAATGGTGGGACGAGAATGAGCAAAGCCAAGAGAGCTAGTAACAGAAGAAGGGACATGCTCAGGGCAAGATGTGGGGTACAGCCCAGCTGTAGGGGCTGAGAGTAGGGTGAGGCTTTCTGTAGGAAGTGTGGTGTGGAATGGTGGGCCAGGTGGAAGGATATTGCAAGCGAGGGATAGGTAGGAAAGCTTAAAAATCCAAGGGTGACTGGAACAGAGGGTGTCTGTGGTGGGGAGTTATATGATACTGGAAGGGTAGCTCACTAACATTCTGGATGGGACATGAATGCCAGACTTGAGGGCATTAGGATTATCCTGATGGAAGGGGGAAAGCTGCTGACGGTGTTTTAGGGGGAGGTGAAAGACTCAGTGTCAGAGCTGGGAGGGAACACCTCGTCCAGTTTCTTCTTTTTGTTGAGAAGGAAATCAAAGCCCAGAGAGGAGGAAATTACCAGTCCAAGGTCACATGGTAAATTAATAGCAGAGCTGAAAGTGGAACCCAGGTTTCCTGGTTCCCAGTCCAGGTTCTGTTCATTACCCTGAGCTATTCCTCCAAAGGGCTGTGGAGGTCTATAAAGCTTACCCACCTGTTCAGGGTAAGTGCTTCCAAACTGCCTACTCTCTATTGCATTGGCAAGGACGTGTCTGGGCCATCCAAAGGCCTCAGTTTCTTCATCTTTATAAGTAGGCTGGATGGGACTTAATCCAAGGTCATAGAGGGAGTTATGGTGGAGCAGGGACCTCTGACTCCCAGTCTGGTCTTCAAAGCATCATTTACCTTAAGCTGCTTAGAAGTGGATCTCCTTTTTCTATCCTCAGAGACAGAACCCAGGCTTCTTCCTTCCCAGTCTTTGGAAGGATCCCATGTGGCCCATGTTGGGCACTGGAGCCCTAGGTCAGTGGACCTCACCTGCTTCCATCCTTGTTGAGAGTGGAATGGGATGAGATAGGATGAATCACCCAATGTGTGTGTTCTAGCACCTGTCAGGAAGGAAGGGCTCTCTGGGGTCAGGCTGGTGAACTCTGTCAGGTGGGAAAGGAGGTCTTTTTAGTCAGTTGCTGATGGCTGGTTGGGTCCTGGAACAGATCCCTGAGCCTAGAAGACCCCTCATCTCTCTTCCTACTAATCGCTTTTCCCCCACTTCCACCTTTTAAAATTTTATTTTTTCCCATCAAATATTTATATGGCCCTTCCTGTGTTCCCGGCTTTGTGCCAGGTACTGTGGGGCACATAGGAGGAACAGACTCAGTCCCTTCCCTTCCAAATCTGGTTGGGAAAAGAAGCTGTTCAGGTTAGAGAGCCAAAGAGAATATTAGGCCAAGTCTAATCAGGTGTTCAGTATGATGAGTAGGGAAATTATTAAATTGGGGAAAGTTGCCTAGGTGAGGCAGTCCTTGGCTTGTGCTCTGAAAGATGGGTAGAGTTGGCATAGGCCTCTGGCCCCCTGGGCACTCCAGAGATGGGGAGAGGGATTGATGCAAGCAAAAGTTAAGAGGGAGGAGACCTGTTCTGGGCAAAGTGAGGGTCCAGGCAGTGAAGACCGTGCATGAAGCCAGGCACAGGGAGAGAAATCTGGAAAGACAGCTAGTTTGGAGCCAGCATATGAAGGCCTTTAAGTGCTCAGCACAGGAGTTGGGAATTTGATCTGCAGGTAGTGGGAGCCACTGAGGATTCTGAGCAGGCTGGTGAACTGAGTTGCTTGTCTAACAAATATTTATGAAGCCACCTCCTGTGTCCAGACCACTGCGCTATGAGCTGAAAATAATGGTTGAGAGAAGTTATCGCTTTACATACATTATCCTCACACCAACCTTCTGAGGTAGGTGCTCCAGGTAATTATTATTATCCCCAATTTACAGATGAAATTTGAGGCTTAGGTGAAATGATTTGTCTAGGGTCACGAAGGCAGTCAGGGTTGGAGCTGGGCTGATAAGGATGAGCAGCTTGTTAGGAAGATGATGGATACATATGTCAAGGATGGACCAAAGGGGGAGAGATTGGAGGCAGAAATGGCTAGGCTGCCAGGCAAGCAGTGATAGGATACTGAACTGTTTGGGGAAAGTAGTTCACTGGAAGTGGAGAGGAGGGGGCAGATGGAAGAGTAGACACCCCAGGGCCTCTCCTTTCCTGCTGCATCCATGGCCAGCCCCAGACCCTTGCCCTCATCAGTCAGGATTTTGAGATGTTACATATGGAAGCCACCTTCAAGATCATTTAATCCAGCCCCCCTCCATTTTACAGATGGGAAAACAGGCCCAAAGGAAAGAAAGTGATGGGTTACCTAAGGAGTAAATTGCCATGGTGGGATCGACCCTTTGACTCTTAAATGCAGAGCTCTCTTGGCAATGATCTCCCTCTTCTTGTAATAGGGACTAAGAGGGCACAGGTTCCAAAGGCCCTGGGGCTCCTGTGACCAGACCAAGCCTACCCAGACCCAGTCCTCTGGGAAGTACGTCTGACTTCTCCCCTGCCTCCTCTCCACCCCTTCCCCTTTACATAGAACCCTCCTCTGAATCCCTGCCACACTGCTAACACACCAGATACCCAAGGTTAGGGTGGGACTCTGTGTTCTAAGCTGTCTGTTGTGTAGGTGGAATCTCTTCTCAGGTTGTTGTGGCATTTGCTTAGTGTATGTCCCCTCCTAGAAGAGCTCCCTGAGGACAGGCCAGAAGCTGGTCTATCTTTTTCCTTACCCTCCTACCTGAACACTGGGATCCATGTGGTCATAGGATAGAACTGCAAAGCATCATTACGGCATCATTGGCTCTAATACTCCCATTGTATAGAGGAGGAAACGGAGGCCCAGAGAAGGTGAGGAGGTGAGGATAGGGAGGTCATGATTTACCCAGTGTCACACAGTAGTAAATTGCCATATCTGGACCAAGAGCTCAGATTCTGTCACTCCAAATCCAGAGTCCTTTCTTCTTCAGCCTGCTAAGGTCTTCCATTTTTGAGGGTCAGCATCTTTCCCTAACCGTCCTAGGAGAACACTCCCTCAGCCCAGGAATTTGTCTGCAGGTGTCCTCATTCCAAGCTTTATTTCCAGTAACCTTTGGTTTCCTTTCATATTCCTATGGATTTTATTCCATTTATTTCATAATTCTGAGAAGGGTTCTGTAAGGTTTTACCAGATTGCGCAAGGGGTTCATTGCACAGAAGAGTACCCCTTTGAGGTAGCCTCAGCTGATCCTCCCTTACTGTTCTTTACCCCAGAGCACCAGGAGCCCAGGCTCTGACCCTTATGGGGTCTCCCAAACTGCTTGTCTCCTCCTTGGATTCAGAAAGGCCCACTCAGTCATGTCCCCCACTACCTTTGCCCCTTCTACTATTCTTCTCTTGCCTAGAGCACCCACACCCTCTGTCCCTATCCCTTTTCAGAGACTCTGGTGTCTTTTTCTCACATTTATTTCCAGGGATAAAGAATGATAGAATGGAAAATACAAGAATAGGGTAAAGAAATTCTCTTCTGCTCAGGCATGAGGCTGGCTGGCTCCAGGCTCATTAATCTAGCCTACCACTGCCAGAGCCACTGGAAGGAAGTGCTTGAGGCCAGAGGGGCCCCCTCTGAGAAGGCCACTAGGAAGGTTCTGCCCAGCAGGATCTGACTGCCCAGGTTGCTGAGTTCCTCAGCAGTCCCTGCTCAGGCCTCTTTCTTACTGGGCCCTGCCCACAGTAGGTAGTCAATCAATATTTGATGAGGGAGTGAGTCTTGGTGGCTCTACCTCCCTCCACTGCATCCTCTCCCCAACATTGGAGGCCTCTTGCTTCTTTCCCATCCCCACTGGGGGGAGGGAGGGAAGAAAAGCCTCCCCCCCCCCCAGTTCCTTATGGAGCTAGGCTCAGTCTAGCCTCTGGCTGGTCCATCCCCAGGGGCAAGCACCAGCCAGGGACTGGGAGAAATAGCCCTGGGCAGCTGCAGGCTGTTCTGGAGAAACCCCGGACCAAGCAGATCCAAGGCCTGGGCCCCATGCCCATAGCAGGCCCCCTGGAGTGGGACAAAGGGGCCTCATGCCCAAAGCCTGAGGGAATGGGCAGGGCTAGGGGGCATGGTGCCAACTTGGGGCCAGGATTCCCTTCTTCCCCAGGTGTAGCTGGGGCAGGGTGCCAGCCTGCTGGGCCGGCCGGTTTGCCAGTGCAGCTGCTCCCAGGAAAGGAACAGCAGAATGAATTTGGAGTAGGTGTGTGTGTGTGTATTGGGGTGGGGGGAGAGGAAAGTAGGGAAGCCCAGAGACCCCCATCTCTGTGGCTTCTCCTCAGAATGCATCCATTCTGGGGTCAGAGAACCATGCAGACCTTCCCAGGAGGAGGGATGGGTTCCTTGATTCCTTCCCTGACTCTGGCTTCTTCCCCAAGCCTCCTCCACAGTTCCTTAACGAATAAAGGACTAGAAATATGGGACACCAGGGAGCATAGGATTAGATGTCAGAAGAAAGGTTTAAATCTTGTCTCTATTACATATGTGACCTTGGGCAAATAATTTCACCTCTATGAGCTGGCCTGGGTCTCTCCAACTGCAAAATGAATACTCATATTGAAATGGGTAGATCTTGTGATGTCCGGAAGAGACCCAGGGTCAGACTTGAGCTGTGCCACTTGCATCAGGGGCTGACAGTAAGGGTGGTGGTAATCACCTCCCCAGGGTGCTGGGACAGGGGCCTCTGAGGAGGGGCTGCTTCATTGACCTAAAGCTCTAAGTGAAAGTGAGTGGTTATATTAATGTTATTATTTTTACAAGGTGCTTTCCTTATGACAACACTAGGACCAGCATTGTTATTATCCTCATGATGGGAAAACAAGGGTCAGAGGGTCGAATGGCCTTTCTCATTATTCTTTGGTCTTATCCAGATTGTTAGAATTTGAACCCAAGCCTCCAAATCTAGGACTCTCTGCATTTGGTTTCCACAGGTTCTTTCCAGCCAGTGTCTCCATCCACCTCTCTTCCAGCACAGCCTGGGCTGGGTATTGGGGAGTGCCTCAGTTCCTTAGACGTGGATGGGGGTGGGGGGGGTATTGGACTCCACCTACCCATAGATAATGGATTCAGACTCTGGTGGGGCTTGCTGGGATTGACAAGGCTGTGGGAAACTCTGCCAGCTCAGGGTTGGTGGGGGGCACCGCCTCCCTTCCCCTCAGCCTGACTCTGAGCTGGGTTCCCTCACCTCATCCATCTGTCTGGTTCTCTCCCTCCCCCCCACCCCCAAAGGCAGCGTGTGTTTCCCTGCTGGCTGGGGCTCTGGAGAGCCTGGGGGTAGAGGGAAGGCTCCGAGGGCGTCCTCACACACTGTACTGAGCAGGGGCCTGGCAGCTTCCTGGGCTTGTGCCCGCCACTCCTGGCACATGGGCTGGTGTGCCCAGCAGACTCCCACAACCACCTGCTCACACCCACCTACGCCCGGTGGTGTTCCCAGGGCCCTCCCCTCTGCCTCCCCCAGGGATGTTCTTGGTCCTCACTCTCCACCCCGTACTGTTCCCCCAGTCCCCCGAGGGGCGCCTTCCTTGGTCTGAGAGAGCCTTGGGTGGGGAGGGGGGCCAGTAGGAGGGGAGGGAATGGGAGACCTCGATGCCTGTCAATATCTCTGCTTTGCCTGGGGGTGGGAGACAGACAGGCTGGAAGCCAGAGAGCCCCCCGGGGCTGGGGTGAGGAGAGGAGGGGGGGCTGCCAGGGCCCCCGCCTGCCACCTGGCGAGGCTCCAAGCGCTGGGGACGCTGGAGGGCGGGCGGCCGTGCCAGGCGGTAATTGCAGACAGACTAATTTAAAGAGACGAGACAGTTATTTTTAACTCATGCTAAGGTAATGAACCGATCTCCAAGCTGAGGGTTCAAAAGTTCAGCCCCCCCCCACGTACACCCCCTTACACTCCCTTTTTCAACCCACCATCTCCACTTCCAGGGTTCTGACCCTGACCTCTCCTTTGGAGGGTGTGGGGGCTAGGGTGCAGGGGTGCTCATGTAGCTTCCTTCCCCAGGGGAGGGACTGAACCCTGGGACTGCCTGCCCCATGCACCCGTCACCATGGGTGCCAGGGGTTCTTCTCCCACTCCCCCACCCTAAGACAGGAAGACCAAAAATGTGGGAGAGAGACAGGACTAGCCACTGCTCCCTGCTTCCTGCCAGAGGCTAGGGGTTCCTCAGGCCTGGCAAGTCTACTCTGTGTCTTTGGCTCCTACAAGTCTCACACACCCAAGGGCTGCCACCGTGGTTGAGAGGGAAGAGGGGCAGCTTCACCCCAGGGATGGTAGGAATTTGTCAGTCCAATATCTAAGAGCCCCCCGGCTTTCATTATTGCTACTTTTTTCTCCTCTGGCCAGTGACTCCCTAAATCTCTGCCCAGACAGAAGGACAGAGGAATCTCAGCTTTGATTAAAAGGAGAGGGGAGGGGGAACTACTCACCCCAGCATGGGTAAAGGCTCTCAGATCAGGGAGATCCTCAGCGGCTGTGGGATCCATCCCTGATCCATACATACCCTCCAGCCTTTCCTTGGATACTCTCTCCCTGATGGGGTACTCACCACTGGACGGAACCTCCAGGTTCTCAACCTTTTTAATGCCCTTTCTGCACAGTCTGGTAAAACCTATATGAACCCACTTCTTGCAAAAATTTTTAAAGGCATAAAATAAAAAACTTAAGAATAAAAAGGAAAACATACCCAAATAGTTTTTATATATTGTATATGCATATATAAAATATATATATGGTTATATATACATAAATATATCTGTCAAATGAAACTTTACAGACCTCATGTTAAGAAGCCCTGAGCTAGGCCGCTGACCCTTTCATTTTATAGATGAAGAAACTGGGGCCCATAGAGGGGGCAGGTCATACCCTAATATGTGTCACAGTAGGGATCTGAACCAGTGTCTTGACTCCTCCCTACCTCCCATCCCTGGCTCCATCCGATGCTCCTTCAGCTACAGTCTAGACCATGGAGTCAGGAAGTTCCAGGCACAGTGTCTGGCTTTAGGTCTTTAATAAATGCTTGTTGCCTTCAGTGTTGAGCCCAACCCTGCCTCCCAGTATCATCCACTCCCTGTTCCTAGCTCTGCCCACTAGAGTCAAGCAAAACCAATCAAATCCCCTTTTCCTGTCCCAACTCTCCAAATTCTTCATGATGCCCCCACTTGAGTTTTTCCCAGGCTAAAGGCCTCCAATTCCTTCATCATTTTAGACTCTGCCTGGCTCCCTTCTCTTTTCCTTGCTCCCCACTCTTTGTTAGGCAGGATGAGGGCAGACATTTAAGAATAGGGTCAGAGGGGGAAGGGAGAGAGACAAACAGACAGACTATACACACACAGGGACCCTGAGGGCGGAATTGAGATCAGCTCAGGGTGACCCCACTAACCACCTCTCTCTGCTGTCAGCCTTGCTACAGGGATGCCACTGTAGTCCATCCTGTTTTCAGCTTCCTAGGGTCTGTATCGTTCCCCTTGGCTCCAGTTTCACATTCATTCACTATCTCCTTTGGCTACCAAGTCTGAAGAAGTCAATCTCTGCAGAGCAGTCAGTGCCCTCTGAGATGGAGAAGTGATGATAGGACATAGCCCCTACCCTCAGGTAGCAGGAGAGAGAGAGAAAAAACCAATCCCAATATTACCTGGTAAGCATGTGAGGCTGGGGAAAACAAGGGAATTGGAGCCAGATGACATAGGTTCGAATCCCTGAGCTGCTCCTTACTACTTATGTGATCATGGACAAATCTTGGGTCCACTTCTCTGGACCTAAGTCTTCTCATCTGTGAAATGAAACGAGGTTGGACAAGTTGGCCAAAGCCCCTTTTGTTGCTAAGCACAAGACCTAAATAAATGCATGAGAGAGGTACAAAGCATCATTGGAGGACCAAGAAGGAAGGGTTGTTAGCAAGGTGGAGGCAAGGAAGGAATAAGGGGTGGCATTTGGATTGGTCTGTAAAGGACAGAGAGAAATTCAGCTACTAAGAAGAGAGAGGACATTGGAGGCTGGGCAAAGATGCTGTAGCAGGAGAGTATGGGACATGTTGGTCACAGTCTGGCTGGAGGGGATTGGGTATGTCCTGAAGGATAATATAAGATGAGCCCAGAAAGGTAAGTTTTTGGAGAGTCTTGAGTGCCAGGTAAAAGAGACCTATTTGCCACCATTTTCCTTCCCTAGATACTTAGGGATAGAGGCCTATTTATTACCACCTCATCCCTAGATGAGATCAGGCTATAAAGTTAGATTGGCAGTAGTTGGTTGAGGGCTTTGAATGCCAGATGGAATTTGATCTTTAATTGGTTGGTTATAGGAAGATTTTTATCAGAGGAGTAACATGACCAGATTTTAGGCATAAATAAGATTATTCTGTCAGTGTAGGAAGGACAGGTTGAAGGGGGTGGTAGAGACTGGAGGCAGGAAGACCTGTTGGGAGGCTATTCCAATAGTCCAGGCAGGTGGTGATGGGTGCCTTGTACACTAGAGAGCAGTAGCTGTGGGCGTGGAGAGGAGGGGATGAATAATAGGGGGATGGTTCCAAAGCTGCAATCAGCACGACTTGGTAACTGATTGTGTGTGTGAGAAATGAAGGAGAGAGGACCAAGAGGTTTGGAACAGGACAGAAATGGAGGGTTCTGGGTGCCGTACGCGGGCACTGATTGGTGAGGGTTGCTTGGGGGGCACCAGGGCCTTGAGCCTGGCCTCTATTTACCCACAGTACCAGATAGGTACAGAGGTGCCCCCAGGACTAGACATAAGAGGAAAGGGAGACAGAATGTTCAAAAAGAAGCCCCCCCCCTTATCCTACATACCTTCTGAGCTGGGGCATGTGGGCTGCTGTGGGGGGGGGCAGCTGGACTCTGGTGCTTTAGGGAAAGAGGAGATGGGTGGGGGGCAGGGGGAAGGGAAGTCTCCACTTCCACTTCTTTTTGTTGAAAAAGGAGGGGCATAGAAGGAAAATCTCCCCCTGGAGAGAGCTGTATTTAGAGCCCCTCCCCCTACTCCTAGGCACCCCAGTTGCCATGGAAACCCTCCTGTTTGGGATGGGTTCAGCTGTTAATGTTCCCCCTCCCCATATGTGGAGGTGGGAGGGGGCCCAGGTGGCCTGTGTGGGTGGGGCCTCTCTCTGGGTTCCAGTCCCAGCTGTGCCAGAGGACTTGCTGTGTGATATTGGACAAACTCCTTCTACTCTCTAGGTTTCAGATGAGAGGGTCTGGATGAGATATCCTGTGAAGTCACTTCTAGCCCTGATCGTTTCTGTTCTGTAAATCTGGTTGGAGTTTGGCGCACAGGCTGAGGTTTCAGACATTCCCTTCCCATACCCACCTTCCATATATAGAAGACAAGTCTCTGGGCAGTCAGGGCCCCTCTTGGAGAGACCAGCCATCTCCCCCTCCCATCCAGCTGTACCTACCAGATTCCTCCATTATTCACCTGCTGGAATCCTGAGAGCCAGCCTCTGGAAAATACCGCTTCCCTGGGTCATTAGCCTTTGCAGAAAAACCTGTAGTGTCTCCTTTTTGGATTGAATCCCAACTCCTCAACCTGGCATTCGAGGACCCCTGCCAACTTTCTCCACCTCAAAACACCTCTTTTTAACACACAGCTAGTAAGTAGCAGAGCTGGAATCCAAACCCAATATTCTTTCTGCTGCCTTTAGCCATTCTAGATTGAGACCTGAGTTCCAGTCCTAACTGTCATTAGCTGATTTGGGGTGACCTTGGCACAGTCATTTCCTTTCCCTCCCTGGCCAACAGATTTCTCTTCTGCAAAGTGAAGACATCTGTCTGGTGCTCCTTCCAGCTCTGACATTCTCTGAATGTCTTAGAGCCACACCCTGCCCCCAGCTACTTCATTCTAGCCAATTACTCCCACCTAACTCACCCATTCCCACCTCCTGTTTCTAGCTCCTGTGTTCACCTCCCAATCTCATCCCTCTCCCTTTTAAGACCCATCTCGGGCTCTTACCTCTTCCAGGAAGCTTTTCTCCCAAATTAACCCCACAGGCCACAACATCCCGTTGTAGGATGTATGTATTTCATACTAGAGAGTCCAGATCACCTGACAAACTTTGCTAGACTCTGCCTACGTCTGTGCCCTTTTGGAAGAGGCTTTAATCAGGCACTGACTTGACTACCCAGAGACTGCTATGAGAGGCCTAGCACACCAGACATACTTTTAATTGTCTGTTGAACTGACTCAAATGATTCAGTAAGTCTTGACTAACAACAGCCCCTCATGAGGGTGCAGATGGCTTTTTACAGGTTGCCAAGTATCTTCCCTTCCACCTTCTCATTTCTTCATTTGCTCCTTACAACAGCTCTGTGGGGCAGGAAAGAGTTTGTGTGTGTGTTTTAAATTGCATATGGAGGCATGGGAGTTTTGGGTTTTTGTTTGTTTTACAGATAAGGAAACTGAGTCAGAGAGAGATGAAGGCATTTGTCGGAGATTGCAGAGCTGGGACTTGAACTCCACATTTTCTGATTTCTAATTTAGTGCCCTTTCCCATTACCTTAAGCTTCCTTCTCTACTAAATACCTATTGTAAACCCAGCCTTGTTCTGGACTGTGCTGTGGGGGACCTAGGAGGAGACACTGACGTCCCCACCACCAGCCTTGTAATCTCATACACATAGTCATTTCACACATATATGACTAATACTCTTGGGCTGGACAGAAATCTTCTGTACCCGCCCCCAGATTCTTCCTTGCAAATATTCCCTTGGGGCCCTGAAAGCCCTCCAGCTACCCCAGTACTTCCAAACAGTCAGTCGTTCTGTGGTTGACCCCCACCCACCCTGCCCACCTCCAAAGGGCAAAAGAGCTATGGTATCCAAAACATTGGAAGACTTTATGATTGAGAAGTTTTGGATAGAAACAGAAACTGTATACTGAACTCTAGGGCAGCAGTTCTCAACCTGTGGGTCACGACCCCTTTAGGGTAGAACGACCCTTTTACAGGGGTCGCCTAAGACCATCAGAAAACACATATTTCGGATGGTCTTAGGAACTTCCTCTATCCATC
Organism: Pseudochirops cupreus; assembly: GCA_028627135.1. Lineage (NCBI taxonomy): Eukaryota > Metazoa > Chordata > Mammalia > Diprotodontia > Pseudocheiridae > Pseudochirops > Pseudochirops cupreus. Next base: position 117,991,409 of record CM053582.1, read on the forward strand.
TCCAGGCGGGTCTGCCCACATGCAGACACCCACATACAACTATTAAAGGGTCGCAGCATTAGGAGGGTTGAGAACCACTGCTCTAGGGGATTGGTTGGTCCAGGGGGCTCCATAGTTCATAAAGGAGGGACTTGAAGACCCAATGTGAATTCTGGGGGGTTTCCAAAGGAGTTGAGACTGGGACCAGGACTTGAAAGCTAGGCAGAGGGGTGAGCATGTATGGGAGTTCACTGGTGACCCAGACACCACTTTGCCCTTGTTTCTAGGTCTTTGGGGCCTCCCAAGGGTTCTGCATTCACTACTCTATGGCAGGCTAGCATAGAGGTACAGGCTGAGGGCTAGACCATGGGCACCAAGCAGCCCTTTCTTACCTCTGTCTCTGCCTGTCCCTTGGATTGAGTCTGTGCCTGACCCAGGGACCCCAGGATGGCATGGGTGTCTCCTCTGTGTAGAATGCAAAGTAGAATTCTTCAATTCAGAAGGTGAGAGCTGTTCAGAAGTGGAATGGACTCTCTTTCAGATGGGGAACTAAATTCCCTATCATTGGAGGCTTTCAAGTAGAGGTTTGTTGGGAAATATTGTAGAGAAGATCCTCATTCCATTGGGGAGTATTGTAGAGAATTCCTGCTGATTGATTCAACAAACATTAAGTACTTATTGCTGTGTGCAAGGTGCGGGGTCTTGGGACAGATGCCTTTGAACCTGAAGATTCTGTGTTCTCTGCTGTCCCTTAGAAGGCCATCTTTCCAACCCAGGATACCCTTCTTCAGAGGATGGCTTTGGCTAAGAGAAAAGGATTCTATATGGAGAAGGCAACATGGTATGGAAAGAACAGAGGCAGGAGTCAGAGCCCCTGGATCCTGATAGCTTCTGCCACTTTCATAACCTTAAGCCTGTCCTTTTCCTTCTCGGGGCCTGTAAAATGGGAGGGTTGGGATAAATCTCTGCAGTCCTTTGCACTTCTGATTCCTGTGATACTATAAGGTCACAGGAGGTGGGTCTCTTGAGCAATGCCCTCAAGTGAGACTGGCAATAGAGTAAAGCCTTCCCACTAGCTAATAACCCCCCTAAGTTATAAGGTAGGCCTCTGACAGTAGATACATGGGTATTTGGGGAGCTGGGGGGCTGGCTAGCACCAGTTGGCAGGGAGGGGGGGGCCACATCATTCCCACCTACCCACCAGCTGCCTCTCTGAGTCCCTCCCTGCCTGACGACCTGGTTCCTCCAGCAGAGCTGAGGCTGCTCCCCTTGTCTGGGGCCTGCCTGGGTGGACCCAAAACATTTCAGAGTGGGAGGGACAATAGTGACCAGAGCCCTGGGACATTCCTCAGACTAGAATCTGAACAGGGGGTGGTGATTGGAGAGGTTTCTATACTGCCCTCAATGCTCTCTTTCCCTCTCTCTTCTTCTTTTCCTTTCCCCTTCTTTTTCCCCTCCTCTTCCCTCTTGGGGAATCTATGTCCTCAGCTGGCCTCATACTCCTACTTGTAACCTGAGTTAGGGGGAGAGGGGGGTCACTATGCACTGTGGGTGGCACCTGCCCCTGAGCAGATGTGCCTGGGTGGGGCCAGGCAGGGTAGGGAAATTGGTGCAGATCCAAGGAAGCTGAAAGGCTGTATTCCTTTCTCCCCTCCATCCTTATTGGTAGGAGCTTCTGGTGGGCTTCTGGCCCTCCCCTGTTTTTGCTCCAGTGCTGAGTCCAAGCAGCTGAAGGTCCCAGAATGCCTGTCTGGGCAGCAGGCAGACCTTGGACCTTGCCCTGGTTGCCTCCCCTTAACTCTCACTTCCCCTACCCCTTGGTCCATTAGACCTTGGGGGTTGTCTGCCTTCCCTGGGTGGCTGGGCCCCGGGAGAACAGATGGTTCTCACTGGCTTTGAGCCAATGGCCCAGGCCCATAATCCACAGGAACCCAGGCCCTGTGGGGCTGGGGAGCAGCTGCCAGGCCCCACCCCAGAGCTGGCCGCATGGCAGGGAAGGGTGAGGTCACAGCAGCTGCTCTAAGGTCCAAGATCCCCAGGGGGTGAAACTGTTGGAGAGGGAGAGGGAGGAGCTGAGAGTAGGGGAGGAGGAAGGGGGTGGGATAGGACCTGGTGCCTGAGAGCCAGATCTAGCATACTTGAGCAGGCAAAAGTAGGACTGACCTCCCCACCACCACCACCACCACCTCCCCATGGTTAAGTACCAGCAGGGACCACCACACACGTTTACCCTGGAGGCACTGATAAAAGAACTTAGAACCCAGAATGTCAGAGCTGGGAGTGCCCTTAGAACCCAGAATGTCGTGGTTTGGGAGGAACTTTAGAGAATAGAAGACATCAAAGCTAGGAGAGCTCTTAGAACCCAGAATGTCAGAACTGGGAGGGGTCTCAGAGATCCTTTACCAGGATTTTTTTGTGTGTCATGGATCCTCTTGGTTGTCTGGTGAAGCCTGGGCCCCTTCTCAGAATAATGTTTTTAAACACATAAAATAAAATATATAGAATTACAAAGGAAACCAATTATATTGAATTACAGTTATCCAAATACACATTGTTTAAAAAACAAGTCCACAGACCTTGGGGTTAAGAACCATTGTGTCTAGTCTAACAGCCTTGCTTATAGAGGTCCATAAAGAAGGAATTTCCCAAAGCTATGTAACTTAAGTGGCCCCATAGGGACTAGAACCCCCAAATTCTGGCCTCCTACTCCTAAACTCTATGTGTTTCCACTGAATCTCCTCTGAAACAAGGTCACTATCCTACCTGTGACCTGTAAATCTTAGCCCAAGCACCAGCTCAGCAGAATCCCTGGGCTGCCAAACCTCCTTTGACACTCCCCTAAGGTCCGTGACAAAGTTCTGTGGCTCCACCTTAGCCTTCTCTGATGTGCCCTTCCCACTGGGCTCAGAGGAAACTCTGAGGCTTGTGTTTCCAAAGCTCTTTACCACTCCCACAAAGTTCCCAAGCCCCTTGTTTCATTTTTCTGAGTTCCCAGAATTCTTGAGAAGCCTAGGACTGAGTGCAAACCTGCCTGCCCCAGGAGCTGGAGGGAGAGAAAACTGGTGCAGGGATCTAGGGAGTGAGCCCCCTTACACACCGTTCAGCCTTTTCTAGCTGTCTGCCACCCTTCATTTGTAATCATCCTCTCTACTAAGCACTACAGAAGCACTCAGCCATGGAAAAGAACCCTGAACCTGGAGGCAGAAGATGTGAGTTCGAATCACAGCTCTGCCACCTGTGTGACCTTGGGCAAATTACCACACCTTTCTAGCATCAGTTTCTTTATCTGTAATATGAGGGGGTTAGACTAGGCTTGTTCCAGCTCTTCATCCAAGATCTCCAGCTCCTTGAGATGAGCCTGTTTGTCGTGTTGCGTAGTCTTGAGGTTTGGATCAAGTGAGAGATTTGTAAAGTGCTCAGAACAGAGTCTGGAACGTAGTAGGCATTTTACTGAATGTTCCTTCCCTATCCATACCCTGAGTTTCTGCCCAACCAGAAGCACATACAGATTCCCTGGCAGAGGTGAAGGGTTATTTCAGCTGTCAATTTCATTTGTCAATTTCACTTGTCAGTTTCCTGGTCCTTGACTTCTGTGTTTCCCCAGTCTCCCTGTTGAACCTTCCTTCAAACTCACAGGAATCTAAAACCCAGTTCTTTTTTTCTGGATCTCTAAGGTCTCCTCAGGCTCTTACATTTGAGGATGCTACAACCTCCTTAGGATTTGTGTCCCATCTACCTGGTTTCTGGTCTGCTGCCGGTTTAGCTTCCCATATTCTCAGGTCCCCTGTTTTCAGTATGCTTCCTGCCACCTCTTATCATGTTCATTGCCACCCTTGTTTGAGAAGGCTCCCCTTGCTACCTCATCCACCAACCTCCAGGAATGGGAATTCCATGAAATAGTAGTTGATCACCTTTACCCCTTGCCGAGCACTGTGCTAACATTTACAAACATTATCTCACTTGATCCTCATAGAACTGGGAGGCAGGTGCTATTATTATTCTTCCCATTTTACAGATGAGGAAACTGAGGGCTCAGAGTAATGAAATTACTTGCCCAGGCCTTCATGCCAGGAAGTATCTAAATTTGAGTTTGAAATCTGTATTGCTGACTACAAATCCAGTACTTTAACCACTACACCACACTGCCTCAAAATAAGGTCACACTGTCAGATAAGGGGGTTGTATTGTTGGATAAATGAAGTCATGCTGCTGGATAAAAGATGTTGGACTGTTGAACAAAAGAGCCAGCTTGGTGTGATGGAAGAGGCAAAGGACCTGGGCTTGAATCTTCTCTTAGCTACTTATTAGCCAGGTGACCTTGGTCAAATTATTCCACCTCTCTGGGTCTCAGTTTCCTCATCTGCCAAGTGAGGTGGGATGCACTGGTTCCTTTCAGCTCTTACTCTAGGCTCCTGTCACTCTTAAGGGTCAAAGATTTTTACTATTGAGTAAATGTTATGCTGCCAAATGAATAAGGTGGTAGGACTGGGTAAAGAAGGCCCTGCATTTTATTCTCAGGGTAGACTAGTTTATAATGCCACTGAAGAATAGGGCCAAAGTGCAGAAGGCCTTGACCCTACAGTTGTGAGACTTGGGTTTGGGAAAAACTCTTTGGGTTCCCTCTGCTCCCTGTAAATCTACCTCCCAGAGGAGGTCTTGAATTTGGTGGGTGAGTGGGAGAAGTCTAGGGTCATTCTGGCTTTGGACTTGGAGAAAAGGGTCTAGGAAATACATATCCTGAATGACAGAGCCCCTAAGGATTTGAGAATATTCAATGCTTGAGGCCCCAGCATATCTGACCTGAACATGTCAGAGGTGGAATTTGAGGCCTAAGTGTGTTCATACCTGGGTCTGAGTCCTAGGTCCATGCCTGGGTTCAAGGGTGTCCATAAAACCCAGCAAGAGATTTTTCCTCCACCTCTGTGAACAAGCTCAGGGGAAAACTGCATCTCTGTCTTTATGTCTGTCAGGGGCTATATTCTCCCCCTGCTCTGTGCCCCAGCCAACCCCTCCAGTTAAGGCACAAGCCAAGGCTCAGTTTCTTCTTCTCCAGACCCCCACTCCCCCTCCACCTCCTCCACTTCCCAGCTCCCACCACCTGAGGACCCTTAAATCTGGGCCCTCTGAGGTTTTTGCCCTTCGTTGTGACAGGTTATTGGACAATAGCACCAGGTAGCCCTGCTTACAGCTGCCTGGAAGAGCCTGTGAGTCTAGAAAGTCTCCCTTCTCCTCCTCCTCCTCTTCCTCCTCTTCCTCCTCCTGGGGCTTCCAGTCCTGAAGGGGGTAAGGGAATGTGATGGGAGAGGAGCCCAGAATAGTTGAGGGGGAAGGAGCCCTGGATACAGGCCTTGGGAGTTCTGTGCCTGAGGGGGCAACAGGAGATCTGGGGACCTGGTCTCATTTCCGACATCTCCTTTGTACCCTGGGAACAGAGCTTTGGACAGAGAATAAGAAGATCTGAGTCATGATCTAAACCCTGTCATATGACATCCAGCAAGTATCTCTTTCTTTCCGGATCTTAGTTTCTCTCCCTGCAAAATGAGGGGTTTGGATGAAACACCTGGGTGCATTCTATGGCTTCTGAAGCAAGTCAGGGGAAGAGGCAGCTTGCATAGAAGATGCTCCCTTGAGGGAAGGTGGTAAGTATGGGGAACTCCTAGGGGATCACCTGCAGGGAGTGAGGCTAAGGGTAGCCAGGTGCTGTGTTAGGGAAGAAAAAAGAGGTGGCCCCTGGGGTACATAGTATGGGGGAAGGGTTGCCAAGCACCGAAGCTCATCTCTTTCTCTGTCCTGGGGGAGCCCAGGCCTATTGGGAGGTGTCGTCCTCAAGCTGGCAGCCAGCCTGGGCAGGCAAGCCAGGCCTTAACCTGCTCCCATTCCCTTCCCATCAAGTATGTCTGGAGAGCATGATGCTGCTGACCGTACATCCAGATCATGAAAAGTATGAAATCCAGAACTAAAGAATGTTAGAATTTGTCTTAGAGACAGTGGGAGCCACTAAAGATTTTTGAGCACTGGTGTGAAGAGGTCAAATGTGAGCTCAAGGAAGACATCTTTGGACACCATGGGCCAGATAAACAGGAGGAAGGAAAGCCAACTGAAAGGCTGTTGCAGTAATCCAAAGGGGAGGTGATAAAGGACTTCATAAAGTGGTGGCAGTGAGAACAGAGAAGAGAAGGGGATAGATGGAAGAATTATTTCGAAGGAAGAACTTAGTGAGTGATCGGATATGGTGGATGCAGGAGAGGGAGGAGCCTTTAATGCCTCTGAGGATTTAAGCTTGGGTACTTGGAAAGTTGGTGGCATTAAGGAAGTTGGGAGAAGGAGCTGCTTTTGGAAGATTATAAATTATAAGATTATAATGGCAAACCATTCCAGTACCTTTGCCAAGAAAACCCCAAATAGAGTCATAAAGAGTCAGACATGACCGAAATGACTGAACAACAAATGGGCATATTGAGTTTTAACTTTTTTGGTGGGACACCCAGATGAAAGCATGCAACAAGAAACTGGAGATACAGGTCTGGAATTGTGGCCAAGAGGCCAAGGCACGTGAGGGTGGAGAAGAGACAGTACTATTTGGAAGACTTTAGAAGAGGGATGAAAAATGGGCCCACATTTGGGGAACCTTCAGAAGAGAAAGCCATGAACGCACCCAGGTATCTCATCCAAACCCGTCAGCCACAGAGCTCCCAGGCCTGTACCCAGGGCTCCTTCCCCTTCAACCACCCTGGGCTCCTCTCCCAATGAATGGAACACAAAGGTAGGCAGGTAGGGGAGGGAAGGCCCAAGACTCAAGGCAGTGAAGGATGTCATATGGCAGTGGGGAAGCTGGCTTGCAAGGCTTTGGAGAGTGAGGGATGAAGAAGGAGAAATAGGGAATGTGACTGCTTTAGAAGGAGGGGAGGAGAGGATTTGCAGGATTGAGGGAAGGTGGTGCTGGGCTTCTATTTTGCCTTTTTAAAGGATTGGAATACCTTTTTATAGGCAGAGAGAAGGGAGAGATTGAAGACGCACTGAGTTGAGAATAGCAATGGCTGATGTTTCAAGGTCCTGGAGTTCATGTGATTGTATAGTAATTATAGCTCACATACATATGAGATCCATATATAATATGTTTATATTATTTGTTGTTCAGTCATTTTTCAGTCATGCTTGCCTCTTCACAACCACATTTGGGGTGTTCTTGGCAAATATTCTGGGGGGGGTTCGCCATTTCCTTCTCTAGCTCATTTTATAGATGAGGAAACTGAGGCAAACAGGGTTAAATGACTTGCCCAAGGTCACCTAGCTAATAAGTGTCTGAGACCAGTTTTGAAATCAGGAAGGTGAATCTTCCTGACTCATTTGAGAGAGAGAGAGAGAGAGAGAGAGAGAGAGAGAGAGAGAGAGAGAGAGAGGTAGAGAGGTAGATAGATGGATAGATAGATAGACAGATAGATGGATGGATGGATGGATAGATGGATGGATGGATGGATGGATGGATGGATGGACAGACAGATGGATAGATAGGTAGATAGACATATGAATGATAGATGCATAGATAGATAGATAGATGGATAGATAGACCCACACACATATATGTATGTGTTTGTATAATTATACATCTATGTATATATAAACATATATATGTACATGTATGTATATATATGTATATATATGTATATATAATTATGTAGCACTTTAAGGTTTGCATCAGACTATGTACATTATCTCATTTGACCCTTACAACAACTCTATAAAGTAGATGCTATTGTTCTCTTTCTAGGTCAAGAAAATAAGCTTCAGACAATTTATGTGACTTACCCAGGGTCATATAGCTAGCACTTATCAAATGCAGATCTCCAGCTGAGTCAGGATTCAAACAAAGGTTTTCCCTGTTTTAAATCCAAAGTTCGAATCCACAGATATACTTTAGCTGCGTAGATAAAAGATTTAGCTTCAGCAAGTGAGGCTGGAAGGAAGGGGGAGAAAGAAAGTAGATTAAATGATAATGGTAACTACACTGATGTGTCCCTTTGATGTGCTTTCCTTACAGTAACCCTGCACAGTGACTTGCCTAGGGTCACCCAGCTAGTGTCAGGCTGGATTTGAACTCAGGTCTTCTTGACTCAAGGACCAGCGCTCTGTCCACTGTGCCACCTAGAGCTCCATACATGTTAGCACATTTGATCACTGGAATACATAGAGCACAAATAGAGGGGTTTGCTTTACCGGGGAGGAGGGACACCTCATATTCTGAGACTTGGAAAAGAGAGATTTTGGGAAGAGAGAGAAAGAAGCAGGAACCACTTAGATCCAGATTATGGAGGGCAACCAAGACAGTGAGGTGACTGGACACCATATCATGTGGGGATCAGCTGAAGGCAAGGGGAATCTTTATCTTCTCTTTGAAGAACACTTAGAAGAACAAGGTGGCTGTCTTCGAGTATTTGAAGGGTTGTCCTTGGACAAAGGAATTAGCCCTCATGCTGTGTGGTCCCTGAGGAGAGAATTAGAGGCATCTGGGGGAAATTGAAGAGAAACAGATTTGGGTTCTATGTACAGATAAGTTCCTAATAATGACAATTACCCCAAAGTGAAATGGGCTAACTAAGGAAGGTAGTGAGCTTCCCTTCACTGTGAGGCTTGACTCAGCCAGGGAGACAACTTGTATGAATTAGATCAGCAGCCTCCAAAGTCCCTCTGGACCCTGAGATTCTGAGGTACAAAGACAGCTGTAATAGAGTGGGATGAGTCCTGGGTTTGAGTGTGGAGACCTAGAATTGACTCCTGAGTCTTTGAAATATGAATCTTCAAGAACTTGAAAAACTATTATGGAAAAGAGGGATTAAATTTCTTCTACTTAGCCTCAGGGAGCAGAATCAACAGGAAGAAACTTTGTTCTTTATTGGCCATGTGACCTTGAGTAAGCCCCTTAACCTTTGTGAGCCTCAGTTTCCACTAGGGCTCAATGAGTCTGTGACTTCTTCTAGGTCATCCTCCCCTGAGCGGGGGAAGCTTCCCTGAGGGAGGGGTTCCTGTGAGTCCTTGTCCTACATCCTGGACCTTGTTGGCTTATGCTCCCTCCCAGGGAGGGCTTGTGGAGATAGGGCTCTGTAAACCATTAAGCAGTTATGCAAAGAGGCTCAGAGATTTATGGGTGGAAGGGACCTTAGAGGCCAACAAGACCAACCTTTGCATTTTTACAAATGAGGAAATCGAGTCCCAGAGAGAGTCACATAATTTGAGATGAAATTTAACCCAAATCTTCCTAAATCCAGAGCTAGCACTCTGGCCTCCATACCACACTGCCTTTCAGGAAAATGTAAGTTAATATTAAGATGGTGTAAAAAATAAATAATAATAATAAATACATAATATAATAATAATAATAAATAAAAATTCTAAAAAGAGACGGTGTTTGGGGGGTCAGTGGGGCCGCGGGTTCTCTGCCATGAGGCAGCTAAGCAGTGCAGCGGATAGGCATAGAGTGAGGAAGACCTAAGTTCAAATGCAGCCCCAGACACTTGCTAGCTCTATGACCTTGGGCAAGCCACCTGACCTGTCTGCCTCAGTTTTCTCAACTGTAAAATGGGGGTAATAACAGCCCCTACCTCCCAAAGAGGCAGCATTTGTAAAGTGCTTAGCATAGCTCCCAGCACATAGTAAGTGCTTAACAAATGCTTATCCCATGTGGGGGCCTGGGGGAGCACAGTAGCCAAAGGGGGGGAGGAGCGTGGAGATGGAGGCCCAGTTAGGACATGGCCAGATTTCAAGCCAAGCTTTGGGGGGTGAAGTAGGAGAGGGTTTGAACGGGAAAGACAAGCTGGCACTGAAGACCTTGTCTGAGACTTTGTTAAGTGGGACCTTGGGATCCCTTCATAGGAATGGGGCATCTGACCATAGGATCTCAGAGTTAGGAGGGAGTTCTCAGGTCTGGAGTCAGAGGACTTAGGTCCAGTTCTCACCATGTTACTATGTGGACTTGGGCAAAGTCACTGCACTGCCATGGGCCAAGATTTCCCCATCTCTAAAATAAGGGATTTGGACTAGTTGAGCTCTGAGGTCTACTCTTTCTAGCTCCAGATGAGCTCTAACCTCAATTGGCATCAAATTCAATTCCTACCAGAAACCCCCTCTATAGCATCCCCAACAAGTTGTCTTTTAATCTCTTCGAATACCCCTAGTGACAGGGAACTCACTACCTTTCCAGGCAGTTCATGACTGCGGGATTGTGCACTGATTAGTAACAAGCTCTTCCTTATATTGAGCCTAAATCTGCTTCCCTGTAACTTCTACCTTTTACTCTTGGTTCTGCCCTCTGAGGCCAAGCAGAACACGTCAGATTCCTCTTTCTTATGGAAGATCTTCAACCACAAGATTTTGCCTTCTCTTCTCCAGGCTCAGTATCCCTCATCTCTTCAGCTCATCAGAGAGTTGTGCTTCTAGGACATTCACTAACCTGGTGATCTTTCTTGGGACAAGCCCCAGCTTTTTAATGTCCTTCTATAACATGATGCCCAGGACCAAGCCCAGAGCTCTAGATGGGTTCTGATCACATATAATCTCTGGGGAATTGAGAGATCTCTTTGGGGTTGGAGGAACTGGAGTGTCTGTGGGGTTCAGCAGATCACAGTGGGTGGAGGTGCCTCTGTGAGGCCTGAGCAATCAGTCTCTCTGGAGTCAGATCTACTCAGGGAATGGGGTGCTCCATAGAATCTGGTGGGACCCAGGCCTCTCTCTGCAGCCAAGGCCTCTTCTAATTAGGAACCTTCAGAGCAGCCTAGATCTGCCTTGACCCTTCCTGAAATACCCATCAGATATTTCCCCTCTTCCCCATTGCCCTCCACTTCTCTGGCCCCTCCTGCAAAGGGTTAATGGCCTTCCCTACCTGCAGTTGCATTTTAAAGCTGTGAAATTAAAGCACGTAATTTATTCTCCCCACACACGAAGGAGCAATTAGTTCTAAACAGGGCTTAATCAGTCACTGCGAGATTGATTTCTGGAGCCCGGATTTGCGGGCTGCTGGCACTGTGCCAGGCAAGGAGAGGGAGGCATCGGGTGGGAGTCGGGAACCATTACATAATGTGCTAGATGGTATATGCATGTGGGGAGGCTGGGGAGAAGGTCTCCCAGTGCCAGGGCCTGGGGCAGGGACCCTAGATGGCAAGGAGGGAAGGAGAGGCTGAAGCTTTTCCCTGAGGACTCCCACTCAGCTTGGTCAACCCCCCTTCCACCTCCACCTAAGAGTGGGAGGAATCAGGTGTTTGTGGCAGGCAAGAGGGAGCTGTCCGTGGTTTCAGGCCCTCTAGTAAAGTCCCCTTCTTAGCTCTCTTCTGGCCTCCCAGCCTGGGTTAGTCCTCCCAACCTTACCACACACCCCTGCAGCTAGCCTTAAGGCCCCTGGGGGATCCCAAAAGGCTGTGAGAACAGAGCTGATCTGCTGTCCCTCATCTCCTGACCTCCCCTTTAATAGAAAGCACTCCTGCCTGGCCTCCCAGGAAACATGCAGGGCTGAAGAGGTTAGATCATCATCTCCCTGGTTCTTTCCCTCTGTTTTCAGGGAAACCCCAGGTTGCCAAGGGGAAAGGCCACCTCCCAATTCCATATGGAGAGCACTCCTCTCCCAAGACCTGGGACTTCCCAGTAAATGTAGCAATGAGAAGATTCTGGTCTCCATGCTCTGTATGGACTCTGAGCTCCTTTTGGCTCCCATAGGTCTGGGGATCCTCATCCTCCCCTCTAGATCCCAACATACCCTCCACCCCTCCTGCCAAGGTGAGCTGGAGGACAATATTGCCAACAAGACTTTTGGGACCACGCTCACCTGCTCCCTCATTTCTCAGTTTCCTCATCTGGGTATCAGTCAGCCAAGCATTTATTAAGTGCCGACTGTGTTCGAGCATGGTGCTAAGCACAGGGGATACCGAGAAAGGCAAAACATAAAATGAGCTTGGAGTAAATGACCTCTGAGGTTCCCTCTAGGTCTAATCTCTACAGGGGTTGTGGAGGGGTGCACCAGAGGTGGAATGCTGCTACCCACCATGCCTGTCCCTAAGGCCCAGCCTGGCAGCCCTTCTTTGGGAAGATACCCCTGGTCGACTCTGGGACATTCCTCTGTTGTGTGTCTCCTATGACTTTGGGGAAAGGCAGTTTCTGTAAGGAAAAGGAGCATTCCTGCAGGACTTTGTCTGCCCCTCCATCCTTAATTTTTGGTCAGGCAACTGGCAGTGGGAGTGGAGAGGGAGGGATGGTCTTCTCTCTCCTGATCCCCCACTGACCAGAGCTCTTCTTTCTTGACTTCCCTTCCCTTTCCTTCCTCTCCTGATTCCCATCTTCATTTCTTTCTCTTTCTCTCCCACCTAATTTTTCAATCCTCCTTGCCAATTCTCTTCTTCCCATCTCTCCTTCATAATTCTCCCCTTCTTTCTCCTTTTTTCCCTCTCTTCCTATGCTCTCTCTCCCCCTCTCTCCCCACCTCTTCTCTCCTCTCTCCATCTCTCTCCCCATCTCTTCTCTCATCTCTCCCCATCTCTCCTCTTTCTCCCTCTCTCCCCATCTCTCCTCTCTCCATCTCTCTCCCCATCTCTTCTCTCCTCTCTCCATCTCTCTCCCCATCTCTTCTCTCCTCTCTCCATCTCTCTCCCCATCTCTTCTCTCCTCTCTCCATCTCTCTCCCCATCTCTCCTCTCTTTTTTCCCTCTCTCCCCATCTCTCCTCTCCTCTCTCCATCACTCTCCTCATCTCTCCTCTCCTTTCTCCCTCTCTCCCTACCTCTTCTCTCCTCTCTCCATCTCTCTCCCCATCTCTCCTCTCCTTTCTCCATCTCTTTCCCCACCTCTTCTCTCCTCTCTCCCCATCGCTTCTCTCCTCTCTCCATCTCTCTCCCCATCTCTCCTCTCCTCTCTCCATTTCTCTCCCCATCTCTTCTCTCTTCTCTCCATCTCTCTCCCCATCTCTCCTCTCCTTTCCCCCTCTCTCCTCATCTCTTCTCTCCTTTCTCCCTCTCTCCCCCTCTCTTCTCTCCTCTCCCCATCTCTCTCCCCATCTCTTCTCTCCTCTCTCCATCTCTCTTCCCATCTCTCCTCTATCTCTTCATCTCCTTCCCACTCTGTGCTCTCATTTCTTCATCTCATCTATCTTCCCATCTCTACACTCTTTACCCCCTCTCTTCATCTTTTGCTCCATCTCTCAACTCTCCTCTATATTGTGCTTCTTCTTTCTCATTCTCTTCCTATCTCTCTAATCTCTCCCTCATTATCTCTCCTCTCATTTCTCCCCATCTCTGTCCTCATCGTTCCCTGCTTTATTCTTTCTCCTCCCTGCAGAATTCCATTCGGCACAACCTGTCTCTGCATACTCGTTTTATCCGAGTACAGAACGAGGGCACAGGCAAGAGTTCTTGGTGGATGCTAAATCCTGAAGGTGGCAAGACGGGCAAGACACCCCGGCGCCGTGCTGTGTCTATGGACAATGCCAGCAAGTTTCTGCGCATCAAGGGTAAGGCCAGCAAGAAGAAGCAGATTCAGGCAGTTGGGCCTGAGCGGGGGCCCCACAGCCCCCCAGGGGCACCCCCACCTGCTGCCAAGTGGTCCTCCAGTCCTGTCTCCCACGGCCCTGGCCCTGGCCCAGCTGGCAGTGATGACTTTGAAGCCTGGACTGACTTCAGGGGCCGACCTCCACCCCCACCCCCACCAGGCTTGGGCTCCCGCATCTCTCCCCTGTTGGCGGGCGGGGGGCAGCCAGATGAGCTGGAGGATGAGGAAGCAGCCCCTTCCTCTCCACTCATGTACCCCAGCCCCTCGAGTGCCCTGTCACCAGCTCTGGGTGCCCGCTGCTCTGTGGAGCTGCCCCGCCTCACTGACCTGGCTGGGCCTCTCAGCTTACATGAGCCAGGCCTGGCCGATAGCCTCCTGGATGACCTCCGGGACAGCTATGGTCTGAGCCCACCACCCCCACCGCCACCCGGCTTACGGGCCCGCGTCCCCCCAGCCCACAGCTATGCCTTCAGTGCCAAGTGTGGGGGTACAGCTGGTGGCGGCAGTGGCTTGGGGGGCTCCTACTGCGGAACTATCTACAGTCAGCCTGCCTTGGGTCCGCTGCGCCGCCTGCCCATGCAGACAATCCAAGAAAACAAGCAGGCAGCCTTCGCCCCCTTCCGGCCTGGTCCTTTGCAGGGCCTGCTGGCCTCGCCAGCTGGGCCACCCCCACTACCCCCAGCCAGGCCCCACAGATCTGGCTCTCTCCTGGGTGGGGGCCCTGGGGAGCTGGGACTCTCGGCAGCAGCAGCGTATCCAGCCCACGGCCACCCCCCACCCAGCCACAGTGCCTTAGCTCACCCCATCAGCCTTATGACGCTGCCTGGCGATGCCTGCGGTCTTGGAGGACTGGCCCACCCAGGCCATCCAGCTCCATATGGGAGTGGAGGTGGGCCAGCAGGGCCCACAGGCCTGCTGGAGGCAGCGCTTCAGGGCCCTTACACAGCAGGCACTGGGGGCCATGTGCCGCTGGCCGGCCAGGACCGCTTCCCTGCTGACCTCGACCTGGACATGTTCAGCGGCAGCCTAGAGTGTGATGTAGAGTCCATCATTCTCAATGACTTCATGGACAGTGATGAGATGGATTTCAACTTTGACTCGGCTTTGCCCCCGCCACCCAGTGGCTTGGCTGTAGCCGCCCTGCCCAGCGGGCCCCCACCCCCCAACCAGAGCTGGGTGCCTGGCTGAAGGAGGCCCCAGGGGGGAAGGGGGTGCTCCGGGACTCCTGCTGACTCCTGGGTACAGTTCAGGAGCCAGCCCCTCCCTCCTGGGCCCCATCTCACCACTTGGACTGTGAGAGCTCCGAGAAGGGCCTGCCTGGCCTGGGCTGGGCTTGGGAGACTCTGTCTTGCTGCTGCCATGGGGAGGAGAAGGGCCTAGCCCAGCTTCCCCAAGCTTCCCTGCACATCCCTCAAGGGTCCCCTGGCTCCTCCCTGCTTCAGGGCTCTCCTCTCTTCCTAGCCCTTACATGGAACACTCGGTCCAAGCCCTAGTATCCCAGACTCCTGGGCCTAGAGAGCCAGACCGCAAGGGGCTGCAGGGAGGAGGGAGGGCCCAAGGCCCTGGGCTCCAAGGCCCCAGCTCTTCCCCCTCACCCACCCCCTAGGCCTCACCCCCAACTGGGCCTGTCTTGTGCCGCTGTGCAGTACAGTGGGGTTGTCGTGTCTGCTTTGTGTGGTGATAAGCGTTGTGTTCCCCCTTGGGTCAGGAAAGGCTGAAGAGGCTGGTGGGCTAGGGGCTAAGGGCTGGGGAAAAGGAGGGGGTGGGCAGACCAGACTGGAGTGAACTCTGGAGGCTGGTGGCCTGTGCCCCAGGACTCCTCCCCAGTGCTCCTCAGGGAGCATCCCTACTTAGTGGGCCCCTTCTCAAGCAGCCCCCACTGCTGGCCTGGCCAGGCCCTCTGCCTGCTCATACCCAGCTCACCCTTGGCTCATCCTGCCAGGCCCTCCTCCAAAATTCCCCTTCCTTAAGTTCCCTCCCAACACCAACCCTCCCCCCATATTTATAAGTGTCCAGTCTGGGTCTGGGGGGGGGGAGGGTGGGCGCGGTCGTTTCCCGCGCAAATATCGTAGGCAGTGTACCGTGGCCGTGCCGTTAGCGTGTGTGTGCGTGTGCGTGTGTACCATGTAAAGGCCGTGTATAGTGCATTGTACAGCATATTTTCATGAATAAAATTGTTTTAAATATTCTCAAGGTGTTGGGCTTGCTGGTATGGGGATTCTAGAATTCTTAGGGGTTAGAGAAGGAGAGTGTGGGGTGGGAGGCAGGGGAGGACTAAGCTGTGGGTCTGGCCCAGAATTACAGTTTGCAGCTACATGTCCATAGGAATGTCTGGGTTCTCACGAACCTCAGCATCCTAGCCCAGGTTCATTTTATATGTGTCTGTGTGTGCCTTGTTGGTGGCCATGTGTGTGGAGGTATAGGATAGGGAATTGGTCTGAGTGAAGGCAAGCAATTCTGCTCCTGCTTCAAGAGGTTCCGGATGAGGAAGGCGAATTGCTCCTTGGGAGGCTCCCCACCCCCACGCATACCATGGATGCCCTGACCCAAGACCTTGGTCCAGCCTGGGACTCCTGAGGACAGGGCGCTATCAGCATTCATGGAGGGGAGGGAGAACACCACTCTACCCCCAGTCCCCCCTTTGCCCCTGAATCCTTCAGGACAGAGGTCTCTAAGGAAGGATAGGGCTACAAACCCCAGCAGTTCTCCCCCTACCCTCGACTACACACACCAAGTACCTTCTCCCTGGAGCCTCAGCTGCATGATTTATTCATAAAAAAGCCATTATTTATGCCAAAGAGAGAAGACAGGATGGCTTGGCTTTTTAAGTGCCTATAATGCATTCTCGGGTCCTGCAGCCCAGACTCTTCCTCAAGAGGCAATTCATGCAGCGGAAAGAGCCCTAAACTCTGAGCCAGGACACCTGGTCCTGCCTTTGCTGCTAACTCGGGGGCGGGGGAGAGGTGACCTTGGGCAAGTCACTTCTTTTCTCTGGGCCTCAGTTTCTTCCTCTGAAAAATAATAAACATACATTTATAGAGGGTTTAGCGTTTTCAAGGTGCTTTACATTTGGTGTCTCATTGGATCTTCAAAACAACCCTAGGAGGGGAGTGCTTTCATTGTTCCCATTTTCCAAAAAAGGAAACTAAGGCTGAAAAAAAGGTTAAGTGATTTATCCAAGAATGCGCTTAGTGAATGAGCTAAGATCCTCCTGGCACCAAGAGTAACCTTCTATCCACTATACTACCTGGCTGCCCACTTGGATGAAATCCAAGTCCTTTCTCATTCTAACATGTGCTGAGGCCCCTCCCAGCTCTGACATCCTGTGTTCTAAGGGTCCTCCCATCTCTGACATCCTATGTTCTAAGGGCCCTCCCATCTCTGACATCCTGTGTTCTAAGGCACCTCCCAGCTCTGACATCCTGTGTTCTAAGGCCCCTCCCAGCCCTGACATTCTGTGTTCTAAGGGCCCTCCCAGCTCTGACATTCTGGGTTCTAAGGGCCCTCCCAGCCCTGACATCCTGTGTTCTAAGGGCCCTCCCAGCTCTGACATTCTGTGTTCTAAAGGTCCTCCCAGCCCTGACATCCTGTGTTCTAAGGGCCCTCCCAGCTCTAGCATTTTCTGTGTTCTAAGGGCCCTCCCAGATCTGACATTCTGTGGTTTTTCTCCAGTGAAATGTAACTCTCCCTTCATCACATCTTTTACCTCTAGGCCCAGAATGAGAACACAAGCTGCAGGTGTTTGTTGGCAGATGGGGGAATGGTTGTCAAAGAACCCAGAACAAGACAGCTATGCTGGGCCCCTTCTCCTATCTGTCCATTCAAGGCCTTTGCAATGCCTCTCCCTTCACCTGCTCTATCAGGCCAGTTTTCAGAGCCTGTCCTTGTCCTGGGGATCAGGACACTGTGGAGCAGGAGCCTCCCCTGGCCTTCTGCTCTCCCCTCTAAAAAGGATCCGTGTTGGAGAATGGATGAACCAAGACATGACCTTCTCCCACCTTGTGTTGGGGATTTGCTCAGGAGAGATGGGAGGTTTCAGTTCACAGGTTCTGTTCTGCTGCCATTACCTAGCCAGGCATAGCTTTCCAAGTTCAACCCTTCCCAGCTCTGAACCCAGAACCCAGATCAGCCTGTATCCTGCCCCAGCCCACTGCCTCCATCACCCCATAACAGAAAACCTCAGAAATATCCTTCTCTCTCCCAGGAAACCCTCTCTCCCCACCTACTAGCAAAGCCCATTTAAGGAACAAGAATCCCAGAGAGAACTCAATGTTATTTCCATATCCACCTCTCCAAGTATTGGGCTCTCCCCACTAGAGCCTGGCCTCCCACATACCAAGCAAGCTGAAACTAGAACCCTGGGAGCAGGCGGGGGAGGAGGCATACACAGACCCTACTGCCTGAGCATGCCAAGAGATAATACTTGACAAAATCTATCCCCCTCTCTCATCCCAGACATAGTCATACTTAGAGTTATACAGATATACTGTCCCTACGCTTAGAACACCAAATGTCAGATCTAGAAGAGTTCTAGAACATAGATTGCCAGAGCAAGGAAGGACCTTAGAATATAAATATCAGAGCTAAAAAAAATACAAAAAACAATTTTTAAAAGATAATTGCTGGAAAGGGAGGGACAGAATGTTAGAGCTGAAAGGAACCTTAGAACACAGAATGTCAGAGCTGTGAGGGCCCTTAGAATATAGAATGTCAGAGTTGGAAGAGACCTTAGAACAGAGAGTGTCAGAGCTGGGAGGAGCCTTAGAACACAGAATGTCCAAGGTGGGAGGGCCCTTAGAACACAGGATGTCAGAGTTGGGGGGGTCCTTAGAATATAAAATATCAGAACTGGGAGAAGTTTTGGACTAAAAGAATGATAAGAGCATAAAATGAAATATTAGCACCGAGAGAGAGATTAGAGACCATCTTTCCCAATCTACCTCATACTCTTCTTTGTTCGCCTCTGTCTCTCTGTTTCTGTCTGTCTGTCTGTCTCTTTCTCTCTCTCTCTCTCTCTCTCTCTCTCTCTCTCTCTCTCTCACACACACACACACACACACACACACACACACACACACACACACACTATAGGCTCTCACAGAGAGGCACACTTGGGAAGTCTCATCCTCCTCACAAATTCCTCTTTCCACTCATTTCCTTTGGGGGTGAGAATCTTCTCTCACATAAACACGAATCTGGAGACAGAAGGAGAGGATCTGGAGGCTGCGGTACAGGTGACCCACTCCCCCCACCACACTTAGGCAGCCGGGTGTCTGTGGCCCCAGCAGTCAAGGGGTTAAAGCCATTTGGTGGTAGAGCCAAAGCCATTAGGCCCAATAATTATGAAATTATCGAGGTGCTCAGGTGACTGCTAATCTCACACATACTGTTCAGCTCCCCGGCTAATGAGCTGAAGAACTCCCGGGCCTCATCCTTCTTGTTGAATGGTGCCCTGCAATTAATGAGCTTCCTGGAAGCCTAGCAGTGTGGGGGCCAGTGAGGGGGCCAGGGGAACTAGCAGGCAGCTTGCTCCTTTCTTCCACCCCACTGCTCCCTGGCACCCAAAGCTACAAGCCCACTAGCTAGTTTTCAAGGCTGGGTCTCCCTCTGGATGACACAGCTGGATGGGCCCTTCGAAGGCCTGGGATAGAGGTGAGGGGTTGGGAGAGAGGAAGAGGGAAGGATGGGATTTGAAAGAAATAGGTGAGAGCAAGTAACTGGGGCACTGGAACCTGAGGCAAGCTTGAAAGACAAGTGGCCAGTTTCAGGGCCCATTTGATGAAGCCTATATCAGCCTGACTATCTAGAGCCAACCCAGAAAGCAGGGGACTACATGTGGAGGAAGGATGGGGATGATGAATTATCACCTTGGGGGTAGTAATGAAGGTGGCTGCAATGCTGGTAATGGTGACGGTGCCAGAAGAAGACAGAATTAGGGACTCCCAGGGTTCCTGGATTCACTACAGGGCTGAAGTTGGATAGAACAAGGTATCTTTTGATGACAGTTCTCCAGGGACTCTGCAATCTTAGAGCTGGTGGGACCCCAAAGAGAGCATATGGCCTAAGCTCCTGTTTCCAGACTAGTGGCCCCTGATCGAGTAAGAAGGGGAAAACTGGTTTTCTTTCTAGGACATCTCTTCGGGGTCCCTGGTAGGAGTTAAGAATCTTATCAGCTAATCACTGGCACCACCAGAGATGACATGAGGACAGGCTAATGGACTCTTGCCTAGGCACATTGTGGACAGGATATGGCTTCCTTCGAAGTATTCCCTCACCAGCCCCAATTAACTATCTGGGGTCTCCCAGAATGGGGGTTGCTCCTTTGGGCTGTCACAAGTAAAATTTAACAAAAAAGGGCCAAGTGAGGAAGGCCTGTGAAAATACAGAGAGGGAAGGGGATGAACCATTAACTCCTCCTCTCCCAATATCCTATGTTCACTCATTTAATTAACCTATCTTCCCCCATTGGCTCAAGCTCAAGCATCAACGTTCTATATCCTCCAGTTTAGACAAGATGGCAGCTCAGATCCCTTCAGCTCTCAAGCTCTGCGATTCTATAAAGTCACCCTCACCCCTCACCCTCAACCATTAACTTATTCACACTCATTAATCCATACTCATCGATTATTAACCTTACCATTGACTCACCATCTGCTCACGCTCCATCAACCCATCCTCACCTGTAGTACACGGCCATAGAGTGAGAGGGCCCTGAGTCTCATGCAGAGATGAGTGCTTGCACACACTCCTTCAGAGGTGCATGTGTCTCTAGAGACACAGATCCACACCGCAGGGGCCAGGAGGCAGGTGAATAAGCAGGCCTGGCTCTCAGCGTGGGCCTCCCCCACCCCTGGGAGCAGATACTGACAAGTGCTCTCTTTGAGGGGGTCTGCAGGAGCGGAGCCAGGAGAAAAACGGAATTGGGGAGGGCCCTATTGTGCTACTGAGCCTTCTAGGGGCTGAGGGCCTCTGCTCTGAAGTGTGCAGAGGAGTTTCCCAGCTCCAGCTCCCATCCCTCCCTGGAGAAGAAACCTTGCCATCTTGTTAGGGGCTCATTAGAGCTGAGGACGATGGACAGGAGGGGAAGTTGCTGAGCCTTTGATGCCACTCAAGTGCGAGGATGTCGGCTGTCTCCCCCCCTCCTCCCTCCCCTGCCTGCCTGCCAGCTCTGCCGCCAAGGAGCCCGGGAAGCCGCCTTTGCCAACTGGCGATAAATTTCATGAACATCATAAACGTAAGTGGTTTCTGGAGAGCAGGGCAGATTGCACATAAAAGTCCCCCTTCTGTCCCTGGAACGGGGGAGGCCTTTCTTGGCAATTGGAGCCCCACACGTCGGCTCCCAGGCTTCCAGGGCAGAGGGGCTGCCAATTGTATCTCTAGGGACCACCTCCTCCCCCTCCCTCCCAAACACATACACACAGCCTTGGGGCCCTGACTGGCGGCCTTGGCCAGGGGCAAGAAAGCTTCCAGGAAGGCTGAGACCCAGACTGGAGGGAGGAGAGGGGTGGTGCGGGGGAGGAAACCATCCACCCCCCCTCCTTCCAAAGCCTCAGCCACACACACCAGGGAGCTTCTCTGGGGAGCGGATGTGGAAGTCAATCTCCAGGGGTCTAGCCACTCTTACACACATACCCTTGTAGGACCTTGCCAAAAGAACCTTGGTTGGCTTTGCCAGGGGACTAAAGAGCCCAGGGCTGGAGGGAGGCAGGGAGGAGTCTGCTCTTGGGGCTGAGCAGAAAGAGGCCCAGAAGATTCCTGCCTCTGCCCTGTCTAGCTGTGTTCCTTTGGGCAGCTTCAGAAGGGTTTGGTCATCATCACCTCTGACATGACTTTATCATCTTACAAAACATTTTCCATGCATTGACCACCATCTTGTTGCTGAAGTAGACACCACACCTGTGACTGGCCCCATCTTCCAGACTGGGAAACCAAGGATCCCAATCCATGGCAGCCCAGCTTGGAAATATCAAGGGCTGGCATGTGAATATAATCTTAAGAGCAAGCATTTCTGTAACACTTTAAGGTTGCTGATGCTCTTTACAAGGAAATGGTATGTCATTTAATCCTTACAACAACCCTGGGAAGTAGGTGCTATTGTTAAACCTATTTTACAGATGGAAAAACCAAGGGAAATAGGTTGAGTGACTTGCCCAGGCTCACAGGTCTTCCCAAAGCCAACATTCTATCCACCGCACTCTTGGTTCTTAGGGGATTTGCAGCTGAAACAAACCTCTGATACCTTCTCATTGGACCCCTTTACTTTATAGATGAGCTAACAGGTCCAGAGAGGGGAAAGCCTTAGTTCAGTTACCTCTAAAATGGGGATAATACACTTTATAATTTTCATTCCCAGGGATGTTATGAAGCACAAAGAAGATACTGTATTGAAGGCCCTTTATGACCCAAAATGTCATGTGAATTCAGCCATGACTATAATTGTTATTAATGTTGGGGAAGGGGAAACAGGGAAACAGAGAGATGGCAATTTCCAGGCTGAGTCCTCCAGTCTCTTCTCCTATCAATGTTCTATAGGTCCAGATCAAAGGCTTATGTCTCCTGTGAGCCAGCTCAGGGGGCTGCCCACCCCCCAGGACCTCCTGGGGCTCGGCCTTATCTCTTCCTCCTGCCCATGTGCCAGATGCAAGCTTCTCCCAAAAGGGAAGGTCACATTCCTGTTTATAGCCTAGACTGGCTTGGTAAGGGACCATGAGACACCTTAAAGTGGAACTTGTGCGGCCAAGGCCTGACCAGAGAGAGTAGTGTCCGCCCCCCGCCCGCCATGGGCCAGTCCTACTGGGCTTCCCATCCTTCTAGGCTCCTAGTCCAGGCCTGCGGGTATTTAAGGATGCCTTTGTATCACCCAGTGGCTAGTACAGTGTTTGGCATTTAGTTGGTGCTTAATACATGCTTTCTGACTGATCCATCAAGTCTTTCCTATAACCACCATAATTTCACATCTCTCCTTTCCACTCCATAGCTAACTTCAGGCCTTTATTATTTCTTGCCTGTACTATGGCAGTGATCTCTTGACTGGTCTCCCTGTTTTCCCCATCCCTCCCTGTCTTGGGCATGCAGCCAAAGACACCTTCCTAAGGCATGGGTCAGATCATGGTCCTTCCCTGCTTAAAAATCCCCAGTGGCTCAACATTGTCCACAGAATAAGATTCAAATTCCTTAGCTTGGCAACCAAGGTCCATTGTAATCCATCTCCTGTCTCTCATTAGGCCTATGCTTTCCCATCGGGCACACTTGAATATTAGGTTCTGGCTGGACCAGTCAGACCCACTCCTCCCTTCTCTGCTTCTCCTTACCTCATTCTCCCTGTCTAGAAAACCCTCCCACTTTCTCTTCACCCATACTGATCCAGTCTGTCTGTCTAGGCCCAGCCTTCTCTGGGAAGCTCTTCCTCCTCTTAGTCCTAAGCACACATAGTCCAGCATCTTTCCTGTGCAAAGTTTGGCTCTTCCATGAGACTGTAAGCCCCCTGAGGGCAGGCATTGCTTCTGTTCTCCTCTGGCTTTGCTGGGTGATAAGCTCAGCAAGGGCTGGGTCTGAGTGTGCCCCTCCTCTTCAGTGTCTACCCCAGATTGAGAGCTCCCTGAGGGCAGGAGCTGGGTCTGCTTCTCAGTCTCCCCACCAACTGGCAGAGATTCAACAACAACGACAAAATACTGATTAATTGTTCCCAACAGTAATTAGCGAATTTTAAATAATTAATCTTCTACACAACTCTTCTGATGCCTCCTGG
Source organism: Pseudochirops cupreus (assembly GCA_028627135.1). Lineage (NCBI taxonomy): Eukaryota > Metazoa > Chordata > Mammalia > Diprotodontia > Pseudocheiridae > Pseudochirops > Pseudochirops cupreus. The sequence continues at coordinate 118,014,656 of CM053582.1, forward strand.
GTCCTCAATTCTATGCCATTTGACAAACTATACAAAGACCCCCTGTCATCCCCCCCAAACCCCCCCAAAAACAGCACCTGCCCTCAAGAAACCTGTATTTTCAGGGAGAAAACTCTAGCAGACCCTCTCAAGCTGGAAAGGCTGTGAGGATGGGTCCAGCCAAAGTCTTTCCATCTGTCCTCCAGCGACCAGCCTTCCTAGGCTCAGCACGCCTTGTCACCAGCCACCGGGGATGGCATTTTTTGTCTCAAGCAGCTTTCTAAGACTATCGATCACTGAGGGAGGGGCTATAATCTACAATGAGTGGGGAAAATATCCACATGGATGAAATCACAGCTTCTTCTTGCGTTGAGGTAACCATAATTAACGTTATTATTGATGAATTATTAATTAATTAGACAGAAGTGCACCCAAAAGATAAGATGCGGGTGTCTAAGTTAACATGCAGCTTCAGGGATCCTTACATATGAGGCCATTTCCATTTGAGTTCAAGACCACTGGTGGAGGACATGGAGAAGTAACGCCTTGGAGCCAGGAAGCAGTCAGTGGACTGTGTGACCCTGACAAGTTCCTTAACCTCTCCCTCCCTCAGTTTTCTCATCTGTAACACGGGAGCAAGAATGCTGCCCATCTCACAGGGTTGTGAGGATCGAAAGAGATAACTTGTGTAAAGTGCCTGGCAAACCTTTGAGCGCTAGGTAAATGCTAACTATTTTTACATTTATGATTATATGATATCTATTATTGTGATGTGCTATATATAACTGCTGGCCTTTCAATTCCAATATAATATTATTATATATTATATTATATGATATGTATTTATTATTACTAGTTAGAACGCTGTTGCATTAGTCCAGGCAAGGGTTAAAGAGGGTCTAGATTAAAGCAGTAGCTATGTGAGTGGAGAGGAGGGAACACACACTAGAACACATGCTGTAGAAGTAGAAACAGTAAGACTTCTTCAGCTCCAGGTGATTTGGATGTTCCCAAGTCAAAATTCCATGGGAGATACAGGTGGAGATGCCAAACAGATGTGGGTGTGGGGAGAGAAGGGAGAAGAACAGGCAGATAGAGCAGTGAATGGAGGGGCAGGGGGGCCAGCGGAGAGCCGGGAAACCAAGGGGAAAGAGGCAGTATCCAAAAGCAGGTCCCCAGTGTTAGATGCTGCAGAATGGATGAGGTCTGAGAAGAGGGTATTGGACTTACTGATGATAATTACCACTTAAACATCCCTTTAAAGTTTGCAGAGGACTGTACATACATTAATTTATTTGATCCTCACAATTTTGTGAAGTTGGTAAGTCTAGGGACTGGATTTGTGATTTCATTGATCCAGACTGCTAGGTAGAACCAAGGAGAAGAGAAAGAAGAAAGGGTCTAGATCCTGGCAAGTGTCCAGTCTGGGAAGGAAGGGAACTCCAGGGGTAGGAGCTCCTCCTGGCACCAGGGGAAAGGCAGTAAAGACAAGAGTGTGGACATGGAGACAAACAAGTAGACCCAAAGAGTCAAAGAAAGAAAGAGAGAGGCAATGAAGAAAGGAACAAAAAAAGAAGAAAAAGAAATCATGAGAAATTGAGAGAACCAGAGATAGAAATAGTCTAAAATACAGAGAGACAGAGACCATAAGAGACAAGAAACAGTGACAGATGGAGAAAGAGATGGAAATAGTACGAGATACAGAAAGATGATAAAGAGAGGAACAGAAAAGGGGTGCAAAAGGAGGGAGACAGAGATAGAGACAGACAACTGGAGACAGAGATAAAGAGACTAACAGGGAACAAAGGGGAAAAAAGAGAGAAGGGAGAGATGGAGGAGGATGGATGAAGAGAGATGCGGCAAATGTCTGAATGAGCCGGATGATAAATGAAGGACCAGGGTGTTGAGTAGATTGAATTACAGGAGGTGAGCAGAGAGCCAGCAAATAATGAAGTTGAATAGAATCTGGGAAAAGATGAGGTGTGTACTCTGGAGAGGGGGCTGAGAAGAGAGACAGCTTCAGAGCAGAAGAAAAACAGGCTCCTCACGGAGTTGGTGGCTGTACCTGTCACACCTTTCTTACCTTAGTCAACTTCTTCCAACTTGACCTTAACCATGGGCCTCACCTAAATCTGAACCTTGTCTAGACATAGTCCCAAACTTCTTAATAACCTCATCAGACTCCCAACCTGGCCTTTATCCCAATATGGAGCCCAAACTCTTACTCCTTCAAGCCAGTGCTGACCCTTAATCCCCAGTCTCTCAACTCTGTGCTCAACCACCTCCTCCAAGAAATTTCAGCACCCAAATGGGGTCGGTCCTGGGCCTTAGCTCAGGATGGAGCCTGGATTCTAAGTATTGACTGATAAAAATCCAGATTAGACAGAAAAACTGATCAGAGGACTCCGTGTGTGTGTGTGTGTGTGTGTGTGTATGTGTGTTGGGTGTGGGAGGAGGTGTCCCAGGGATGTTTCCCAGCAGACAGAATCCAGTGGGGAGCAAATTGAGATTCCCTTTATTAAAAGTCCTCAGGCAGAGACTGGATGACCGCTTACTTGTCAGAGAGGTTGCAGGGGAGATTCCAGTTCATGTACAGATTTATATGGGATAACTTCTGAGATTCTAAGATTTTATAGTCCTGTTGGGATTAGGAGAGGAGGTACAGGGCTAGGCCAATTGGAAAGCCAGCAAGCCTTGGCTTTATTGCCCATAGACCTCAGTCAAGAGGAGGGACTTGGGGAGAGGCAGAGGGGTCTGGGTGGCCCTGACATTCTCCTAATTGTCTCCTTGTGTGATGAGCGATTCCTCCTCTAGCCTGCGACAGATCAAATTAAGTGTGAGCTTCACTCAGCAGCCCCTGCTCTCTGATTAGATTGGAAAATACCACATTTAAATATCTTAGCATTTGCGGGCATTGGGGACTCAGAGACACTGGCTCAGAAGCAGAGAGATAGGGGGAAGCAGAGAGACAGAGGCAGAGTCAGGGGGTGATAGGGAAAGGCAGAGGAAGAGGCAGAGACATGGACTAATAATGGAAGATTAAAAGACTCTGAGAAAGGGACACTTGGAGAAATGAAGAGACAGGCAGAGAGACACCAGTTTATATAGGCAGAGAGAAAAGGAGAGAGACACAGAGAGGGAGGATGGAGACAGAGAGAGAGACAGAGACAGAGAGACACCAATTCATATAGGCAGAGAGAAAAGGAGAGAGGCATAGAGAGGGAGGATGGAGACAGAGATACAGATAGAGACAAAGATACAGAGAGAAACAGAGAGAGAGACAAAGACAGAGAGAAAGACAGAAAGATAGAGACAGAGAGAGAAAGATAGAGAGAGAGACTAGGAGATAGGAGAGAGAGGCAGAGAGGGGAGAGGGGGGCAGGGTGAGGGAAAGGGAGATTGATGGAGACAGAGATACAAACACAGAAACAGCAAAAGGGAAAGACACAATATGACAAGGAACAAGACAGACATAGAGACAGGGAAACTGCCATAAATGATGAAAAAGGGCAAGAGGGAGAGCCAGGAAAAAATAGACAGCATGATGTGATGGAAAGAGCACTGGACTTGGGGCAAGTCACTTCACCTTTTTAACCCTTGGTTTTCTCATCTACAAAATGGGAACAGTTTATTCCCTTCTTCACAGAGCTGTTGTGCAGAAAGAATGTCATCCATATGCACTAACGCACTAAATCCCTGGATTGGAAAATTAGCTGCTATCGTGATTAATCATATTAGAGAGACGGAGGAGTGAGACCCAGAGGCGGAAAAACGTTCCTTCTCTCCATTGGACTGTGACATGCTTGAGACCAAATTTCTGGCTCAGTATCAGGCCCTAAGTGAAGACAGCCTGGAACAACCCTGACCAGAAAGACTCCCTGAGGATTCCATCCTCCATCTCAGGGCCCTCCCTGCAGAGACCCCCCCCCCATGCCTGGCCCTTCAATCTTGCTTAGACTCGCAGGGATGACGTGACTTGTCCCTGGTCCTTTTCCATTCCTGAGGTGGCCCAGATGTCCATCTGCCACCCAGTCCAGTGTCAGGACAACTGTCCCATCTGTGGCCTGGTGAAGGTGACTTGGGAACTGGAGCCTAAAGACACAGCCCAGTCCTAAGTCAGTCACCTCAGGGCTCCCCAGTCTAGACTCCTACTCTCCTGTTACTAACAATTAGTCCCTCACCTCTTTCCCCCAAAACTAGAAATCTATGACCTCCACAACCTATCCCACAACACCAAAAACAATTTATATAGACCTATAGAATTGGTGCTGGGAAGATAGAGAACTTACTGAAGACTTGGTGTCCCCTCTCAAGGAGTTCATTCTTGAGTAAGGAGAGAAAATATTCACACAGCTAGCTACATAGCACTTGTCAATCAACTAACCAACCAACAAGCATTTATTAATCAATTACTATACGCCAAACACTGCCCTATGTACCTAGAGGTACAAAGACAATGCAAAAATAGTCCCTGCCCTCAAGAAGCTTACATTCTAATAGGGAAGACATGTACATGAATGGACATCTACAAAATGCACACAATTGGATGTTCTCATGAGATGAAGGTTCCAGCCATGCACTGGGGGATTTCCTCAGTCCTCTGGGTTTTCTGCACCTCCTCCCATCTCCACAGAGAACCTGGGGAGGTATATGAAAGGCATCCACTGGAAGAACACTGACACAGGCTGGCTACGAGCAAGCCTACAGTTCATTATATCAAAAGAAGCTTTATCAAAAGGAAGAAAATAAAACCCAACTCGGGGTGAGTGACTATTGGTCCCAGGGATGTCTGTACATCACCAGAGCCCCTCCCAGTTCCAATTAGGATAGAATCTTCTGTCAGAGCACACACACACACACATAATCAATAAACATTTATTAAATGCCTACTATATACTAGGCACACATACTCTCACATGTCCTGTCTTGGTTCTCTCCTCCCTCCTAGTCAGAGGTGGCAGAAAGGGAAAAGAGTGAATTTACTATCTTCTAAGCATGGAATTTCAGCATTTAAAGTTGAAAGAGGCTTTTGAGATCATTTGTTCAAATCTCCTCATTTCTATAGATAAAGGAATCAAGACCCAGGAAGGTAAAATAAACAATGTCACCTAGGGAGTAAGGAGAAAAGCCTGGATTTGAACCCAAGTTCACATATTCGGAATCCAAGGCTTTTGTCAATGTCTTACCAGTCCATGTAGTGTTCCCCAGCCCCTTAGCAAGGCTACCTAGTCCCCCAGTTTCTTGGGAAAAGAAATAACCAGCTTCCATAATCTTCCAGTTTTTTAGTGTTACCTAACCTGTTTAAGATAACAGCAGAACCTCAGAGGTCCTCTCCTTCTTCCAAGTGCTATCTCCTCTTTTTCCATATTCCAGTCTCCACCAATTTCTATCCACAGGGTGCCTGTAGATGGATCCCATCTATTATCTCCTGCTTTTCACTGGCAGAAGGGAGAGAAAGAAAAAAATCCCAGAACCCATTGCAATGGGTGCATAATACAACATGATAGGATGCAGTAGAGAAGGGAATATATGAGAACTGAGAAGATGATCGTTGATGGTGGAAATCAAGATTTTCTGGTAAACATAGCATTCGAGATGAGCTTTCAAGGACAGCTAAGGATACAGCAAGGGATGAAAGGGAGAGAGGCTATGTTAGGCATAGGGAACAGGTTTGAGCAAAGGCTAGGAGATTGAAAGTGGAGGCAGGAGATGGAATGGGGAGTAGAGACATAGACCAGTCCAGTTTGCCTAGAGTATACAATGCATGAAAGAAAGCAGTAATAAGTCTAGAAAGATTGGGGTGTCATAGTTGGAGGACCCTGAGTGCCATGCAAAAGAGTGGCATCAATGATGAAATACTTCAGTGTTTTGAGCAGTGAAGCAACACTGAGATCTTGGTATAAAAGATAGTGATGCTCTGCTGTCCACGGAAGGATGACTTGGAGGCAAGCAAGAGTAGACATAGGTAGATCCTGAAGGAGGCCATTGCAATAGTCTGGGTTGGTGGGAATGAAAGCCCCTCTGTAGGTGGTGGCCATGAGAGTGGAGGAGTGATCGATACAAGAGATAGGAAAGTAGCAAAAATATGGCAGACTTGACAACTGATCGGAGGTGAAAGGGGAAGCAGAGGAAAGAGTCCGAGAATTCAAGGTCATGACATGGGAAACAGTGAGTGATGGCACCTTGGACATAAGGAGGAGCAGTTTTGGGGGAAGGTGCACTGCTTTGAATATGTTGGGCTTGGTGTGTTCATGGACATCCAGGTGGAGATATTCTCTAGAAGCTGGGGATGGTGGATCTAGATCTCAGAAGAGAGGTGGAAAGCTGAGAAGAACCCTGGAAATCATCTAATCCTACTTCTTCACTTTATAAGTGAGGAAACTAAGGCATAGAGAGGTGGAGTTACTTGCCTGAGGTCACACAGCTAATGAATGGCAGAGCCAGGATTTGAACCATCCAGGTCTTCTGACTCAAAATCCAGAGTTCTTTACTCTATAGAACCAAGTGGAGACAAAGGCTTAGGAAACATGGGTATGGATGTGGCCATTGAAACCTGGGGAATCAATAACATTAACAAAAGGAAAGGAAGGAAAGGGGGAAGGGAATAGAAGAGAGAAGGGAAGAGAAGGGAAGAAGGAAGGAAGGAAAGGGAAGAAGGAAGGGAAGAGAAAAGGAGGGAAAGGGAAGGGAAGAATGAAAGAAAGGGAAAGGGAGAGAAGGTAAAGCAAGAGAAGGGAAGAGGGAAGGAAGGAAAAGGAAGAGGGAAGGGAAGAGAAAAGGAGGGGAAGGGAAGAGCGAAAGGAAGGGAAAGGAAGAGAAGGGAAGGGAAGAGAAAAGAGAAAGGAAAGGAAGAGGGAATGAAGAGAAGGGAAGAAGGAAGGAAAGAGAAGAGTAAATGGAAGGGAAAGGGAGGGGAAGGGAAGGGAAAAGAAGGGAAGAGGGAAGGAACGAAAAGTAAGAGGGAAGAGAAGAGAAAAGGAGGGGAAGGGAAGAGTGAAAGGAAGATAAGGGAAGGGAAGAGGAAAGATAAATGGGAAGGGAAAGGAAGAGGGAAGGGAAAGGAAGGGAAAGGAGAAGAAGGAAAAGGAAGAGGGAAGGGAAGGAAAAAGGAAAGGGAAGGGGAAGGGAAAGGGAAGAGGAATGGCAGGGGGTAGCAGATGAGCGGAGGAAGTAAAATGCAGGCACTGGGTGACACTCATGTTAAGGGACCAGGAAGTCTTCAGAAGGTAGGAGAACCAAGAGAATGTTTCTAAAACCATGAGAGGAGAGAGTAGTAAGAGTAGTTCCAGAGTACCACATGCTGCAGAGAACTCAAGAAGGATGAGAACTGATATCTAAAAGCCAATTAATTTGGCAATCAAGACATTACTGACAATGGAGAGAAGAATTTCCATCAGGTGGTGGAAGCAGATGCCTTGTTGTAAGGAGTTGAGGTGAGAGTAGATGCTGAGGAATCAGAGATGTTGACTATAGACAACATTTTCAAGAGTTTTATCCATGCAAATGGAAAAGGAGATAACAGTGTAACTAGGAGGGTCAAGGAAAGGATTTTGTTAGGGATCAGGAAGATATTTGTAGGCAGGTGCAAAGAAACTAGGGAAGAAAGAAACAGAGACAGAGAGATAGAGACAGAAACAGAGAAAGATAAAACTGAGAAAGAGATGCAAAGAGAGGCAGAGAGAATATAGGGTTCTTTTGGAAGCTGGAATAGTCACCATGGGGAGAAACATAGGGAGTCTGTAGGGGTAGAGGAGGATTGTCAAGTAGTATGAAGACTTAGCTGAAGTTTACACCATGCTCCAACTCCCCCACAGCTGCAGCAACCCCCTCCCCTGCCCCTTCAGCTGGAACATAACATACACCCCCCAACCAAGCCCGACAGCTGGAGCTCACTCTCCCCTCCAGCCTCCAACAGCTGGACCACAGCCCCTCCCAACCCCCAACAGCTGGAATACAGCTGCCTCCTTTTCACTGCTGGGTGGGGCCAGTACATAGAGATGGCTTTCAATTCTCCCCAAAGTTCATGCTGGGACATTCCTGCAGGCTACTGGGATAGAGCTCAGGGACACAGTACCTCCTCCCCTGCTCTGCTTCTCTCCTGGGGTTTCTGGATGTTTGATGTAAAAGTATGTAGTGAATGTGTGTGTGTGTGTGTGTATGAGTGTGTGTGTTTGGATGGCTGTGTGTATCTGTATTTATCTATGCATTTCCCCACTGGGTCTGTGTGCATATTATATGTATACTTAAAGCTTTTGTGGACCCATGGTTGTGTAGGTATGAGCCTCTGGAGATGTTGGGAACAGGGACTGGGGAATAGGGTATATTCCAGGTCAACACAGAAAAAGTTTGTCTAACAATTCTGAGATGACAAATCTCTGCCCAATGGATGAGGGCTAAGGAGATGCTTTGTACCACTTAAGAAACCATGGTAGCTTGATTCAGGGAGATCTGAGGTGTCATGGTGTATGTGTGGGGTGAGAGGTGAGTGCATAAGAGAGAGACAGAGACAAAGAGAAAAGGAGACAGAGTCAAAGACAGAGAAAGGAGGAAGAGAATGAAAGAAGGAAGGGAGGAGAGAGAAAGGGGGGAGAGAGAGAGAGAGGTGCAGAGGTGCTATAGGTCTTTGGGATCTTTGCGTCAAGTCAAATCAACAATTATTCAGTCTTACTTTGTGCCAGGCACTGCATGCCAGTTGGGTGACTAGGCAGTGCTAGTTCACCGTTCGGGGGGGGGTCCCATAAATCAACTGTGCAGATACATAGAGCATTTGAACTAGAAGGACTTTAAAGCTCATCTACTCAGAGGAGCATAGGATCATAGATTTACAGTTTGGGGGGGAACCTCTCAGAACATCCAGTCCAACCACCCCATTTTACAAGTGAGGAAACTGAGATCCAGAGAGGTTAAACCCAAGGTCACATAAGTAATCTGAGGTAGAAGCAGGATTAGAAATTCAGTTCTCACCCCCATCGGATAACCCATGCAGACTGGAAGCAGAGTGTGTAAAAATGACCTTATTCTGAGTACATAATGACAAACTTCTATCCCTGGGTCCCACTTGGTGAGTTTGTGACTTCCAGTGCATAAAATGGTATGGTTCCTTAGAAAAGGTCCTTTTCTTCAGAACCTGATTTATTCTTTTTTTTTTTCCTCCTCTGTTGGCTGAAGGTCAACAAGAGAATCTGTTCTATTTATTCATTTATTCATTCATTCATCAAACATTTATTACTCTGTATGGACCCAAAGAAGCTTAGCAGTGAACAATATCATATATAAAATAAACGCCACCAATATTAAAGTATTTCAAATTGCATTGAGAGGGGGGAAAAGCCACATGTTTTAAGATTCTCTATTCCAACCTTCTATCCCAATACAGGAATATATTAAATAGCGTCTCTGACAAATGGATATCCAACCTCTTCTTTAATACCTCCACTAATCTGGTGTGGTACATATGCTTGTAATCCCTGCTATTAGGGGGAGGCTGAGGCTAATGGATTGACTGAGCTCAGGAGCTCTAAGCTATAGAGGGACTAAAGCCAATCAGGAATGCGAACTAATCTAGTACAAATATTGTGAGCCCTCAGGAGGAGAGGGTCACCATGCTGCTTAAGGAGGGGAGAATTGACCCAGTTTGGAAAAACAGAATAGGTCAAAGTTTCCATGCTGACTTGCAGTTGAATCAGGCCCACAAAAGGCTGTCACCCTTCTGGTCTGGGTAAGATAGGGAAAATCAGTCTCAAAAACAAACAAAAACAAAAAAATAGAATCTCTCTAGTAATAGGTAGTTACTGTTTTGGAAGGTAGCCCATTCCACAGCTAAGCAGCTCTAATTATTAGGAAATTCTTCCATGGATTCATGACCTCTTTAATGGGAACTATCTGTTGACTGACTGTTTAGGTGGGAAATCACCATTCGTCTTCCTTGTGAAGGCGTCATAGAACCTCCCCTCCTTAAGCAGCATGGTTGCCCCTTTTTCCTAAGGGCTCACCATATTTGTACTGGATTAGTTTGGATTCCTGACTGGATTTAGTCCCTCTATAGGTCAAAACACCTGAGCTCAATCAATCCACTAGCTTTAGCCTCCCCCAAAAGCAGAGATCACAAGCATATGTGTCACATCAGACTAGTGGATGTATTAAACAAGGAGCTGGATATCCATTTACCAGAGATACTGTTTAAGATATTTCTGCATTGGGGTGGAAAGTTGGATTAGAAAAGTTCTAAAATTTGTGACTTCCCTCCCCCCTCAAGCAGGAATCTACTCTATACTGTCTCCAGCAAGTGGTCTTCCAGCCTCCACTAAAAAACCTCTAAGGAAAAGAAACCCATTGTCTCCAAAGTTATCCCATTTCACCTTTGGATACCTCTGATTGCAAATGGATGGATGGATGGATGGATGGATGGATGGATGGATGGATGGATGAAAGAAAAGTAATTAGTTCTTACTCTGTGCTAAAAACTAAGAATACAATTCAAATGAGTGACAGTCTGCTTTCATGGAGCTTATATTCTAATAGGAAGAGACAATGATATAAAGGAGTGGGCGGCAAGGAATGATTTGGGAAGTCACAGAGGTGATGAATAGAGGCATGGGGGAGTTGACTGACTCATCCTTTTCAGAAACAATGGTAGTATCAACACTATTACTGTTCCCAGAGCAAGAAGTATAAAGGAGGGGGGCGGCTAGGTTGTGCAGTGACTACAGCACCAGCCCTAGAGTCAGGAGTTCAAATTCAGCCTCAGACACTTAACACTTACTAGCCATGTGACCTTGGACAAGTCACTTAATCCCAATTGCCCTGCCTTCTCCAAAAAGCAGAAGAAGAAGAAGAAGAAGAAGAAGAAGAAGAAGAAGAAGAAGAAGAAGAAGAAGAAGCAGCAGCAGCAGCAGCAGCAGCAGTAGTAGTAGTATAAGGGAAATGGAGGATGGAATAGGACAGTAGGGCAGATAGCCTGGATGGAAATCTGGCCCTCTCTAACTTCCACTCATTACTCCTAAATCTGTCCCCTGGGTCAAGCAGAGCAAGTCAAATGGACTCCAAGACACCCCTTCAAATACTCGAAGGCAGCTAGCATGTCTTCTCTAAGTCTGCTCTGCTCCAAAATAAACAGACCATTCCCAGCTCTATCAGCTGAGTCTTTCACAATACTGTCTCAGATTTCCCATCTATTTTGGTTGCCCTCCTGTGAAAGTACTACATGTCCTTCCCAAAATGTGGTACCCAGACTGAGCACTTCGGATTAGTTTTATCAAAGTAGAGGATAGCAGGATGATCACCTCCTTCATTCTGGACACTACCTACTCCTCTCTTACAGCATCCAAAAGTCTAGTTGGCTTTTTTTTTTATCTACTGTGTCATAACATTGACTCATATTGAAATCAAAGTGAACTAAAACCCCAGATATTTCTCATCGGAATTATTTTCTCACCATTACTTCTCCATCTTATACTTTGTGCAATTGATTTCTTGAACCCTAATGTATGGCTTTGCATTTATCTCTATTACATTTCATTTTAATAGATTCAATCAATTCTTCTAGTTTGTTGGGTTCTTTCCAAAGCATGACTATTATCTGGAGTGCTTGTTATCACAGGATTATCACAGATTTAGAGTTGACTGGGATCATACAAATTTTAATTTTATAGTTGAGGAAAGTGAGGTCCTGCCTGAGATCAAACATGTAGTAATTATTCCTCTTAATTGTACTGGGGCAACTAGGTGGCACATAGTGCTATTCATAGAGTAGATAGAGTGCTGGACCTGAAGTCAAATCTGGTCTCACTACTTTCTAGCATAGTGAACTTAAGTAAATTGCTTAAACACTATCTGCCTCAGTCCCCTTAATTGTAAAATGTGGATAATAATAGTACCTACCTCTCAGGATTCTTGTGAGGATAAAATGAGATAATATTTGCAAAGGGCTTAGCACAGTGCCTGGCATGTAGAGGTACTTAATAAATTCACCTTTCCCTCCTTCCTCTCCCCTGTCTATAAATATGATAGATATGTGATTTATACCTGCATCTAATCATTAATTTTTAAAAATTTTAAAGAACACAGAGCCCAGGACAGATCCCCAGGGCACTCCACTAAATACTTCCTTCCAAGTAGACGTCAATCTATTTATAACCACCTTTGGGGTAGTTTTGAATCCACCTAATTATTCTGTTATCCAACCAATATCTCTCTACCCTGTCTTTAAGGATATCTCAAAGGATTGTTCAATACCTTTCAGAAATTCAGTTACATGATGAAATTAAAGCAGGTATCATGGGGAAATGAAAAGAGATCTGAGGTCAAAGAACCTGATTTTGACTTCTGCCTTTGGTGTTTACTGCCTGTGTGACCCTTAGAAAGTCACTTAACCTCTCTAAGCCTCTAGATAATTTCCTCTTCTGTAAAATGAGTGGGTCAGACTAGATGGCCTCTGGGGTCCTTTCCAGCTTTCTACATCTATTCCTGGGTTGTTTTTTTGTTTTTGTTTTGTGTTTTTTGCTTTTTGGAGGGGGAAGGTAGGGCAATTGGGGTTAAGTGACTTGCCTAAGGTCACATGTCTAGTTTTTGTGTTAAGTGTCTGAGGTCGGATCTGAACTCAGGTCCTCCTGACTCCAGGGCCAGTGCTCTATTCACTATGCCACCTAGCCGCCCCTAACTATTCCTATTTTTAACATTTCCTCAACCTACCAGGCTAGAAATCTTGCCCCCCAGAAAAAAGAAGGAGGTTGTTAGGGTGCAACTCAGTCTTGAAGATTCCTACATTGGCTCTTACTGATCCATTCTGGAAGAAGGGAAGGGAAGGGGAGGGAAGGGGAGGGAAGAAAGGAACACATTCATTCAACACATATTCTGTACAAAGTATTGTGCTAATCACTGGGGGGCAGATAGGAAAATGGAGATGGTCCCTGCTTTCAAGGAGTGTATCTTCTAATGGTGGAGACAAGACATATTGGAAGCTTCTGCTGCAAGTGAGACAGAAAGGTCCCATTGTCCTCAGGGTGCAATGGCAAAACAGATGGTAAGTGTTCATAAACTGTCTCTTTAATAACATATTCCAGGATGTTGTCAGGAAGAGAAGCCAATCGTGCTAACCTGTAGTTTGAAGACTCTGTGTCCTTCCCTTTTGGGAACATTGGTACATTTTCCATCTCCAGTTGTCTACCATCAGAGATCACTCTGAGTAGCTCAGCAACAGCCCCTGCTGGTTTGTTCAGCACTCTGGACTGTAGGTCCTTTGGTCTAAGTGACTTGAACTTGAGGTCAACTAACTACCAGGTTAACATATCCTCACTTATCCCAGGTTTCTTTTCCATCTGTTCCCTGATGCTGCTGGTGGCCCAAGGAGGCAGCAGGGTGGGGCAGGAAGTAATTCCCTCAGCTGATTCCCACACACCACTCATCCATGTACTTGTACCAGTCCATGGACTCCTGTCACCAAGGTAGAGAGGTGAGCTCCCTGCCCTATCCCTGTCCCTCCAGTCTACCTTTGGGATCAGGCTCAGTCTTGCCCTTCCTTTCTGGCCTTGGCCTTGGCCTTGACCTCTGACAAGGACCTGGACCTTGGCTACAGTGAGCCAAGGGAGGCCGCTCACCAGAGCTTGCTGACCCCTAACTGTTTGGGGGGGAGGGGTTGCCACTACATGCCCTGTGATTGTGTTCGGGCCTCAGCATGTGCATGGATGTTCTTGCACATGCATGCCTCTGTGTGCGTGTTTGTGTGTTTTTATATACATATGTGTCCCCTGAGGGCATGCAGTGTGTTCTTTCTCCTCCCTCTACAGGCAGCTGTTCCCCCACTTATCAGGTCTTTTCCTTCAGTCATCTTTCTGCCCGTCTTCCTATGTTCCTATAGGATCAGGGTGATTTCAATTCCTAGGATCAGAGAATTATAGCTAGAAGGAACCTCACAAGTCATCCAACCTTCCCACTTTACAGGTGAGAAAACTGAGGCCCAGGGAAGTGAAGCCCTTCATTTTATAAGTGATTTGCAGAAGGTCACACAACTAGTCTGTGTCAATCCAAAGAACCTCCAAATTCTGGAGCTAAAAGGAATCTCAGGGGCCATCTAGTCCAACATAGTTGAATAGTAATCTCCCTTGTTACATCCCCAACAAGTAGTCATCCAGTCTTTGCTTGAATACCTGCAATGATGAAAAGCTCACAAAACATCATGTTTTGGGTCAAGTGTCCTCCTCTCAAGTCTCTGGTTTCTTCAAAGAACTTGTAAGAGCTGGACTTCCAGCTGTGGTCCAGGAGTCACTAAAACCAGCCCCTACCAGTGTCCCCAGGGGCCTCCATTTGTCCCTCTAGCCCCTGGGGCAGCAGGCCTGATTGGGGGAGGGGGAGGTGAAGAATAGAGCCCCCTTTCCCTGAGAGGTGGGCTGGTCCACGCTAGGAGTCCCCAGAGGGGGCAGGGAGCTCTAGCTCCCATTCTAACCAGAGCTCAGGCTGAGTTTCTTCCCTTATCCCATTTCCCATTCCCCTCACGTAGGCTCAGAGGCCGCTCAGCCTCTTCTCAGGGCTGAGGAATTCATTAGTTCATGCAGTGGGCAGGAGAAAAAGAAGAAGGCAGAGAGGGAGGGAAACTCTGAGCTCCTCTTGTCCTCAGATCACGGGGCAGGCAGCTGAGTCACGAGAGGACATGGGGAAGAGGGGAAGGAGGTGGGGGAAGGGGGAAAGGGGAATACCTGGGACCTTCTCTTTTCATGCTTGGTCTCATTGAGAGTGTGTGTGTGTATATTGGGAGTGGGGGATTAGCATCCAGGCTCCAGGTCCCCAAACTGAGGTCTGAAATGAGGGAGCTGTCCAGGAAGCATTCTGGAGTGGCTGACCTCTCCAGATGATCTCTGCCCAGGAGGGGACTGAAAACAGTTCTGGAAAACACTGGGAGCTCCTGGGAACCCAAGTGGGGTCTGCTCGGAACCTGTAGCCCAAGATCTGCCTGACTCTGTCTAGTTTCTGGCTATAACCTTTCTGTTTTCCTTTCGTTATGGGGCTGGGGAGGAAGGGAAATTCAATTCCACAGTTTTTATTAAGCACTTACTACATTCGACTTTGTGTGCTAGGCACTAGAGATAGAAAGGTGGGAAAGGGCTCAGTCCTTGGCCTCAATGAGCCCACATTTTGCTAGAGTGGTGCTACTATGCAGATTAAATATAATACAAGGTGGGGGGGGGGGTGGGGACAATGAATTACTCTTCCAGCTCCGGCTCTGGAGCTGGTCTTGGATTTCAAGCCCTTCCTTTTCTCCTTCCCCCTAGCTCTTTTGTCTCCTCTCCCCTCCTCCATCCTACCTTTCCAACCCCTCCCCCTCCTTTTTTTTTCCTCTGTTTCCCACCAAGGAGTTGGGAGATCAAGAGACAGCTGAGCTGACTGGTGCTTCCTCCGAGGTTCCTGTGACCCCCAGAGGTCCCTGTTTGTGGCTCAGAGATGAAGACGGAATGTCAGAGCTGACAGGGCCTCAGAGGCTCAGGGAGGAGTCTCCTCATAGAGATCATCTGGGCTAACAGCACCACCATTCTACAGATGAGGAAACTGAGCCCCAGAGAAGAAGACTTTTCTAAGCTCATATATTATGTATGTGGCAGAGCTGGGAGGTAAACCCAAGCCATCAAATCACAGATTTAAAACTAGAAGGAGCCATGCAGCTCATGATAAGTAATGTGATACAGTGCAAAAAGGGCTGGATTTGGCATCAGACGTCCAGAGTGTGGACCTGGGTTCAAATCCTGGCTCAGTTTCTTACTATCTGGATGACTTTAGATAAGTCATTTTACCTGTCAGTTTCCTCACTTGCAAAATAAAGGGGCTTAGGGCCTTGTGTCTAAGGATGTCTCAAGTCTTTCCCAGCTCTAAATCTATTACCCAATCCTACCTCCTCATTTTATAGATGAGAAAATAAGAGGCAGAGAAACAAGTGACTTGTCCAAGGTCACATAGTAAATTTATTGATAGAACTGGGTCTGGAGCTTACATCTCCAGGGAAGACCAGAGTGCATTGTGTTATAGAGACAGAAAGACACAAGGGCAGAGATAGGGAGTGAGTGATTAGTTATGAGCTTTAGCAGGGAGGAACTTCCTGGATCCTGGCTGCCCAGTTAACATGGCTTTGAGTTATGAGAGGCCCATAGAGTTTGAGGCAGGGGGGAAGCTCTGAACTTGGAAATTAAGGGCCACATTTCCTCATCCTGGTTCTACAAAGTCAGAGAAGGTGAGACAGAGAAGGAGCTAGGCCCAGGCCTTTCTCTCAAAGAATTTACAATTTTGAGACAAAAGAGAGAAGGAACAGATCCAGACTGCCTTCAAGGAACTTACAGTCTGAAGGTTAGACATAGAAGGGAAAGGCCTGCTCTCCTGGAGGTCACAGTCTGGGGGAGAAACTAAAACGTAAAAAAATTACAGCCTCAAAATACACAGAATGAAGGGCAACCTCTAAGGGCTATGGAGAGAGCTCATTTCGGGTCAGAATAGTGGTGGAAGGCTTCCTTAAAGGAATGAGGCTTTGGAGAAGAGGGTGGTGGAAGGGAGGGGAAGAGAAGGTTTTGAACAAGAATTCAAAGGTAGGGGATTGGGAGAGTCCCCCAAATCCTTCCTTCATGTGGACTTCCCGGCTTCTGTCAAGGGTACCACCATCCTTCCAGTCACCCAGAGTAGCAACTTTGGTGACATTCCCAACCTCCTTCTCACTCATCCCAGGTGTCAAATCAGTTGCCAAGTCTTGTAGTTTCTTTCTCTCTATCATCTCTCACATGTGTCCCCTTCTCTTCACTCACACGATAGAACTCTTATTCAGACCCTCATCACCTCTCATGTGGGTTATTGAGATGACCTTCTCCCTCCCTCATCTCTCCCCACTCCATCCAACCTACATGCATCTGCCAAAGTGGTCTTCCTACAGCACAGTTTTCACTATATTGTTCCCCTACTCAATAAATTCCATTGGTTTCCTACTAGCCCCACAATCCTTTGTTTGGTATTTAAAGTTCTTCCCTACCATATCTCTTCCTACCTTTCCAACTTTCTTACCTACTACTCTCCATCACACACCAAGATCTAGCCATACTAGGCTCCATGCTACTCCCGACATATTCCCATCTCTGTGCCCTTACTTTGGATACTCCTCATACTTGGAATTCTCTCTCCCAACTTCCAACAGTGGCGTACATTTTAACTGAGACAAAAATAAAATAATGAAATGTGTTAACATTCAATAAACCTTGCAATTTCTTACACCTTTAGCATGAAATATGTCCCCCTTTTGTTGCACTCCTTGTTGTACATGATTTGCCATTGAGTTCACAAGATTGTAACCCATATTTTTAAACTCTTTATGAAACCACACTTTTACCACACTGAGTATTAAGCATACTTAAAAAAAAACTATCCATTTTTCTAAGTCTAATTTTTATTCTCATCCATAGAATTTAAATGGAGTTTAAATCAGGAGTGTTCCTAGATCACATATATTTATCATCATATCTTAGAAGAATTCCTTAACCTTTGTGATGTGTGGCATGATGCATGATCATGTTGCTATAATCTATCTCCATATGAGAAATCTATAATTTTGGAATATTTCTACTTCTCAGTATATTAATATAGTTACCAGAGTTAATTATTCCCTCAATGGGAACAAGACTTCCAGGACCACTGGAAATTAAAAAAAATGTCCCAAATATGTGTTTGAGTAGATATTTCATATGGGCAGCTAGATGATACAATGAATAGAATGCTGAGCCTAGAGTCAGGAAGATTCATCTTCCTGAGTTCAAATCTGGTCTTAGACATCTACTAGCTGTGTGACCCTGGGCAAGTCCCTTAAACCTGTTTGCCTCAGTTTCCTCATCTATAAAATGAGTTGCAGAAGGAAATTGCAAATCACTTTATTATCTTTGCCAAGAAAACCCCAAATGGGGTCACAAAGAGTTGGACACGCCTGAACAACAACAACCACAACAAAGATATTTTATGGTCTGACAAAAAATTTTACATCTTATACAGGCTCACCTAGATTTAAGACAATGGTTTTAGTATGACCTTGAAAGAAAAAGGGAGTTTCATCAGTAAAAATTACTGCCCTCCCCCCACTTCAGTACTCTATCTAATCTTTGTGTTGTTTGGCCCCTAACAAGTGTTCATTCTTCATAGCAACAGTTACCAGTTGTTCAGTTGTTGTTGTTTTAAACTGGTCTTCTTGACGTTATTCCTATTTCAGGAGACTGATAGTACACAATAGAGGACTCAGTAATAACCTCTTGAGCTGCCAGTTCTTCTGAAGGGAGAATTGCTTATTTTTAAGGACTGGTGAGGCCATTTTGTCCCAATAATTTGTCAGTTCTCAGCACTGCTCTTCATTTTCAAATGTACTTTTCTTTGTGCTTCAGTATGACTGATCCTATTTCATTATGTGCTTGAATGATCCTTGAAGTGCTTGAATTCTCCACACCAACAGCCACTGCACTATCCCTAACAGTTTTTTAGTGTCCTCTTTAAGAGCTAAAACATTTTCATTTTTCTTAGAGTAATATCCTTTCTTAAAATCCACAGAATTAAAAACACAATAAAAAGGGAGTGATAAAAATGTGTATGGCACAAAATCACCATGAAACTGACAGAACTAATTAAAGATGGGGAAACCAGCTCAATCCAGGCTCGTGTGGCTAAAGTCCCACATTCTGAGTCAGTGTAATGTCACCAGAATCACATATGAATGGACAGTACTGTCACAGAATGAAAACATATGCTTAACCCAAGTAATCTGCATACCAGTACAGAGCCGTGGCCTCCTCTAAGACAGCTCAAGCATTGTCTTCTCTAGGACACCTTTCCAGATCCCAGATGCTAGATCCATTTATTCCTTATGTACTTTGCATGATGCTATATGTTGCTTCTCTCACTATAATATAAGCTCCTTGAGGTCAGAATTTTTGCTTTTCATCTATATCTTCAGTAGTTAATGTAATACATAGTAAGAGCTTAATTAATGCTTGTTGATTTGATATGAGAATTCCATATCAGAAAAAAGGTGGGGAAATCTGGACAGTAAAGGAGTAAGTTGGATAGAAGGAGTCTTCCACATCCTTTTTACTGAGAATTCAGGGAAACACTAAGATTATGAGTATATAGAAGAGAGTACTGTGAGATAAGGCTGATGGTCAGAAAAGGCCTTGAATGCTAGGCAAAGAAGGACACTCTTTCCTCAGATTCATTCTAGCTATAGTTTATATATATACATACATACACACACATATACATATATACATAAACATACACATATACACACATACATATGCATGCGCGCATATACATATAAACACACACGCACATGCATATATATATACATATACATACATGTATTTATGCATGTGTTAGATATAAACTCAGAGGACCCAGTCTGAATCCCAACTCTGCACGTTATTGCCTTGTGACCTTTGTAAGGTATTATTTCCCTCTGAAACTCATTTTCCTCATTTGTACATACAAGGGATGGGACTACATGACCTCTAAAGTCCCTTTTAGCTATAAATCTATCATCCTATGATTATAACAGTAACTATGTAAACTGTGACAATAAAAAATGCAAATTGTTTACATGCTAAATCAACAACTATTTGTTAAGCACCTACTGTGTGCCAGGCCCAGTGCTCAGGATAAAAGAAAGTCAAAAACAATCTCACCCTCAGGGAGCTCACTGTTTAATCTGGGAGACAACACACAAAGAATTGTGTACGAACAAGCTATTGGTGGGATGAATTAGAGGCAATCTCCACAGGAAGATGCTAGCATTAAGGGAGATCAGGAAAGACTTCTTATGGAAGGTGGGATTTTATCTGGGACTGGAAGGAAGCTGGAGAAGCTGGGAGTCAGAGTTAAAGAGGGAGACAATTCCAGCAATGAGGGACAGCCAGAGAAAATGCAGAGATTTGGGAGATAGTATCTCGTGTGAAGGACAGCAAGGAGGCCTATATCACAAAAAGTAAGAAACTGTATAAGAAATCTGGAGAAAGGGGAGAAGGCTTGGAAGAGCCCAGGATACCAAAGGCTTTAAAAATCAAGGATATTGTATTTGCTCTGGAGAATAACAGGGAGCCACTAGAGATTATTGAGTAAGGGGACGACATGTTCAGACTGGAACCTTAAGAAGATCCATTTGGCAGATGAGTAATAAGGTAATTCCAGGTTAATAGGTTAGAGTCCAGTTTTGGATTTAGCTCTTACTGTTTTCTGCCTCTGCTTGTAGGCATCTCAACAGCATCTCAAATCCCGTCCTCTGGGTGGAATCCTTTCATGTACCTCCCTTTGAATACAAAATTCCTTCAGTCTCTACAGTCAAGGTCAAGATCTCTATAGTTAGTGATCTTTTCATTGTTCCACACTACCTTACCTGAGTCTGCCTCTTCTTAACCTTCTGAAATAAATAAGGATAAATTTAGAGCCCTACATTTGCATTGGAAAGCCAGTTGCATAAATATAGGTTGGAGCCAATATGGCTAGACAATAGTCAAATGAAAAAAGATCTGACTGTCTTAGTGAACTGCAAGCTTAACATGAGCCAATAACATGACTTGGCAGTCAAAACAATAAATAATGGGATCTTAATTCATAATTACATAAATAAAATAAGAAAAATAATAGCCCTCTGTCTTGGTCAAGTAACATGAGGAATACTGTGATCAGTTCAATTCAGTTCTAGGAGTTGCACTTTAGGAAGGAGCTCATCCAGAGATGATAGACCAGGAAGGACCTATAAAAGAGAAGATTTAAGAGAGGATATGATTATTTCCTTCAAGTATTTGAAGGACTATCATGCCACTTCAAAGCTGTGTGACCTTAGCCAGATCTTACTTATCCCTTCTGGGCTTCATCTTTCCCATTTGTAAAATGGAAGAGCTGAATATCTTCTTCACAGCAGAGAGGTGAGGGTCTACCAGGGCTGAATGTTGTACTCATTATCTGATGTGATCACCATGCATGCTTGTGTTTAACTGTTTTCATAGTCACAGGAGAGGGTTAAATGGTGGTGCGAGAGGGGGAAGGAGTGTGAGGGTTTCAGACACAATTGTGTTGTAAAGACAAAAGAAACAACAAAACATTGCTTCCAATGAAGAGGTTTAATCAAGTGATCCTTATGCCTATTTCTATACCTGTTAAATCTCACAACTCTCCCCTCCCATCTCCCACAGCAGAAAGCAAACTCCTTGAAGGCAGGGACTGTTTTTCATTTTGTGTTTGTATTCCTACCATCTAGCTCAATGCCTGTGCTGAGGATGGGCTTAATAAAATGTTTATTGGATTGGAGTCTGAGGTACCTTCCAAATCTAATAATCAATGAACCTCTAAATGAAAGAGAAATTAAACTTGTTCTGCTGTTCCCAGATGACAGTCCTTGGAGCAGCACAGGCTGATCTCAAGTCTAAAGAAGAACTTTCTGACCATCCAATTTATCCAGCAACAAAAGAGGATGCCTGGTTCCCATGCCTGGAATGTTTTAACTCCTTAGCTCCATTTCTTAGAATCCCTGGTTTCCTTAGCCAGGTAGTACTTTATACATTAAAGCTTCACCCACCCACTCCCCGTTCTGCAGTATCTTCCCTCATGAAACTATCTTGTATAATATTCAGTGGTTCACTAGAGCCAATTCTAGTAGATCCTGAGAGCTGGTTGTTAAATGTTCAGCATGAGCATTTATTTACACCTTGGAAAGACTGCAAACACTCCAAATTAGGACTTGATTTACTGTTTTGTTGATTGTTTAGACTCCAGATATAAGAAAGTGATGAAGAAAACATTACTAATGCTGGATAAACTTAAAAGTATGTCACACTTTTTATTTTCTGAGAGACTGTTATTAAAACATTTACCAGCACACACCAGATCATCTTGTATGTCTTATGTACACGCTTACATGTACACACATTGTGTCTCTCTTAATAAAATAAGCACTTTGAGAGCAAAGATTCTTTCACTTTTATATAAATGCTTGTTAACATTGATTGGAAAGTAGCAAGCTCCCCATTACTACTAGGAGTGTCTAAACAGAGACTCCATGATCCCTTTCAGAGAAACTATAAAGGAGATGCCCAAACAGGGAAGGAGATTATAAAAGACACTATCAATGGTAGGGTTTCTTTCTAGGGGAAGGGGAGGGGGCGGTCTGTGAATTTTGATTTAAAAATACATACACACACCTGTCTATTTCAATAGAATTGGTTCTCTTTGTATTGCTATGTATTTTGTTTTGCACATTTAAAAATTTATTCTGAGAGGGGTCCATAGACTTTTTCAGACTTCCAAAGGGATCTGGGACACACACAAAAAGGTGAAGAACTTTTTCAACTATAAGTTCTTTTGCCCCGTGATAGATCTGTGAACAGTGGACTTGTATGTAATCACAGATTTGAATTCAGACTCTGCTACTTAATGTCTGTAGGACCTTGTCAGTTACCCTCTCTGGGCTTCAGTTTCTTCATCTGACAAATGAGAAACATCATTGACCTAAGTGTCTCTTCTGGCTGGAAATTCTATTCCCCATGACCTCAGTGAGAAGATCTCACTAGACAAACCCCTTCTTGGATTTTTTTTTTCATTAATTGTCCTTTGCTTCTAGATGTATCTTCCATGTTCTTATGACTCCCCAGTGCCAGTCATGAAGACTCCTCTGGGCTATACCAAGAAGCCTCTACCATCTAGACACAAGCTAATCCTTAGAAAGGAAAGCTTACAAGGTACAGGATGTCTGAGCCAGAGAACTGTCAGAAACTTTAAAGACCATCTAACTAACACCCTGCCTCTGGCTTTGCTCTGGTAGAACTGAAAGCCATAATGGCGAAGGGACTTCACCAAGGTCACAGGGCAAGTCAGTGGCAAAGCCAATACCGTGCTCCTGGGTTCTTTTCCCTGGGCTAGCACTCATTGAAATAAGGAGCTGGAAGGTCCTGAAAGGTCAGCTAGTCCACTTCTCCCATGTTACAGATAAGGAAACTGAGGCCCAAAGAGCCATTTGTTCAAGGTCTTTTCCTCCCTTGGTGTTTGGTGCCCAGGCCAGAGAGAAGTCAGAAGTGATCATGGATCTTGGAGCAGAAGGGGTCACCTGGGGGGGCATGTAGTCCAACCTCATCATTTTTCAAATGAGGAAACAGGTCCAGAAAGGGAACAGTGACACAGATCCTGTAGTCAGTATTAGAGGCAGAGTTAGAACCAGGACCTCTGACTCCAGAGCTGCCACTCTTTAGCAGCCTCCAAGGGGAGAGAGGGAGGGGGCACTTGCTTCACCCTTCTTCTCCAGCCAGAGTTGCCCTGGTCCAGGGATGTCTGGGATAGTGCAGCTCTCGCCAGTCCCTCACCCACCAGGGTCCAGCTAGGCTTTTACTGGGAAAATAATTAGAAATCTAATTCTTCTTTCTCCCACTCAGCTAATTGTCTGTGGACAATTTGATTGTAACAGTGTTCGCTGAAGCAGAAAGCCACCTTATTTCTGCCAGACGTCTCCTTTGCAATTAACAGTATTGATTGCATGTTTCTCTCCTCTCACCTGCGGCTTCCCTGGGGAGGGGGGAGCCGGGCCCCAAGGGGCCCTCACCTGCCCCCCTTGCCCTCAGTCACGAGGAGAGAGGCAAGTGGGTCTCCTGGGTCCTGGGCCATCTGATGCCAGAGCTACCAGCCCACAAGCTGGGGTGGGGTATCCCCATGGCCTCTTGAGACTGACAAAGCCAGGGTCCTGCCCCAGACTGGCTTTGTCCCAGTGCAGTGGAAGCCACACCAGAGGAAAGCTGCTGGCTCTGCCTGCTGGTCCTACTCTGTCCTGTCATTCCCCCTCCCCCCAATCCCCTTGCACCAATCTCCTCCACACACACCTGCTCCTCTGCCCTGGGAGCTTGGGCTGGGGTGGGGATGAGATGTTTGGAGCAGATGAGAGCAAGACAGATAGAGATACAGAGACAAGGCCACATAGAGATAGGAGCATAGAGAGCTAGACAGATAGAGAGTAAGAGACGGACAGGCAAAGAAATGGGGACAGACAGAGACTTTGGGACAGAGAGACAAGTAAGAGGCAGGCAGAGGCTGGGACAGAGGAAGACAGAGACAGAGAAAAAGATGGAACCTTTGGCACAAAAGGACAAGTAAGGGATGGGCAGGAGCTGGAGCAGAGAGGCAAGGACAAACAGATTGAGAAACAAAGAGCAGAGAAAGCAATGGACAGAGGCAGAGAGAAGTAGAGGGTCAAGACCCAGAGAGCACATTTTTGAGGAGGCCAAAAGGACATCACACTGAGCTGCACAGACTGCCAAAAGTCCTGTGGGTTTCACTGGTCTTGCTCACCAGGTAAGGAGAGAGAGCCCAGGGCTTTACTCTGAGAGGGTGCTTAATAAATATTGTCGAATGAATAAATAAAGTTGGTGAGCACATTTTCTTGGAGACAAGACCAGACAGAGGCAAGTTTAGAAACCTCCCAAAGCTTCCCTAGAGAGATGACATCTTCCTGTGGGGATGTGGGTAATGAAAGAGAGAGAGAGAGAGAGAGAGAGAGAGAGAGAGAGAGAGAGAGAGAGAGAGAAAGAAAGAAAAACTCTGGGAGGAAAGGAAGAGACCCAGGGGTAGGAGTAGATTTCTGTGTGTCTCTGACCATATTTGTGATACATGAATGTATGCCTGTCTGTGTGTACATGTGAGTGTCTGTGTGTGTGTGTGTGTGTGTGTGTGTGTTTGGAGTCTGAGTCCAGAGAGAAGGAGGGCAGTCTGGTTAGGGCTCCCCAAGATTAAACAACTGCATACAGGTGGGATGGGAAGGACGTCACCCCCAAATTACCATCTCCCAGCATGTCATCCTACCAGATAAGAATGGAGAGCATTCCTGGCCTGGATAAAGGCCACCCCAAAGGCATGGGAGTGGAAGATGGGTTGTCACGTGCAAGGAACAGCAAGTTGACCAACATAACTGGGTTGTAGAGTTCATGAATGGGATTAAAGTGCTAGAAAGCTGGGAAGATTAGGAGTCCGGCTGTCAAGAGCAGATCCAAACAAAGGACCTTAATACTTGGTCCTGAAGGTGAAAGGGAGCCACTAGAGCTAATTGAGTACATGGGGTTACCCGAGGTCATATAGCTAGTAAAATGGCGGAGGGAATACTGGATCTCCCATCTTCTGGTGGTGGGATCATCACTCTCTTCTCTATCCCATAACCTTACAGCCTCTCCCTGTAACCTTAAGCAGGAAGCTGAGCCAGGGGCTATTACCCAAAGAGAGGACATAACCTGCCCAAGGTCCCACACTGAGCCAATGGTAGAGCTGTGATTACAAGACCATCTCTCTTTGCACCGTACCAAGCTTACTCTTTGAAGACACAGACTCATAGAGTCTCTAAATGCCTGGCCCAATGCCTTTCCTGCCCTAGAATCAGAGGATCAGAGATTCAGAGATGGAACAGAGCTCAGACACTAATTCAACTGCTTGATTTTACAGTTAAGTAAACTGAGACCCAGGGAGAGTAAATGACTTCCGTAAGTCATAGAAACAGAGGGGACCTTGATTCATTGAGAGTGGATTACAGAGTGACTGTATTCTCCCTGTTCTGCATCCTATCTTCCCAAGCTAGCTCTCCTCAGGCTTTTCACTGAAGAACATAGCAATAGAAAAGCCATACCCTGAGGGCTGGCCAGCAAGAAACTGGGCAGATCCTGGGCTGTGTCTAACTTAAAGATAGGAGAGACAGAGTGATGTACTGGTGGAAGTTCCAGATCTGGAATCAGAAAATGTGGGTTTGAACCCAAGCCCTGATCTCTAGAGTGAACTCGGGCAAGTTTCTTCTGCCCTGTGGGTTCATTTTCCTCTTCTGCACTATGTGGAAGCCAGAACTTTCTACCAGCAGCCTTCCAGGATTCTGTGAGGACATCACCTCTAGGCCAACCTGGAGCAGAGTTATCTTCACCTTCATCAAACCTCCATCCCTGAGCTGCAGCAGGCAGAGGCCTGCTACCTCCCCAGAGCCCTGAAGACTGAGCCAAAGCCTCTCCCACAGTTCCTGTCCCCTTCCTAAGCTCATTCCTAGATGCTCAGCCACTGCCGGTTCCCACCCCTGGACATTGGGACCCAGCCAGGATGGAGAAGCTAATGTATGAGCTAGGGCTGAATTCGCTGCCCAGCTCCCTGAGGAGGACATATCAAGGTGGAACCAGGAGTCCACAGGATGACTAGGAATGAAAGGGGAGACTGATCACAATCTGAAGTTGAGGGGTTGGGTTTGTGAATCTGTGTGTCACATGTACATTTATACATGTGTGTACATGTGTGTAATTTTATCTGTGGTGGTATATATGACTGTGTGTATCTGTGTAATGTGTATGTAGGTGTCTAGAGCTGAACCAGTGTGTATCTGGTAGTATTGCATGTGACTTCCTAAGACTGTGTGTGATCCTGTATACCTGTGTGCCTGTGTGGGTCTGTGACTGATTGATTGTGCATCTCTGTGCACCTATGACCATTTCTGTGTGACTTGACGCGTCCTTGAGTTCGTATGTGTCTGTGATTGCAAATGGAAGGTCTGTGATTGGAGGTGACCATTTATATAGTGACTTGATGTGTAGATTTGTGTTTAGATGTGTCTGTGATCGTGTGGTTTTGATTGTAACTGCATCTGTGTAGTGTGGGAATGTCTGCGTACCTGGTTGCAGCATGTGTGGTGTTGATATGTGTGTGTGTGTGTGTGTGTGTGTGTGTGTGTGTGTGTCTGCCCGCGCTGGCTGCCATCTCCAAGGAGGCTCGCGAGAGAGGGGTGTGTGTGTGTGTGTGTGTGTGTGTGTGTGTGTGTGTGTGTGTGTGTGTGTGTGTGTGTGTGTGTGTGTGTGTGTGTGTGTGTGTGTGTGTGTGTGTGTGCCCGCGCTGCCTGCAGACGAGTACTGCCATCTCCAAGCCCGGGCGCAGCCCCCGCCCCCCGGCCAGGCTGAAGAGCCTCAGCCCAGACAGAGCCAGTCACAACTCGCTAATTTGCATGTTAATGAAGCGCGCGGAGCAGCCGCTCCCGACACTGACAGGGAGCAAACCCCCCCACCCCCACCCCCCGCCCCAGCCTCTGACAGGCACGCGGGGAGTGGGGGAGAGACGCGGGGGCGGCGGAGCCTCTCCCTGGGTAGAGAGAGAAGAAGGTGGAAGGGTGGAGGAAGGCGGGGGAGGAGGCGGGGGGGGGGGGGCCGCAAAGACGAAAGGCAGACAGACAAACATTGAGGCTGAGACAGAGAAAGACTGAGAGCATGGGAAAGACAGGGACAAAGACACAGAGACACAGACAGACACACAGACACACAGACTCACACCCCTGAGCGGAGCCAGAGATGCAGAGACGGCAGAGATATGGGAAGCGAGCAGAAGCAGGGTCACAGAGACACAGAGATGAAGAGACCCTGCCAAAGACAAAGAAAAGACAAGCAAAAGTCACTCAGAGAGAAACCCAGATAGACAGACAGCTCCCCAGGCTTCTAGCATTCAGACCTAGATCCTGAGATGGAGCAGGAGACAAACTACAAGATCAAGCCAAAAAAGCCACACAGAGGGGCCAGAGGCAGAGATGGGCAGATAGAGCCAGAGACAGAGAAATGGACAGGGAAACAGACAGACAGCTGGGGATGGGCAGGTGGACAGAGGGACAGACATGGACAAATAGAGAGGGTTGCAGAGGTAGACTGAAAGATAGACAGACAGAGGGACAGGCAGAGGAACAGAGACTGTGCAGGCAGGCGGAACTGAAACAAAGACCCAGAGATACCAAAACAAAGAGACACAGTCAGAGATAGATACAGAAAGTCACAGAAACAGAAAGATTGAGAAGAGGCAGGAAAGGAGAAATGCAGAATAGGGGAAAAGACAAATAGCAAGAGGGCAGACCCATTCTGAGAAATGTAGAATTGAGAGGGGGAGATGGAGAAGGCCATCCTTCCCAAATTGTGCCGATGGCTCTGGAGAAAGGGAGCCAGAGAAAGGTAGACTAGGTCTAGGCCTCAACCCCTGGTTCTGTCCCACAAGGCAGAAAGGTTAGCCGTGTGGGGATGAGCCCTTATTGGCCCCAAGGGATCTCACCCACAAGATGTCACCCTCCTCTCCACCTCAGTCTGAAAATCCCCCATTCTCCTATAGAAAGTCATTTTGGGGTTAGATCTCAGAAGACAGCTGCTTTCTGGATCTCTGTGACAATGTGGCTGGGAGAGGAATTTTAGCCCTCTCCTTTCAGCACAGGTCAGTCTATCAGAGTGAAATATTCCCTGGGGAGGAGGAGGAGGACAACAAGGAGGAGGAAGGGAGACAAGGCTCCCAGTTGGCATTTAGAATCAGCGGAGTTAAAAGTACAGGGTGGGGGCAGGATGGAAATATTGGAAGGAGGAAGAGGGGGGCAAAGCCCTGCCTTCCTAGTCACCTCATGCCTCAGGTCTAGACTATGAGACCCAATCCTTCCATCACCCAGGACACTCTGGCGGGGAGAGCTCCTCCCCTTTCCCTCCCTCCCTCACACCTTTCCTTCTCTCCATTTTGGCAGAGAGAATGGGCCATCTGCTTCCTTGGCCACTCAAGGGGAGGTCTTGCTGGGGGTGGGGGGAGGGGAGGGGATGACTCAACCCTCGGATGGAATGTGTAGAGTTTTATCCAGAGACTTGGACAGAAGCAGAGATGAAAAGTATGGTGGGTCAGAGACAGGTACAGAGACAGAAAGAATGGTGGCTAGTTTGGGGTAGAGTGGGGATGGCACCATGGTGCATTGGAAAGAATACTGGATTTCAAATGAGAAGTCAGCTGCATTTGAATCCAGATTTGCTCCTTGCTGTAATGGTAGGTAAGTCACTTCCCTCAGTCTCAATTTCCTTATCCATGATGAGGGGGTAGGACTACTCAGATGCTCTCTTTTGGCCCTAAAGATACAGAGATGGGAGCAGAGAGATGAAAGAGGGACAGAGACAGAAAGGTGAGAAGAAGAAGGAAAAAAAAAGCAGAGACAGAGAAAGGACAGAGAACCAGAGCCAGAAGTAAGGACCAAGAGACCAAGAGGAGACATACTCTCACAGAAATGATGGAGCAAAGAGGAAGGTGGAGAGGGAGACCTGGAGAAACTGAGAGGGTGAAGCATGAAAAAAAGAGAGGAGATGGACAGACAGGGACAGGAAAGAGTGATAGGGAAACAGAGGAGCACTGACATTGCTGGGGTAGGGAGGAAGGATTGCTCAGACAGCCAGATGCTAATGAGGGCAGCAGGGTGAGGAGGCAGGAAAGTGGGGAGAGTAGTAAGATGAAGTCCAAGCTGCCTCCTGTCATCACAGCTCCAAGGCCTGCTCTAAAATTCACACTCAGAAACGTCAGCCCACTGCCTGCCCTTCTCAGCCCTTACCCCATAAGCACCCAATATAATAGCATACTCAATCCTTCTTTCTCATCTAGGTCAGCCCTGAAGAAATCTCCTCAGCTCCCTTGCCTACAATGAATTGCACTGTGAAAAATAGAGAGAGCAAAGGAGATTGATTTGGGGGATGGGAGGAAAGAAAGGAGAGGGGAGATGGTTTTTTGGGTGGAAGAGGGGCTTCTCCATGTCCTGTAGGTAATCCTCTACTCAATTAAATTAATGTTGGCTGGCCCTGCCTCTAGAGTTCCCAGAGGCTCTGGGTTGGCTGCTGCTCTCTCTACAAAGTGCCTAACCCTCTAGAACTCCCAGCTGCTCTAAATAATGGGGTGGGGTTGGGACCTGGGAGGCAACATGCCTCTGGATTTTCCTTCCCACAGCCTTTCCCTTGGATTGTAGAATAATGTGGAAAGAATTAAAACTGAAGACAGAAGAAAGACCCAAGTTTGGATCCTAGCTCAGCTAATGCGGGAGTTTAGACAAGTCTCTTCCCTTTCTGGACCTCATTTCCTTATCTGTCAAAATTAGAAGTTTTTATTTAAAAGATACTCTCAATATCCCTTCCAGTTTTAAATCCTAAAATTCTGGAAACTGAAAGTAAAGGGATCTGGCTTCCCATCCTAGCTCTGCCATTTACCAGCTGGGGGGTCTTGGTCAAACCCCTTCCTCTTGGTGGATGCTGATTTCCTCTCGTCTTCAATTTACACATAAGAAAACAGAGACCAGGTCCACTGACTCCCAAGCCATGGCACCCTCTACCCCACAATGGGGCTTCCTGAGACTCCTCCTGGATGAGACAAAGGAAGGCTAGCAGGCTCTTTTCATGTTTCATGCTTCCCCAAATCAATCCTTTAAAAACAGAGAGAGAGGAATCAGTTACTTGTGGTCATGAAGTTAGTTTTGTAGGAATTTGAATCCAGGTTTTTGAAAGGAGGTAGAGTGGCTCACCACTGCCCTGCCCCTAACTGCTTTGCATTCACTTATGTGCACTCTTCTTTCCACTCTACAGTAACATGTAAGCTCTATAAGGTCAGGGACTGTTACTTTTGTCTTTGTGACTCTGCGATCCAACTTTGCACCTAGCACATACAGTATTTAAATGATTGTTAAAGTGAATGAATGAATGAATGAATAGATGGATGGATGGATGGATGGTTGGATGGATGGATGGATAGCTCTATTTTGTCTTCTGTCCTCGGCTTAAGGTGGGAACATAGACTCTTAGAGCTGTAATAGATCAAGTGAGACCATAAACAAAATCCTCATCCCCTTACAATATCTCCAGTAAAATAGTCATCTGGCCGCTTCTGGTAGACCTCTAGTACCAGGGAGCCCCGATCCTGGGAAGCAGCTGATTGTCTTGTTGGACAGCTGTAATCGCTAAGATGTTTTTCTGCATATTGAGCTGAACTCTTCCTCTCTCACACTACCTGCCCTGTGCTCCCTAGTTCTGGCCTCTTGAGCCAACCAAGATAAGACTAATCCCTCTTCCTTGTTAGTCTTTTAAATATTTGAAGATATTGATCTTACCTTCTCTAGGCTACATTTCAATTCAACCAATTATCTGTCCTATGGCATGGATTCCAGTCTCTTTACCTATTCTGGCGTCTTTTTCTGAGTCCAATCCTCCTTAGTCAATGACTTTTTGTAAATTTTAGTGCTCAGACCGAGACAAGATGCCCCAGATGTGGTCTGGCTAGGGTAGAGTACAGAGGGTTTATCATCTACCTTATCTGGGACATTATGTTTCTAATGCACAGCCTAAGTGGGCAGTGATTTCTTGGCTGCTATGTGGCACCGTTGAGTCATACTGATCTTGCAAGCCACTTTGAACTTCCAGAACTTTCTCATAAACTGTTATCTTGCCATTCCTCTCTCATCCCATATTTTTGCAATTAATTTTTTTTATCCTAAGTATAAGACTTAATACTGACCCTCATAAAATAGCTTGGACCATAATCCTAGCCTGTCCAAATCTTTTTGGATTCTGATTCTGTCATTCAACTTGTCTACAATTCCTTCCAGCTTCATGTCATTTGGAGATTTGAATAAACCTGACATGTGTGCCTTCATCCAAGGCATTAATCAAAGTGTGGAGCAGAGGTGAGCCAAGCATCCCTGAATACTTCACTAGAGATTTTCCCCTTTGCTGACACCTCTCCATTAATCACCAGTCATGCTTTGGGTCTTTTATTTATTTTTTCTCTAGTCCAACAGTCATGTACATTCTCCTTCCACAAACCTAATCCTGGCTCTTAGATTTTCCCATTGTCCCAGCTTCTGGGCACTGCCACTGTTTAGGCCTGACCATCCAGACCCAGCATGCTTTCCTGAGATGGGAAGGAGGCAAGGAACAAGATGAAGAAAACAAGGAGCAAAGTCTGCCAGATCTCCACCTCTGCCTAGATCAGTAGTCAGAAGCTGAGCCCAGAGGGAGCCAGGAAGCTTCCTTAAAGGAGGAGGGATCCTAAGGCTTCATCTTGTGCTTCTTAGGCCAGTTGAGATAACAGAAATATGAGCCTAACCTTAGAGGTATGCCAGTCAGTCTGACTTGACTGTCCTGATGGTGGGATGCTAGCCTTGGACTGCATGGGCCACAGGCCCAGGCCTGTAGGAGGCTGGAGGGTAGGCTGGGGCAGAGAGGTATCAGCCCCAAGGCTAGGGGTCCCCAAGCCCCAGTAGTATCAAAGAGCTAAAGAACTCTCTTCCCTCTCAGGGCCTGAACCTAATTGACACTTCCTATTTGCTCCCCTTAAAGGGAGACAGATGAGAGGGAGCCCCTGAGGCTGTTTTTGGCACAGGCTGTGTCTGCTGGGCACGGATGTGCTCTCAGCTCCTGGCCCTAGAAGCCAAAGACTGGGGTGGGGAGCAGGGCAAGCAGAGAACCAGAGCCAGTGAGTGCAGGCCAGACAAGGTGGGTTGAGTTTAGCCGAGTTGAGATTAGGGGTTAGCGTGGAGGGTGGTACCAACCCAGACTCTCTCCCTCACTTGACTTCTCTCATTGAAAATGCCATCTCTTTCCAGTCTCTTGCCCAACATTCCTCCAGACCCACTTGAAGTGAATGGGGTCTTTGAAAAATCTTAAAAACACATCCCAGCTGGAGGGTTCTAGAGTTTCTCTCTTAGACATCAGGTTGGGCTCCTGGCCTTCCCTACCTCCCCAGTGCTTGGGACCTCCTCCTGGGGCTTGTCTCCTGTGCATTTTCTTCCTTCTAGTCATGATTTCACATTCAGAGACCTACCAAATGCTCTAGAATCAAGGGGGCTTCTTCTCTCTGAGGCCTAAATAGGTACCAAATCAGGTGTAGGTCCAGGAACTGGGATGAGAGGTTCAGGACACCAGTGTGAGTCAGGAATAGGGCTGAAACCCCCAGTCCTCCCCACCTCCAGAGTCCAAACTTTTCCTGGTCCAAGACCTTTCAAAGGGCCTGTCTTTTCTGTCTAATTCTCCTGCCCTTGATGTCTTCCATCTCCCATTCAGACACCTGTGTCCCCTCTCTTCCAACTATCTCTTGAAGGGTAGTGGAGGGGGAAAGCAATGTCTTTCTCTAAAGTCTGACCCCCCCTACTATAATCAGTGCAACCTTGTTCAAGTCACTTGCCTCAATTCCCTCGTCTCCAAAATAGAACAGAAAACCTAGGCAGCTAGGTAACTCAATAGCTGGAGTGCTGGACTTGGAATCTGGAAGTTCTAAATTTTCATCTGACCTCTGACACTTAGTCAATGTGTCTCACTCCTGAGGTGAGTCACTTAACCTTTCTCAGACTCAGTTTCCTCATCTGTAAGTGGGGACAATAATAGGACCTGCTTCCCAGAGTTGTGAGGATAAAATGAGATAATATATGTAACACACTTTGCAAACCTTAAAGCTCTATCTAAATGCTAACTATTATTGTTCTAATCCCTGCCCTGCCTGCCTCCCAGGGGTAGGCGTGGTAGCACATTATAACTGTAATGAACTTTCCATATGCATATATAATAATAAACAAGAATAATCCTCTACCAGGGCTTCCTTCCCCTCCCCCTCTTCCTATGCTGAAGCGGGCTAAGGGAGGCGACCCTGGGGTCTCTCAAAGCTTTTGCCAACAAAGCCAAAGTTCTATAGTCTCTACCAGCCTGGAAGAGCTTCAAGTACAGCCTGGTAACTGTCTGGGTGCCTGTCATCCGACAGTCCCACAGAGCCAAGAGGGGGGGCCACCAGGACGTGAAGTTTTTGGTCACAGTGACTCATTGAGTCATTCCCTAAGGCAGGGCAGGAGCCTTGGCACTGCCAATATTACAGATCTCTTGAAGTAGTGAATAAAAACGATAATCACTTAGGAGGGGGAGGATTTAGTCTGGTCCTCTGGTAAAGTCCTGACTTGCACTCTAAAAGCCAGCAGGTTCAGGGGAAGGCTACAGAGGACACCCTCCAGGCCAGGGTGGGAGAGAAAGAGTGAGGGCTGAGGGCAGGCTCTCAAAGTCAGAGCCTAACCCTTTCCTTAAAACACACATACACACACACACTCACACACAGACACACACACATACGTATATACACACACTCACACACAGGCACACACACACTCACACAT
>CM053582.1:118049083-118079083 GCA_028627135.1 Pseudochirops cupreus
CACACACACATACATATATACACACACTCACACGCAAGCACACACATACATATATGCACACACAAGCATACACACATACATATACACACACAAGCACACAAGCACACACGCTCACACTCACACACACACATACATATATACACACACTCACACACAGGCACACACACTCACACACAGACACACATACATACATATACACACACAGACACACACAAATACACACACACTCACACATACATATATACACACATACACTCGCACATACATATATATACACGCTCACACACTCACACACATATACACATACACACACAAACTCAGCCTCAAATTCAAGGATTCACCTCTTGATGACAAGGCAGGTCCACAGAGCTCCCCAACAGTTCTCCTTGCCACTCCTCCACCTACCCTGAGTGACCCTGCTAGTGATGCCACTGCCCCCAGCCAAAGCCTCAAGGAGAATTTCTCTTCTCCTTGGGAACCCCCCCTGTTCTCTGATATCACTTTTCCTGCTTCCTCCTCCTCTTCTTTCTCCTTCCCGTCCTTCTCTTCTTCCTTCCTTTTCTTCTCACTTCCTCCTTCTTTCCTCCTCCTTCTCCCTCTCCTCTTTCTCCTCTTTTTCCTTTCCCCCTCCCTCTCCCCCTTCCCTTTCTCCCCCCTTCTACTCCTCTTTTCCCTTCCCCCTCCTTCTCCCTCCCTTCCTCATTACTCTCTTCCTCCTCCTCCTATGCAGCACAGATTCCCTTATCAGTCCATTAGGACACAACGACTATTTGGTTACTCTGCATGTGAGGAAATCTAGGGATGCTAGCTGTGTGCAGGTGGGTAAATTACAGGTATGATTTAGCCACTCAAAGATACCTCCCAGAAATAATTCAACACCCTGACCAAGCTTTTAAAGTCCCGATTTCTCTTCTTTTTCATGTGTTCAACAAATGGAGTCCCTCCTCATTAGGAGAGAGAGAGAGGAGACAGAGACAGAGAAAGAGAGACAGAGAGACAGAGAGAGAGAGGAGAGAAGAGAGAGAGAAAGGCCATTTAATCCCTGTTTGCCTCACTTTCCTCATCTGTAAATGGGATAATGATAGTACCTGCTTCTGAGAGTTGTTGGGAGGTTCAAACGAGATAATCATTGTAAATGCTTAGCACAGTGCCTGGCACATCGTAAGCATTACAGAAATGTTAGCTATTATATCATATCATCTTCCTTTAAGATGAAGCTCAGGCAGCACCTTCCATATGAAGGCTTTCCTGCCTCCCCCTCCCCCCCACCCCGTGTTACTTACTGTCCTTCCTCCAAAACTGCCTTGTATTTAACTCCTATGTGTGTGTACATGTGTATATGTATGTATGTATGTATATATAGTAACTTTCTATGTATGTTGTGTTTATTTCATATGACTTTTTGTCTCCCCCAATTAAAATATAAGCTCATTGTGAATAGAAACTGTTTCATTCTCTGTATTAGCACGGTGCCTGGTACTTAATAAGTGCTTAATAAATACTTGATTGATTAAGTATTTACTGTGTACAGATTGATCATTGTGCTCAGTGTTGGGGGAGGCAAAAAATACTTAGAGAAGATGAAAAAGGTCCAGACCAGGGACATAATTAATGGGAAAGGGAGGGAACAGAGGATAAGTTCACTGTGTCTGCAATTGTTCCGGAAGAGGGGGCAGCCTGTGTCACAGAGAAACTGGCTTGTTAGCATGGTCGTTCAGCCTTAGAGCCATCAGGGTGGCCTGCAGCTGGAGGAGAAAGCCCGGTCTCACAGGCAGCACAGGCCAGCCGAGGACTGTGGGGCACAAAGTGTGGGGACGGTGTCATCTACTGCCACAGGACGGAAATGCCCCATGGGCACTGGCAGCCTGATGTTACAAAATCCCAACCACCCCACCACAATTTCTTAGGAGGATATGGCATATACTAGGGTAATTATAATATGAAGTAATACATGACATATTGTGCATAAGAGAGATATAAAGAAAAGTGCTGGGGAAAGGTCATCACAAAATGGGGTCGAGGAGGAGTGTGATGATCAGGGAAATCTTCCTGGAAGAGGTAACATTCCAGTTGGGTTGTCAAGAACAGGTTGAAATTTGGGTCTGCTAGGTGGCGCAGTGAATAGAGCTGTAACTCTGGAGTCAGGAGGACCTGAGTTCAAATCCAGCCTCAGACACTTAGTAGCCGTGTGACCTTGGGCAAGTCACCTACCCCCAGTTGCCCTGCCTTCCCCCCTCCAAAAAGGAAAAAAAAAAAAAGAATAGGTAGAAATTCAACAGAGATGAAAGGAAGATATTCCATGTGGAAATAGGCCTCAGTTTAAAGTGAAAAGATTTAGGTTCATATCCTTGTCCAGCTAGCCATGTCTCCTTGGACAAATTACTTTTCTTCTCTGGGTTTGTCTTCCGTAAAATGAGAGGGGTGGACTAGATGATCTCTAAGGGGCCTTCCAGTTTAAAATTCATGATTCTACAATCCTAAGAACAGTGTGAACAAAGGTGTGGCTGTGGGAAATCCCAGGACATGTTTGGAGCAGCTAGGTAGTGTTGTGAGGACAGTGCTTGGCCAAGAGTCAGGAAGACCTGAGTTCAAATCCAGAATCAGACACTTACTAATTGTGTAACCCTGAGCAAGTCATTTAACCCCTGTCTGTCTTAACAGTGAAATGGGGATAATACCTGCACCTCCCTTGAAGGGTTGTTTCGAGGATTAAGTGAGATAATATTGTAAAGGGCTTATCCCAGCGCCTAGCATTACATAAGGGATTCTTCCCTTCCCCTCCCCACCCACCCAGGACAGAAAACAGTCCATTTTGGCCATATCATAGAATCCAGGAAAGAGTGATATGAGATAAGGCTGGAAAGATAGAGTACGGCCACGTTAAGTGGGAATTACAAGTGCCGGACAGGGAAATTCAAACTTGACTTGCTAGACCATAGTCAGAAAATAAGCCTTTAATAAACATTTACTATGTGTCAGACACTGTGCTGAGCTGGGGGATCCTAAGAGATGAAAAAGATAGTACCTATCCTCAAGAAGCTTATAATCTGATGGGGGAGACAAGCAAACAACTATGGACAAACGAGCTTGTGTTTGTCCTTCGTTCGCAGAGGACCATGGCGTCAG
The DNA here is from genome assembly GCA_028627135.1 of Pseudochirops cupreus. Classification (NCBI taxonomy): domain Eukaryota; kingdom Metazoa; phylum Chordata; class Mammalia; order Diprotodontia; family Pseudocheiridae; genus Pseudochirops; species Pseudochirops cupreus. The sequence goes on from CM053582.1 coordinate 118,052,210, forward strand.
GGAAAGAATGACATGCCTTGTAGTTGACTTGGAGTACAGTGAAGCAGGGCCATGCAAGGTCGCCAGCCTCACTTTATCCTCCAGAGCCATCTGGGTCCAGTGGCCAAATATTCATCGGGAAGATTGGTGATAGCCCAGGATGCAATGGGGAGATCTTGGCCTTTTTAGGATAAGGCCTTTTCAGGTTCTCACTATAGAGTATAAATGGAGTATATGGGGTGTTCAGGAGGACTAGTACGCCTGGTACTAAGGCTTGCTGAGCCCTTTTCAAGCCCACTCATCCACTTTTGCTATTCATTGGCATTAGACTCTCACCTGTGGCTCCTAGAAGCTGCAACCTGCATAGCACCCACACCCCAGCAAGCCATCTCAGCAGATCAGCCTTCCCTCCTTCAAATCAAAGTCAACTGCAAGTCACATCATCATTTTCCTGATGTCATGGTCCTCTTTGAAAACAAAGGACAAACACAATCTCAGCAGATGGGCTAACCCAGGTTGAGGGTAACCAAGAGGCCTCAAATGCATCGGGGAGTTTCGAGGCTGTTTACCCTGAGCATGTGCAGACTTCCCCTGGCGGAATGGGTAAATGAGAACAATTTCTTCCAACGGCTGTGATGGTAGCTGTATCTGGTGCTGTGGAGGGCTCAGAGCTTTGTCAGACATAGAAGATGCCGAGGTTATCCGTTGCATGCTGAGCTGAGCCATCGACACTCATCTTGACTTTTGTTTTGCCACTGGGCTTTGATGACTCAGGAAGAAAAAGTGAGGCTGAAGACTGTGGGACTCTGCCTCACTTAAATCGAATTCACACACAAGTCAGGACATCACCCTGCGATGTCATTGGTCCTCTTCAAAAAAAAGAAGGATGAACAACAGGATAAAAAAAAATAATCAGGAGAGGGAAGGCACCAGAATTAAAAGGAGTGGGATTTCAATTGGAAGCCACTAAAGGTTTTTGAACAAAGGGATGACATGACCAGATCTGCGCATAAGAAAACTTTTTCACGGGGTATTTGAGCAGGGGCTATAGACCCTGGAGAAGGAAGGCTTTCACAAGAGTTGAGTGGGTAGATGGGTGGTAGTGAGGATGCCTGTGGAAACAAAGGGGAGGGGAGGGACATAAAAGAGATATGGATGAGGGGTAGACCCAACAGATCTAACAATCAACTTGGCAGTTGATTGGCTATAGGAAATGAAGAATGACTTCAACATCTGAAATTGTGTGAAGGGTGCCAAAGATAGACCTAGTAAAGTCAGAAGAAGGAGTAGGTTTAGGGGACAAGACAATAAGCTTGGGCGGTGACATAGGATGAGAGGTTTTATCAAGGTCAAAGGGACCTTAGATTTGATCTAGTCCAACTCTAGCATCTTATAGATGAGGAAACTGAAGCTCAGAAAGATGAAAAGCTTTTTCCAATATCACATGGGCAGTCAGTAGTAGAATAAGGATTTGAACTCAGGTCCTCAGATCCTAAAGGCACTGATTGTTCCATTACTCAAGGTGCTGGGGTGAGACATCAATTCAGTGCAATGCAATTTAACAATCATTTATTATGTGCTTTTTGTGTGAAAGGCATAAGGACATAAAAGCTATCCCTGTCCTCAGGGAGCTTACATTCTACTGAGGAAGGCCATACAATTGGAGAATGTAAAGGAAGGAAATGAGTTCCCCCCAGCCAGTCTTCTGGCATAGACTGGGCAGACTCTTGCCCTGGGGAATAGGGCCGCGGGTATCCTTCCTCACCTGCTTGTTTCAGAGTTTTCTGTTAAGGATCACTTGGACCTGAAATGTTCCCCCCACCCCCACTGCCTTCCAGCTCTGAGGTTCTGTGCTTCAGTTGCAGCCTTGGGTTTGGAGCTGTTCCCCTCCCTTCCCGCAGAGATGGAGCTCTCCCTCTGAGCTCTCCTGGTCACTGAGAAGCCCAGGTCCTTTCTTGCATAAGGTCACATGGCTAAGAAGTAGCAGAAGTGGGCTATGGGCCCAGCTTTCCTGCCTCCCAGGCCACAGCTTTTCTCAGGGCCCAGAGCCATGCCCCTTCCACCCTGGAGAATGGAAGAAGGCAGGCCCACACCCTGCCGGCTGGGGGCCCAGATTGGGGTGGAGCAGGGAGAATCGAACGCAGGGGCTGGAGGTTGATTCCCTGGCCTCTGCCTGTGTCTGTCACATCAAGTTCAAGTGATTCATATGGCAGCAGCTCCCAGGTCTGCCTGTTGTCACACCAGCCTTTCCCGGTTGCCATGGCAACATGATGCAAGCTACCCTGGCATCCCCAGCTTCAGGCTTCTCAGGGCAGTGTTGCCACTGGGAGGGGTGGAGGGTGGGGGGAAGGGGTTGCTGTTTCTTCCTCCTCAGGGAGGCTGGCTCTGGCAGCAGGAAAGGCTCACAGCCCCTCCCTGCCTGAATCCACTTGGCGTTTCTTTCCCACCATCTGGGCTTGGAAGCTGGGGTGGGAGTGGGGGTTGGGGGGGGTTTGAATTTCCGTCCCTGGGCGGAATGGGGGTGGGGAGGGAAGGGATCAAGGGAGAGCAGATGGCTCCATCATGCCATGGAGATAGACCACTGGGACTGAGTCAGGAGGATCCAGGTTCTAGTCTTGGGTTTGCCACAGATTCAAAGGGGGACTCACCTTAGGTAAGTTCCTCCCCTTCTCCAGGCCTCGGTTTTCTTATCTCTAAAATGGGAAGTTTGGACAAGATACTCCCAAAGGTCTTTTTCAGCAATGGCATCATGTGATTCCAAGGAAAGGGCAGCTTGGTGCAGTACAAATGGCACTTGATTCAGAATCAGAGGGACTTGGTTCAAATCCCACTTACAGGCTTCGTGGCCTTGAGCAAATCACTTGAAAGACTCTTTAGCTCACAGAGTCCTCATTTGAAAACTAAGAGGGTTCAAATAGAAGACCTCTGAGATCTCTTCCAGCTCCTGATCTAGGAGCCTACAAGGAACCCTGAACCAGAAAGAAGACCTGGCTCTGCTTCTGATTCTGCATGTGCCCTGGCCAGTCACTTGTCCACTCGGGCCCTCAGTCTCTTCATTTGACCTGATAGTTAAAGTCCTCAAAGGAACTGTCACTTCATGAATGTGGATGTTCCCTTTACCTGTAAAAATCAGAGCCCCTCTTTATATATAGATATAGGTATGGATGAATACATATATTTATCTGTATATATCCGTGTGTGTGTGTATGTGTGTGTGTGTGTGTGTGTGTGTGTGTGTGTGTGTGTGTGTGTGATTTCTACATTGTGGACACTTCTTCCATGGACACAGATCAGACACTTTAGCAGATGGTCCCATGGGCTGAGGTAGCCAAAACAAATCATCACCTGGCCATGAGCCTTCTTCAGAGACACTTTGCCCGTCTTGGTTAAGACCTGCAAGAGCTTGTGTCCCCTTCGATAGCCCTTAGGAACCCAGGATCCCTTTCTTGGGAAGGCATGGAGATCATAACTGGAAGAGACCTCAGAGGCCATCAATTTCACCACCAACCTTTTTTTTTTTTTAACAAATCAAGAAGCTGTGGCTCAGAGAAGTTAAGCAATTTGCCCAAGGTCACAGGGTTCTTAAGTATCTGAGGCAGGATTTGAACCCAGATCTTCCTGCCAAGAAATCCATGGCCCAGCCACTACACCATGCTGCCTCTCAAGGAAGCCTTTCATTCTTTTTTCTTAAGTGCCTCATCCATAAAATGGGAGTCCTAGTTCCTGCCCTGCCCATTCGGTTCGACTGACTGAGCTATGACTTTGTTCAGAACTCCAGGCTGTAGGTCAGAGGAGAGATATTATGCTTGAGTGTATGGGAGGTGATGAAATATAATTGGAAAAAGCTGAATTTGGAGCAAGAGGACCTTCAACTTCCCTCCTGGCTCTTTGACTTTCCCAAGTGACCTTGAGTGAGTTAGGTGAGGCTGAAGTGCCAGATAATCTCTTTTTAGTATCCCATGAGCTAAGTTGAGATGTGAGTTGTAGTTGAAAAGCAGGGGAGGCTCAGATGAGATGAGAGGCATTAGCCACATTGTAGGAAGACTGGCCAAAGAGCCCTTGAAGGGCCCCAAGCCCATGCCGAATGAAGATCAACTGAATAGTCTAGAGCAGAGAGGAGAAGACAGAGTGAGGTCTAGCAGCCATCTTCAAGTCCTTCAAAGACTGGCATAGGGAAGGAAGATTAGACTTGTCCTGCCTGGCTTTAGTGGAGAGAAGGAAAATGGAAGGCACATTCAGGCTCTATGTAGTGGAAACCTCCTAACAATCTGAGGTGTGTAAAACAAGAATGAAAGGTCTGGGGTGGAGTGGGCTCCCCCTAGCTAAGATGGCTGTGGCCAGAAGACCACTCATCAGGGTCCAGCCTGGACTTGATGGCCTCTGTGGACCCTTCTAGCTTTCAGATTCTGTGATGCTGAGCTGGTGATTAGGGGCTCACCCCACTCCTTCCCTGGCAAGGTGTACGAGCTTTTCATCTTCTTTCTGGGCCTTTGTGCCCATTTCCACCTCCTGACTCTTCTCCCTTTCACAGATGGGGAAAACCAAGGTCCAGCTGCCATAGCCCAGACTAAAACCCAACGCATCCTGACTTTCAGTCTCTAGGCTCTCTGTTTTCTGGGGTCCTCAGCCAAAAAAGGGAAGTCTGCCTGCCTCCCTCCCCCAACCCATCTGTAGAATCAGAATGTTACAGCTGGAAAGGATGCTAAAGATTCCTCATTTTACAAATAAGGAGACCAGAAAGGAGAAGGGCCTTCTCCAAGGTCACAGAGCTAGTGAGTGGAAAAGAAAGGACTTGAACTCAGGTCTCCTGATCTGAAGGCTAAGAGTCTAGCTATTATAACCTGCTTCCTCCCTTTTAACCCTTTCTGCTCCTGCTGAGTGGAAGACTGGTAACCGGCTGGGATCACTCACTTCAGGGCAGGACCTTGGATACAGGGATGGCCTCTAAGCCTTAGGATGCAATTAGGGATAGTAAGTAGGGAGCAGAGGGAGAAATCACAGAACCCTGAAGCTATCGGACAACCTGAGGAACTGATGTGATAGAACAGAAAGGGCACTGATAGAACACTGACAGTCAGGAGGCCTGGGTTTAAGTAGAAGAGGCGTGACCTTGAGAAAGTCACTTTCCCCCTCTGGGCCTCAGTTTCCTCACTTGTAATAATATATATGTGTATATATGTATGTATGTATATTACATATAATAATGTCTACCTCACAGAATCATTTGTAAGGAAAGTGTTTTGTAAATACAAAAAGTGCTTATAGAAATTTGAGTTATCTCACCCAATGTGTTCATTATACAGATGGGAAAATTGACGCTAGGGTGAAGGGGTATGGAAGACTCACTTAGTTCCCAAATGCAGTCCTGGGTCTTTTTATGGAGAGAATTTTCCAGCAGTATCTACATGGCTGCTGAACCACAGCTGAAAAGACAGTTTCTGCTAACGAAGAATGGATGATTTTATTAGCCTACAATAGCCGTCTCCCTCACTCATCATTAGACACCCCAGCCTCCTTTTCCCCTGCTGAGTGATTGTGGCCAGGGTCCCTGCCTAATGCCTGGACCCATCTGCTGCAGAGAGGCCAAAGGGCAGGGAGGGCTTAGATGACTGGGGAGGCCGGGGCTTCAGCTAGAGATAGGGGAGACCCTGAGATGAAGCTTGGCCAGTTAGCTATTTGGGCTCTCAGCTCCTCTGTACACCCCCAGTCCCTGACATTTCTTCCATCCTTCCCCCCTACCCTGCTCAGATTCCAATGACTCAGTAAGGTTCTGGTAGGAGATGTGGGTAAGAGGTACCTTCAAATGAGAGAATTGGAGAGAAAGAAAATATATGATCCCTAAGCTCAGCCAACCCCCAGGGAAGGAGTCCCTGTGCCAACCCTATGAACGATGTCCCTGCCATAGCCACGAGGTGGGAGGAAGTCCCACTGTCCCTCCTGTTGAAGCTCTTCCCCAGCCTTGCCACCAAGCCCCATGGTCCACAGTGGAGGGGCCGTGTCTGACAGGCAGTGTGGGACACAGGCCCTGGGGGCCCCATGGAGAGGGGCTTGGTGCTGGCTCTGGCTCTGGTGAGGAGCACATGGTCCCAGCCTTCTGGTTGTTTACGCCGGGCAGGCAGTTCCTGCGTCATCCCTCATGCCTGGCTCAGGGAGCCAGTGCTGGGGGTTCGGAAACATCTCTTCTTTCCTCCTCCTCCTCCTCACACGTGCTGCCGACTCCCAGGGCTGGCACAGGCTGGCACAGGCTGGCACATACATCATGGCACATGTCCAGCCTGGGAAGGGGGAGATCCAGATCCAGGAGGCCCTGGGAATCAGGAGGGTTTCTGGAACACTAAGGGGAGGGAACCTAGGTGTAGGGTAAGGCCTGCTGGTCAGGGGCGCTCAGGGGAAAGAGGTTAGGACTGTGGTGACGGGGTTAGGGTTAGAATTTCAGCCAGGTTTGTGGTGACAGCTGAAGGGAGGTGAGGCTTGGGTCTGGAATAGGTTATATATAAATATATAATATAAAATATATAAATAATCAAATTATAAGTAAAGAGGCCTGATGTAAGAATTTAGTCCCAGATCTGTTTCACTGACTTGATGTGTATGACCTCAGGCAAGTCACTGGCCCTCTCTGAGTCTCAGCTTCCCTGACTATCAGATAGAATAATAACTCCTGCCAAGACCTTCTCGGTCAGCATCATATGAGACCAAGTTCAGGAAAGTATTCGGTGGCTTCCAAGCCCCTCACAGGCCTAGACCCAATGTTAGTGCTATGATCCTGGGAAGGAGGGGGAGTGCTGGGAGGAAGGGAGGTGGCTGTTTCAGGGGGCTGGGATAGTTTCCCGCCATGTGCCTGGGTTGCTGCTGCCATGACAACAGAATGGGGAGAGGGAACCCCTCATAGACAGCTGATCCCTTGAAGAAAGGGGGCTTCCCTGCCTCTGCTATCCTGAAAACCTGTCCCCTTTCCCCATTTTCCATGACTAGAAAGGCAGGAAGAGAAAATTCATCTCCTTTCAGACACCCCTAGGTCCTGGCACCTATAATAATGACCATCCTTTCCCTCCCCGTTTTCTTTCATTATCTTCCCTTCTCTCCCCTTATTTCTCCTCTCTCCTCATCTCCCTTCCCCCCTTATAGTCTTACATTTCTGGACAAGCACGTGCCCTCCCCCATCCCTACCAAAAAACCACATCTCTCCAGTACAGGAAGAGAGAGGGAGGTGAGCCTAAGTGAGGTCCCTAACCCATCCCCCCCAGCTGGGGCACCACATTCTCTAGGCACTGTGGGTAATGGCATGCAAATGAACTCAGCCCAGGGTCAAGGTTTGGACTCCTATACCTGCTGCCCTCCTGTAGCAGCTTCCAGGACTTTGCCAAACTTCCATCAGGAAAAGATTAATAAAGAGACTGGCTTTGGCCTCTGGTCAACTAAAGTAGCACCTGTCTCAGCCTAAGGTCTTTACAGCTGAGGGCACCCAGGATTTGAAGCCTGCACTCCCCTTCTCCCTAAGGCAGTCTTCCATCAATGTCCAGTCCACTCAGCCCCAATACACATGCCTACCACATCTGCAGTACAAATGTTCTTGTGAAAAAATCTTTCTAAATATTTACACTCATTTTTGGTATGTTTGTGTCCAAGGAATAGGGGCCTGGCCCTTTTCAAAAGCTTGCTTCTGTTATCCTCCAGGGATAGCCCTGAGTGAGGGAATTGGGACAAGGTAAGGTATATGCAAAGGCATTTGGAGTCATGGTAGGGGGAAAAATAGGAAGAGAGGACAGAGAGGAAATGGGAGACAGATAGATGGATAGATAGACTGATAGAAACGTACACACATAGACATACACACATGTGTAGATATGTATATGTATGTATGCACATACATACATGCACAGATATACACACATACATATGTAATGTTTATTATATACATTATGTGTATGTATCTATATAGGTCAGTCAACCAGCATTTCTTAAATGTCTACTATGTGCCAGGGATTGTGCTAAGTATTCAAGATACAAAGAAAAGCAAAATACAGCAACAAACAAAAACATAACAGAGAGTGACAGAGAAATAGAGACAGAAACAGTGAGAAAGGAGGAGAGAGTGAGACATGGAGACAGAAAAAAATGTGAGGAGAGCTTGCAGACAGCCTTGAGAGCAGGTGCAAAGGCTTGTGTTGGAGACAAGAAGAGAGAACTTAAGACCTGCCTAAGGACATTTACACTGAGTGAATCAGGGGTAGGGGGGAGGTATAAATGAGGTACTTAATGCCCGTACTCTTAACCACCGACAAACTGAAACAATAAATACCCTTCACTTTCCCCTACCTCTTTTTCATTGCTCTCATACTAGTCCAGGTTCTCATCCTTTCTCTAGATAACTAGTTCACAATGGTACCAACCAGTGTCCCCATCTCCAACTAAATTAAACCTCTTATTTCCAGAACACCATTCTTGACTAAGAAGGAATTTGCATTGTACACAAATTACCAATATTTAAGGGAGATGACTGGAAAAGGAAGGTACAGGCTAGGTGCTAGATGACATTTAAGACAGAAGAAATCTCTTGACTAAGATGATCTGGGAAATAATACTTCTTGAACCAGTTGGCACCTGAAGTAGGCTTTGAATGATGGAGAGCAGTGGGGAGACCCTTGTAGACTTGACCAAAGGCTCAGAGATGAGGAAGGAGCAGAATGAGAACAGGAGTCAACAGTCCAGTTTTGCCAAAGTGCAGACTCTGAGAAAGGAAGTAGTGTGAAGAAAGGCTGGGCAGAGAGGTTAGAATCAGATTTTGGATGGCTTTGAAAGCTGGGAGCAGGAGTTTATGATACATTCAGTAGCCAGTGGGGAGTCACTGAAGGTTTGGGAGGTAAAGGAATGATGTAATGAGAGTAATTCCTTAGGAAGATTACCCAGGCAGTAGCTCAGGGGATGAAATAGAGAAGGAAGATACTAGAGGTTAGAAGCCCAGCTGGGAGATTATTCCAATAACCCAAATAAGAGGTGATGAGGGCCAGAGATGGAAAGGTGACTACAGTGTTCTAAGACTTTGAGAGCCTAAATGTAAGGAATATACCAGAGAGGGAACAAATGAAGAGATGGATGGATGAATATATATAGAGATCAGAGGTTGTATATGTACTGGTAAAAACTGAAGTCATGAGAATGAGGTCATTAAAGAAAAAGATAAAGATAGAAAAAGGCTGAGGACAGTCTTGGAGGCCACTCATGTTCAAGAGAAGGTGGAAGAAAAGAAAGAATGGTTTAGGGGCAACTAGGTGGCAAAGAGCACTGGCCCTGGAGTCAGGAGGACCTGAGTTCAAATCTGGCCTCAGACACTTGATACACTTACTAGCTGTGTGACCTTGGGCAAGTCACTTAACCCCAATTGTCTTGCCTTCTTGCCTCCAAAAAGAGAAAAGGAAAAGAAAAAATGGTTTAATAGTCGGGAGAACAAGAGGATTCAGCGTGTCAGAAACTGAGGTGTGCAGTTAGCTCATATGCCAGAAGCCAATCAGGATCCAGAAAGATCTTGACAGCCTAGAACTTTGGGGAAAATCTAACAAGAAGAAATGGGGACAAGTATAATACTCTCGTCTTTAAAAAAATCAATTTCACTATTATAACATCGGAGACACACGGTTAGGTGTTGTTCATCCTTTGTTCTCAAAGAGGACAAATCAATTTGTGTGAAAAAAGATCTGGGGATTTTCATGTATTGCAAGTGCAACTTGAGCTGACAATAAGATGTGGCAAACAAAAAAAAAAAACCAATGCAATAATGGGCTGCATTACAAGAAGTATGGCTTCTACCAATTAAGAGGTGATAGCCCCTCTATGCCATGCCCTGGTCAGGACACATCAAGTGCTACAGTTTAGAAAGGGTATTGATAAGCCAAAGGCCTCCCAGGATGCTGAATGACCTTGAACCATACAATATGAAGTCAGCTTGAAGGACCTAAGGTTGTTTACTTGGGAAAACAGACACAGGAGGACACGACAGCCAAAGTCAAGTATTCAAAAGACTGTTAACAAAACAATTGAAACAGTTGTGAAATTATGACCATAGTTGGCCCAAAAAAGAGTCTACCTTGTAGGCTTATCATTGGTGTCACCCCATTAGCTGTAGGTGTTTCCCAGGGTTCTGTCCTAGATCCCCTTCTCTTCTCCTTCTATATCTTCACTTTTAACTAAGGATAACTAAATATTATCTACATATCCAGCTCCAGTCTCTCTCTTGAACCTCAGCTCTGAATCACCAGTTGCCCATCGCACATTTCAGATAACATGTCCCAAAGACATCTCCAACTCAATATGTTTAAAACTGTGCTCATCTTTCCATCCAAATCTTCCTTTCTTCTTCACTTTTCTCTTTCTGTCAAAGGTACCACCATGCTTCCTTTATCCTCAACAACTTACTCTCTTTCAATCCATATTTCTATTCAGTTGCCAAATCTTGCTGTTTCTACCTTCAAAACGTCTCTCACATTCAACCCTCCCTCTACCCAAAACAACCATTGCCTTAATTCTGCCCTCATCACCTCTTGCCCAAATTCTTTCAGTAGCCTCCCTGACTCAGTCCTTCACTCCTCCATCTATCCTGGGCATTGCTGACAGCATTATTTTCCTTAATGTGGATCTGAACACACCCCTCCCCTACTCAACCAGCTCCAGTGACTTCCTATTACCCTCAGGATCAAATATAAATTCCACAAATTCCATTAAAACCCTTTATAACATGGCCCCAATTTATCTTTTAACCTTATTGGATGTTAGTGTTCCTCCTGCACCCTGCAATTCAGCCAAGCTGGCCTTCCCTTTGTTTCTCATACACACCTCCCCAATTCCAATCTCTATACCAGGGTTGGGGAACTTGTGGTCTCAAGGCCACATGTGGCCTTCTAGGTCCTTGAGTACAACCTTTTGACTGAGTCCAAATTTTACAGAGTAAATCCTTTTATTAAGGGGATTTGTTCTGTTAAATTTAGACTGAAAGGGCTGCCCTTGAGGCCCTAGAGGGCCACATATGGCCTCAAGGCAGCAGGCTCCCCACCCCTGCTCTATGCCTTTACAATGGATGCCTCCCGTGCCTGGAATGCTCTCCATCCCCACTTCCATTTCATAGAGGCCCTCTCTTCCTTTACAATAAGCCCAAATACCATCTTCTGAATGAAGTCTTTCCTGACCCCTCAGACCCCTTCTCTCAAATTTCCCCGTTTTAAGCTACTTCTATATATTTGCATCCATTGACTCTTTAGTTGTATGGTGTCTTCATATGTACTTACCTCCCTTCTTAGGATGTACGCAAGTAAGCATTGTTTCATTCTTTGTATTGGTATCACCATGGCCTAGAACAGTGGTTCTCAACCTGTCGCAACCCCTTTGGGGGTCAAACGACCCTTTCACAGGGGTCACAGGGGTCGCCTAAGACCATCAGAAAGCACATATTTCCGATGGTCTTAGGAACCGAGACACTGCTCCTCTATCCATCTCCAGGCAGGTCTGCCCACATGCAGATACACCCTCATATGAGTATTAAAGGGTCACGGCATTAGGAAGGTTGAGAACCACTGGCCTAGAACAATGCCCAGCGCATAGTAGGCGCTTAATGAACAACTGTTGATTGACTATTGATACATATGTTGGTAAGTGTAAGGAATGTCAAAAACAAAAATATATCAGCTTTTCTTTTTTAAAGAAAGGTTGCCTGGCCCCAGAGGGAACAACCAGAAGGAATGGGTATTGCAAAGAGACAAATCTATGCTTCATGTCATGAAAAACTTCTTAACAATTAGACCCATCCAGAAGTGAGATGGCTTGTCTCAGGAGGAGGTGGGCTCCCTTTGGTTCAGCAGAGGTCTTCAGGAAGGCTAAATAACCACTTGCCATGTGTTTGGTTGGGATGATTATTTTCTGGTAGAACATAAATGGTCACTAAGGCCTTTTCCATCTCCAAAACTCTGTGTTTTTGAAGGAGAGATTATCAAGAAATCAGAATATGCCATAGGCCAAAGAAAATCCAAGAAGGATGAAGAGAGAAGCAGATTGTTAGAATCAGTGGCAAGGAAGTCACTGGTGACCTTTGAGAGAGTTGCTTCAGTAGAGAAGTGGGAATGGATGGAAGCCGGAATTCAAGGTGTTGAAGAATAAGTGGTTGGTAAGTCATTTGGGGGCAGCAAGTGTAGACATCTTTCTGGATATTTGACGGTGAACGAGCATTGAGAAATATAATAATAGCTTGAGGAGATGGCAGAATTAAAGAACACTTTTTAAAAATTTTAGGACAGAGGAAATCTGAGTATCTGTTTGTAGGTACTGGGGAAGAAGGCAATAAAGAACGAAAGTGTGAAGATTCACAGAAGAAAGGTGATCACTCATAGGGTAAGGTCCTAAAGGAGACCAGAGAGAATAGGATCTAGGGTACAGGGATATCGTCAAAAGGATTGCCTCAGCCTCTGAGGTTGGAGAGAAGAAGAGAATGAGTGAAAATACAGAGACATTTGGAGGAGGGGAGGACGGTAATTGAACAAGAGATTCAGGATGGATGGCTTTGACCTCAGAGAAAAAGAAAAGGTGATCAGTTGAGAGGGGGATTTTGGGGAGAGCTCAGGGCTTAAGAAAAGGTATGGAACAGCCACTTGGATAATGTAATAGAGTCCATTAGGGATGAATAAAAGGGCTGCTGTTCTGCAGTTAAAACTCAGTTGAAATTAGACACTATGAATTTGCAGGAGTGCCAATCATCATGGTTTTGTCATTTTCTCCAGATAATGCTTTGCAACTTGGAAGCAGGAGCAGAGGAGGTGATGATGGAAACAAGCCAGGTCTGGAGGTCAGAAAGGCAGGACCAGCGGAAGCTCAAGGGAGCCTGGGGTTCAAGGGGAGAGATGAGAACACCATTAAAATCGTTGACTAGGTCAAGACCAAGCAGGGAGGGAAGTGAATGGAACAGTGGAAAGACTGCTCAGTCTAGGAGTCAGTAGGCTTTGTTCAAAATCCAGCCCTGCCACTAACTAACTGGATACATCATCTAACTCTGCAGAGCACAAGGTCCCATCAGTAAAATGGAGTTGGCTGAAATGGCCTCTAAAGTCCCTTCCAGCTCCAAGTCTATTCAAATCAATTAAATGAGTGCTTCTAAAGTGCCTACTACATGTAAAGTACTATGAATTTGGCAGCCAGGGATCTAGATCTTTGATTTTTCCAGAACAGGGAGTTCTCCTTGAGGAAACTCTCTCAACCTAGACAGTTGCCTAGGGCACTGAGCCTTTGAGTGGCTTGCCCAGAGTTACATAAACTAGTGTGTGCAGAGGCGCAGGATTCCAGCCCAAGTCTTCCTGACTCTCCAGCCAGCGCTCAATCAATTAACAAGCCTTTATTAAGTGCAAGGCACTGTGCTAGGTCCTGGGGATACAGAGGAAAAAGAAACAGCCCCAGCCTTTAAGGAGTTTCCATTCTATCTACTACACATCTTGCCTCTTGGGTTCTGGGGGTTACAGAGACATAGTCCCAGCTTCACTTAAAGGTGCCATCTCAAGCAACCATTTGATCTCGGTGGTTCTAATCCGTAAAACAGAAGTGTTAGACTAATTAAATGCTAACTCCCTTCTAGCTCTAAAGCTGATGACCTCAAATATCAGAATAAGGCAACTCAACACACAGGTCACCCCCAAAGTTCACAAGACACAGCCATTCTCTGTGGAGGCTGTCATATGGGGAAACAATCAGCCTTGTTGTTCTGCTTGGCCCCACAAGGCTCAACAAGGGCCAACGGATGGAAGTCATGGAGAGGCATATTTCTGTTCTTTATGAGGGAACACTTCTCAGCTGTTAGCAAAGCCACCCCAAAGTTATTGTTATAGCAGAGGGGAGTCATGTTTGGAAGTAGGTTTATTACAATGGTGTTGCAAATTTCTTCCAATTCAGAGATTCTGTTATACTCTGGTCTCTGGCCCCAGATGTATCCTCAAACCTACTCCGTAGGCTGGGGGAAGGAGGGAGGGGGTGATGGATGCCCCCGATAAGCCTGTGGCTGACTCCTCCCTGCTGGAGTTGCAGAGCACCCCAGGGAGAGCAGCTGCTGAGATTGTGGGAGAATTCCTCCTGCTGCTGAATTTGTCAAACAATTGATTAGAGACAATGCAATTAATTATTCCTTGATGAAATGGTGGAAATTACCCTAGAAAATGAAGATTTCAGCAGCAGAATGTTGAATCCCCCTAATTATGCCATTTCTGTGAAAGAGACCAAAAAAATGGAGGAGGAAGGAAAGGAGGTTTATTTTTAGACAGGGTCACCCCCAGGGCTTCTGCCCATCTCCTCCTCTTGAGTTGGACTGGGACAGAAGGGTCTCTTAAGAACTGTGGTACTCATTAGACCCATGTGCTGAGCTGGGGCCAACTGGGCTGGGGTTCAAGGAATTAAGAGAGCCTAGAAAGAACCACTGGTCTGGATGTGAGAGGCTATATGTGATCCCAGGAACCTCTCAGAGCCTCAGTTTCCTCACTTATAAAATTGAGATGATGATACTTGTCCTCTCAGGTTTTTTGTGAGGGTAAAAAAGGGTTTTGTAATCCTTAAAGTATCATGCAGATAGGAACAATAATTATTGAATGACTTAATTTATGTTGTTGTTTTGTTGCTGTTGTTTTTGTTTGGTCAAGTCTGACTCTGTGGTCCCGTTTGGGATTTTCTTGGCAAAGATCCATTTCCCTCTCCAGATCATTTTACAGATGGGGCAACTGAGGCAAATAGGGTTAAGGGACTTACTCAAGATCTCACAGCTAATAAGTGTCTGAAGCCAGAGTTGATCTCAGGAGGATGAATCCACTGTGCCACCTAGTTGCCCCTATCAAACTCCTACTATATGCCACACCCCTTGCTCTCAAGAAGGTTAAAGTCAGGTGGGGAATATAATAAATCCACAAACCAACACTTTCCAAAGTAGACTGTGATGAGGACAAAGGAGAGAGCCAGACAAAGCATCCTAGGAAGATCTGAGGAGGCACAGCTTCTCTCAGCTAGGAATCGTGGAAGAGTTCACTAAGGACACACCTGAGCTGTACCCAGAAGGGAGAGAATTTCAATAGTCAAAGGTGAGGAGGAAATACATTTCAGGTAAGGGAGACACACTCAAATGCATAGAGGCAGGAGAAGATTGTGATAAAAGACCCCAGAATTATCTATCTAGAACCATCAGGGACCTCAGAGGTCATCTGGCCTAATCCCCCTCCCCCATTTTACAGATGAGGAAACTGAGGTCCATGAAAGACTTGCCCAACACAAGTTTAAATAGCAAAGGTTAGATTTGAACCCAGATCCTGTTACTCTAGTCTAGACCCAGTGTCCTCTTTCCCCTGTACCACACAGCTTTCCTCAATATTCCTAAAACACAAATCTGGTGGTGTCAGCCCTTTGCTCAAGTCTTTAATGACTCCTATCACTTCTAGGGCAGCTAGGTGGAGCCACAGTGCACAGAATGTTGGGCTGGGAGTCAGGAAGACTCATTTCCCTGAGTTCAAATCCAGCCTCAGATAGTTACTAGCTGTGTGACCCTGGGCAAGTCACGTCACCCTATTTGCTCAGTTTCCTCATCGGTAAAATGAGCTGAACAGGGAAATGGGGAACCACTCCAGTATCTCTACCCACAAAATCCTAATGGGGTCATGGAGACTTAGATAGGACTGAAGCAGCTGAGCAGCAACATTGCTCCTAGGATAATCTGAGCCAGCCAACTTGAAGAATCTGAAAGATTGGCATGTGGAGGAGGGATTGTCCTTGTTCTGTTTGGCCCCAGGGGCAGACCCAAGTGACATAGTAGAAGATATAAAAAGGGAAAGTTAGGAGCAAAGACTTCCCAATCATTAGAGCTCTCCAGAGATGGACCGGTTTCTGGGGTAGATAGTGAGCTCCCCATCAATGGATATTTTCACACAAAGACTTAATAACCACTTGACTGTGTTGTAAAGTGTATTCTTTGGGGACTATAGATTGGACTAAAAGATGGTGGCTCAAGTCCATCTCCCCCAGGCAAATTCTGCAATTCTGTGAGGGCACAATGAGGCTGGAGAAGCTTTTGTAGTTCAGTTGGCTGGAATGCAGAGAGCTTGAATAGGAGTGTGAAATCACACTGGAAAAGCTAGCTAGAGTCAAATTGGGAAGGGCCTCAGAATCTATCTGATCCAACCTCTTTATTTTACAGGTAAAGAAACTGAGTCCCAGGGAGTTTAAGTGATTGACTCAAGATAGAGTCAAAGATGAGATGAGGAGCTTGTATTTTATCCCTAAGGCAAGAGGGAGGGACAGAAGGTGTCTGACCTAGGGAGGAATATGGCCAGACCTTGTTTTAGTATCTGGCCTTCCCAATTCTGAGAGCAGGTCTTTTGACCCAATTCTTTTTTTTTTCTTTTGGGAGGGGGAATGGCAGGGCAATTGGGATTATGTGACTTGCCCAAGGTCACACAGCTAGTAAGTGTTAAATGTCTGAGGTCATATTTGAACTCAGGTCCTCCTGACCCCAGGGCTGGTGCTCTATTTACTGTGCCACCTAGCTGCCCCTTTTGACCCAATTCTAAGATGCCCCTCACTACCTACTACTACTAATATACTCATTACTGATCTTTCTTTTTTCATTAATTTTTTATTATGAACTTCTCAGCCATCATTAAACATGAATATTTCTGTATACAATGAGGACCAAAAAAGAAGAATGTGTATTAGACTATCAACTTATGTTACATACAATTTGGATTTTTTTAAAAGCATTTACTCAATTTAACATGGTAATCACAAGATACTATGGAGTATCTCCTGACTATTATTTTAGCAGGAGAGGCAGAGGCTGTGATGAAACTCCCCTATGACTAATTCTTCTCCAGTAGAGCCCGGCAGGGATTGGTCCTGCAATAGCAACTCTTGGACTCTTCCTAAGTATTGTCTCAGCGTAGAGCCTCTCCCTGGGCCTTTGTCTCCAGGCAGCATGTCCTGAGGTTCCTCTGCTCCCTCTATCCCAGAGGGCCAGTGTGCTTTAGGGGAGCTCTCCTGGGCATGGTGGACACAGGCCCTGTTGTTGACTTTTTTCTCCTCAAACAGTTAGCTCAAGCACAGGAGTCCAGAAGCTTAGTCTACTGATACTCCAAACCCCAGGACTGACTAATCTTCTCTCTAATAACATCTCCACATTCTTTGATGTCTGGCTTTTCCTAACTCCTCTCGCTCCCTATTGCCACTTCCAGACCCTCCCCTTGCCCCCAGCCTCCCTTAGCAAACCCTTTTCCTTTGATGTTCACTCTATTCAGATTTATCCCTCAGTCCAGATCTTGGTTGCATTTCTCTATCAGCCTCCTCCTTTCTCAAGGGGCTCAATATTAATATGGCATTTCCCTCTGTACCCTAACACCCCTCCCTTATATTAGGAGATTTCAACATACATGATATCCCTTCAAATATCTTAACCTCCTAGTCCTTCAAACTACACAGTTTCCATGGCCTGCTTCCTTCCCTCCATCTTGGCTACAAACTGGGATGTCACACCCTCCAACCAATCAGTTAACAAGTATTTGTCAGTACTGTGTGTTAGGTGCTGCACATACTAGTATAAAGAATAAAATGATCCCAATTTGGAATTGAAATAGTTTCTACAGTGTTAAAATGTGCCTTGGACGTTGCCATTACCCACAAGTATTCAACATCCTTGGTCAAAATCACTGTAACTCTTTGACCCATTCCCAGCCTCCTAACATTCTGCCTCTTCTGATGCCTTCATCCTCCTAAATCTGTTCTTCAACCTTACCATGATCTGAAATCCCTCTAGCCCTGCTATTTTTCCAAGTCATTACCCATACTTTGGCTTTACTTTCCTCTCTTCTCGATCTGAGAATCTCCTTGTTCCTACTCCCATAACATCTCTCAAATGTAGTCCCTTATCTCTAATAGTACAGCCACCCCTCTAATTAACTTTTAGTTAGTGCACTGTCCTCTATTTTTAATCCCTTTCTCTCTTGCCCTATCTGTTAATGTTCAATACCTTGTTGTTACTGAGTCATTTTTCAGTTGTGTCTTCATGACTCTATTTGGGGTTTTCTGAGCAAAGATACTACAGTGGTTTGCCATTTCCTTCTCCAGATCATTTTACAGATGAGGAAACTGAGACAAATAGGGTTAAGGGACTTGCCCAGGGTCACATAGCTAATAAATGTCTGGAGTCAGATTTGAACTCAGGAAGATGAATCTTCCAGATTCCAGGGTTGGCACTCTATCCGCTGCACCACCTTGCTCACACCATGCAGTGCCCCAACCCTGGATCACTCTCACCATCTACCTCCTTTGTTCCTACTCATGTATTCCTGAACAGAGCCTGAGGAAGTCATCCAATTTTACTAACTGGGTCCATCTCAAGTATATGTTATCTAATCTCAACTAGGCACATAAGGAAACAAAGCAATGTTTCTACTCCATAATGCTTGATTTTCTATCCAATTCTTCCAGAGGCTATTCCAAACCTTCTCTTCTCTCTTCAATCTTCCCATGTCACTCCACCCAAACTCTCATTTAAAGACCTCCCCTTATATTTTACTGAAAAAATAGAGGCCATTAGCCATAAGCACCCTCATTTCCCGAACACTACATTTTATAACCCTTGGGCATTGTTCCTCATTCTTTCCTCCTTTATTCCAATCTCAAATGGAAAGGTGGCCCTTCTCCTCCATGAGGCCAGCCCCCATCCATAAGATGTTGATCTCATTCCCTCCTATCTTCTCCAGCACATTACTCCTACAATCATCCTCTCTAATGTTCAATATCACCTTATATGCTGGTTCTTTCCCTGCTGCCTAAAAACACCCCAATTCTCTCTAATTCTTAAAAAACCAAACCCACAAATGTTCATTAGGCCCAATGATCCCCTCTAGCTATATACTAAATCTCACCTCCTTTTCTCAGTCAAATTCTAAAAACCCTTTCTGCTATCATTACTGATTTCTCATCCCTTTGCAATCTGGTCCTCAACCTTGACACTCGACTAAGACTACTTTCTCCAAAGTTACCCATAATGTAAGTGCCAAACCCAATGACTTTTTTTCTTCTCAATCTTTATCCTTCCTGACATCTCTGCAGCCTCTGATGCTGTTGACTATCCTCTCTTCCTCCTAGATACTCTTTCCTCTCTGGGATTTTGTGATGTGACATTCCCTTGTCTTTCCTTCTACCTTCTCTGACCACTCTTTCTAAGTCTACTTTGCTGGAGCTTCAGTCGTATCATGCCCCTCTAACAGAGGCTGTCCCTCAAGGCTCTGTCTTGGGGCCCTTTTCCCTTTTCTTTCTACAGTATTTCATTTGGTGACTTCATCAGCTCTTATAGATTTAATTATCATCTCTATTCAAATGAATCTAGCCATTGCTACCAGTTTGCTTCTCCTAAGAAGGCTCCCAGGCTTCATAGTGGGGTTATCACAGGCTTCCATACCCACCCAACCTGACTCATCTCATAGGGTAAGGGCTGCTATACCTATATATCCAGCCCTAGTCTCGCATCACCAACTAACTATCAGACATATCAAACTTCCTAGTATTGGTCCAAGAACCTCTTTTTTTTTCTTCTGGAGTTCGTAATTGTTTGAAAACAAGTTTATATAATTTGTTTTTATATTCCCTTCATGTCTGAATATATCCTTCTCTAGTACCTTACCCAGAGATCCAACCCTTGTCACCAAGAATAAAAAAGGAAGGAGACAAAAAGCAGTTTTGCAAAACTAACCAACGCATCAACTCAGTCTGGTAGTATATGCAGTGTTCTGTACCCATAGTTCCCCACCTCTGCAAAGAAGGAAGGGTGATACATTTTCTTACCTCTCTTGGGAGAGCCTCCTTAGTCATTACAATTATATAACATTGAATTTCAGTTTTTGTCTTCACTTTTACATCATTGTTATTGTGTATGTTTTTTTGCCTGGTTCTGCTTATTTCATTCAGCATTTGTTCATATAAATTCTCCCATGCTTTTCTCATCTTCACATTCATCCTGTTTTATAGCATAGTAATTGAATCTAATTCCATTACATTCATGTACCATAATTTGCTTAACCATTCTATAATCAGTGGTCATCTACTTTGTTTCCAGCTCACTGCTACTGCAAAAATTGCTGCTATAAATAGTTAGTGTCAACAACACCTTTCTTTCTGCCTTTGACCTCATTGGGATATATACCTACGACCAGAATCTCTGAGCCAATCAGGACTTCCATATCATAGCTCTCTGTGGTCCTTCCACTATCAGAGATTGCATCCCCTCCATGCCTTAGTGGATTGTTTCCTGAGTTTCTATGAACAAAATAAAAATTCACTCTCTCGCATCCAACCTTCTAATGATGATGAGCCTTCCAAATTTAGCCAGTCTGGTCCTTGAATGACAAACACATCAACCATTACCTGACCCATTCTCAGTGCCTTTTCACCCTGGGAAGACTTGCCTGAAATTGCAATCTATTGGCACAGCTTTTGGGAAACTCACTGTCCCCCCATGACACAATAACACAGAGGAGGAATTGGGCAGAGGAAAAATTTATTTAAACCCCCCCTCATACAGCAGATGAAGAAGGTCTTTTCTCTCCGTCTGAGGACCAGCACTCTTGGATGGGTTTGTGAGACTGAGGAAGAACAGCAAACTCACAGCCCAGGGAGCTGTCGACAGGGCTGAGGAGGGCAAGAGGAAGGGGGAACTAAGAAGCTTACAAGGTCCTTGTGAGCACCAAGCACGAAATTTCTGGCATTGCCACTACCAGCACCTACTAATGGCACCAAGAAAGCAGGCAGAGGAAAGAGCTGAGAAGGGACCTCCCATTCTCTCTCTCTCTTTCCTTCTCCCTCTCCCTCCCTCCCTCCCTCTCTCCTTCTCTCCTTCCCTCCTCCCCTTTCTCCCCCCTTCTCTCCCTTACCCTCCCCCCCCTCCTCTTTCTGTCTCTTCTCTCTCTCTCTCTCTCTCTTTCTCTCTCTCTCTCTCACACACACACACACACACATACACACACACATCTTGACCAGGGCCTTCACTCCTACAGATGCTCCAGAATGCCCACATAGTCATGAAGAGCACTTCTGCACATGCACCCACCCACACACACACACCACCCACACACACACACACACACACACACACACACACACACACGCTAATGCGAGCATACATGTGCACTCAGAACCGCACCACATATTCACATACATGGACAATTCCTGTCTTAGCTGTGTGACCTTGGGTCAGCTGACTGCCTTCTCTGGGCCTCGGTTTTCTTCTCTGTCAAATGGGAAAGTGACACGAGATGACTCCAGAGGGTCCTTCCAGCTCTGCAATGCTAGCCTTGTGTTTGCTCTGGCTCCTGCAGACATTGTGCTAGCCTGCTTTTTATTTATAAGCTTTGTGCCTCGTCCAGGAAGTCCCTTCTCTTTGCTTCGCTGTCTTCAGAGGGGGAGATCTTGTGAAAGCTTTCGAGATGGCCCGCCTTTGATTCCCTCCCTCTTTCTGACTTTCTGGACTTTAGAATCTCCAGCACCTCTGTTTCCTGCTCCTCCCTCTCCTCCCTCTTCTCTTCTTCCTCCTCTTCCCACTTCCTTCCTATGCCTGCCCACCTCAGCTGCCTCCCCACTTTGGGATGTAAGCACCTTGAGGGCAGGGCCTGTCCTTCCTTTGTTTGAATTTGTATCCACAGAGTTTAGTATAGTGCCTAGTACAGTTGTCCTTGTTGTCCACTCGTTTCAGTCATGACTGATTTCTTTACCCCATTTAAGGTTTCCTTGGCAGAGACACTGGAGTGGTTTGCCATTTCCTTCTCCAGCTCATTTGACAGATGAGGAAACTGAGGCAAACAGGGTTAAGTGACTTGCCCAGGGTCACACAGCTAGGAAGTGTCTGAGGCAAGATTTGAACTCATGAAGAGGAGCCTTCCTGACCCAGCACTTTATCCACTGCAACACCAGGCTGCACTGGTATATAATAGGTGCTCAACGAATGCATATTTCCTTCCTTCCTAAGGGCTCTTCCAGCTCTGAAGTTCTATTCTGTTAACTAGGGCTTTCTTTTGAGTGTTAATAAAGGTCCTCTCTTTGCGGTTCATTGTCCCCAGAAATGCAGCTGGGGTTCCTTAGCCTCAGCTGACCCTTCTTCCCACCCAACTGTACCCCTATCTTACAGTTCCTCCCCCCTCCTCCCCATCCCAGTGGGATTGTCTGGCTGGAACGGGAGGGTGGAGTGGGTTCAGGAGTGTGGGCAGCTGCTCCATGCCCAGTGCCGGTAACTTGGAACTGTACCCCTCCCTTCCCTTCCCTTTTCTTCCCTCCCTTTCCCGGAGGCTGCAACACCTGCCTACAGCCACCCCAGTCAAAAGCTCTAGCCTCCTGCCAGTCCATTAGGCGCCAAGCCAGGGCTGGAACTGAGCCCAAGGCAGAGCTGGAGCCAGAAATGGAGAAGGACCAGGAGCCGGGGACCTTGGCTGCCCATCCTGAGGCATAGGTTCAGGCCTCAGGAGGCACTGAGTCAGAAAGAGTGTAGAATAGGAGAAAGATCACTGAACCCAGAGTCAGGAAATCTGGGTGCAAATTCCGGCTCTGTCACTTCCCAGAGTGACCTTCAGCAAAATCCTCTTCTTCTCTGCACCTCAGTTTCCCCTTCTGTAAATTAAGGAGGTTGAGATCCTTCCAGCTATAAGATTCTGTCATTCCCTCTGCCCCTAGAAAGCCTTTCTTCTCCTGCTCCCCCTCCAGAAGATTTCTTACCCTATTTCTTCCCTTCTCTGGGCCTTAGTTTCTCCTATTGTGAAATAATAGGTTTAGACTAGATGAGTTACAGGGTCCCTTCCAGTTCTAAGTGCTCTGGTTCATGATTCTTTTACTCCCTCCCTCAACAAGCTACTCCTCTCATTCACCTGGCCTCCGCTCGTCTCCCTGCCTGTCCCTCTCTGTCTGTATAGCCATGTGGTTGCCTCTCTGCCTGTCTGCCTGCCTACAGAATCTGATCCAGATTCCTCTGTACCCCCCAGGCTCAGAGTAGGAAAATGGGGAGAAAGAAGGTGCTTGGCATTTATCCTCTTCCCCATGGGCTTCCTTGGTCCTATTCCAATCCCTTGGGTCAAGGCAGGAGTGGAAAGGCAGGGGTTGATGGGGATGGGAATCATTCACAGGAGTCAAAGAATCTAGGCCTCAGAAGGGAGCCAAGATCTTCCTGTCTAAAGGTTTCATTTTATGGATGAAGAAACTGAGACCCAGGGAGACTAAATAATTTGCCCAAGGTCAAAATGATTTTCCAGATCTTCTGACAATCTTACTGGGTTGTTTTGTTTTTTGTTTTTGTTTTTTGCTTGTTCCTACTACCTGCAAGTTGGGTTGATGTTTGATTCCTCAAGGGGATGCATCTTTGGCAGAGGGAGAGGTGGGAAATGAGGAGTGGGCAGCCAGAGCCCCATGTTAGCACTGGAGATCCTAGATCTGTGTCTCTCCATCCCCAAGGAGGCCTTCACTTTACCCTGAGCAGTGGTCATGGGCAGCAGCAGGGGGCTGAAAAGTGAGGAAAAACAGACAGGTCTGAGATGAAGGAGCTTTTTTCTGGGGGGATGGGATGGGAGCCAAGAGCTCAGGAATCAAGAGCAACATTCTCCACTCCTTGAGTCTCCTCTGGTCCTCTGTGGTGGTTCCACTATGGTATTCAAAGAGATCAGGCCCAGACAAGGCTGAGGGTGGGGGCAGCTCCAAGAGCAGCTGTGGGGAACAGCACTGCCAGCCAGCCTCCCTCCAAGAAGGCCCCTAGGCTTGGTGCTAGGGCTGTCCCTGGCTCCCACACCCCAGCTGACTCATCTCCTGGGACAGGGGCTGCCCGTGTATCATGCCAACAGTGCCCCTCCCTTCCTCTCCCCTGCAGGAGGGACCATTGGAGCCTGGGTGCCTACTGCCTGAAGCTCCTGAGTGGGGGCACTTCAGATGGGAACAAGGGAAGAACCAGCTGCTAGCAGCTGGCCTGGAGGACGGACAGGAGGCTGGCTTGAGTCCACAGGAGCTACAGTGCAGGAGTCTCAGACCAGGCGCTCACTGCTATTGAGACACAGCCTAGAGCCAGGAGAGGAAGAAAGCAGGGTCTTTAACCCCCGCTCATCCAGAGGCTACCCAGAACCAGTTCAGTGGGGCAGAGGGATGAGCACGGACACAAGCGCCTTTGCCTACTACTTCTATAACCTTGAGCAACTTAACCTCTCTGGAGTCTAAAATGAGGGGAGTTGCACCAGATGGCCACTTAGTATGATAGAATGGACTCAAAGGACCAGGGTTCAATCTCACCTCTGATGCTTACAGCTTGTGTGACCTTGGGCAAGTCATTGAACTTCCTGCCCTGTGCAGTTCCCTTACCTGTTAAATAAGGGACTGGACCAAATAGACTTCCAGCTCTAGAGCTCTGGTGCTATGTCTAGACAACTGCTGGTCCCTTCCAATCACAACCTATGATCCTGTGACCTCTAAGCTTCTCTCCACCTTTAAATCTCATGACCCTTCTCTTCCCCTCTGTCTCTTAACATCCACGCCTCTATCTTCCCCAATCATAATGTCTGATGTTTCCATCTATTGTCAATCAATAATTGGTTATTAAGTGCCTATTACTACTATGATGAGTGCTGAGACTATAAATACAGGGAATGAAACAATCTCTACTTGGAAGGAATTTACATTTAATCCTTACAATGACCTTATGAGGTAGGTACTATGGGAATTATAATCCCCATTTCACAGATGAGAAAACTGAGGCTAAGATAAAGGGATTTACTCAAGATCACACATCTAGAAAGTGTGAGAAGCAGTAATCAAAATCAGGAAGATAGATACGTTCAAGTGTCAGAAAAAATCATCCCCTCTGGTGTGAGGGCCTGCCAAGCCCTTTTCAGGGCTGCTTTCCACCTTTGGTGCCCACTTGCTGTCCAGCTCTCACTTGTGGCTCCAAGAAACTAAAGCATGTGCAATGGCCACACCCTGGTAAACAGTTTGGACAGATAGGCTAAAGCAGGCTGAGGGTACCCAAGGGGACTCAAACCCATCTCCATGAGTTAAGGGGGATGTCTATCCCAAACACGTGGAGACTTTCCCTGGCAGAATGAGAGGATAAGAACAATTGTGCCAGTGGTCATGAAGGCAGCTGAAGCAGGTGCTGTGGAGTGCTCAGAGCTTGGTCAAGGCCCTCCGTGGCATCTCAGGTCATCCAGTCATCTTAGCCGTTGTCTTGCTATTGGGCTCTGAAGACTCTGGAAGAGATAGTGAGGCTGATGACTTTGAGCAGCTCTGCCTCACTTAAATCCAATTTATGCTCCAGTCAAAAAATATCACCCAGACCATTTTACCATTTTGACCTATCTCAATGTTCTGGGATGACAGACAAGCAGGCATGGATACATCAGGAGCTGTAGTCACAGCCCTGCACACAGGTAGTCCAGACCATAGGATCGTCTTCTCACTGGACTAAAGCAGCCCTGGAATTCAGCAGTCCCCTGGGTGTCAGAGTTGCACTGTACTGCTCAACTCCTAGCAGGAGGAAGAAGCTTGGAAAAGTGTCCTAAAAATTATCTGCTTCACCCGATCCTGGCCTGGTTATCACAGCAGGTGGCGATCCCACCCCGAGGTCAAAACATAAAAAAATGTACTAAACTTTTGCAAAGATCACTTCACTCACCATTGGTATGTGAGATAAATAGCTGAGAGAGAGAGAGAGAGAGAGAGAGAGAGAGAGAGAGAGAGAGAGAGAGAGAGAGGAAGGATAGAATCTCCTACTCTATGCTACTTTCTCTTCCTCGTATTGTTGGGCTCTGGTGACTAAGACTTGCACTAGCTGGTCTTCCCGCTATCCACACAACCCCCTCATTTTACAGATGAAGAAACTGAGGCTCCATGAGATCATACAGGCAGTAAGTACCAGAGTCAGGAAGGACACTGGCAATCTGGAGTTCAACCAGTGAAGGGCAGCCAGGGTGCCAAAGTGCCTCAATATCACGTCATACGAGGGTCTGCTGAAGGTACTAGGGATATTTAGTCTAGAAAAGACTCTGGGAAGACAGAATTGCTGAATTCAAATATTTGAAGGATTACTGAACCCAGGTCGTCTGATTCCAGGGCAAGAGCTCTTTCTATTATCTTATT
Organism: Pseudochirops cupreus; assembly: GCA_028627135.1. Taxonomy (NCBI): domain Eukaryota; kingdom Metazoa; phylum Chordata; class Mammalia; order Diprotodontia; family Pseudocheiridae; genus Pseudochirops; species Pseudochirops cupreus. The sequence goes on from CM053582.1 coordinate 118,078,337, forward strand.
CTAGGTCCTTGACTAAGACTACTCCCATAACTAACTTTCTCTCTCTCTCTTTCTCTCTCTCTCCCTTTCTCTCTCTCTCTCTCTCTCTCTCTCTCTCTCTCTCTCTCTCTCTCTCTCTCTCTCTCTCTCTCTCTCTCTCTCTGTCTCTCTCTCTCTCACACACACACACACACACACACACACACACATACATCTCTCACCTTAGCCTTTGGGGGCAGCTAGGTGGCTCAATGGATAGAGCACCAGACCTGGAGTCAGGAAGATTCATCTTTATGAGTTCAAATCTGGCCTCAGACACTTACTAGCTGTGTGACTCTGGACAAGTCACTTAATCCTGTTTGCCTCAGTTTCCTTATCTGTCAAATGAGCTACAGAAAGAAATGGCAAATCATTTCAGTGTCTTTTCCAAGAAAACCCCAAATTTGGACACGACTGAACAATAACAATCCTCGCCTTAGATTAATTCTCTGAACTGCCTTAGTTCTCTGAAGTCATTGATACCAGCCTAACTTAGCTACTGCTCAGATCCCAGAGGGCCAAGCACATTATAATCAATGGCCTCATGACCATCTTGCCCACTCCTCCCAAGCCATCTGTGCCTAGTGTGACCATAGCTTATGGTTCCATGCTTAAGGCATGGGATCCTTCCAACCTGGATGAACTTTCTCTGAGTCTCAGTTTCAACCTGACTAAGCTAGGGGTAATCATACTTGCACTACCTATCTCATACAGCAGTGGTGGTGAAAG
>CM053582.1:118080801-118128301 GCA_028627135.1 Pseudochirops cupreus
ATGTGTGAGTAGATATATGGATGAATGGATGGATGGATGGATGGATGAATAGATAGATAGATAGATAGATAGATAGATAGATAGATAAATAGATGAACAGACAGATAGATGAATGAATGGATGGGTCGACATAAGGATAGATATAAATAGCCACGTAGATAGAAGTATTTATTAATGACTAAGTACCAGTATTGTACTAAGAACAAAAGCAAGATGGTTGCTGCCTTTGTGGGACTTAACATTCTAACAGAGGAAGACAACACTTGGAAATTGTTGAAAAGCAAAGTAATGAGGAGAAAGTAAAAGGTGTAGAGGCCTAAGCCCTAAGAAGATAAAGCAAAGCTCAAGTATGGTGTTCCTTTTTGCATGTTTATTACTGCCCACTAAATTTAATACGTATAAACTTATTCCAAAAACAAAGAAACAAACAAAAAGAAGCTGAAGGTTTTAAGAAGTGGATGAGGGGATGGATCCCAGGCATAGAGGATGTGTCATCTGTGAAAAGGCAAAGAAATGAGAGAGGAGGGGAGGCAAGAAAGAAGGGATGGAGGGAGAAAGAGGAAGTATGTTGAATTTAGAGAAGAGTAAGTAGGTCAGTTTGTCTAGAATATACAGTGTGTGAAAAAAGAGCAACGTGAACAAGTCCAGAAAGGCAGGCTGGCATCAAATTGTGAGGGGCCAAGCAGAGGAGAATGAGCTTTGTCCTGGAGGTAACAGGGAGCCAGTGAAGGTCCTTGAGCAGATAGGTGAGATGGCCAGGTTGTGCTTGAGGAAGATTCCTTTGGCTGCTGCATGGGAGAAAGAAGGAGTCTAACAACAAGGCTGTAGTCATAATCAAGGTAAAAGTGTTACTGCTCTGAGCTAGGAGACTATGCGAGTGAAGAAGGTAGATATGAGACTTGTGGACAGAGAATGGCCATGGCACCAGATTCTTCCCTCCAGAACCAAACGGAGCAAGCCCATCCCTCTTTTACATGAGTCCTTACTTAAAGTCAATAACTATGCACCCTTACCCCCACCACCTCTCCCAAGTGTTGTCTTCTCTAGGCTACCCATCCATCCCCCAATCCAAGGTCAGGCCCAAGCAGACCCCCAGCTTCTGCAGGCTGGCATATGGGGTGAGGGATTCCCCTGCCAACCCCTAGCACTCAGCCCCAGCCAAACACATGTAGTCAGGGTAGGGCAAAGCATCAGGAAGAACCTGCATCCTCAGAGGCCCTTAGTCATCTTCTCCAGACTTGGAAGTGTGGGTGAATCCTGCCCATTGACCTGTTACGTGTATCTGGAGCAGGTTTAGGTAGACACTGGGGCTGGGACCGGGGAGGGCAAGCATCAGTTGGGCCCTGTGGTCCTAGTCTCCAGGAAACCTGACACAGGGCCCTAACTCAGGATGGGGTGAGAGCAGAACTGCCTGCAGGCCCCCTTCAGGGGTCACTGAGCTAATGGAACATGCCCAAGAGTGTAATGCCTGGAATACGCACCCTCCCTCTCTGCCTCTGCCTCCTAGGGTACCTGGCTCTTCTCAAAGCTCAAGGGCCACTACCAACAACAATAATGACTAACATTTATATGGTTCTTACTATGTGCCAGGCACCTTACAATTATTGATTCATTCTATCCTCATGACCCTAGGAGGTGGGTGCTACTATTATCTTCATTTTACAGATGAGGAAATTGAGGCAAACAGGGTTAAGTGACTCGCCCAGGTCACACAGCTACCAAGTGCCTGAGGCCCAATTTGACCTCAGGTGTTCCTGACTCCAGGCCCTGAGCTCTACCCACTGCACCACCGGCTGCCACAAGGCCTTCCCAGATCCACCCCCCATCCAGATGCTTCTCTCCGTCTACTCCTTCCCCAACACCTTGTGTCAATTCTGTATACATTTTGATAGGGACATATCCTCCCCCACCCCCCAAGCTGGATCATAAGCTCTAAGAAGGCAGGGCCTTTTCATTGTTTTGTCTTTATATACCCAAAGTTTAGGACAGGCTGGGCAGGAAGGCATGTGCATGCATGTGGATTGTATGTTGTTCTCTTTGTGAGCATGCATATGTGTGCATGTATGTACAGGGCATATGGTCCCTGTTTGCATTGGCATCAGTGGGGTACCTGCCAGCACTGATTGATAATTCATCTTTTCTATGCTCCTGCATTGGTGTGTGTGTCTGTCTGTCTGTCTGTCTGTCTTGTCTGTGGTATGTGGTGTATGTGCATACGCATGTTGTGTGTGTATGTGTGCGTGCATGTATGTGTGATGCATGGGGTGTGTATGCATGTGTGTATGTGTGTGGTATGCGTGCGCGTGTGGTATGTATATACACATGTGTGTGTTTGAGTGTATGCCCACATGTGTATATATGTATGCGTGCATGTGTGTGATATGTGTGTGTGATGGCATCCGTGTGTCTAAATGTGAGTGCATGGCAGTATGCCCGTCCTCTGTGTGACTGCTTCTGTGAGAGGCCCTGTGTATCTGTGTCTGTGCGTCCCCACGTGTGCCAGAGCACCAGAGCATGTGAATTCATGCTCCTTACAACGGGAGGCTGGGGAAGGGGGGAGGGGGCATAAGGGACTGTCAATGGCCAGGACAGGGAGGCTGAGACCCAGTGTGGGTGCCCAGCAGGAGCCCGGCATTTTCTGGTGAATCAAAGAGACTACATCAAAGGGCTGGGGGAGAGAGGGGGGCTGCCTTCAGAGGAAGGGAACCACTGCAGCTCTCATCCCTCCCACACTCTGCACTGACCCCAAAGGGAGAAGAAGGGAAATTTCAGGATGGACTGAGAAAGGGCAATGGTTGGCACAGAAACCTCCCCCTCCACGAGCACACATATACTCCCCCCCCTTTCTCTCTCTCTTTCCTTTCTCCTCTCTCTCTCTCTGTCTCTGTCTGTCTGTCTGTCTATCTGTCTCTCTCCATTCCCACACCCTTTTAGCTGCAGCCAGTGTGACTCCTTGATGTCACCAACTTCGCCTCATGCCCACTCAGGGCTCAGAGTGCCAGGCTTCCTCTTTCCCAGGATCCAACTCCTTTGCTTCTCTCCAGAATCTTCCTCCTTGGGAGAAGACACCAAATAGAACCTCAGAACTGGAAGGAACTCTTCTAGTCTAATTTTCTGCCCATTGTGGCATAATGAAAAGATTAAAGGATTTAAATGCAGAGCACCTGGGCTTCAGTTTTGGCTCCTAATACCTGTGTGACCTTGGGCAAGTTGCCTTTCCTCTCTGGGCTCAATTTATTCATCAGTTAAATGAAGGCGTTGGACTCAATCTCCAAGGTTCTTTCCAGTTCTGAATTGTATGATCTATTCCCCCATCCAGGTCCCCTCCCATTTTATAGATATAAAAGTAGTTTCACCTTAGGGCCTTCTCTAATAATAATCTCTGTGATTAGTTTTGTCCTAAATGAGGGTTTCCCCTGGGAATACCAGAATTCGACCTGTCTCTCTCCCAGAAAAGGCTTTCAGCTCCTGCCAAAGCATTCAGGCTAACAAGGCACTGGATGTAGGATGGGTTTTATTCAACCTGGGGTGGGGGTGAGGAACAAAGAAGAGACTCATACCTGAACCCCTCTGTACAGAGAACTCTCTTCACCTTTCCCTGAAGATATTAGGCAGCCCTCCCCTCTCTTCTCTCCCCCCAGAATTGGTACCACATTCTTTCTGTATCCCTACAACACATGTGATTAAAAATCCCATCAAAGGAATGGGTCTGGGGTGCTCCCTGTTGCATGCAAATTTCTGATCCTTCTTCTCCTTTGGGTTCCCCATAGATGGTGCAGCCTTCAGGCTTCTCTCTAGGACCTAGAAATGCCAAACTTCTCCATCTCCTCTGGTTTCAGTTCATGTCACAAAACCTAGAGTGTGAGCATTAAAGCCTCCACGATGTGGGAGCCCTGTCCCCACCCTAAAATCCTCTAGTTCAACCCTCACCTGAGCCCTTGTTGCTACTCCTTCAATAAGTGGTCAGCCAGCCCTTGTTTGAACACGTCCAGTAAACGGGAGTGCACTGTCTCCCAAGGCAGCCTATTCAGATTTTGTGAACAATGTAAATCTGAGGAAGGTTCCCCCATATCATTTAAATTTGCCTCTCTACAATTCCTTTTTCTCCATCCTGAACCCCTGATTTTGCCCTTTAAGACCAAGCAGAGTAAGCCTAATCTTTCTTCCACCATAGCCATTTTTTTGAAGGCAATGGGGTTAAGTGACTTGCCTAGAGTCACACAGCTAGTTTCTGAGGCAGGATGTGAACTCAGGTCTTCCTGACTCCAGGGCCAGTGCTTTATACCAATAGCCTTTTAAATACTTGAAGACAGGCTACTATGGGTCTGTCCCCCAACCCTGTATTCAGCCTTCCAATCTTCAGGCTAAACATCTCCAGTTTTCTTGGCTAATCTTTTCATGGCAAGATCCCTAGGCCCTTCATGCTCCTGGCTAGCCTCCTCTGATAGATCTCCCGGCATATCAATGTCTCCTAAATTATGACCCCCAGAGTGAGTACAATAATCCAGATGTAGTCTGAGTAGAGTTGAGTACTTCCTCGTATGACTGTGCCCCCCAATGCTCTCCCATTTGTCTACACCTTCTCCTCCACATCTGTGTCCTGCCCTTCCCAGAACCTGGCAGTTTCCCTCAGATCCCTGGGCCCTTCCTTCTAGGGCTGTTCTTGACTGGCTCTACAGGAGACTTGTTCTATCCTTGTCAACTGTGAGACCCAGAGAAGTACCTGAGTCATTAGGGTTCAGGCAGTGAGGTTTAAGGAAGGGATCCCCCCCATCCTTCCTCTCTTATCATCATCACCACAAGGGATCTCTGGGAGCCCTGGAGGGGGGAGGGTGGGGGTGGAGCAGGCTGGGCCCAGGGCTGGGTTCTCCTAGCAACAGGTCTCCTGGGGAAGTCCTGTCTACAGAGGAGCCCTGGGGGAAGCCCACAGGCTGAGCAAGTAAGTGTTGGGGGCAGGGAGGTAGAGGAAGCCTGGAGCCAGCTGTCTAGCTGTGGGAGGAAGGGAAGGCAGAGAATATCCATGCTGAGGAAAGATCGGAGTGGAAGTCGATTGTGATCAGGCCCCCGCCTCAGCCCCCTTCCCTTGTAAGATAGGGGATGAAGAAATCTGCATCCTGTCTTTCTTTTCAAAAAGACAAGGTCTGTCTCAAAGGAACACCTGCTAGAGGTAATTGCCCTGGAGCCGACAAATCCGAAATCCTTCAATCCTGACTTGGCCATGCATGAACGAACTCTGGCCTGGAAGTCAGGAGGCCTGGGTTCTGCTGCTCTGCTGCTAACCCCCCAACCCCTCCCAGTCCTTTCTCCCTGTGCTCAGAAAGGGGCTCAGATCATATCAGTTAGTAATAATTTATATTTATGTTGTACCTTATGGTTTGTAGACTCCTTTACATCATCCATTATCTCCTCTGGTCTCTAAGTCCCTTTCTAGCCGTAACATTCTGTGTTTATAGAGCTCGGGTATGGAGTATGAGCAGTTCAGCATCCTAGAGTTTAGAATCAGAGGCCCTGGTTTCAAATTCAGACTCAGCTATTTATACTTGGCGTACTGAAGTTGTCATTGGGCAAAACACTTCACCTTTCCAAGCCTCAGTGTTCTCCCCTCTGAATTAGGGATGAACTTATACCACCTACTTAATGGGGTTGTAATGAGGATAAAGCTTTCTAAGTCTAAAGGCCAGATAGCTTGATTCTTATGTCATTATTAGATTACAGTATCACCAATTACTGGCTGTGTGACCTAGGCAAGGGCCATCCACTCTCAGGTCTACCCAGAAATCTTTTAGCTCAGGGGTTCCTAACCATTTTTGTGTCCCTCCTCAGTGTACTCAAGCCTTAGGCCCCTCCTTAGAATAATAGCTTGAGCTCACATTCATAATTGAAGAAGATGCTAAATTTCCAGTTAAAGGTTAGTGAAAATAAAGCTGTCACTTTTTCTCCTCCCAATTCACACAATTCTCCCTGAAGTCTCTCCATGACCCCTGCAGTAGGGGGAGAGGTGAAGAACTCCTGTTTTAGAGGAAGGTGTGGCAGATCATAGATTTAGAGATGGTTCCGGCACGCCCGCCTCAATTTTACAGATGAGAAAACAGAGGACCAGAGAGGCAAAGTGACTGGTCCAGCATCACATGAGTGACAAAAAGTGACACTATACCACAATATAAGAAGACAGGATTGAAGATCTGGGGAACCCATAGATCCAAGAGAGGGGCTCTAGATAAAGAGAAGGGTATTGTGCGCCCACAGTCTTGCAGGAGGATCCAGGCGTGAATCTTGGCTCTGCTTTGCACATTCTACTTATGGGGCATTGGGTAATTAATTTTTCCTGCCTGGGTCCCTTTGTAACAGGAGGATGTCAGAATGGATGGCCTCTAAGGTCCCTTTCAGATTTAAATTCTATGATCAAAAAAGCTCCATCTCTTGTTCCTCTGGCCCTTCACACACACACACACACACACACACACACAGCCGCCAGAGTTTGTCCGTGCACTGCTTGTTGACAGTATTCACAAGGGGAAAGCATAATTGCAGAAATAGCATCAATGAGGTTATAGGTAAGTGGAGCTGTGCAGACAGAAATCCATGCAGTGTGGCCAGGTGGCTCCAGCACTTCCCAAGATATCCCAGGACCCTAGCCTACCCCCGTCTCCTCCTCACCAGCCCCTCCAACTTCCTCCTCCACTGCCCCTGCCTGCCCCAACTCCTCACTGCTCTGTGCTCAAGCTGCTCCATCTGGTTCTGCCCCTTCCTCCCATCTGCCAGCAAGGCACTGCCCCCTTCCCCTGCCCATAAGGGAAGTAATAGCCCTCAACTACTCTTCCTCCCCACCCTCATCACTCCTGCCACATACAGATACTGAATGGTAGCACCACGAGGTGGTCAGGTTCTGCTCTCCACCTTCCAGGCGATGCTCTGGCATTTAGGGGATTTCTCAGATGACCTCATCCCTACGATGAGTCTTAAACTCTTGCCTAGGCACACTTGGGGCACAACTTTGGGAAGCATCTTTCTCACATGAGGAATGGGAGGAAAATTAAGGATGGGAAGGGAGATACAGGAATTAAGAAGAAGAGATGAGAACAGGGAGATGCACAGAGACAAGGTTGGGGGAAAGTCAGGAGTAGAAAGGAGAAACAAAGAGATGGGGGCAGGATAGAGAGAGTGGGAGGAACTGAGAAGGAGATACAGAGGCAAAGAGAGGGAGACATGGGGATAGGAGGAAGAGATGGGGAGGGAGAGTCATAGGGAGAGGAGGGAGGAACATAGACAAGACAGAGGGAGGGCGTCAGGGAAAAGGGGCAGCAAAAGGCAGAAATAGGAAGCAGAGGGAGAGGAGGAAGGGGAGTGAGAGAGAAACAAGGAGAGACAGAGATAGCACAGACACAAAGGGGAGAGACAGAGACAGAGAGAGACAGAGAGATACAGAGACAGAGAGAGGAGGCAGAGGAGAGAGAGAGAGAGAGAGAGAGAGAGAGAGAGAGAGAGAGAGAGAGAGAGAGAGAAAGAGAGAGACCAAAGACGACTGGGAGAGAGGCAGGGGCAGAGATGGAGGCAAGAAGAGACAGGCAAGGGTCATGAGAGAGAAAGGAAGGCAAAGGAGCTAGATGTGATGGGGGTAATGGATGGGGGATGAGGGTGAGGAAAGGGCTGGAGGTAGGACAGGGGTGGCAGGGACAGCTCAAATCCTCCTCATCCCTCAGATCCCAGTTCAAGCTCCACCTCCTCCAGGAACTCTTTCGTGGCTCAGGGAAAAAGGACCATGGATGGGCTTTTTCTTGGTATCTATCTGGAGCCCAGGGGATTCCGGGATTCTCCCTTCTTGACCCCTGGCTAGGGCCTTAGGCTGGCAATGCCCTCCATTCAAGTTCTCTCTGCCACCCTTGGCCTCCAGGATGGGTGGCATACCCTGAGGCTCCAGGCTGCTCTCTCAGCCTGGACTCCCAGGCTCCTGTTCACCCATCCTCACCCACTTCATGTCTCATCTACTTTCCTGCCTTCCCAGGGCTTTTTAGGTATAATCACAGCGCCCCCTGGTGGGCCTGGGCCAATACTGCCACCATTGCTCAGCTCAGAGCCAGGGGACTGGAAATTGTGGCACTTGGGTGGGAAGGATACTGGAAAAGGAAGGGAGTCTCCTAGAGTTTTAGGATTCAGAGCTGGAAAGTATCTTCAAGATTATCATGAGAAGTTTGTTGGAGTCAGGATCAATCTCTGTCACTTCCTAGCTGTGTGACCCCTGGCAAGTTAATTGATGGGTCTGTGCCTCAGTTTCCCTCAATTATCAAACAAGTTCTTGCACTACAGTGTAGTTGTGAATAAAGTGCTCCACAAACATTGGAGTGCTGTAGAACCTATAATCTGTTTATCACCTAGTCCCACCTCCTCATTTTTACAGATGAGGAAACGAAGACCCATAATGGAGAGGTGATTTGTCCAAGGTCCTGAAAATGTTGACCTAGCTAGAATTCAAAACCGCGTCTTCTGACTCCAATCTAATTTGAATCAAAAACATCTAGTAAATGCCATCTATGTGCTAGGCATGGGGCTGGGATGCAGAGACAAAATGGAAAACAGCGCAAGCCCAAAGAGAGCTCACATTCTACTTTTGGGACACGACTTGTAAACTGGTACTTATAGACATGATAATAGGAGGTGAGACAAAACACGAATAACTGAGGAGAATCAGGAGAGTTTTCCTGCAGGAAGTGGCCTCTGAGCTCCAACCCCAAGTCCAGTGCTCTTCACCTTACACTGAGGAAGGAAATGGGCAGGTGAGGGGACCTGGGAAGGGCACCTTCCCCTAAACCAGCCCTCTTCTGCCACCTGCCTTTTGGCTTTCTCAATCCTTTGCCTTTGTTTATTCAAGAAGTCAACAAAGCCCTGTGTCCAGGGCCCTCTACAAGGGACATGGTATAGAGGGAGATGAATGGGACACAGTCTCTGCTCTCAAACTCTGCCATCCTCTCTAGTACACAATTCATTCAGATGCAACAGATGGCCAGATGGGATCAGGATCGTAGGGGAAGGACAGATAGAAGATCATGGAATTTGGAGGAAGGTGTGATGGGGGAAGCCTTACTGGAAGAGGGAGCATCCCAAGCTGGATCTTGAAGAATAGATTTGGAGAGGTAAGGGTAATAAGAGTAATGATAGCTTACATTTATATGGTGTTTGAATGTTGACCAAGTACATAAAATATCTCATTTGAGCCTCACAATAACCCTGTAAGGTAAGTACTGAAGGAAGTACCAATCCTATTTATAAATTAGGAAACTGAGGCTAACAGAAGCTGAGTCACACAGCTGGTAAAATAGGAAGCAAGTTCTGAACCCACATCTTCCTGATTTCAATCCAGCACTCTACCCACTAGACATCTCAGGATGAAGAAAAATCTTTTCATGTTCAAGTGGCTGGCAGAAGAATGAGGGAGAAAGAGGCTTCCAGAGGGCAGAGGGATATTGGAGATGGGAGGAAAGGGGAGAAGAGAATGGCTCACTTCAGAGGTGCCCTGGAAATGCCTCTGTGATGACCCAGTGGTGAGAGGGATCCTGATCCCTGGTTAGCACTGTTGCCCACTCCTAGGGGAAATAAGAAGAGGAGGGGGAGGAGAGGGAGATGGAGATATAGCCCAGAAGCAACCCAGACCAGTGTACATCATTTCCCAGCAGGTGGAATGTGTTGCCTATGTTAGTGTCCTAGATAGAGAATTGGAGTTGGAGTTAGGAAGATCTAGGTTTGAATCCTGCCTGAGAGACACTCGGTGTGTCACCCTGGATACGTCACTTCACCTTGCTGGGTCTCAGTATCTACATCTATAAAATGGGGATGATTATAGCATCTACATCCCAGAGCTATTATGGGGCCCAAGGTATAACGTGTACAAACCAAATCTCAAAAGTAAAGAGCCAGTCAGCCCTAATCTACATTTTGTAGAATATACAAAATGAGGACCCAAGCAGTTTGACTTTTATCCCCAGGCCCTAACACATAGGAATCACTTCTTAAGTGTTTCTTGAACTGAATTGGATTCATAAAATCCTAGATTGTCCCAGTTGGCACAATAAGGGGAGGGGAGGTAATAAGCATTTATTAAATGCCTAGGACATGTCAAGCACTATTTCATTCGATCTTCACAACCAAACTGAGAGGTGTGATAATTATTCCCATTTTGCAGTTGAGGAAACTGAGGCAGGAAGAGGTTAAGTGACTTTCCCAGGATTACAAAGCTAAGAAGTACCTAAGGTCAGATTTTAACTCAGGTCTTCTTGACTTGTCTTCTTGATAGACCAGGGCTCTATCCCCTGTGCATCCAGCTGCCCAAAGAGAGGAGATTTGATGGGGATCATTGAGTCAGTATCTGTAAGGAGGACCCCTGGTCTGGGGGTGAGGGTTTGTCCACCCCTAGAAAAGGTTTTGCCCCCCTCTCTCCAGAAAAAGGCTTCTTCCAGGGTGCCCTCTGGTGGCTGGTGCACCTGTGCCAGTGGCTGTGCCCAGGTGCACGTTCCTGGGTCCCAGGACACTCCTGGGGTCTGAGGTGGAGCTAGGGTAGGTTTGGAGTTGGTTCTGAGCTGGATCCTCTGCAGTGCCTCAGCCTTTCTCTCCCGGCCTCATTAAAATGCAGACGGCAAATGCAGAGCCGTCAACAAGGTCACTGGAGAATGAAGAGCAACAGAGATTGAGCCAGTGGCAGGAACATGCCTAGCCCAGCCCAGCCAGCTCCTCTTAGCTCAGCTCAGCTCAGCTCAACCCAGCTCAGAGACGGAACTCAGGCGTCTTCCTCCCCCTAGCCCTTCCCTCCCCCCCTCCTGCCATGTTCCTTTCAGGATCAAAGAATGAGAGAATTGGAACCATCTTCCTTTCTCCACCTGCTCCTTCCCCTCCTCTTCTTTTCCTCTCTCTGCAGCTTTTCTCCTCTCCTCCACCCCTTCTTCATCTCCTCTTCAACCTTTCTTCTCTTCTCATCCTTACTCTCTGTTCCTCACTTTCCCCACCCACCCCACCCCACCCCACCTTCTTCTGTCCTCTCTGGTCTTCCTTGATCTTCCTTTAGTCTGCTCCTCCCTTTTTGCTTCCTTCTTTTGCCCAGTGTTCAATGTCCAGGACTCCCAGCTTCCGTCTGCCCTTCCCCTCCCCATCAATGAATACCCAGCCTGTTTGTCATTCCCTCAGGGCCCATCCCTCTACTGTTGGGCAGATAGCCATCCAGTTTACTTGGAAAAACTCCAGTGGTTGAGAACTCACTACTTCCCAAAATAGCCCATTCCCATAACTTGAATTACTAGGAAGATTCTCCTTATACTGAGCATAAACCCCATGCCCCACATCTCCTCCCCCCCCCCCATCTTTGTCCCTAGTTCTTTCCTTGGGGGCCAAGTAGATCAAACGTACTCCCTTTTGTCTCTGCCTTTCATAGTCTTCAAAAAAGCAACAACCAAATATCTTCTCTCCTCTAGGAAAAAACATCCCTAATTCCTTCAGTAAATCTTCTGACACCAGTCCTCTCATCATGCGGTCACCTTCCTCACCAGACTCTTCTATGTCAATGTCCTTCCTGAAATGGGATGCCCAGAGCAGAATATGATACTCCACATGAGGCTGGAGTCATTCAGCCAGTTAACCAGCATTTGCCAAGCCTATTATGTGCCAGGCACATAAAAGCATTGGAGATGCAAAGAAAGGCAAAAGTCAGTGCCTGCCCTCAAGGAGCTCACAATCTAATGGAGGAAGCAAAGGGCAAATACAAACAAGATAGAGACGGAAAAGACTGCAGGTAATCAGCAGAGGGAAGGCAGAGGAAATTTAGCTGGGACTTAAATGAAGCCAGGGAAGCAAAAAAAAAAAGGCAGAGAGGAGGAGAGGGAGCGCTAGGCATGGCAGTCAGTGAAGATGTCCAAAGTTGGGAAACAGAGCATTTAGTCTGAGGAGCATCAAGGACACTAGTGACAGTGTGTGGGAAGCACAGAGAAGGTTGGAGAACAGGACATACAGAAATTGTTACTCTCCTCAGTCTGAACAGTAGATTTGAGCGTATTCATCTAAGGGCACAATAGCAGCCCCACCAGGGGTGGGACCATCCTATGGAAGCTCAGGCTAAAATGTCTAGAATTTATCTGGATGGTCACGAGAGTCACAGAAGGTGATTCCCCTGAGTAGGGGAGTGACATCAAACCTGTCCATTAGAAAGATGACTATGGCAGCTTAAATACAGCATGATTTCTCTTCAGGGAAGAAATTAGAAGAAGGAGATTAGCCAAGACACTAGCAATAAGAGACAAGAGGAGAGGACAGCAGAGCTACTGGAACAAGGGGAAAGAGGTGCTAGGGAAGGAGGGAAATGAGAGCCAGAGGATGAGAAGGAAAGGAAGATGGGAAAGGTCATTGGTGGGGATAGAGTTCCTGCCCTAGAGTCAGAGGATCTGAAAGAAAGAAAAGAAGGAAGGAAGGAAGGAAGGAAGAAAAAAGAAAGAAAGAAAGAGAGGGAAGGAGGGAGAAAGGAAGGAAGAAATAATGAATGAGAGAGAAAGAAAGGAAGAAAGAAAAAGAAAGGAAGGAAGGAAGAACAAAAGAGAGAGGAAAAGAAAGAAAGAAAGAAAAAGAAAAAAAAAAATTTCATTGGTAAGGGGACTGGCAATCCGGGTGAGAGAGAAGATAGAGGTGAGAAGGAAAGCTCAAGCAAGAAATATGTACAAGCCATGGAGAAATGGTATCTTTGACTGGCAGGAAAAATATATGTAGGCAAACATCCAGGAAATCAAAGCTTTTGGAGGAATGCCTCTTTCTTCCCTGATCTCCATTTGGTGAAGGCCATCTGGGGAAGGCGTCTCCTCAGGGTGGGGCAGAAGGAAGGGACCATAGAAGCCAGACTCCCTGGGTGGCCATTCTTACTCTGCCCAAAGTCCAGGCTGCCCAGCAGTAAGGACAAGCAGATGGACAGCCCAGCCTAATCCCATTATCATCCCATCCCTTCATTCTTCTCCATGGCCAAAGCCCTTGAAAAAGTTGTCTACCCCAACGCTTCCACTTCCTCACCACCTGCTCTCTCATTAACCCCCTTTCATGCTGGCTTCCATGTCCACTAGTCCAATGAAATCTTTCCCCAAGGTCACCATGACCTCTTGATCACCAAATTTTATAACCTTTTTTTTTTCAGGTTGCATTCTCCTAAACTTCTCTTCAGCTTTTGACACTATTAGCCCTCCTCCTCCTTTCACATGCTTGGCTTCAAGCTATTCCTTTGGCTCTAGAGGCATTACAATCTCCAGATTCCTTACTTCTTCTTGGTCTTCTTCTGAAGGCAATCAGGGTGAAGTGACTTGCCCAGGGTCACACAGCTAGTAAGTGTCTGAGGCAGGATCTGAACTCAGGACTTCCTGACTCTAAGGCCAGTGTTCCATCCACTATGCTACCTACTTGTCCCTACTTCTTACTTCTTAAACCACCCCTCTATTATCTTCAGTAGCTCTTATGGAAACTACCTCTTTGACGTCTCTCAAATCTTTTTCCTCTTCTCTAGGTCCAGGCTTTCATTAACATGTCCCTAGTCTATTACAATTATCAGGGCCTCCTAACAGGTCCCAGCTTCATAATGCTCACTCCATTCCATCCTTCCCAAGCTGGCAACCTGATCTTCCTCAGGTGTGTCAGCCCTTCTACTAAAAACATTCACCTATGGCTCCCTATTGATCTAAACCCCTGTTTCTTTCCTTCCTGTCCCTCCACCATCTGTCACCTCCTTTCATTCTCAGCCTCATCTCATTTTACTCTCTTAAAAGAACACTACGTTTCAAGAAAATTGGACAACTCTCCAGTCCCCAAAATCAAACTGTCCTCTAATGCCTCTGTGTCTTTCCCTGGGCTGCTCCCCATGTTTGGAATGCTCTCCTTGACACTTTTCAACTGATGAATTCCTACCCCTCCTCTAGAGCCTAACTCAAAAACAAGGTAGGTGAGGTACAGTTAAACAGTGAAATGTGTGAAAAAAAAAAAAAGATCTAGGGGGTTTAGCGTACTGAAAATCAGTGGTGTGATATGGTGGCCAAAAAAAAAGCTGATGGAATCTTGGGCTTCATTAAGAGAGGCCTAGCTTCTGGGAACCAAGAGGAGGTGATGATCCCACTGTGTTTTTTTTTTAAATTTTATTCATTTTCTTTGTAATTTATGGGATAAAACAAACATTTCTGTAACAGTTTAATAAAAAATGATTGCATGTGAAACTAGAAATCAATTATATGCAATTTGCTACTTCTTTTAAATATATAATAAAGTTATCATGTAAATTTCTTCTTTTTTTTTCTTCCCTCCTCTCCCACCCCTGCTCTAAAAATGGCTACCATTAGACGTGTGTGTGTGTGTGTGTGTATACATAAAATCTAAAATCATTGTATACATATTTCTATTTAATCAGTTCTTTCTCTGGATGGAGATAATGTCTTCCTTCATATGTCCCATTATATTCTGCCCTGGTCAGCCCACATCTCTTCCAGTCCCTACAGTTTAGGGAGGATAACGATAAATTAGGGAATGTCCAGAAGAATGGTGAAGGATCTCAAACCCAATCAGTTGAGGTCACTGGAGATGAGTTGGTTGGAGAAAAGTCAATAGGGCCATGGCTGTTGTCTGAGCATTTGAAGGACTGGCTGTCTTGTGAAAGAGAAATCGGTAGACTTCTGTTTGACCCCAGAGAGCAAGATGAGGAGTGAGGGGCGAAAGATGCAGAGAAGTAAAATTTAGGCTTGGTGTTGGAAACGATTTCCTAACTATGAAAGCTGTTCAGAAGTAGAATGGGCCAGTGGGGAGGTAGGGTGGGCTCCTCATCTTTGAAGGTCTTCAAATAGAGTTTGGACAATCACTTGTCGGGGATATTGTAGTGGGGATTCTCTGGGGGATTTAAATGGTTGTCTAAGTGTCTTCTAACTCTGCATTTTGTGATTCTCTGAAAATGCGACCTCCTCTAGGAAGCCTTCCGTGCCCACCATCAGAGATATTCATAGAGCAATTTGTCTGCACTTTTCTAAGGCACAAAGTATAATGTATTCCTAGCCCCCTACTAGACTATGGTGTCTCATAAGGCAGGTTTTGCCCCTTGTTTACACTTTGTGTCTCCCACAGTTTTAAGACATGGTAGGTTCTCTATGCACAGTAGGTCCTGAATAGATGTTAGTTGAGTTGAATTATTTAATTCAACTACACTAAGCCTATTTGTTCATTTTAGATCTTAGGTAAAATGCAATGGGGAATCTCTCACTTTCTCTTTTACAAAAAAAAAAGATTCAGCCTTCATTAACATTTAAATATGCAGCAGTCAAAGTAGATATTCTTGGTGGGATAGATTAACATCTGTAGGCACTAATTCACTCTAATGGACCCAGCAGGGAGTCTTTGATGCTCAATCTCTTTTTCAGAGAATCTCAGGGCTGCAAAGGACCTCAGAGGCCATCTAGTCCAACTCTGTACCTGAAGAGGAATCCTTTCTATGGCATTTCTGACAAGTGGTCCTCCAGTCTCAATATGGCAGCTGGGGTAGCCCAAGATGCTTTGAGAAAGCTTTGATGATGAAGAAGCTTTTCCTTCTCTTGAGCCTGAATTCCTCTTCTCTGCATTTTCTGCCTTTGCTCCTCTTGGTTTGGTCTTGTGAGGACAAGGGGAATAAATCTAATTTTTCTTTCACTTGACAATCCTTCATGTACTTAAAAGATAACTAACAAGTCTCCTTTAAGACTTTAGTTCTTCTCCCAATCTTCATGCGGCATATACTCCCCATTCCCTCACCCCTCCTCCAGATGGGTTCTGATTTGTCAAGGCCTTCCTAGGTTGTGGGCCCTAGAGCTTGATGCAACTCCAGATGTGGTCTGAGGACAAGGACACTCTTCCGCCTCTGTTTTGGACACTGCTTTCATTAGTGCAGCCTAAGATTGCATTAGCCTTTGGAGGTACCACTTCCCCTTCTATTAATTCATCTTGAGTCCACTAAGACCCACAGGTTTTTTTCATGGGAACTGTTGCTTAGCTATATTTTTCCCTATCACATTTGCACACTGAATTTTATGAAAATGTTAAGTGCTCCCCAATTTCATCTTGTTAGATATGGCTTATTGAGATCTCTCTGGATCCTGACATAGAGGTCCATCATGTTAGAAATCCCTCAAAACTTTGCGTCATCTATAAATTTGGTAAGAAGGCTATCCGTACTATTATCCAAATCATTGATAAAAGTGTTGAACAGATCAGGGTCAAGGATGGAACTCTAAACCGTGACTACTCCAAAACACAGAAGGAAGAAAGAGCTGGGGAGGGTCTGGGATAGCCCCACTCACCTAGTGGCACCTAGGTAAGATGAGATCTGGGGAAGTCATCTAGGATGGAGCCTAGCAGGAGGCAAGGAAGAGAGATCTCCCCTCCCCATCCATCCCCCACCTCCCATCTGCTTCTCCCCCCCCCCCCCAGCTGAACTCCAATGGGTGGGGCTCCATGGAAACCAGTCAATTTAACAAATGACTAGAAGCTGACCCACACTAGAGCCTCTCAGAGTGGGCCTGTACAGGGCCTTAGAATTAGACATCATGGTCAAAATAATACTCCTTTTGGTCACATTTGCCCAGTAATTAAAAAGACCAGCCAAGTTTTGAGGGCCAGGGCTATGGGTGGGCTCTTCCCATTCCTACCCCCCATAGTCTTGCTCTCAATATTGTAAGCTTCTGGGAAAGGAGGAAAGCGGAAGGGAGGCTTGGATAAGTCTAGGGTAGGTCTGATCTTGGGACGAAATACTCGCATTAACAATATTAATCAAGTCTGCTTCCATGTTGCTGGAAGGCTCCAAATTGGTCTCATCTACCAATAGTTCTATTCCTGAGTGTCCATCATTGATACGATTTTCCAGGTACCTACTGGGGCAGAGGGAAGGGCATACTGCCACAGGGCAAAGCTAGAGCTTCAGGAAACACTAAAGGTCCTGTTGGTTTGACTAGTCTCATGGGCCTGAGACCTCCATATTTAATGGGAATGGCGAAAGAATTTGAATCAATGGATGTGGTCAAGGCTGAAATTGAATACCTTAGGCAGCTCAATGGTTCTTAATAACAATGGCCAATAAAGAGTAACCTTGGATGAATTACACATCTCATCTCTAGCCCTCACTGTTTTCATCTAGAGAATTGTATCACTGAATAAAAAGGGTCTTTCTGAACTCTTAACATTCTATGCTCTATGTTCTTAGGTGTCTTTCGTTCCAATATTCCATAGTCTAGGGCAGGGCTTCTTAAACATTTTCCATATGGGGTTGAGACCTAATGTACCTCACCAGTTTGAACATTCTATGTTCTAAGGTCCCTTCCAGATCTGACTTTCTCCATTCTAGCTCTGACCTCTTGGTTCTAAGCTCTGACCAGCTGCATCCAAAGGTCCCTCACAGATTCCTCCCAGGTTCCTCCTAGGTTCTAAAGTCACTTCCAGCTGGGATATCCTCTGTTCTGAGGTCTTTCACAATTCTAATACTCCATGTTCTGTGCCTTTTCCATCTTTGAAAGTCTGTGTTGTATGATTTTTTTTTCCAATTCTGACATTCTATTTGAGAAAGTATCCCCCACCTCTGAAGTTCTTTAGATGTTTTATGTTCTATGAAGCCTTCCAATTATAATGTTCCAGCAAGGCTGCTCTATGGATCTTAAGCCTACCCACCCCTAAGGATTGTCCTACCTTCCCACCCACATTGACTTGTTAGAAATAAGTCACTGACTTTACTCAGTTTCCCCATCTTGTCTCAAATTATGTTGTAAGTTAGAGGACAGTAAGACTGGCTAGACAGATGGACTGAGTGGATGCTAGTGAATAGACCATCTGACACATAGAGAGCTAGATGAATCAACAGACGGAGCTGAACAATGCTTTCCTCTTCCCCTTCCCCTCCTTGTCACCTCACTCCAGCCCTTCCTATCCCCTCTGCAATGGGATCACATTTCTCTCTTATCCCCCAAAGGGTAAGTTTTTCCAACTCAGTCTCTGAATGCTCATTAATTTCATGCTCCATCTCATCGATGACTGACCTACTTTTCACTCCTGCCTTGATGTATCTGCCCAATGTCCTCTTCCAGTCTCCTTGGCTGCCTTAGTCAGACATCTCTTGCTTGCGCCTCTTCCCTGCAAATCCCATCCAGAATGGGGCCCAGACTTCCTTTTCTTCTAAAGAAGAGGCATTGTCAGGGGCCTTGGGGAAATCTCCTTCAGTCCCTCCCCTGCAGCATTCTCTTTTCTCCTTCTCCCCTGGGCAGACCTTCCACAGAGGAGTGTCAAGGTCTGAGGCCACTTGCTCTCCCCCATGGCTTCCTAGAGGTCTTTGTACCTCAACTGCTCTGCAAACCATTCATCATTCAAGGCCCACCCCAACTACTAATTAGTTATTCATTATCACTATATGAGAGCTGGAAGGACCTTTAGAGATCAACTAATTTGATCTCTTCCTTTTACAGACGTGAAAACTGAGGTCCTTAATGGAGCGATTGACTGACCCAAAGTCACACATTTAGGTATTGACAGAGCTTGAATCCAGTCAGAGCTGATCTGTGGTCCAGTGCTCCTCCTTCTGCACTGGGTTCAAATCTCTCACCTCTTCTGTGTTTCTCTGACCACCCCATACCTCAAGGATATCTGTACCATAGCCATTGCTCATTCATGCATTCATTCAATCAACATTTGTAAAGTCCTTATACGTGCCGGGAAGGCCCTGGGCTCCCAATAGGTAAACAAAATGGAAAAGAATGCCTTTGCCTTCAAGGAGCTTATGGTCTGGAAAATAAGACACATCTACACATTAGGCAGCTGTAAAAGGGGAGATCCAGACAAAGCACTCTAGAAAATTCCAGAAGGAGGGCAGCTAGGTGGCACAGTGAATAGAACACCAGCCCCAGAGTCAGGAGGACCTGAGTTCAAATCCAGACACAGCCACTTTACACTTACTAGCCATGTGACCTTGGGCAAGTCACTTAATCCCAAATGCCCTACTTTCTCTCCTCCAAAAAAAGGAAAAAAAAGAAAGTTCCAGAAGAGAATAAATACTTTCAACTTGGAAAAAGGTTTGAGGAAGATTTCAGGAAGTCTATTGGCACCTGAACTGGAATTTGAAGAAAGAAGATTTCAGTTGGCAAAGATGAGAAGGGAGTGGGTTCCAGTCATGGATGATGGTCTTCTCAGAGACAGGAAGGGGAAGGATAAGATTGATGAAGAAAAAAGTAGTCGAGTTTGGCTCAGATGCAGAGTACAGGAAGGTGACTGGAGCAAAGTAAGGTTTGAAAGGCAGATTGGTGGCACAGTGGATAGATGATCAGACCTGAGTTAAAATCCAGCCTCAAATACACACTAACTGTGTGACCCTGGGTAAGTCACTTAACCTCCTTCAGCCTCAGTTTCTTCATCTATAAAATAGATGATATAATATATATAATATTATATAACTTATATAATATATAAAACATATATAATATAATAAAACAGATCATAGTAGCACCTACCTCCCAGGGGAAAAATAAAATTAGATAATATTTGTAAAATGCTTTGCAAACCTTAAAGCACTATATAAATGTGTGATTATTTATTACATTATTATAATCACTATTGTGATTATTGAGGAGGGCCTTGAATGCCAGACTAATGTGCATAGAGCATATCTTGTAACAGGTCCAGCCCAGGCACCACCTCCAACATGAAGCCTTCCTTGATTCCCACCCTTCCACCCCTAACCAGCTGAAGGTGATCTCTCCTTCTTCAAATCTTCCTAGGGCCCATTGTCTACATCTCTCCCTTGTCTCATCCCATTCTGCCTTCCACCATATTGACTTCTGCGTGGGTCATATGCCACCCATTAGATTGTAAGTTCATCAAGATCAGCTACTCTGTCCCTTTTTATCTTCATAGCCTCAGAATCTATCACAAGGCATGAAACATATAGGCCCTTCATACAAACAAGAGCACCCAGAGGAGAGAGAACAAAATTCTCTGGAGGTCAAGCCATATGAGGATCAGTTGGAACTAGACTGAAAAGAAAAAATTTGTGGAGATACAGGTAGAATTGTTATAACACTTTAGTTAAGGTTTGCAAGGCACTTTACATATATTATCTCATTCTCTCCTTACAACAACCCCAAGAGGTATGAATTAATATCCCTACTTTACCACTGGAGAAACTGAGGAAGGGAGAAGTTAAGTTGGGCAGGGTCACACAGCTGAGGCCAGATTTGAACTTAGACCTAGTGTTCTATCCACTGCACCATCAGCTACCTTCAAATATTTGAAGATCTGGCAGATGAGGGATAGACTTATTATGCTTGTCCCTAGAAGGCAGAACAAGGAACATGGAATAGAAATGGTAAAGAAGTAGATTTAGGGATAAAGGGAAAACTTCCTAATTTCCTAACAACAAGAGCCAGTCAAAAATAGAACTAGCTGCCTTGAGAGGTAGTGTTATGTAGTACATGGAGCATTGGACTTAAGGTCAGGACACCTGGGTTCCAATCTCATCTGTAATATTTTTTGGTTGTAGGGCGGATAGATGGCACAGTGAATAGGCGGATAGGTGGCACAGTGAATAGAGTACCAGCCCTGGAGTCAGGAGGACCTGAGTTCATATCTGACCTCAGACACTTAACACTTACTAGCCATGTGATCTTGGGCAAGTCACTTAACCCCAATTGCCCTACCTTCCCCACCTCTCAAAAAAAAAAAGCAAAAAATAATAATAATATTTGCTAGTTGTGTGAATGTGGACATTTTGTGAACTCCTCTTGGGAAGGCAGGATGGTGCAATGGAAAGAGTACTGAATTTGGAGTCAGAGGACCCAAGTTTGAATCCTGCCTCGACAAATCACTTCACATTTGCACCTTAGTTTCCTCAACTGTAAAATATTGGTATTAGACTGGATGGTCTCTCAGATCTCTTCAAGTCCTAGTTCTACGACCTTACAATCTGTAAAATATGGAGAATAATAGCCAAAGGCCCTACCTTTCAGGGATGCTTTGAGACTCAAGGTAGTTTTATATATGGCAAGTGATTTTCAAACTTCAAAAGTCTAAGGAAATTTCATTTATTAAGAGGTAATGAGTTCACAGATTCACGGGAGTTAGAAGAGCCTCCAGAGTTCATCATGTCCAACCCAAATCTGAACAAGGATTCCTTCTATCATGCCACACCTTTCAGGAATCTACCCCTATATATATCATTCATTCTCCCAACACAGTGACACAAGTCACAATCAGCTCTTCAACCACTCAACGCAAACTTACAAGGGCTGCACACTTTGATGAGTGTTTGAGTAAGCTCTCCTATTAGACTGTCAAATCCTTGAGGGAAGTCATTGCGTCTAATCTTCATTAACTGCTTACCAGTCCAATACAATATTATTCATCCCCATATTAACTGGTTGACTAGGTTTTGGTTTCACCATGGTCTTCAATAGCCTTGGAGAAGTCAGTCATTCCCTTTGATGCTATTGTTTTGTTTACCAAATGAACAGCCATTCCTGTTTCATCCCGGCTTCTTGGGAGTGTGGGGATCAGGAGAGCCAAGTTTTCTGATCTGTCTCTCTCTCTAGCAAGCAGTCACACAGACTCCACTTGCAGGGATTCACTTTACTACCCTTGTCCCCCAACAACATGGCCCATTCCGCTTTGGGGCAGTTAGGAGGTATTTCCTTACCTAAATATGTGAGCTTGCAACTTCTACCCATTGGTCCTAGTTCTGATTTCCAGGGTAAAGGAGAACAACCCTAATCCTCGTTCTAAGAGGTATTTAACTAGAGGTAGTGTGACATTGTCAGAGATAATGTAGGGAGGATTCCTGTTGAGTTATCATTTGAACCAGATAACCTCTGAGGTCCTTCCATATCTGAGGTTCTGTAAATAAATCTTGGTCTGAACTCACATATACCCCCAGTTTCGACAGCCTCTCCCACTGAGATCACAGGCATTGTTTTCATATCTTTAAAAGACAACACAGTCTGGGAGTATTGGTTTAAATTGTCATTCCTTGAGGAATCTTCACAGAGCAGAGTTTTAACTATTGTTCAGGAGACTTGTCTATGATGGCTGCAAAGAAGACAGAGGAAAAGGACTGAGAGAACTTATTTCCTGAAAGAACTAAGTTTAACTTTCATATTTAAAAAAAGCACAGAGAGAGGGGCAGCTAAGTGGCACAGTGAACAGAGCACCAGCCCTGGAGTCAGGAGGACCTGAGTTCAAATCCTCCCTCAGACACTTAACACTTACTAGCCATGTGGCCTTGGGCAAGTCACTTAACCCCAATTGCCCTCCAAAAATAAAAAACAAATAAAAAAAAGCAGAGAGAATTCTTGAGAAGGTACTTTAATAGGCGTCTCAAAAAGTCCTGATTGGTGAGACAGTTTCCAGAATTGAAGAGAAATGAGCAATTAGAATGATCTTTAAAGATGACTTTTGCTTTAATTTTTCTTACAGTTAAAATAGATTGTAAATAATTATTTGTCTTTGTCTCATTATTTGTTACACTTTCGACAAAGTATATAGCCATCAATCTTTATGTTTATTTAGTTTAGGAGACTGGAGATGGGTGAGGGCAGGACAATATATTATAGAGAGAAATTAATAAGACTTATGAGAAGATAGGCTTTTCAAGTTTTTTTAAATAAACTGGGATGAGGGCTCAAAGATAATTGATTCATTAATGAGAAAAATATTACAATTCTTAGTAATTAATGTGTAAATGTTGGAACACACACTTTGATTGCCTTAGAACCCAGGATGAGAATAAATAAGGAAAAATTGCTAGTAGAAGACATAGAGAAAGGTGATTGCCATCTAGGTCAGGGTGAGGAACCTGCTGCCTTGAGGCCACATGTGGCCTTCTAGGTTCTTGGGTATGATCTTTTGATTGAGTCCAAGTTTTATAGAACAAATCCTTTCATTAAGACGTTTTGTTCTGTAAAGTTTGGATGCAAAGGACCACACTTGAGGACCTAAATTGCCACATGTGGCCTCATGGCTGCAGGTTCCCCACCCCTGACCTAGGCCATATTTGAAAGTTGACCCTAAAATTCTATTGTGCCTGTAATCACAGAACCACAGAATTTTAGAACTGGAAGGGACCTCACTGGACATCTAGTCTTATCCATAACTCAGAGGAGTTCCCACTGTAGCCTATCTGGCAAGTGGTCACCCAGCCTTTGCTTGAAGACCTCCAATTGGGATAAATTCGTTACCACATGCAGCAGCTCATTCCACTTTGGGGCATCTCTAATCATTGGGAAAGTTTTCCTGACGTTGAGCCTAAGTTTGACTCTTGACAACTTATAACTCTTGTCCCTGGTTCTTCCCTCTAGACTAAACTGAACAAATCTTACCCCTCTCCCACACAAAAGCCCTTCAGATACTTGAAGAAAGCTGCCATAACCCTCATGGGTCTTCTACTCTCCAGGTCAAAGGTCACCAGTTCCTTTGTCCCTTTAATTAATCCTCACATGACGTGGACTCAAAACTGTTCATTATAAGATTTAGAGTAGAAAGTAATCTTGGAGGGCATCTAGCCAACTCCAACATACATTCATGGGGTCGTCAAGTCACATATGTTTAGCGCCAGAAGGGGATCCTAAAGTCCAACACCGCCATTTTATAAAATGAAGAAATTGAAGCCTAGATGGGTAAAGGGACTTGTCCAGTGTCATAGAGGTCAGACATTGCAGAACCAAGGTTTGATCCATGGAAGAAATCCCACTTTCTACAGAAAGTCTTTCCCAATCCCTCTTAATTCTAGTGCTCTCCTCTACCTGTTATCTCCAATTCATTCTGTCTAAAGCTTGTTCATACATAATGGCTTGTATGTTGTCTCCCTCATTAGACTGTGAGCTGCTCGAGGGCAGGGACTTTCTTTTGCCTTTTTTTGTATCCCCATGGGGCAGCTAGGTAGCACCGTGTCTGGAGTCAGGAACAGTTGAGTTCAAATCTAGCCTCAGACACTTACTAGCTGCATGACCCTGGGCAAGTCACTTAACCCTGTTTGCCTCTGTTTTCTCATTTGTAAAAGGAGCTGGAGAAGGAAATGGCAAAGCACTTTGGGATTTTTGCCAAGAAAAGCCCAAATGGGGTCACGAAGATTCAGACACAACTGAACAAGGAGTATCCCCAGGGTTTAACCCAATGCCTAGCATATAGTAGCCTTCCTAACTCCAAATCCAGTACTCTAGATACTTCACCATCCTGCCTCTCCTCAAATGAATTGGATTGAACTGAATTTGTGTCGCTGGAGCCTGACTGAAGTGGGACTAAGGACTGAAAGAGGCACTCAGTCCTCTGTTCTAACTTTAAAAGGCAGAACAGTCAAAAGCTGGTCCCCAAATGCTCAGGCTATGTGGGAGAAAGTCTTGGGGAGAAAATGTTGAAGGAGGGGAATTTTGCAATTAAAAACATACACAAAATCCAGACAGAATAATGCATGGCAGACACAAGACAGTGCACTGGCTGCGGAGGGGAGGGGGGGTGTACTGCATTTGGCTTCCTTATGGGGGGAGATATGAGAAATGAGAGAGGCTCAGAGACAGGCAGATGGAGACACACAGGGAGATGAGAGTGAGAGAAATGGAGAGACATAGACGGAGACTTCGAAAGAGAGAGAGAGAAAGAGAGCAGAGCCAGATGGAACCCTGGAGCGCAAAAGGAAGAAGCAAGAGGGGGGTGGGAGGATAACAGACTTTGAAGGCAGAAGCTGCAACCTCCATCCCACACCACTGGAGATAACATGGCAGGAAGGTGGAAGCAGTAACTAAATCTTAGCACGTAGAATTTCAGAGCTGTCAGGGTCCATAGAGCTCTCAAAGTTGGGCCTTCCAACTGAAGGCAGGAATATCCGTGCCCCCCACAACCTCCCTAACAGGGAGTCATCTGATGGGTAGCTCACTACCTGAGGAGATAACATGTTCCATAGTACCACAGAATGTTAGGGCTGGAAGGGATCCTAGAAACTGTCTAGTCCAATTCCCCCTCATTTTACTTTATTTTATTTGCTTTTTGGAGGGGGGTAGGCAGAGCAGTTGGGGTTAAGTGACTTGCCCAAGGTCATATGGCTAGTAAGTATTAAGTGTCTGAGACTGGATTTGAACTCAGGTCCTCCTGACTCCAGGGCTGGTGTTCTATTCACTGCACCACCTAGCCACCCTGTCCCCCTCTCATTTTACAGAGGATAAAAGTAAGACCCAGAGAAGGAAGTGACTTGCCCAAATCACACGGATACTAAACAGAATGAAGTCAATTGTCCTGACTGTCCAGAGCTCAGATAGACAATTCTTTCTGCCTCTCCATTTAATGAGCTGCTGTTGCCTCTTCATTTGGTCATGCTACTGTTTAAGCTTCATTACATTGAGTCTTGATAATGAAAATGATTTTTGGAGAGGTCCTTGACTGAGATGCAGATGTGGGAGAGGGAGGATTCAAAGCCCCCAAGGACAGAGTTGTGGAGAGAAGAGTGAGGTGACTGAGGCTAGGTTGAAGGGTTCTGTTGTGCCCTGAAAGGAGACAGAAGGCCCTGCGAGTGATGGGAGCTGAATGAAGTCTGGATGTTCTATGCTTTCCAGCCTTTTGAAGAGCTGTTAGTGCCAGTGGCAGAGCTATGCAGAAGCAGAATAAGGACTCATCCTTAGGCCATTCATTAGACCACCATGGCTCAGCTGCCTTCTTCCTCCATCCCCATGACCCCTTTCTCCCATTGGCAAAATCTTCGTGGAACCTCTTTATTGAGGAAGGGCCTCAATCATCTTCCATTCTCCCTTGACACAATGCTATCCCCACTTTTCAGCTCTCCTTTTATTTTTTGTCTTTCCTCATTAGAAGGTAAGCTCCTTGAGGGCAGGAACTACATTTCTTTGTTTGTTTGTATTCCTATCACAGCACTTAATACAATGTCTAGTGACAAGTAAGCACTTAATAAATGCCTCTTGACTGACTGCTTTGAAATCTCTCCAGCACCTTGACAGTCACCCTCATCACCTCGAACCACTGTCACCAAGACTTACCTCCCTGGAAGGGGTTTTTCCACTCAGAACTCACTCCAAAACTCAGCTGAGGTCATCAAGGTCACTGAATGTCCGAGCTGAAAAGTGAACTGAAAGCTCATCTAATCTCTCTCTCTCTCTCTCTCTCTCTCTCTCTCTCTCTCTCTCTCTCTCTCTCTCTATCTCTCTATCTCTCCCTCTGTGTCTCTGTGTCTCTGTGTCTGTGTCTGTCTCTGTGTCTCTGTCTCTCTCTCTATCGATCTCTGTCTCTGTCTTTGTCTCTGTCTCTTTCTCTCACTTTTTAAATATGGGAAAACTGAGTACCCCAAAGCAGAAGGAACTTGTTCAAAGTCAAACAGCAGGTCAGCGTCAGAGGTGAAACTAGTCTTATGATGGTAATGTAGCATCCTTATACTACACCTTCCAGCACCAGGAGAGAGCAGAACCAGTGGGGAGGGAGTGAAAAGAAGAGGTGATACCAGAGAGACAGTCCAAGCGGGGGAACTTCCTACGGAAGAACTGGGTGGGAATCCAGGATGCCAGATTTCCATCCCTGCTGCTCTTTGCCCTAATTAGGCCCCATTTTGAGAATTGTACTCAGTTTTAGGTGCCACATTTTAGGAAGAATATTGACAAATGGAGCTCATCCAGAAGGGATGAGCTCCATTAAACCAGGATGGGGAAGTGACTAGAGATGGTATAAGTCAATCAATCAACAAGCATTTATTAAAGAGCTATTAAATGCCAGCCACTGTGCAAAGCTCCGGAGACATAAAGACAAAAAATGTGAAATGATCCCTGGGAGGGTCCCTGGGAGGATCATTGAAGGAACTGGGGATGCATGAATGCATGAATGAGTGAATACATGAATGAATGAATGAATGAATGAATGAATGAATGAAAAAAGCACAACTTAAGCTCTTCTGTGTGTAAAGATGCAAATAGAAAAGTAGAGATATGAAATACGAAATGTTCCTTCAACAACCATATTTTCTTCTCCAAGTGAAGCCAAGACATAATAAAGGAGGACTAGACTTTATCTTCTTGGCCCCCAAGGACCAAGGGGCAGAAATCACTAAGAGGTCGCTTTCAGCTCAAAATTAAGAAACAGTTTCCTATAAGTCATCCTAAAAGAGAATGAGCTCGCTGGGTAGAGAGTGAGTTCCCCATCACTAAAAGTGTCCAAGTCCAGGATGGATATCTACTCACTGAGGATATAGTTCAGACATAGGTTGTATTATTAAATAAAGCCTAAAGCCATTCGGCATTGTGAACTTCAAGTCAGGAAATCAGCCTCTGAGTCCAGGAGCTGCCACTAATTAGCTGTGAAGACTTAGGCAGTTCCCTTCCTCTCTTTCTAGCCCTCAGTTTGTCCATCTGTTAAAGGAGGAACTTGAAGGAGATGCTTCTCTCTGGGCAACTTGCCAGTACCTGATGCCCACCCTGTGTTTGGATTTCCTATCTGGGTCTTAAATTTTGTTCAGTGTCCCCATAAATGATGTGGTCCAGGAGCACTGGCTCTGGAGCCAGAGGACCTGGGTTCAAATCCTGCCTCTGCTATTTGCCGTCTGTGTGACCTTATACAAGCCACTTAAGCCCTTGGGCCTCAGTTTCCTCATCTGTAAAATGGGAGAGTAGCCCTAGATGACTTCTAAGTTCCCTTCCAGCTCTAAATCTTTGAGTTTGTCTTTGGGAGTGAGGTTTGAAACCTCTTGGGCCTCACTGCCCAAGGGCTCCTAGGCAGAGCACCCTGGAGCTCCAAAGAGGTTGGCTCCAGAGCAGCAGCAACAGCAACAGCCCTGTGGCATTCAGTGCCTAGCAAAGCTTTCCCTTTGCAGTCCCCAGACTCCCAAGTGAGCCACCAGCGCCACCTAGGGGCTAGCCTGGGAGCCAGCCTCTTTCTCACTCTGTCAGGACCATGGCAGCTCCCCGGAGAGCAGCAAACTGGTGGTGCCCTCCTGCTCTAGGCAAGCAGTGAGCCCATAGGGCCCTGCTCCATTCTTCCCACCCCATTGCCTTCAGGCTTCCCAAGGCGCTGTCCTCCACCTTATTCTCTTTTTTCTACTTTCTCTCCCTTGGTATTTCATCTCCTTATTTTGTTTCAACCACTTCTCAGGATTGTAGAATGTTGAGCTGGAATGGCCCTTAAAGATCATCTGCAAGTGTTCTTAGCCTGGAATTCACGAACTTGCTTTTTAAAATTGTGGTAACTGTTTCAATATAGTTATTTTCCTTTGTAATCCTATTTTTTGTATTTTATGCATTTAAGAACATCCTGAAAATGGGTCCATAGACTTCACCAGACTGCCAAAGGACTTCAGGACATTAAAAAAGGTTAAGAATGTCTGGAGTAGTCCAACTGCTTCATTTTATGCGTGTGGTGACTGAGACCCTGGGAGATTAAGTCACATACTCAGGTCGTATAAGTAGGAAGCTGGGGATTGAACCCAGGTCCTCTGATACCAAATCCTCTTGCCCTTATACCATAGCCACTCTACAGAAGAAAGTCCCCCGTTGCATCCTGTATCTTTAGTCCTAACTCAGGGGTGGGGAACCTGTGGCCTTCTGAGTCCAAATTTTACAAAATAAATCCTTTTATTAAGGGGATTTGTTCTATGACATTTGGATTCAGTAGAAGGGCCACCCTTGAGGATCTAGAGGGCCACATGTGGCCTCAAGACCTAAGGTTCCCTACCCCTGTGACCTAACCAGTCTTCTGAGCTCTGGGTATGCAATTCCCACTGCCTTCAGGAGCTCTTCACCAGGACCTCCCACTAACACCTCAAACTCCACCTGTCCAAAGCTAAATGTACTGCCTTAAACCTAAGCTGACCCTAACCCTATTTTTCCTCTCATCTAATCTATTTCTCTTGAGGGTGCCACCATCTTCCTAGTCACCCAGGTTCAAAAGGAAAGAAGGAAGCAAGCATTTATCAAGAACCTACTGTATGCTAGATACTTGACAAATATTATCTCATTTGCTCCTCGTAACAATCTGGCAGCTAGGCACTATTATTATCTTCATTTTACACTTCAGGAAACTGAGGCAAGTGATCTGCCCAGGGTCACCCATCTAATAAGTGTCTGAGCCTAGCTTTGAACTCAAGGCATCCTGACTCCAGGCCCAGCACTCTCTCCACGGAGCCACTTGCTGCCTCAAAAGTTTAGTCATCCTGAGACTCTCCTTTCCCTAACCTCTCAGATCGAATTAGTTACCTAACCTGCTCACTC
This sequence comes from Pseudochirops cupreus, assembly GCA_028627135.1. Taxonomy (NCBI): domain Eukaryota; kingdom Metazoa; phylum Chordata; class Mammalia; order Diprotodontia; family Pseudocheiridae; genus Pseudochirops; species Pseudochirops cupreus. The sequence goes on from CM053582.1 coordinate 118,110,030, forward strand.
TATAATAGGGTTAAGGTTAGGGTTAGAGTTGGAGTCAGAGGCACATTTAGAGCCTGAGGCAACAGCTATTCCCCTGTATTATTCATGTTCCACCTGGCTCTTGACTCAGAACTGGGCACACAGGAAGGGCTCAATGAATACAGAACCTCAGTAGACAATTATCTTCAATACAACTCCCTCCACTCCATGTGCATGCATGAGCACTCTAGGAAAAATTCTTAAATCAAAGCTTGGGTTGGTCCTAAAAGGGATTAATTGGGGTCCTTCTAAAAAGGTATTCAACATACAAAACCAATCAGGTATAGGAAAACTATTTTTTCCTCTTCCACAAAAAAATAAATCCTAAAATTCAAAAGCCTCATGAGCATTGATAAATAATTAAAACATACAAACAATAATCCATCATTGCCATTATACTCTCTTGACTGGCTGATATTTAAAGCATTAAAACATAAAACCCTTTGTGTGACTGTTGGACTTTCACCTTAGATCTGCCCTGAGAAATTCATTCAGGTCCATATTTTCTGGTCAGCCATGTCATGGCTTGCCTCCCTTAACCCTTTCATCTGTGGTATCTGACTGGTGGTTGACATCTCTCCCGAGAAATTGTGTAGCTCATATCTGATGGAGCAACCTGTGTCTGAACCCAGGAGTTCTCAGTCTCTTGAATTCATGAGGCTGCCACCAAGGCTAGAAACATTTCTACCTCAGGATCACTATTCCGTCACCTGTTTTCAGAAAAAGAAACATAAAGCTGAAAATCAGCTGGGACCTTGAGATTCAATCACATTTAAAGTTGTTTGGCTTTTAAAATTCTTTCTACTCTGGCTCACTTAGACAAGGACATGGTCTTGCTACCATGAGCAAGCAGTCACCATAGCTTGCTGAAAGGAGGGAAGGGATATCCCCTCCTCCCCTTCAGTGAGAGTCCAAAGAAGAGCTCTAAGAATCCCAATATGTTCTATGAATGGGAAGAGAGAGCAAGACGGAGACAGAAACAGGACGGTCGTTTTTCTTAAAGTATACTGGGTGGACTGGTCTTCCTGGCTCAGTAGGTAATCAAAATTCCCACAACCATGGCGACATAATCCTTGGAGACAAACCAGGAATCTCTTGTTGCATATGTCCTTTAAAGCATACACTCTAATCCAAAACCCAGGTGTCGTTGGAAGTAACCAAGGCCCAGGCATAGTTTCACATGTGTTCTCTGAAATGACCCCTGAAGGCCCGTCCCCATACGTGTTCCATGAAGTGTGCTGCAAATCAATGCCTCAATACATAGTAATATCAGTTCCCATTTCTACAGCATCATAAAGTTTATAGCATCCTTTCTTCATAACAACCCCGAGAGGTAAGTTAGTACAAGAATTATCCCCATTTTACAGTTGAGGACATTGTGGAAAGAGAAGTTAAGTGACTTATTCAGGGTCACACAGCTAGGATGTGGCAAAATGGAAATATGAGCCCCAGCCTTCTCAATTCAGGTTAAACCCAATTTTTCAGTCTTAACACAGAGCTGATCACCAAAGTTCAGTCAATTGACAAGCACCAGGTAAGCCCCGTTTGGTGCCAGGCACTATACTAATGCTGATAAAAGTTTCTGCCTTCAAGGAGTTTGCATTCTATTGAAAGGAATCATGTGTACTGTGTAAAATACAAACAGAGTAAATAAAAGATAATTTGAGGAGCCACTAGCAGCCGGTGGAGTGAAGAGGGAGCATTTCAGTTTAGCTTTGAAGGAAAGGAGAGATTCTAAGAGGTAGAAGTGAGGTAAGATGGCATTCCAGGAACGGGAACAGCCAGTGCAAAGGTATAGAGATGGGAGATGGAATGCAGTGTACAGAATTGTTTTGTTCAATTGTGTCCAACTCTTTGTGACCCCATTTGGAATTCTGTTTTGGGTTTGGGGGTGGGGTTCTTGGTAAAGTATGCCATTTCCTTCTTCAGCTCATTTTACAGGTGAAGAAACTGAAGCAAACAGGGTTAAATGACTTGTCCAGGATCACACAGCTAGTAAGTGTCTGAGGCCACATTTGAACTCAGGTCTTCCTGACTTCAAGACCAGTGCTCTATCCACTGTACCACTGAGCTGCCCCTAAGGCACTTACATGTATAATAAGCTCCTGACTAGACTGTAAACTCAATATCCTCACTCATCTGTCTGTTTGCCTGTTGAAATTGCTCCCATCCTTCAAGGCTCAATTCAGCTGTCACTTCTTCAGTGGAACCTCCCCTCTGACATCTCTGACCTTCATGTGAAAAGAATCTCTCCCAAAGATATCTTTCTCCCTTCTTTGCCAAACTGAGGGTCTATGGATGTGGAATATCATGTATACTACCAGGCTTGAACAATGTATTTATTGGTTTAACTGAATTCCTTTTTCTTCCTTTTGCCCCTCTGTTACAAGGTATAGCTCCATAGGTGTAAAAGAAAGCAGTGTTTATTAGAAAACGAAATCAATGTAAAAACCAAATTAAAATGCAATTTTCAATGAGTTCTTCCAGATGGGCTCAGCCTCTCAGCGTCACCTTTCTCCTAACCCTTTGCCCAGAACCCCACCCCCACCACACACACACACACGCACACACACACACACACACACACACACCCCTTTGTACTTACCTCACTTTCTCTTGTACCACAGTTGTTTGTAGGCGTCTCACATCCCTACCCATGGGGACTACATTTTAAGATCTTCAAGAGAAGTCTTTTTGTCACACCTCCCATTGTAGCCTTAGCATCATACCCTGAACATCATCATCACTTAATAAAGATTTGGTGAGTTGAACTGAATGAAAACAAAATGGAATTTTTTTTTAAAAATGGAAATCAGTCCTTTAGTAATTGTATGGGCTATAGTAGGTGAACCTTTGGACAATGGGCACAGGGAGAGTAGAGACAGACAAGGGGGCAGTCACAGGCATGCAAGAAAGGACCAGGCAAATCAGGAACTTCCATGTCTTATGGAATGAGAAGACAGAGAGGAGCAGAACACAACTAGCTTGTCAGGACCTCTCAATTGATACTGGCCTTCTGGAGAGCAGAAGGAAGGATTCAGAAGTTATCAAGAACGTAGCTGTCACTGTACTCCGGCCACAGAGTCGAACCCCTGTTCACTCCACCCTTTGGTTTTCTCTGCTTAAAACCTCAGGCAGTCAGCAGCACAGTCCAGCACATAATATTTGACTACGTAGACACACAGATATACAAGAAGGCTACATAGAAGGAACCAGTCTCCCTAGAATCTCCCTGCTCTAACACAATGAGATCTTGCCTGGCTTTCTCTCTCTCTCTCTCTCTCTCTCTCTCTCTCTCTCTCTCTCTCTCTCTCTCTCTCTCTCTGTCTCCCCCTCCCTCCCTCCCTCCTTCCCTCCCCAAAGGCAACAATACTGTAAAGGTCAGTTTAGTAAACACCAGTTCCAAGGCTGAGACTTTTCTTGGATTTATCTGTAGTCCACAGGCAGTTCCAGAGTGGAAGAGAAAGACTGATGTCCCCGTTAGGTCTGGCAGCAACTGCTGCCCCTCTGCTCCTCCAACCCAGTTGCCCTGCCTTTCTGACTATGATAATGTTTGCAGCTCAATTTCTATAGGCATCTGAAGGGAGTCATCAAAGGACAAAAACTCCCACTGGATCAATGTGGGAAAGAAACTTTCCTGCCCTCCCTGAAGAGTCCCAGCTTAAGTCAGGTTGGCTGACTTCTTAATTAGGAGCAGACTCACTCATGGGGCCACTTGGACTCCTCCCCAAAATCTCCTCCCCAGCATGCCACTACTATCCCAGAATGAAAATTACCTTCTGAGCATTAGGAAGGATGACATTAGCTAGAGAGCCCCTCACCACGAATAGAGCCAGCGAGGAAGGCCCAGAGGAATCATTCATAGCAACTGAGAAAGGGCAGTGATGAGGGTGGAGACACTAGACAGGCATCTCAGGGAAACACAGGGCTTGGGCTGCCTGATGGGAAGGATGGGGAGGAGGCACAGGATGGGAGGAAGATCTTTGGAGTGAAAGTAAAGAGACATAGATTTTAGACCCAGCTGCCACTGACCTGCGGTGTGTTCTCTAGCAAGTGGCTTCACTTCTTTGGAACTTAGTTTTCCTATCTGTAAAATAAAAGCACTAAACAAAATGGTATCTAAGACGAGTCATACCTCTGAAGGTTTCTGAGTCTAAGTGATGGTTATATCAGCTCCTTACCCCCACAAGGTTAGGTCACATTTCAATAGATAGATAGATGGATGGATAGATAGATAGATAGATAGATAGATAGATAGATGGTTAGAGATGAGTGAATGGATAGATAGATATGAATGGGTGGGTAGATAGATGTGGACAAAGACAGAGAGAGGAGACAGAGAGACAGACAGGAGAGAGAGAAAGAAAGAGAGAGAGGGACAGAGAGAGGAGAGGAGAAAGAGACAGAGACAAAGGAGACAGAGACAGGGAGGAGAGAGATAGAGAGAAAGTGAGGGAAAGAGAGACAGAGAGAGACAGAGAGGAGAGAAAGAGAGAGATCAAGAGGAGAGAAAGAGAGAGACAGAGAGGAGAGAAAGAGAGAGGAAGGGGAGAGACAGAGAGACAGAGAAAGGAGAGAGAGAAAGAGAGAGAGAGAGAGAGAGAGAGAGAGAGAGAGAGAGAGAGAGAGAGAGAGAGAGAAAGAGAGAGCATTCTGTTAAGGCACTGTGTGCTAGGTGTTAAGGATACACATAAAAGCATCCAGTCCCTCAAGGAGCCTATACTCTAATGAAGGAAGACAACATATGAAGTGAAGGGAGAAGTGACAGATGGGAAAACCCAGAATGCACCAGCTAGTGTCACAACCAGTGGAGTCCTAGCAGTACCACAGAGACCAGGCATTTGACAAAAGAAGGTGCCAAAGGTTCTGGAGGCTGATGACCTGGGCAGAGCACTCTATGACTTAGAAAGCACATTCCTAGCCACAACCCTAAGAGGTAAATAGCACAAATACTGTTGTCCCAATTTTACAGATAAGAAAGCTGACATTCAGAAAGCAGCAGGGACTTAGCCAAGGTCACACACTTCCAGTAAGCAGGAGATCCAGGCCTGGTGCAAAGGTCTCCTGGGACAGAAGAATATCTGTCCCTTCTTCCAGGTTGAGAGCCAAGCCCTAACTTCTCTTTAGAACATGTGGAGCCTCAGCAGCAGGGATCAGAAACAGCCAGTAGTGTAAGGATGTTGGGGGAAGGAGAGCGGAACTGGAAGGGACACTTGAGGATGACCATCAGACATTGTGAGGGCCTGAGCCGGAAAATGCTATGCAAGGAGCCCTTCCTAGGGCTAGGAGAGGGAGGATTCCTCCCCAGGGGGCTGTGCTGCCTGAACAGAGAGAGTATAGATTCAGGGGTGGGTGGGGGAGGGGAGGCAGGAGTAGGAACTAAAAGCAAGGTCAGGAAAAGACTTGGAGCCAAAAAAATAAAAAACCCAGGAGGAAAAAGAACAAATTCCAGCCAGAGAAAATCCCTGAAGAACAAAGGTCATTCCAGGTCAAACTCACATTTGTTCACTCCTTCCTTCCATAAATATTTTTCACAGTCTGTCAGAGCAAGGCAACACTGTAGAACAGAGAATGTCAGAACTGCAAGGAAGTCTTAGAACACAGAATGTCAGGGATGGGAAAGGTCTTAGAACAGAGAACATCAGAGCTGGGAAGGCCTTAGAACATAGAATGTCAGAGCTGGGAGGGCCCTTAGAATAGAAGATGTCAGAGCTGGGAGGGATCTTAAAACATAGAATGTTAGAGCAAGTAGAGACCTTAGAACAGAAAATGTCAGATCTGGGTGGGGAAACCTTAGAATACAGAATACAGAATGTCAGTGCTGGGAGGGATCTCAGAAAACAGAATGTCAAAACTGAGAGGGACTTTAGAGCAGAGAATGTCAGAGCAGGAAGGGGTCTTAAAATGGAGAATGACAGAACTGGGAAAGACTTTAGAATACAGAAAGTCAGAAATGGGAAGACCTTTAGGACATAGAATATCAGAGTTGAAAAGACCCTTAGAAGAGAAAATGTCAGAGATGGAAGAGGATCCCAGAACATAACATTTCACAGCTAGGAGGGACTTTAGAGTATAGGATGTTAGATTTGGAAGGGTACCCACAACATACCCTGTGAGACTTAGCCATTCCTCTAGAGTTGTTTAAAAAGGGAGCATGCGCCTTTCTAGCACATCCCTGAGGAAAAACAGCCTTGGAGGAGGGAGGAGAAAGGAGCGGCCTCAGCCTCCTGGGTCAAGCCTCTCTCTCCCTGCCCCACCTCACTCCCTTCCATCAGAGAAGGATTCACCAGCTTCAAAGGAGCTGGGAGGTGTTGGGCTTCTTATCTTTCCATTAGTGTCCTCAATGGCATCCCTGGATCAGCTAGCATCAGTGTCTTCAGGTACAGCCTAGGACACATGTATACACATTTTTCCACGCTCAAAGGAAGCACCTGACAAATGGGAGAGGACTTCCAACAACCAAGAACTGTGAGTTACTCCTATGCTCCAATTGCTTTCTAAACTTCAGGCCATTTTCTCATAGACTGTCTTCATTCTTTGATTTCTTTGAGATACAGACCTTGGAGTGGTATTGCTGCATCAAAGGGTATGCAAAGTTTTATAATCTTTGGGCATAGTTCCAAATTGTTCTCCAGAATGGCTGAACTAGTTCACAATTTCACCAACAATGCATTAATATACCAATTTTTCCATATCCCCTCCAAACATTTGTCATTTTTCTTTTCTGTCACATTAGACAATTTGGTAAGTGTGAGGTGGTACCCCAGGGTTGTTTTAATTTGTATTTCTCTAATCAGTATTGATTTAGAACATTTTTTCATGTGACTATTGATAGTTTTATTTTCTTCTTCTGACAGCTGCCTGTTCATATTAGCTAACTAATTATCAATTGGGGAATGGCTCATATTTTTATAAATATGACTCAATTTGCTTTATATTGGAGAAATGTTCCTCAGTTTTATTGAAAAAAACTAAAGTTATTCACCAAGAGTTCTTTCTTTTCTCTTTCCACTGTCACATCGCTCTTATGCCATTATATCCTCTTTTGTTTCTGTCCTTCATGAAGAGGTGGCCCTTCTCCCTGTCAAGGCAAATCCATCTACATACACAAGTGGCCCCATTCCATCCCACCTTCTCCAGCAGAGTGATTTTTCTATCATTTCTGCTCTCTAATTTATCTTCAATCTCTTAGTGACAACTACCTACTTCCTTACTGCCTACAAACAAGTCCACATCTCCCCTATCCTCAAAAGACACTCTTTTTATCCATCCATTCCCACTAGTCATCATCCCATATCTCTCCTGCCTTTTGTGGTTAAATTCCTTGAGAAGGTCATCTATAATAGGTGCCTCCACTTTCCTCACAATTTAGCTTCTGACTTCATTATTCAACCCAAACTGCTCTCATCAAACTTACTTAATATTCTCTTAATCTCAAATCTAATAGTGTTTTCTCAGTCTGCCTCCTTCTCCTCTCTGAAGCCTTTGACAGATTCCTTCCTCCCTTCCCTTAATCACTCTCTGTAATGTTAACGGAATAGGAAGATTTTCCCTGTCCATTAATAGGCCCATGTCACCACATGTGTTCCCTTTTCCTTTGGAGCAGGAGCCATGTTCCCAGGCCTAAAGGTACACAGGTCTTTCTATCATGGATGCCTTGCGGCTTTCACAGTTGTGATATATCCTGAGTCACATAGAGCCCATTGGGGGAGGAACTTACCTAAGAAGGAACTTGCTTAGGGGGAAGCTTGCTTGTAGGAAGTTTTTCACATCTTTTGGTCTTGAGCTAATTAGGCACTGACCCACTACATTGTGGTGCCTTCTGTCTCTGGGCCTATTAATTGAAAACTTGAAAACTACATATATATATATATACTGTATTTTATTTTGGGGGTTCACTTATGAAAAGGACCTTTTGGTTCCCTGGACAGGACTCCGAGTAGACATTTGTTAAGAGCACCCTGACTACTCAGAGGTTTGCATTCTCCCAGTCTGGTGGTATACATAGGTGGTTGTATTACTTTGTTCAGACAGTAGGAGTCCTGTCTGTTGAATCTCTGTGCTAATTTCTCTGCTTGTATTTTCTACTTCTCTCTAATTAAAGTAAGATTGTTTACCTCCTTTTAAGTTGTCTTTCCTTTAGAAAAGCAGATCAAAGTCCCTGTGCTAAAAGGCCATCCAGGGTGTGCTAAGGTGCTTGCTGTTACACCCTCTTCTCCTTGATCCTTTCTTCTCTCTAGGTTTTTGGGACATTGCTCTTTCCTGGTTCTTCTCCTACCTATCTGACCTCTTCATCTCAGTCCCCTTTGCTGGATCTTCATCCCTGCATGTATTTCATAGGACTCTGTCCTAGACACTCTTGTATTCTACTTAGTGGCTCATAGGCTCACATGGATTCAATTATCATCTCTATGCTGATGATTCTCAAATCTACCTATTCAGCCCTAACTTCTCTGTTGACCTCCAGTCTCACATCTCCAGCTTCCTTTTGGACAACTTGAACTGAATGACCTGTCGTTATCTTAAACTCAAGATGTTCAAAACTGAACATCATCTTTTCACCAAAACTCTTTCCATTTCCAAATGTATTGCTGTCAAGGGTACTGCCATTTTCGCAGTCACCCAGGCACACAACCTACATGTCATCTTTAATCTTCACCTTTTCTCAGATCCCATATCCAATCTGTTGCCAAGACCTATTGATTTTTATTTTCATAACATCTTTGGAATATGCCCCATCTCTCCTCTGACATTGCTAGCACCCCAATACAGGCTCTCATCACCTCATATCTGGACTATATCTACAATCTGCTGGTGGGGTTCCCTACCTCCAGTCTCTCCAGCCCAACCTCCTGTCAAAATGATCTTCATAAAGCACAAGTCTGACCACATTATCCCTTTCCTTCAAAAAACAAAACAAAACAAAAACAACTCCAGCGGCTCCCTATCATCTTCAGGATCAAATAGAAAATCTTGTAGTTGTTATTCAAAGTCCTTCATGACCCAGGTGCTTCCCCTGACTTTTTTTTGCACCTTACACTCCTCTACACATCATGTACTTTTTGATCTGGTAACTTGTTACCACCACCTACAACTTTGGTGTCATCATTAACCATTCACTAGCACTCACCCCACATATCCAATATATTGTCAGACCTACCATTTCTACTTTTCAACTGTAATGCCATGTACGAGCAGCTTCCCAAAAGAATGCTGCTGTGAACAGCTTTTAAGGTTCTGATTACACAGGATAGTGAACACTCCATTTATTCCATAACAGATCAAGGCAAACATTCACAACCAATCATAATATAATATTCACAACATTACATCTTATCACAGAAAATCACAATATAGTGTTCACAACATAGTGTTCACAACTTTTTCTGGTCTGATTTCCCTCCCCCAGACCCCCACATCATGTTTCTATTGCTTCAGTCCTGAGATTGTCTTCCATTTACACTATATACAGTTATTTACATGTGGCCTCTCCCATTAGAATGTAAGCTTCTTGAGGGCAGGGATCATTTTTTTTTTTTTTGCCAAACACACAGCAACATTAAAATGGCCACATAGTTTTCACCAAAGTGGCCACAGTATTTAGAACAAAGGAACAAAAGAATATCATCTGGTATCCCTAAGGAGGTTTGCCTCCTCACTCAGTCATTCAGTCATCTCACAATACAATAATCAGTCTTCCACTCATGGGGCAATTATAGATTAACTTAATCAGTCACTTATCCAGATTCACAATTACTAAGTATCATTAATCACTAAATGCAATCATTAGAAAATTATACAGCCTTTTTGGCGTCCATCGAGGCTGAGTTGGCTCTCCTGGTTCGAGATGCAGCCGGTCCCGGGGCGGCGGGGCGGCAGGGAGCGCCCGGCACCCCGTGAAGAGGAGGGTGCCCATGGTGGAGCCCAGCATGGCAGACCCCCACCGGCTCTTCCATGACACCAGTTCGGCCCATGGGCCCAGTGGCTGTGCAGCCCAGCGGACCCCTGGGGGCCTGGGCTACGCTTCCCCCTCACAGCTAGCCTTCCTAGCTGACCCCGTGTCCAACATGGCGGTAGCCTACAGGAGCAGCCTGGCTGCCCACAGCAAGGAGCTGGTGGACAGGAACATTGACCACTTCATTCCTGTCACCAAGCTTAAGTACTACTTTGCTGTGGACACCATGTACGTGGGCAAGAAACTGGGGCTCTTGGTGTTCCCTTACCTGCACCAGGATTGGGAAGTACAGTACCAGCAGGACATCCAGTGGCCCTGAGGTTTGACGTCAATGCCCCAGATCTCTACATTCCAGCTATGGCCTTCATCACATACATCCTGGTTGCTGGCCTGGTGCTGGGGACGCAGGACAGGTTCTCCCCAGACCTCCTGGGTTTGCAGGCTAGCTCGGCCCTGGCCTGGCTCATGGTGGAGGTGCTGGTCATCCTGCTGAGCCTCTACCTGGTCACTGTGAACACAGACCTCACCACCATCAACTTGCTGGCCTTCTCGGGGTACAAGATGATCAGCGGGGTCGTAACTGGCCTGTTCTTCGGGAGATCTGGCTATTACCTGGTGCTCAGCTGGTGTTGTGTGGCTATCTTCATCTTCATGATCTGGACCCTTCGCCTGAAAATCCTATCTGAAGTGGCAGCTGAAGGCGTCCTGGTGCGAGGGGCGCAGAACCAGCTCCACATGTACCTGACCATGGCCATTGCGGCCGCCCAGCCCCTCATCATGTACTGGCTCACCTTTCACCTGGTCAGGTGACGGGCCAAGGAGGCTGCCTAGACCGGGAGTGGGGATTGGTGAGGACCAGGCCATTCACCTCTGCAAACTCGAGAAGCAGGAAGTGGAGCCCCATGGAGGGTTGGAGGACTGAGCTGCCAGGGCCCCACTCTCCCTTTCCCCACAAAGTCCCTGGCCCTTTGACTGGAACCTGCCCCTCCTTCTCCACAAAGATTCATCTCCTCCTTCCCTGTTATGCTTGAGCTGAGTTCCCAAACCCTCTGCCCTAGGAAAGAGCCTGTCTCCCTTCCCCATCTCCTCTTTTTCCGCTGCCAATCCCCATCCTCTAAGGTGCTTAGAAATCTCTAAGCTCCAGGCTGGGGCTGCCACCCATGGGTGTCTGTTACAGGGACAAATAAACCCCTTGGGGGTGCTGCTGAAAAAAAAAAGAAAATTATACAAACCCTCCACCCCTTGGTGTCTAGTAAACTTCAATTTCATCTCATGTTCACTATCCAAGGAGAGACCTTTTCTTCATCTTGACTCAGGGTGGTCTCTCAGATTCCCTGGATCCCCCTCTGTGGTCCCAGCTCCTACCTGAATCCCCCAGTCACCTGGATTCAGAGGCAGACAGCTCTCAGGTTCTCATCCAGTCGTCTGGGCAGTTCTTGGTACACACTGAAGTTCACAAGGTCCAGCATATCTCAAAACCTTCACCACTGCTGTTACCAGGAACTCAAGGATCAACCAAGCCACAAACAAACAAAGTCTAATCCTGGTCATGCTTCTTCAGTCTTCCAGGAATTCAGCTGGCCCTAGGACCCAGAAGAAATCTCAGCCTTCCAGTAGCCTTCCAGGCAGCCTCCTTGGCAGCAACTTCAGTCTTGATAGCAACTTCAGCCTTGGTAGCAACTTCAGCCTTCACCAAATTCTGGTCTTGTAGAAAACTCCAACTCAGTTCTCAGTCCAGCAACCCAGCTTCCAGATGCTGTGAAAATTTTGCTCCCTTCACCAGGAGCCACCAGGAGTAAAAATTCTTGATTCTATCTGTCTCTTTTCTGGAGCTCTTAAATACACACAGACACAGACACAGACACACACACACATACACATTGGCTTCCTGTCTCAGCCAACCCCTTTTTGTAAAGTCAGCAACAGGAGACAGAATTCACACCTTCTGTTTCTTTCCCAGAGGCACTTAGCCCTTAGTTGATAAGGGCTGAGTACCTGCTAAATTAATTACCATTACAACAACATCTTCCATCTTTCCCCTTCTCTCCTTTCACACTGCCACTATCCTAATTCAGACCCTCATCACCTCCTGCTTGGACTCTTGGAACAGTCCCCACCCCAAGTCTCTCCCCACTACATTCTCTGCTCACCTCCCACTCAATAAACTCCAGTGGCTCCCTATTACCTCTAGAATCAAATGCAAAAAACACTCTGACATTTAAAGCCCTTGACAACCTAATCTCTTCCTATCTTTCTAAGCCTTCTTACAAATGACTTCCCTTCTAGTACATTGTGATACAGTAACGTTGGCCTTCTTGCTAGTCCTCAAACACCACACTCCATCTCCCATCACTCTGCCTTTTTACTGGCTAGCTTCAATATTTGGAGTGTTCTCCCTCCTCACTTCTGCCTCCTAGATTTCCTGACCACCTTCAAGACTTAGCTCAAATCCCCCTTCTCTAAAAAACTTTCCCTGGTCTGATTTCCCTCCCCTAAGCCCCTACATCATGTTTCTATTGCTGCAATCCTGAGATTGTCTTCCATTTACGCTATATACAGTTATTTACATGTTGCCTCTCCCATTAGAATGTAAGCTTCTTGAGGGCAGGGATCATTTTTTTTGCTAAACACACAGTAAGAGTTTAAAAAATGCTTGTTGACTGACTGATGGCAACAAGAGAAGGAAGAAATTAAAATAATGTGAAACCAAAAGTAGAAAATGAATAAACAGTACTGAAAAGAAGACTGAGCTGTGGAAGGGAAAGGAAAGAGTGAGGCAGGCTGTCATGTCCTACAAGCACTTGCGTGGAAGCTATTGGTTGTATTTACCTCCTTAAGAACTCAGAGAAGTTCTCTCCAAAGCTCTGCCCTTTCCCCAACTTCCCCTCCAGTCTATCCAATAGTAGATAGCAAAATATATTCTGTGCATTTTTTTCCCTTAAATGTTTTCTATATTCTGATTTTGCTTCAAATATTGAACCAATAAATCCATTGTGCAAAGCAAGCCTGAGTGACCCCATGTTTAAAACGTTGCTTAAACTTTGGGTATGTGGGCAACCAGCCTTCAGGAGATGGTAGTCTGGACATACCTTGTACGTGTGCATTTAGACATGGGGGAGGAACTGAGGCAGCACAAATCCCATCTCCTCATTGACATGAACCAATCAGCATACTCTTACCCTTATATGGGAATTGTTTACTCCTGTTGATAAAAACATCTGAACCCTAGCCCCAATTTCTCCACACCCAACTACCTGCTTACTTGGTGTACTAATAGAATATTTTTATCTTTCTTTTCATAAGTTTGCCTTATTGACCATGGCAAGGTCTGAACCAAAATTTCTTTTAAAACTATCAATAAACATTTATTAAATGCGTACTATCTGCAAGGCATTGTGCTAAGTGGTGAAGCTACAAAAAAAAAGAAGCAAAAAGCAGTCCTTGACCTCAAAGAACTTACAATCCAATGGGGTTGAGGGTGGGAGTAAGGAGGAAAGCATACAGGGCTTGGATAGATATACAAAAATTTTAAATTAGGTCAGAGAGCCATGCCTCTGTCAGAATGTTTTTTCCTACCTGGAGCCTCTGGGCTATTGTGATTGTGTTAATTGCTAATAACTTTTCATTGTATATAAACTTCATAAGCTGGTAGAGAAAGAAACCATGGGACCTGAGGCCCATTATATGGCCCACAGGCCAAATATGAGCAGAACAAGCTATTGTAACACAGTGTGCCTCATTAACTCTCCAGCCTCAGAAATGAGAAAGGAAGGGGGAGAGACAGAGGAGAAACAGGTGAGGCCTGGATGAAGCAGGCAAGGCCTAGGTGAGATTCAGAATGTGATAACATCACTGTGAGAACCTCTGGAATTTCCTGAAATCCTGTATCCTTAATGTTTTTTATCTCAGTGCCATTCATGTGTCTCAATTCCCTATCCCAGGAAGTCTTCATAGTAAGGCTGGATAACGAGCTATCAGAAATTAAAAGTCATTCCAGCCCAAGGACTAGTTGGTCTAAATGCCTCTTGAGGCTCATTCCACCTCCAACATTCTGAGATTCTATGACTGGTCTTCACCGCACATATATGCTCTAAGACAGCTACACAGATGTCTGTGCCCAGAAGAGGGACAGACAAGATCCTACTCTCTCTTTGACTCATGAAAATCAGAAACATTTTCCCTTTAACTCCATTGGAAAATTTGGCTTTATCTCTCCTCCAAGGACCCTGGACAACCCAATTTGGTATAAAGATGGTGCAAAGAATTAAAACCAAAATTCAAAAGTTCAAACTCTAAGTAAAACTCATGTATCAGTCTCAGTGCCACTACTGACATGTTTTTGGATTGAGGTTGATTCTGTTAAACAGAACCATATGTACAGTGTGGAATGTGATAATGTTGCTGTGAGAACCTTTGGAATTTCCTAAAATCCTGTGTCCTTAATGTTTTTTATCTCAATGATTTTTGAAGGTACGTTACATTTGAGAGGATTTAGATTTTTTAAAGCATACGTTAACTTTTTTTTAAAGAAATGAATCCTCCAAACATAATTAAAAATAATGAAACTCAATGCTGGTAGAGATGAGGAGAAACAGGTATACTCATTAATTGTAGATGAGAATGCAGATTTGTAGAATTTTTTTTGTAGCGTAGTCTATCAGTACATAGTAAAAGCTATAAATATAATAAAATTCTTTGATCCAATGATTCCATTAGGAATATATCCAAATGTGTTATTAAAAACACCAGAAAATAAATTTTTAGTAGGAATAAGGATGTGACCTATAGTTTGATCAATACGGAAATTTCTTCCTACACCAGCTCCTGGTGAGAAACTTCCCTCAGCAATGAAAGTTGGTACCTTCTTTGAAGCATTGATAGACTTACAGAATTTCCTAGACACTGGCAGGTTGAGTGACTGGCCAAGGATGCGGCCAAGTCTTCCTGGCTCTTAAGTTGAACCTCTATCCACTATGTACTGCTGTCTAAAGCCCCTCCATGGCTTTTCTTCTCCAGGCTTCACATTCTCAATTCCTTCACCTAATCTTTACACAAACAAGTTTTCAGTCCCCTTCCTATCTTAGTTATCTTTCTCTGAAAGCCTTCCAGTTTGTCAAGATCCTTTTTAAAATGTGGAGTCAAGTTGAACAGGGTCCTCCAGATGGGGTCTACCCCAGGAGAGGATAATGTAACTATCACCTCCCTTGCTCTGGGCATCATGGGTCCTTTCATGCAGCCTAAGGCCATATTAACATTTTTATAAACTTTGTCACATTGTTTGTATGTTGGAGCCTGCTCCCACCTGCCATATGTCTCTCCATTGCATGCTGTTCATTTTTAATTCTTCAGAGACAGTCATATTCTAAGTCACTCTGCCATAAGACAACACTAGCAGAATGTCAGTATTAAGACTTTGGGTCTTTGTTTCCCTGGGAAACTTGGAATCATTAAATGAGCTTTGCAACTTTCCAAAGGCAATCTAATCTGCTTTGCTGTTTTACTCTAAGCCCAACTTTATTTCTACCCTACATATACATACTAGGGGACAAGCACTTTGATGGTCCATACAAGTATATGCTGTAATCTGGGCCACAGATATTCTCATCCACTTGGTCTTTCTTCTGTAGATGGTGGAATCAACATCTTTTGAGTGGTTACAGATCTTACCCAGGAAGCTCTGAAGTGTTCCAGGCCTTGATGTAATCAGCGCAATGTCATCCCACAAATAGGAGTGTCTGGAGGACTTCACCATCCCTGCCCTGGATCTCTTCCATTGCAGTGATGAACACTTTTGACAAACATTATCTCCCTGTGTTATGATAATTATCTCCCTGTCTTATGACTCACCTAATTTTATGAAGAGAGACGGTTTATTGAATGGAGTTATTTCTGCTGTTATAGCTTTCAAGAAATTTTGAATTATATTAATGCACAGATGTATAGATAATTATCTAAGGAGGAGGAGGAGGAAGAAGAAGAAGAAGAAGAAGAAGAGCAAAAATGTCATCAAGGGAAAGTATGATAGGAAGGAATGTACGATGAGACTGGATGGTCATATGATCAAAAGGAGGGACAGGAGACAGAGAACCAGAGTGACTAACTGTCATCCTTGTCTTGTCAAAAGAAAGTCAAGGCCTCAGCACGTTGGGTGGACAGACTACAACAAATATCTGGAAGGATGTGGACAAAAGTCTAAATAGGCAGAACAGACATGGATGGGCCGAGCTCTGCATCCTGGTAAGGGACTTCCAAATCCATGAGATCACAGCTCCCTGGGAGTTTTAGTAAACAACACCACCCCATTGGCTTATATGGGTCAATTCCAAGCCCCAGACCTTTATTCAAAAGCCATGTCTTATAAACAAGCATTGAGTGTCCAGATTGGGGAAATTCAAGCACTTTCTCCTCAAAACCCAGCACAATTGGAAAGACACTAAGCAAGTGAGCACAGGGCCAGAAAGGGGCTTCCTGGAGCAATGCCCAGATTCCTCAATAGCCATTGTGGTCTGGGAGCTCAGGTAGAGCCCAAGGCACTAGAGGACTGTTGTTGTTTGGTTTCAGAGAGAGTGATGAACATTGAAGCAGGTCCTCACTTGGGTGGGTACCACAGACTCATACACTGGCCTTGGAGTAGCCAATTGGACTTTAATTTCTTTATTTGTAAAATGAGAAGGTAGAGAGGTGGTAACTTCTAAGGTTTCTTCAAGGTTTGATACTTTTCTTTTCTTAGATCCCTCCTAGCTCCAACATTTTATAGTTTAGGGCTCCTCTCAATTCTGACAGTCAATGTTTTATGGTCCCTTCCAACTCTGACATTCTGGGTCCTAAAGTCCCTCCCAGCCATGACATCCTGTGTTCATAGGCCCCTCCCAGTTCTGATAGTCTATGTTCTAAGGTTCCTTACAGCTCTGACATTCTGTGTTCTAGGACCTCCCTCCCATTTCTGACATTCAGTGTTCTAAGGTCCCTTCCAGGTCTGATATTTTATATTCTAAGGGTCCTCCCATTTCTGACAATCTATGTTACAAGACCCCTCCCAGTTCAAACATTTTGTATGCTAAGGATTCTTCCAGTTCTAACAGTCTATGTTGAAATCCCTTCCAATTTAGACAATCTGTGTAAGTCTGTGGACCTTTGAGCTGTGCTGAAAAATACAGAACTCCAGCTGTGCAGTGCACTTTGGGCAATAGACTTGTTCCCAGAAAATTGCACGTAAAGTGAAATTTTGACAATTGAATACTATTTTCCTGCTGACTTACATTATAATTTCAGAGACTTGACTTTCCTTTCTGATTGGTCTTTGATTAACCACGGTTCTGTTCCCTCTCTCCCCATACTAATTGATACTCTACAAATATAAGTTTAAGCTAATCAAGGAACTGGCTATAGATCGTTAATGAAGTATCTTACGAACTCTGGGTTCTGACACTTGTATTGGAGTAGCACTCATTTCTGGAAGGTTGCTGACATCAATATTCTAAGAATTCATGATTTCATAGACACAGCATCTCAGAGTTGGGAAGACCTCCGAGGACAGCATGGTATACTATGAAGAGGGCTAGATTTATCTTTTATCAGGGGACCTGGGTTCATGTCCTGTTACTTCAGATACTTACCCTCATTCAACCTTGGCATCCTTATCTATGAAATGCGAATAATTCTTGTACTATTTATCTTAGTGTCTTGACAAAACTGGAACATAATAGAAAGATTCATGATATGTTTAAGTTAACTGCAGCATATACCCAATAAAGTCATCAACACCATCAAACCCCTTCCTCCACCAACAGGCAGGCTGCATTCCCACAGGCTGGCTACCATTTATCTCCTTGGGGTCCTAAGGCTAATCCTGGGGGCTAGTGTTCTGAGTATTACTGCTCATAAGCCCCCACCAGTGTGCTTCGCAACTGGTTACTGGTTGATATCAATGATCTATCCAGATTTAATTAGCTTCTGGAAATAGGTACTTATGAATGTAATATTACATTAATAGATAGATAGAAGGATAGATAGATAGAAGGAACAATTGATATAAAACACACACACACACACACACACACACACACACAAGCAGGAGCACCTTCTTCCACAAGTACATAATGTGGACTCAGACATACAGAGCACATGTTGTAAAAAGGTAACATAATTCAAATTTGTCTGACAAATGTTTCTAATTTTAATATTTCAAAAGATTCATGATTTCATTGCTATGGGTACAGTTTCCATGAGGACAGAGCAAAAGCTTAGTAGATGCCTTAGTAGATGAACTTTGTCAGCTGTAGATTTTTAAAAATCATCA
>CM053582.1:118131515-118152732 GCA_028627135.1 Pseudochirops cupreus
CTTGAAAAAGATCCCCAAAAGAAAACTCCTAGAATATTATAGCCAGGTTCTGGAGTTCCCAGATCAAGGAGAAAATATTACAAGCTACCAAGAAGAAACAATTTCAATACTGTGGAAACACAATCAGGACAACCCAGGATCTAGCAGCTTCTACATTAAGGGATCAAAGGGCCTGGAATGTGATATTCCAAAGATCAAGGGAGCTAGGATTAAAACTAAGAATTACCTACTCAGTAAAATTGAGTATAATGTTCCAGGGAAATATATGGTCATTCAATGAGGTGGAGGATTTCCAAGCACTCTTGATGAAAAAACCAGAACTGAATAGAAGATTTGACATTCAAATACAAGAAGCATGAGAAAGTAAACATGGGAAAGAATTCATAAGGAACTTATCAAAGTTGAACTATTTACATGCCAACATGGAAAAATGATAATTATAACTTATGAAACTTTTCTCAGTATGAGGATAGTTGAAAGGAATATAAGTGTATATATATATGTATACATACATATATGTCTATACAGGAGGGTACATATGCATATGAATACATATGTGAGTGTGTGTATATATGTGTACATAGACAGAGGGCACAGGATCAATTGAATAGGATGGGATAATATTTTAAAAAGTGAAATAGAGAGGTAGGAGAGGAATAGTATGAGAGGAGACAGGGAGAGATAGAACAGGGTTAATCCTCTCATATAGAAGAGGCAAAGGATAATTGTTACAATGGAGGGGAAGAACAGGAAGGCAAAAGTGAATGGGTCAACCTTACTCTCATTGAAGTTGGCTTAGGGAAGGAATGACATACTCTCTAAATTGGATATCTTGGCCTACAGGAGAGTAGGTGGGGGGGAAGGGGATGAGAGGTGGGATGATGGAGGGGTTGGGGAAGAGGGTTGTTAAAAGCATACACTTTTGTACAGGGACATGGACAAATTAGAGAATAGAACAAGGTGGGGGGTGGAATAGGGAAGGAAGGAAATATGCAGGTACCGGGGTTGGGAGATCCATCTTGCCCTACCAGAAAGTCAGAAGGGTGATGGGGGAGGATATAGGAGAGAGCTGATTGGGGGAGGGGATATACAGTGGGATTGCTGTTTTGGGGTGGTGGGTAGGGGAAAGATGGGGAGAAAATATGTAAATCAAAATCTCATGGAAATGAATGATGTAAACTAAAAATAAACAAAAGTTAAAAAATTATTAAGTATAGAAAACATCATACAATATTTTAGCATTTTAAATAAAGGTTCCAATGTTACTGTAAAAAAAAAAGAAAAAAAGAAAAGTTACAATCCCTCTTCAATGATTATGAATTCTAGCCTCCCTCAACTAGGAGGAGTCAAGGGAGACAAAGCAGATTCCAAAAATTAAACAATCTAAAAAGATAAAAAAGCAACAAAAACTAAAACCCAGGATATAAAGAAACAGCATATATTACTAATTGCTAAATGAATAGCATAAGATGAGTACTGTTATGATTTCAAAGGAGAAAGGGAATACTGTGGGCAGGAATGACACAGAATTTTAGAGTTAGTGGTCCATTAAACAGAGTCCAACCCTTTTATGTTACAGATGAAGAGGCTATAAAAAAAAGTACTTGCTCAAGGACCAAAAGCAAATTAATGGTAAAAAGCAAATTAATGGTACAACTAGTACTAAACTCAGGTTTATTTTCTTCTATTTCAATCCTCTTTAGTGTGGGAAGGCTCCACAGAGGGACTTGAGTTTGACTCTTGAAGTTACAGTATGGTCACAGGAGATTGAGGAGTACACCATAGTTGGAAAGAACAGAATGAGAATAAGCAAAAATGGGTCCAGTTTTGCAGAAGGTTTATATGAAACAATTTTTAAAATTGCTCTGAAAATTTCTTCTTCAGGGGTTCTCTCAGGCCCCAGACCTAATATAAGACATGGGTTCTTGGAAATATTGGGTTGCATTTCATGCCATATATATTCTAATAAAATGCATTTTTCTTTTTGTCAGCTCTTGATGTATTTAGTACTATGGAGAAGGATTTCATCCCCAAAGAGGCCTCTTTTGGGCTGACACTTAACTCTAGCTCAGCTATGCCTTTTAAAGGATTCAGTGAGTTGTCAGTTGCTTACTGTTTTTACCTTATCTTCCAGAAAGAATAAATTAGGCCAGGTTATAAAGAAAGCAGGAGAAATGCTTGTGTTCTACATTCTTAATTAAATTGCTACCTTCAGTTTCTTATTATAAATAACATATCAAAATTTCAACCCACTGAGGCAACACTATATACACATACAAAATTATTTATGCTGATTTGATTGTCAAAGAACTGATACAGCTCCTACTCTGTTCTTGTCATTCTCTTATTCAAAAACCTTTCATAGCTCCTCACTGCCTACTAAATGAATAAGGATACAGAGCTGGAAGAGACCAAAGAAATCATATACTCCAAACTCTATATTTTACAGATGAGAAAGATGAAGCCCAGAGAGCTTAAATGCCTTACCCAAAGTAACAGAGGTAGAATCAAATGTGGCATTTGTATCCGTATTTTCTAAATTCAGACTTGGCCTGGCATTTAAGGTCTTCCATGCTCTCTTCCACTTCACACTCACACACACACACACACACACACACACACACACGTGTGTGTGCGCGTGCTAACTTGAACTACTTTCTATCCTCCAGACAGTTTATGAATTCCTGTGTGTTTGTTCAGACTCTCCTCCCTCAAATGATTTTCCCCTACCAGCTCTTTCTGTCCAATTTCTACCAATATTTCAAGGCTCAGTTCAAATGCCATCTCCTCAATGAAACCTTCCTAGTTCCATCTAGAAAGAAATAATTTTTCTTCCTCTAAATTCTCACAATACTTTGTGTTTCTCTTATTGCACCACCTACCTAGTATTATGATTATATGTGTCCATGTTTTATCTTCCCTACTAGACCACAAGCTCCTGGAGTATAAGACCAAATCTTAGGAATCTTTATTTCTCCTACAGGCACTATATCTAAGGGCTTTGTAAATGTTTTTGGAATGAACCAGTCAATATAAAGGACCAATGCATTACTGAAAAAGTTGACTGTAAATTACAGACAGTCCTCATCAACACACCTAAAATGGCTGGGCAGGAAGAATGCCACAACCAAGAGAACCCTACCCCTATCTTCTCCAGTAGTTGAATACTCTCACAGGATCTTCTGATGAGATGGAAGACCATTGGGACTTACTATTTGCTCTGCTGCAGCCTCCTAACATCTTCCATCTGCCCTGCCTCTAAGCCCTACAGTCACTTGGCTTTATCATCTTGACTACGTAAGCAATCTAAGAACTTTGGGCCTTGCCATCTGACTTACCACCAAATCCTAAGGATTTTCAAACTTTTCCATCTGACCTATGGCTAAACTTTCTTTTGTGTTTTCTCCCCCAAATAGAATGTGAGTTCCACGAGAACAGAGACTGTCTAGCTTTTTCTATTTCTATCCCCAGCACCCAGAACAGTACTTAAATACTCATTCATCCATTCATTCATGAACTATCTGTATGAACTGTGAAAAAATTAATAGATTTTATTTAGATGACAGTTTTATTCTTAAACTAATAGTTTCCTTAACTATCAGAGATATTTTTTAAAAATTTGGTTAGCAATAACAAATAAATATAAGTTTAACTTTAGTCTGAAATTCTTCTATTCCTTAGAGAACCAAATTAAGTACTACTTCTTCTATGTAGTAGAATTATCTAAACTAGAAGAAATAGCCCCCTTGCAATTTTTCCCTCCTAGAAATTCTACTGACACTCTGGTCTTCTTCTTTATAATATATTATCATATTCTAACTTGTAGCATTATTATATATACACAGGTCTTGTTTCCCCAACAAGATGATAAATTCCTTGAGAGCAAGGAATGTGTTTTGTTTCAGAATCTTGATCTTGTTTAATTTGAATAACTTTTCTACTTTATCTCCTAGGTGGCTGAGAAGAGTAAAGGGAAGTGGTTTTTATGCTTAGGAAGGCCACAGAATGTTTGTAAAAAAAAAAATTGGGGAAGAAAGGGGCAGTGAAGTGAAAGAAACATGGAATAGCGAAAAGAATACCTGACTAAGAATTAGATTTGGGGTTTTGTCCTAACTAGCTGAGTAACTTCATAAAAGCAACTTCCTTTAATAGACCTTTAGTTTTCTCACCTGCAAAATAAGTAGAATTTGCCTAAAGAATTATATCAGTGACTAAGAGAACAAAGCAGAAATTACATTTCAAATCAAAGTGAAAGAGTTCATGATCAAAAGAGGGAGAAAATCTTAGAAGATAAAATTTTGTTCGCTTAATTTTTAAAAAATATTTCCAAAAACAAAACCTATGCAGCTAAAATTGGAAGGGTAAATGGGGGAAAAAATCTTCACAGCAAATTTCTCTAATAAGAGTCTCACTCCTGAGGCTGCTAGATGGCTCAGTGAATAGAGCAACAGCCCTGGATTCAGGAGGACCTGTGTTCAAATCCTGCCTCAGACACTTAACACTTACTAGCCATGTAAGTGACCTTGGGCAAGTCACTTAACCCCAGTTGCCTTGCCTTCCTCCCTCCAAAAAAAAAAGAGTCTCATTCTTTTTGAAATTTGATTTTGGTTTTTCAATGAACAAAAATCTATTTTCTCTCTCTTCCAACTCCACCATCCATTAAAAAAAGGAAAAGCAAAACCTACCTGTTACATACGTGCAAAGTCAATTGAAGTAAATTCTTGAAATGGCTATATCCAAAGAAATCTCAGTCTGTATCTTGAGACTATCAGAATTGCTGTCAGGAAGTAGGTTGCAGGTATCATTGTGGGTCCTCCAGAATGGTGGCTGGTCATTGCACTGATCAGTTCTTAA
Organism: Pseudochirops cupreus; assembly: GCA_028627135.1. Classification (NCBI taxonomy): domain Eukaryota; kingdom Metazoa; phylum Chordata; class Mammalia; order Diprotodontia; family Pseudocheiridae; genus Pseudochirops; species Pseudochirops cupreus. The sequence continues at coordinate 118,136,370 of CM053582.1, forward strand.
ATGTCTTATTCGTCTTTATAATGTTGTTATAGTGTAAGCTGTTCTGATTCTGCTTATGTTAATTTTTAAGTTATAGAAGGAACTGATTTAAATTTACAAGCATAAGAGCCACTTCCTAACTGATAAACTGTCAAAGGATATGAACTGGCAGTTTTCTTTTCTTTCTTTCTTCCTTTTTTTTTTTTTGGCCTTTTATGGAAGGCAATTGGGGTTAGTTTTTTAGGCAACTGGCTAGTTTGTTGGGTTAAGTGTCTGAAGTGGGATTTGAATTCAGGTCCTCCTGAGTCCTGGGCCGGTGCTCTATTCACTGTACCACCAAGCTGCCCCTGAACGGGCAGTTTTCTAAGAAAAAAATCCAAACTTCCAATAATCATGTGAAAAAGTGTTCATCATCACTAATATTTATAAAGCACTTACTATGTGCCAGGCACTATGCTAAACACTACAATTATTATTTCATTTGTTCCTCAGAACAATTCTGGGCTATAAAGGGCTATTATATCCCCAATTTACAAACTAGAAAACTAATACAAACAGAGGTTAAGTGACTTGCCCAGGGTCACACAGCATACTAAGTGTCTGAATCTAGATCTGAACTCAGGTCTTTCTGATTCTAGGCCCAGAAAGCTATCCATTACTCTATCCAGCAGCCTAATCACTAATAATCAGAAAAAATGTAAAACCTTTAGAGAGGTTCTACATCATACCCATCATATTGACAAAACTGATAAAAAGTAAAATGACAAATGTTGTAAGGGTTTTAGTAAAACAGACACATCAATGTACAGTAGGCAGGGCTGTAAAATGGTCCAGCCATTCTAGAATATAACCTGGAACTAAGCTCCAAATATTACTAAATTGTGCATACCCTAAGTCTACATCCTGTAGAGATCAAAGAAATTTTTCCTCCACAAAAATATTTGTTACAGCTACTGTTGTGGTGGCAAAAACTGGAAACTATAGGGCTGTCCATTCATTGTGGAGTAACTAAACAAATCATGGTATGCATGCAATGGAATGCTTACTTTGATTAAAAGAAATGAAGAGAAGGTTTCAGAGAAACCTGAAAATATTCGTATGAACTGATGCAGAGTGAAGTAAGGAGGACCAGGAGAATAATTCATACACTAACAACATATATACAAACAACTTTGAAATACCTCAGGGCTTTGATCAACATAATGACTAACCACAATTCTAAAGGGCCCATGATAAAGCATGTTACCTATTTCCTGATAAATGGGTGATAGTCTCAATGTGCACACTGAGAAATATATAATGAGGTGGGGAGGAGAGATAAGAGGGAAAAATAGATTTCTAATAATTAAAAAATTAAGTTAAGTTTTAGAAAATTAAATTGGGCCAGATAATCACTAAGATTTATTCTAACCCCAAGACTCTATAATTCTAACTGTAATGATTTCATAGAAGCATAGTATTGGGGAGAGAGAGAGATACTGCAGATAGGAAGGGTTTTGAGAGATCATCTGTGTTTCAGTCAGTGATCCCTGAATGTTTTTATATTCCAATATTTTGTCACTGATTCTGATATTTTGACTTTTATTTCTTCTTCCAGAAGTGCTAGAGTATATACTATAATTTATTGATTTAGAATCACAGGATCACAGATTTAGAGCTCAAAGGGACTTTAGAAACCATCTAATCCAATCTTTCCTTTTTTTAATTGAGGAAACTGAGGCCCAAGGAAATTAAGTGAATTGCCTAAGGTCACACAGGTAGGTGACAAGAAGTGGGATGTAAGTCCAAATTTCTGAATTCAGGTCTTCTGACTCCAGAGAGTCTTTCCATTAAAATTAAGTTAATTTCAGTTTAGAGCCTTTCATACAACCTCTTGAGTTAACTAGAGACACCATGAGATGTCACAAAATTTGTGTCAGAAGCTGATCTAAATAATTTAGGCCAGCTGTCTCTCTCATCTTTAAAATTTTCAGTACTACAGAATCACAGAATGTTACAGTTAGAAGGAACTTTAGATATCATGCAGTCAAGAATTACAGATTTTGAACTACAAGGGACCTTGGAAACTATTTATTGTAGGCCATCCCCTTCATTTAGCAGAGGACGTACCAAATAGTCAAACAATTAGTCAATCATAGTCCTGGAACTCAAGTTCAAGTTATTCTGAATTTAACTTCAGGTTTCTTTCCATCACTTCCACATGAATACTTGTGTCCATATTTCCTATTACACGCTGTGGGGCATAATGACGAAAATAATTTTTCTTTCCATAACACTTGAGTGCTTCAGTGCAAAAGCACTAGCGGGAATAACTATAAAGCAATAATAAATGAATACATCTGCAAAAGGGTCCATAAATGACTGAATGCTAAGCACAGCCAATAAAAGCACAGCAATGTGTATAGATGCTTTCATTCTGAAAGTAAAAGTTCCACATAATTACTGAAAGACTCACGAAAAATGGTGTTTGGCCAGTACTAGGTCTTGAAAAATTATTGGTGGTCTTAGACCCTTAATTATATTAACATCACAGGATACTTTATGAGAAGAAAATTACACAAAAAGATTAGCTAATAAGTCTAGAAATGTTGGGCTTAGGTATTATTGTCTGTATTATTCCTTAATATTTTTCTCTCTAAATAATCTTACACACACACAGTTCTGATCATTTTGTTTCCCGGCCCAAAAACCTTTAATGGCTCTCCCTTGCCTAACAAATCAAAGTCCCAACTCCTGAACCTTGAATAAGGCCTTCCACAATCTGACCCCTTATCTTTCCAGTGCAAGCTCACTCCATTTCTCTTCATGAATACTCAATGTTAGTAATTATTCATTGTTCCATAAACATTATCCTGGCTTGCTTCCCATTCAACAAAATCTAATTAAATAACCTGAACTAGGCATCCAGATCAGCCTCAAGGCACAATGTGGCTCTACTGAGCCAAACCACCTCCTACCTCTTTGCTAGGTTTTCTGACGTGCCCAAAGACACACAAAAAAGGCTCTTACAATAATGCCAAGTTTGCTACAAGTCACAGCAACAAGATAGGCAGGGAAGTTTAGGGACTATGCCAACAGGAATCCTCAACCTTGAATCCTCAAATCATCTGCCTTCATCAGTGGTCCTTGCTGTTGCCCTGCCTGGACTCATTTCCCCAAAGTTAGCATACTCTCATTCCTTTCTACTATCCTTTGTGATAGTGAACTCCCTTGCTACCAAAGAACAAACCCCTTCATTACTCAACCTCAGTGGTCTGCTCCCTCATTGCCAGTTCTTTCAGTTCCACTTTTCCAAAGTCTCATTCCACATCTACCCACTTCTTCCACTGTGCCTTCTGGGATGCTTTCTCTGTAACTAAATTAAACTGCTTTCATCTTAGACCTCTTTCTTCTCCCTCGTTTCATCCTCTGTAACTCACTAAGACCTGTTCCCCTTCCTGAGGACACTGTTCCCCTGGGTATTCTTTTTAGTAATGGCTGCACTTTATTCTCATGCTGACTCACTAGTCATGGTGGTGGAATGTGAATACTCTTTGCTCCTCACTTTCACTTCCAGACTCTCTACCCCCATCATTTAGCAACCTCTCTGCCTTCAGAGCTCTTTCAGTTCAAATTTATTACCCAATCCAGATTCCGGTAGCTGTTATTGACACCCAGGATATTCTCCCCACCTTTCTCAATGAATTTAGTACCTGCCTCAGTCTTTCTCTCTACCCTAACTCCTTTCAATCTAAAGAACTTCATCATACATGTATGTGTCCTCAAATACCATAACTTTCTAATTATCTAATCTATTCAATTTCCATATAACTACTCCTTCACTCCATTTCTGCTACACAAAGGGACATTTATATTCTTGAACCTGCCATCACACACAAGTGTTCCAAATTCATAAAAAGGAACTCCTAAAAGTTCTTTATCTGATCATATTTTTTATCTTTCCATCTCCTTATTCATACATCTACTCTTTCTCCTCACCATGACCTGAGACCACTCTATCCTTCAGTACTATTCTGAGCTCTGGCTCTACTCTCCTACCTTACCAGGCCTGCAACAGCCTTCTAACAGCCTCTTTCTGCCTCAAGTCTTCTCTCACCCGTCCAGTACATCCCACATACTTACCACCAAAGAAATTTTCCTTAAATGAATATCTTATCATGTGACATCCCTTTCTCCCCCTCCCCCCACTCAAACAACTCCAGTGGCAATCACTTCTGGATAAAATATAAACTTTTCTGTTTAGCTTTTAAAATCATATACAGCCCATCCCCCAGCCTATCTTTTCAGCTTCATTGGATATTACTCCTTCTCCAGCACTCTGCAATCCAGTCAAACAGGCCTTCTCTCTCTTCCTCACTTAAGATATTCTAGCAAGAGCTAGTTCCCCATGCCTGGACTATACTTCCTCCTTATCTCTGCCTCACAAAGTCCCTTTCTCTCTTTAAGCCAAAGCTCAAGCAGTCCCTTCTATCTGAAGCCTTTCCCCCAAATTGCTTTAACTACTTTGTATACATGTATTTGTTAACTTCACATTTGTAGTGCATATATATTTTATATGTACTTGTCTTCCCCACCGGAATGTAAAATCATTGTGAACTGGGATAATTTAACTCTGTACTTTTTATCCAGTGCCTAGTACAATGTAGATATTTAAACACAGTAGGTACTTAATAAATGTATGTTGACTTACCCCTTGACCAGTTCAACTCTAAGCTATCACTCTTAAATCTCTGTTCCATCCTCTTTATGATCACACCTTGCCAAACCCGAAGCCCAGGTTTCTTTCATCATTTACTACACTTACTCCTACTCATATAATACTGAACAAAATTGAAAAATATCTCAAAATTGAACTGACTGGGTGGTGCACTGCAAAAGTATAATGGATAATTTCAATTTATTATAGCAAAACAATCCTACTATTCCTCCCTAATTGATTTCCTATCCCCACTTACCATAAAAGCCATTCTAAACACTTTCTCTCATCAAGCCTCCAATGACATCTTTTGTTCCAACTCTCGAAGCTGAGGACCTCATATCATACTTTTCTGAAAATTTTGTGGCCAAAATTAAAGAGCTTCCTCTTCATCTCAAATCCCTTTGAAGCTGTCCTCTCTCTCCCAAATACTGGATTCTTCCACGTTGTCTACAAACACACATAGGTCTACCCTCCTTAAAAAACCCTTACTAGATCCTACCATGACTTTCAGCTATCATTCTGTATTTCTCCTCCCCTTCTTATCTAAACTCCTTGAGAAACCAATCTACAACTAGTGATTCTGCTTCCTCTCCTTTGTCTTCTAAACCCTCTGGAATTTGTTTTCCAATTTCAATCTTCAATCGAAACTGCTCTATCCAAAGTTAGCAGTGATTTCTTAATTTCCAAAGCTAATGATCTCTTCTCAGTCCTTATTCTTTTTGATCCCTCTGAAATCTCTGACTGTCAATAATCTACTTCTTCTGGATACTGTTCTCTCTAGATTTTAGGGACACTGCTCTTAACTGATTTCTCAGTGTCCTTTTTGGATCTTCTTCCCGATCATTCCCACTAATCAATAGTATTCTCTAAGGATTTTCCCTGGCCCCTCTTCTAATCTCCCTCTATATTACTGTGCATGTTGATCTCATAGTAATTGAATCCCCATGGGTTCAATTATCATCTCTATGCTGATGATTCTCAGATCTTGCATCACCAACTGCCTATCAGAGATCTTGAACTGGATGTCCCATATACAACTCAAAACTAATATATGTAAAACTGAATACATTATCTTTCCACCCTTACTTTTCTTTCTTCCACTTTTCCCTATTACTGTTAAGAGCACCACCATACTCCCAGTCAGCCAGGTTAACAATGTTGTTGTCATCCTCAACCCCAATTCACACTCACCCTACATATCCAATCTATTGCCAAATCTTGTCAATTCTACCTCTTAAACCTCTCTCATATACACCCCCTTCTCTCCATTCACATAACCACCATACAGTGAAAGCCCTCATCACCTCATACCTAGCCTACTGGGATAGCCTTTTAATAGATCTCCCTGCTTCAGACTCAGCTCATCCTCCCCTTTGCTACCAAAGTGATTTTCCTAAAGCACAGGCCTAAGCATGTCAGCTCACCATTGGATAAATTCTAGTGGCTCTACAGTACTTCTAGGATCAAATATAAAATCTTCTGTTTGACATTAAATCAGGCAGCTAAATGGTACAGTGGATAGAACACTGAGCCTAAAGTCAGGAATACTCATCTTCCTAAATTCTAATCTGGCCTCAGACACTTCTTAGCTGTATGATCCTGGTTTGCCTTAGTTCTTCATCTGTAAAACGAGCTGGAGAAAGGAATGGTCAACTACTCCAGTATTTTTACTGAGAAAACCCAGAATGGGGTCACAAAGTGTTGGACACAACTGAATCGACTGAACAACAAAGTCAGGAAGACCTAAGTTCAAATATAGCCTCAAACACTTACTATCTGTGTGATCCTGGGCAAGTTGCTTAACCATTGTCTCCTTTGTTTCTCTCAAGGGTAAAATGGGGATAATAGCATCTACTTCCCAGGATTCCTGGGAGGATGAAACAAGATGATATTTATAAAGTGCTTAGCACAGTGCCTGGCACATACAGTAGTACGCATTTAATAAATCAATCACTCCTTCCTTCCTTGAACATGGCATTCCATCTTCCTATACTATACCTTCTCATTGGTTGGGCTCCATGCCTAGAATGTTTTTCTTCTATTTCTACCTCCTGGCTTCCTAGACTCAGCTCAAATCCCACCTTTTGCAAGAGGTCTTTTGTGTTCCTGCTCCTTCTGCCCTCCAAGACATTTCCTCTGAAATTTCGTTGAATTTATATCACATATATCTTATATGTATAGATATAAGCTATACATAGGTAGCACAGTAGATAGAGCATTGTCCCTGGAGCCTGGAAGATGAGTTCAAAGCTGGTCTCAGACATTTCCTGGCTGTGTGACCCTGGACAAGTCATCTAACTGTGCTCTGCCTCAATTTCCTTATCTGAAAAGACAGAATAATAATGACACCTATTTCCCAGGGTAGTTGTGAGGATAATATTGGTAAAGTGCTTTGCAAAACTCAAAGCATTATGTAAACGATAGCTATCATTTCCAGATGTTTGTATGTTGTCTTCCCCATTAGGATGTGAGCTCTTTGAGAGCAGCTACTGTTTTTGCCTTTCTTTGTATTTGCACCACCTGACACAAAGTAAGTGCTTAGCAGATGCTTGGTGACTGAGTGCAGCTAGGGGTAACCAGGGCTTGAACTAGAATCATAGTCATGGGGATCATGGGGAAAGAGAATAGATGTAAGAGATATTAAGGTCATACACTGAAGTGACAGGACTTCACAAATGACTGAAAGAAGAAAATAAGGGAGAAAAAAGCGTCAGAAATAAGTTAAGTGTTTGAGCCTGAGTAGTTAGAGTGATGGTGGTGCCATCTACAGAAACTGGGAAGATGGTAAGAGGGGTGGGTTCAGGGATAAGATGACAAGCTCAGTTTTACATTGATATGAGTCTAACTCATTCATTTAATTAAAACTTAGTCATTTATTAAAGAAACATTTCTTAAGCACCTATGAAGTCTTTCTGATCCTGTGGTAAGTGATGTAGAAAATAAAAAGATAAATAAGACAGTGGTATTTGCCCTCTAGGAGATTCCAGTTAGGAGGAGATGAGGATTATACAAATACCTGTAGTATGAGGCAGTACAGAGTAAGTATAATGAGAAAGGCAAAAGGTACTAAGCAGTTCAGAGCTGGGAAGGATGACTTCTAGTAGAAGTGAACAAGGAAGGCTTCAAGGAAGAAACAGCATTTAAACTGACATTTGAGGATAGAAAATATTTCAACAAGTTAAATAAAGAGTGTGGGAAACATCACAAGAACATTGTGTGTAAAGGCACAGGGACAGACAGAAGAGATGAAGGCACCTCTGGGGAACAGAAAGTAGTTCATTTTGGATTATATCATACGGCATGTGCAGGGAAATGATGAGATAAAGCTGGAAGCAGAGGCTGAAGTCAGATTGAGTCAGTCTTAGATGACAGGCAACGACTCTATAGAATAAGTCACTGGATGGTTTTGAACATAGGAATAACATCATGGATGGAAGTTGCTAGGGCTGACGTAAGAAAGAATTTCCTAACAATAAGAGCTGTCCAAAAATGGAGAAGACTGCCTCAAAAGGTAGTGAGTCAACCATCACTGGAGGCTGGAAGCCCAAACGTAAGGGAACACTGTATTGGGGAATTCCTGTATTGAGTACTAACTGATTAGATGATCTTTGGATTTCTTTCCAGCACCATAATTCTGTGATAATCAGATCTATTGAATCAAAGTGAAAACCTGGATAAATCACTCTTTCCTTCCTCAGTTTCCTAACAGTAAAACTAACAGACTTTATCTTTTAAGGCTAGAGGAGATTAAATCCAGTAGCTATGGATTTTTATTGAAATGGACCGAGTGTTTGTCTCCCCCACCCCTATTTAGACTAATAAAGTTTCTAGGCAAGTCAATCTTACATAAAAAAAATTATTTCAACCTGAAAGCAAATGAGATTGGTGGTCAAGGGATTTGGGTTCTACTCTAGCTCCGAAACCTGGGTAATAACAACAAAAATATATGCTATTTCTATAGTACTTTAAGGTTTGCAAATCCCTTGTTTCACAGCAATCCTGTAAATGAGGTTCTTCTAGTAATAACCCTATTTTACAGAGAAAGCAGATGAGGCTCAGAAAGGTTAAGTGACTTGCCCACAATCACACTGCTATTGTCAGAACTATTGCTTAGTGTTTCTGGGCCTCAATTACAACATCTGTAAAATGAGTGAATTGAACTAGATTGAACTAAGGTCCTGTAAGCTCCCAGATCTTCCCATTCTATGATTGCATTTTCTTCCTTCCCTGAAGCAAGGTACCTGAAGTGCCCCTTATACCAGTTAAATCACAAACATTTATAGCATACTTATTCCTGTCATTGCTAAGTGCTGGGGACACAAAGAAAGACAAAAATAGTCTCTAGACTGAAAGAAGCTCACATTCTAATGGGAGAGACAGCACACAAACAATTGTGTATAAAAAGGATATATAAAGGGTAAATAAGAGGTTATCTCAGAAGGAAGACACTAGCATTAAGGGGGCCCAGGAAGGGCTTCTTGTAGAAGGTGAGTGTTTAACTGAATTTGAAGGAAATCAAGGAAGCCAAGGGGCAGAGAGCAGAAAGGAGAGCATTCTAGGCATACGGAACAGGCACAGTGAAAATGTCCAGAAATCTGTGAGGATCAGCAAGGAGGCCAGTGTTCCTAGAACATCCCAGGAGGACTGACTGGAAAGGTAAAAAGGGGCCAAGTTGTGAAGAGCTTTAAAAGTCAAACAGAAACCACAGATCCTTAAGCAGATTTTTGATTTTGTATAGCCAGCACTTAGCACAGTTCCTGGCACACCATAGGCACTTAATAAATGCTTATCATTTTTGACAGATATCCAAGCTAGCTGCTGCCAGGAATTACTCTGGTACAGTTGATACTGGTTCTCATCCTTCTTTTGTCCCAAAGAGAACACTTCTCGTTTCCATGCTTTAGAGAAATGTGGTGCAGTGGCAGGAGCACTGGATTCAGGTTATACTTTCAGCTCTACCACTCACGAGCTATATGACCCCAAGTCAGGTCATTTTTCTTTTTGGGAGCCTCAGTTTCCTCCTCTGTAAAATGAAGGAACTAGTTTCAATGATCTCCTGGGACTGTTTCTGCTCTAACATTTCCTAATTTGTGAAAAAAGCTTCTCCTCATGAAAAGGCTAGAAATTCTTTAAAGCCTTCTGTAAAGTGTTTCATATTAGAATCATGCACTTGAATGTGCAATTTTTTTAAATATTTACAGAAAGGGAACAAGAGTCTAAAAACACACATAGGGTCTCAAAATTTAATAAAACTGTTAGCGTCCTAGACATACCGGTAAAAGTTCAAAATCACCAACTAGTTTTAAGAGTGAAGAAATGAAGACAATATTAGGGTAATAGTTCTAATACTAGGCTCACGTAGCTTCTGTTTGGTTGTTTTATACAGAGTGAAACTTTGCTTAGGAGTTGAAACTGGTCCCAGAAACAAGTTTGGCATTTTATCCACAAGGCCATCATGTTTCCCAAGGAAAGAAGAAAGGGGGAGGGAGGGAGGTGCTGATGCTGCCATCCAATTCACTGTTTAGAGGTTTGGGAAAAGGCCTTCTCACAAAAACAACAACAACAAAAAAACAACCCATATACTACCATATGCTAACTGAAAGCAAATAAGGGGTAATAATGAAAGCAAACAACAAACATACCAACTTTTTTCATACTAAGGTTTTGCATGAGCAGCTGAGATTGAGCAAAGAGAGATCAACCTGATAAGTCATTTCCCCACCAACAGAATATCAAATTGAAGGCTTGGGGACAAAGTCTGGCACTAAACTAGAAGGTCTTCATCGTTTCCCTAAAGCATTGTTAGGCAGAGGCATGTTTAAAAACAGCAGCCCATTTCCTCTATAAAAACAGCCTCTCGCTTGCTCTTCTGACCTCCCCAGCAGGGTAAAGGACACCTGGAGGCAGAGCAGTAGATGGCCGTTGACTAGTATGAAACATGACAGTTCATAAATGAATAAAAAAATAAAATGCTTCTTGTTTATCAAGTTTCCTCCCTTCTGGCGTGGGGGACATTCAGAAAAATAGCTCAGCCACAGTTCTGTCACCCCTCTGGTTTCACTAATCTCAAGGCACGTTTCCACAGGATAGACTCTCAACGCTCAAAAAGACTGCCCAGGCTGGCAAGTTCACATTCACATAGTGGCCTTGTATGTTCCTTTCCTTCTTAGGATGCTGCTTGTTCATTCACTTTAACCAGAAGAGCTCTCTCATGCTCAGCTCCCCTTCCTCCACACCTATTTTCAATTTGAAATCTAGCTTCCCGGTACACAATTCAGGCAACCAATGTCCTGAGGGAGGCAGAACACGTGAGTGTCCTCATGAAGCTTCATAGACAGAAATTATCTGATGTTATTGGGCCCACCTGATGGTCACAGTCTCATTTATTCCAAATTCTGGGACAGACAGACATCATCTTCTAAATGCAGGACAGAAGGAGGGCAGGGTGGGGTGGGGATACATAGATACATTGCTCAGTATCCTAACCCCAAAGGAACCAGATCCTCCACCCTCCACAATAATTGTGAAAAAAACCCTAGGCTGAACCTCCAGAGGTGCAGAAATTCTCTCTATAACCCCAGTCCAAACCATGGAGTAGGTAGAGAGGGTCATTCTCTCGAAGACCCCAAATACTCATAATGGAAAAGGAAGGTCATATTCTCTGGGTCCCCAGCCCAGACACCACAATGGAGAAGTTAGGGTCAGCTGTCCAGGGAAGATCCCATATAGAGAGTCACCCTTCCTGCAGTGCCACCTTAGGCAGGGAACCTGTGGTCTCAGGGCCCTATAAGGTAGGGGCAAATCTCTCTTTCTGTGTTTCTCATGCAGAAGAGGGGTCATTCCGTGTTCTTATCTCAGATTCTATGGAGCAGATTTCTATCCTTGGGTCCTCTTCAAATGAGGGCTTGTTCTGTATCCTAGTCCCGACACTATAAGGAAAGTGAGGGGTCTCTTTGCCAGCATACCACATGGAGGGAAGAATTATCCTATCTAAACTCCCTCTGCATCTTACTCAGGGGGAGGGTCATTTGGGGGCCAGTTAAAGAGTGGAAGGGGCAGGGTTGGTTGTAGATACTTATGGGAGTGTTATCCCCTCTACAATCAGACCCTAAAGGGAGTGGGGGACACTGTGTACGTGTGAGGACACTCATCTCTGTCCTGTGTGGGAAGGAGGTGTCATCCTGTCTTGGTCCTTGTGTCAGGGCCTATAGAAGGTTATTATCTCCAAGCATTCCTGTATCCAAACCCTAGGGGGAGGGGGTTATCTCCTCTGCATCTCTGTCAGAGCCTATGGGGGTGAGGAATCATTACCTCCCCTGGGTTCCAGCGTCAGGCCCTGAGGAGGGGGGAATAATCAAGTCTGTGGGTGTTCAGGTTACCCCCTCTGCATCTTCTGTCAGACCCTGGGGGGAAGGGCGCAGGGTAATCCCTTCTGAATCCCAGTATGGGACCACAAGGGTAGATGGTGGAGTGAGAGTATAGGAGAAATCAATGTCCTAGTCTGATTTCCAAGGAAGAGGGCTGGCCCACCCTATGTGGAGGGGGTGTCATCCCCTGGGTCCCCACTCTGATCCCATGGGGGAGGGGGTGTCATCCCCTCCGGGTCCCTGGCCTGACACTACGGGGGAGAGGGTGTCACCCCTCCGGGTCCCCGTCTGACCTTGTGGGGGAGGGGTGTCATCCCCGGGGTCCCTGTCTGACCCTGCAGGGGAGGGGTGTCATCCCCTCCGGGTCCCTGGCCTGACACTACGGGGGAGGGGGTGTCCTCCCGTCCGAGTTCCCGGTCTGACACTATGGGGTAGGGGGTGTCACCCTTCCGGATCCCCGGTCTGACTATACGGGGGAGGGGGTGTCATCCCCGGGGTTCCCGGTCTGACCCTGTGGGGGAGGGGGTGTCATTCCCTCTGCGTGCCGGGGTTCCACCCCAGGGAGCTCCGTCGGTGTCCGAGAGGGATGTCACCGCCCCTTGGACCCCCCTCCGCCGGGCGCAGGGCGCGGGGCTCTCCTCCGGGCCTGCTGGGCCCGGACCGGGCCGGACGCCCTGACAGCCGGACAGGCCGGACCCTGACAGGCCTGTGGGGTGGCCGAGGCCCCCAGGCCGCGCTGGGCCGGGCCGAGCAGGCCGTACGGCCGCGGCGCTTACCTGAGGCGACTGAGGCGGAGGGAGGCAGCGGCAGAGGCGGTGGCAGCGGCTGAGGCGGCTCACATTCGCTCCCTTCCCGCCGCCATGTTTCCGCTGCGCAGTGTGAGGGGGCGGGGGCGGGGGCGGGGGAGGGGGTGGCTCCGCTCCCTCCTCCCTCCCCCCTGGGCTCGCCTTGTCCTCCTTCCCCCCCACCGCGGCCCGGGAGGGGAGGGCGCCGCCTAGCGGCTGGGGAGTGACCAGGCAGCCTCTCCTGGAACCTTGCCAAGCCCCCCTCAGCCGACGCTGGCACCGCCCCCGCAGCAGCACCCGCCCGTGCGCCCCGTGCCGCCGCGCCTCCGGCACTTCTGGGCGGGCGCGCACGCGGGGACGCGCGCAGCTTGAGGCCCCCGTCTCTGACGTCCCCCGTCCCTCTGCAGAGAGCTCAAGCGCGCTCCCAGGCCCCCCCTCCTCCCTCGCCGGTGTACCTCTCACCCCTGCGCGGGTGTCCCAGACTTAGCCTAGGACTAACGGAGAAGACCAGTCTGGAAGGGACCCCAGAGGCCCTCCACTCCTGCCCCTTCCTTTTAACAGATGAGGAAACTGAGGCCACGGAGGTTCACGGACTTGCCCAAGGTCAGAGGCGGGGGTGAAGGTCGGATCTCTGACTCCAGAGCCCATTCACCAGATCCGCGGTGCACGGATCTGGAGGCAGGAGTCCTGGGTTCAAATTCTGACGCTGATCCTACCTGTATGACCTTGGGTAAGCCAGTTTCTCTGTAAAATGAGGAGGGTGGATTAGAGGGGCTCTGCCCACCTTCCAGCCCTACCTCAGCCTCCCGCAGTGGTGTGACATCACACGTATGCTAGCTGGGAGCCCCCGCAGTCTCTGTGAATGGCACTGGGCTCCATGGCCTTCTAGAGCCCCTTCCAGCTCTAGAGCTCTGCTCTTAGGATTCCGTGACCCTCTTCCAGCCCCTACACATCCTAGGCAGCGCTGCCTGACATGCTCGTCCTCCAGCATGTCTTCCTCACCCTGCAGGGCTTGTGTAAGGTACAAACCCCAGGAGGACCAGGAGCTTCTCCACAAGGGTTCCAGAATCCTGCCTTCCCCACCCCATCCAATGCAGTACATGCGCCACCTCCCTTCCTCCCCTGCATACAGCTGACCAGAAGCATCCACAGCGTCAGCAACACCCTCCCATACAGACTCTGGGACCACCTCACATCCCCCAACTTATGCCCCCAGCCCAATCAGAGGCGAGCAGGCTGACAGGTTCACAGACTGTCACAGAGCTCATCTAGCCCAACCCCTTTCATTTTACACATGGGGAAACTGAGGCCCAGAGAAGGGAAGTACCTTGCACAAGGGCTCACAGTTATTAAATATGAAAACTAGCATTTGAACCCAGGTTCTGTGATTCCATAGCTGGTTTTCTTTCCAAGACGCCAGGTTGTTTATGATCAATGAAAATTGAGTCTTTGAACCCAGGTGTTAGAATCTTACAATGGGAAGGAATCTGAAGAAATAATATGGGCCAGTTGCTGACCTTCAGAGAGGAAAAAATATTATCCCCTTTTACAGATGAAGCGACTGAGGTCTGGCAATGTATGACCTGCCTAAAGTCAAACTGCTAGGGGTAGAAAGAGATCCTGGAACTGGGGTTTTCAGAGTTCTTACCTCTTTCAAAGTTGTTTGTCTTTGCAACATTGTTATTGTATGAATTGTTTTCCAGGTTCTGCTTACTTCACTCTGTGTCAGTTTATAAAATCTTCCTAGTTTTCTCTGAAACCATCCCCTTTATTATTTCTTACAACACAATAGTAAGGTTTTCTAAGCATATCATCCTAGCATCAGCAAAAGCTATAAATTTGTTTCTTTGTCTTTGCTTATTCCTTCAATTTCTTTTTGTTTTATTGCTATAGCTACCATTTCTAGTACTATATCAAATAGTGATGGTGACAATGGACATCTTTGGTTTTCCCCTGATTTTATTGGAAAGGCCATTAGTTTACTAATTATATCTGTATACCACAATTTAATCAGTTATTCCACAATGGACACCCCCTTCCTTTCTAGCTTTTTTCCTTGCAAAAAATTGTTATAAGTAATTTTATACATATGGGTCCTTGCTCTCTTTCTTTGCTTTTCTTTATCTTTTTCTTTTTTCTTTTTGGAGGGGGGAAGGCAGAGCAATTGGGGTTAAGTGATTTGCTCAAGGTCACAGGGTTAGCAAGTGTTAAGTGCCTGAGGCTGGATTTGAACTCAGGTCTTTCTGACTCTAGGGCTAGTGTTCTGTGCCACCTAGTCACTCTGATTCTTTTTTTTTTTAAATGTAGATAGGCTTAGTCATGCTGTCTTACAGTTCAGTAACTTTTGGGACATAATTTCAAATTGCATTTCAGAATGGCTGGACCAATAATTCACAGACCCACCAACAATGCTTGTTTTCCCTGAAGCCATGCCAACATCTATCATTTTTGTTATTGACTTTGCCAATCTGATCATTATGAGGTGAAACCTTAGAGTTGCTTTAATTTGAATTTCTCTAATTATTAGTGATTTGGAGAATTTTTTTTACATGACTATTGGTAACTTGTATTTCTTCCTTAGATAGCTGCCTGTTTATATGTTTTCGACATTTGTCAGTTGGTGAATGGCTCTTCTTATAGATTTTAATCACTTCATTCAATCTCGGAAATAAGACCGTTATCAGTGAAACTTTCCACAAAGACTTATCCCTTACTTACCTCTTTCTTTTCTAATTTTACCTGCATTGGCTTTGTTTGTGCAAAACTTTCTTTTTTATCTGTTATTTCTTATTTGGTCATGAATTTTCTATTAGTCATAGATCTGAAAGGCGGTTTCTTCCTTGATCCCATAATTTGTTTATAGTGTCATGTATCCATTCAGAGTTTATCCTGGTTTATGATGTGGTGTCAACCTATACCTAGTTTCTGCTAGACTACTTTCTAGTTTTTCCAGTAGTTTTTCTTCAAGAGTGAGTTTTTACCCCAATACTGTGGGTCTTTGGGTTTATCAACACAAGGATTGTAGGTTTATTTGCTTCTTATGTTGCACACCCAATCTGTTTCACCAATTTCTTTAATTCTTTTTTATTTTATTTTTTTTAATCTTATTTTAGTTTGCATCATTCATTTCCACGAGATTTTGAGTTACTTATTTTCTCCCCATCTTTCCCCTACCCACCGCCCCAAACAGCCATCCCAGTGTATCCCCCTCCCCCAATCTATTCTTTCCTATGTCTTCTCCCCTCACCCCTCTGACTTTTCGGTAGGGCAGGATGGATCTCTCAACCACAGTGCCTGTGTATCTCAAGTTCCAGTTGGATGTAGTTAATAATAATAATAATAATAATCGCATATATATAGATATATATTTTTAACATTTGATTATAGAACTTTAGATTCTAGATTCTTTCTCTTCCTCCCTCGTCACCCACCCCCACTGGAAGGACAAGCAATCAAATACAGGCTGAACATGTGAAATTACACAGAACCTCTCCATAGTGAGCACACTGTGAGAGTCTGATTACATGTCCCTT